>LR738715.1:109954035-110070855 GCA_902687465.1 Secale cereale | reverse complement strand
GGTGGTGCATTTGGTGAAAATGCGTTAAATCTGAAAAATGATAGAAATGTTAGTAGTGGCGCACCGTGGCAGAGGTGCGCCATTACTAGTTAAAACTAGTAATGGCGCACCTCTGCAACGGTGCGCCACTACTACCTTTGAAAATTTTTTAAAAAAATAAAATGTTAGTAGTGGCGCACCGTGTGGAGGTGCGCCATTACTAGTTCAAACTAGTAATGGCGCACCTCCACACGGTGCGCCACTACTAACTTCGAATTTTTTTTAAAAAAAAAATGTTAGTAGTGGCGCACCGTGTGGAGGTGCGCCATTACTAGTTAAACTAGTAATGGCGCACCTCCACACGGTGCGCCACTAGTATGTCTGGGAAGGGGGGTGTGCACAGAACAAACTTACTAGTGGCGCACCACACACCAGGTGCGCCACTAGTAAAAAAATAGTAATGGCGCACCTGTTTATGGTGCGCCACTGCTATATAGCAGTGGCGCACCACATCCACGGTGCGCCACTAATAGTGATATTACGGATAGCCCTTTTTCTAGTAGTGAGAGTTGCAGAATGAACAAAGACTAGTTAAAGGTGAAGTGACGATGTGTGTTGGAAGTGGTTCCTAGATTGATATAATCATCATCGCACTCTCCCTATACTTTCGAGATTAGTGTAGAACCTAAATAAATGTTATTTGGCATTTGCGTTGAGCATGAATATGATTTGATCATGTTTGTTGCAATACGGTTATTCATTGTAAGTCATAGAATAATTGTTATTCTGTTTACATGAATGAAACCCTCGATGGTCATACACCCAATGAAAATAGTTTGTTGGATCTCGATCATAGTAATACACATATTCATAATATTGAAGCCAAAAGATGCAAAGTTGATAATGATAGTGCAACTTATTTGTGGCGCTGCCGTTTAGGTCATATTGGTGTAAAGTGCATGAAGAAACTCCATGTTGATGGGCTTTTGGAATCACTTGATTATGAATCACTTGGTGCTTGCAAACCATGCCTCGTTGGAACAATAACTCCGTTCTCCGGAACATTGGAGCGAGCAACTGACTTATTGGAAATCATACATACTGATGTATGTGGACCAATGAGTGTTGAGGCTCATGGCGGATATCGTTATTTTCAGACCTTCACAGATGATTTGAGCAGATACGGGTATATCTACTTCATGCAACACAGGTCTGGAACATTTGAAAATTTCAAAGAATTTCAGATTGAAATAGAAAATTATCGTAACAAGAAAATTAAGTTTCAACTATCTGATCGCGAAGGCGAATATTTGAGCTACGAGTTTGGTCTTCATTTAAAACAATGTGGAATAATTTCACAGCTCACGCCACCAGGAACACCACAGCGTAATGGTGTGTCTGAATGTCGTAACCGTACTTTATTAGATATGGTGTGATCTATGATGTCTCTTACCGATTTACCACTATCGTTTTTGGGTTATGCATTAAAGATAGATGCATTCACATTAAATAAGGGCACCATTTAAATCCGTTGAGATGACGCCTTAAGAACTATGGTTTGGCAAGAAACCAAAGTTATTGTTTCTTAAAGTTTGGGGCTGTGATGCTTATGTGAAAAAGCTTCAACCTGATAAGCTCGAACCCAAGTCTGAGAAATGTGTCTTCATAGGATACCCAAAGGAAACTGTTGGGTACACCTTCTATCACAGATCCGAAGGCAAGATATTCGTTGCTAAGAATGGATCCTTTCTAGAGAAGGAGTTTTTCTCGAAAGAAGTGAGTGGGAGGAAAGTAGAACTTGATGAGGTAATTGTACCTTCTCCCGGATTGGACAGTAGTATATCACAGAAACTAGTTCCATCGATTCCTACACCAATTAGTGAGGAAGCTAATGATGATGATCATGAAACTTCGGATCAAGTTACTACTGAACCTCGTAGGTCAACCAGAGTACATTCCGCACCAAAGTGGTACGGCAACCCAGTCCTGGAAGTCATGTTACTAGACCATGATGAACCTACAAACTATGAGGAAGCAATGATGAGCCCAGATTCCGCAAAATGGCTTGAGGCCACAAAATCTGAGATGGGATCCATGTATGAGAACAAAGTGTGGACTTTGGTTGACTTGCCCGATGATCGGCAAGCCATTGAAAATAAATGGATCTTTAAGAGGTAGACTGACACCGATGGTAATGTTACCGTCTACAAAGCTCGACTTGTTGCGAAAGGTTTTCAACAAGTTCAAGGTGTTGACTACGATGAGATTTTCTCACTTGTAACGATGCTTAAGTCTGTCCGAATCATCTTAGCAATTGCCGCATTTTGTTAAATCTGGCAAATGAATAGCAAAACTCCGTTCTTTAATGGATTTATTAAAGAAGAGTTGTATATGATGCAACCAGAAGGTTTTGTCAATCCTAAAGGTGCTAAAAAAATGTGCAAGCTCCAGCGATCCATCTATGGACTGGTGCAAGCATCTCGGAGTTGGAATATACGCTTTGATAAGTTGATAAAAGCATATAGTTTTATACAGACTTGCAGTGAAGCCTGTATTTACAACAAAGTGAGTGGGAGCACTACAACCTTTCTGATAAAGTATATGTGAATGACATATTGTCGATCAGAAATGATGTAGAATTTTCTGGAAAGCATAAAGGAGTGTTTGAAAGGAGTTTTTCAAAGAAAGACCTCGGTGAAGATGCTTACATATTGAGCATCAAGATCTATAGAGATAGATCAAGACGCTTGATAAGTTTTTTCAATGAGTACATACCTTGACAAGTTTTTGAAGTAGTTCAAAATGGAACAGTCAAAGAAAGAGTTCTTGCCTGTGTTGCAAGGTATGCAGTTGAGTAAGACTCAAAACCTGACCACGGCAAAAGCTAGAGAAAGAATGAAAGGCATTTCCTATGCCTCGGCCATAGGTTCTTTAAAGTATGCCATGATGTGTACCAAACATGTTGTGTACCTTTCCATGAGTTTGGTAAGGAGGTACAAAAGTGATCCGGGAATAGATCAATGGACAGCGGTCAAAATTATCCTTAGTTACCGGATGACTAAAGAAATGTTTCTTCATTATGGAGGTGCTAAAGGGTACGCCGTAAAGAGTTACACCGATGCAAGCTTTGACACTAATCCAGATGACTCTAAGTATCAATCTGGATACATATTGAAAGTGGGAGCAATTAGCTAGAGTAGCTCCATGCAGAGCATTGTAGACACAGAAATTTGTGAAATACATACGGATCTGAATGTAACAGACCCGTTGATTAAACTTCTCTCATGAAGCAAAACATGATCACACCTTAGTACTCTTTGGGTGTTAATCAAGTGGCAATGTGAAAGATTATTGACTCTAGTAAACCCTTTGGGTGTTGGTCACATGGCGATGTGAACTTTGGGTGTTATTCACATAACGATGTGAACTATCGATATTAAATCACATAGCGATGTGAACTAGATTATTGACTCTAGTGCAAGTGGGAGACTGAAGAAAATATGCCCTAGAGGCAATAATAAAGTTGTTATTTATATTTCCTTATATCATGATAACTGTTTATTATTCATGCTAGAATTGTATTAACCGGAAACATAATACATGTGTGAATATATAGACAAACAAAGTGTCACTAGTATGCCTCTACTTGACTAGCTCGTTGAATCAAAGATGGTTAAGTTTCCTAGCCATAGACATGATTTGTCATTTGATTAATGGGATCACATCATTGGTGAATGATGTGATTGACTTGACCCATTCCGTTAGCTTAGCACTTGATCGTTTAGTTTTACTGCTATTGCTTTCTAAATGACTTATACATGTTCCTCTGACTATGAGATTATGCAACTCCCGAATATCGGAGGAGCACCTTCTGTGCTATCAAACATCACAACGTAATTGGGTGATTATAAAGATGCTCTATAGGTGTCTCCGAAGGTGTTTGTCGTGTTGGCATATATCAAGAATAGGATTTGTCACTCTGAGTGTCGGAGAGGTATCTCTGGGCCCTCTTGGTAATGCACATCACTATAAGCCTTGCAAGCAAATGACTAATGAGTTAGTCACGAGATGATGCATTACAGAACGAGTAAAGAGAATTGCCGGTAACGAGACTGAACTAGGTATTGAGATACCGACAATCGACTCTCGGGGCCAAGCGAGTGAGGAAGAAGACGACCGCCCATGCACCTCCCCCTACGCCTGGGCCCCACCTCGAAGTGGCTCCAACCACGGGTCCACGTGGATAGGTGGAGACGGATTTCCCATCGGTACGCTTTCTTGTTCTAAAAACATATTTTCGGTCTACTTCGGTTCAGAATACGCTTTCCCTTCCAGAAAACGTATTTATCCTTATGCGCTTCATGTTTTAACCGCTAGGGACCTGTTCGCTGAAGATTTTTCATAGATTGGTCCCTCTCCTTCCACCTTTCATATATCTGTAACCATAACTCTGATTCAGGTGAAACCAAAGCTCACGTCTTCGTCTCGTCGAGATCTTTCTGTTGGTACCATTTTCACTAGGTGGTATCACTGTGAAAACGACCTTGATGCCCTTGCCCTTATCTAGCCCCTTTCAAAGGAGAACCGTTCCGGCGAATCGTTCTGTGGCTTCACCGCACTTCTTCCCGGAGTCTCCGTCACCCCCAGGCAAGCCACAACAACCACTTGCATGATAATCATGCAGTAGCCATGGTTTCTACTTGAATATCTAATAAAATTTTGCCCGTCATTTGTCTGCTTGTTTGCTACTATTGTCGTTGTTTTGGTTATCCTCGTGATTTCATGTTCACTTTCATGCTATGTTTTGATGCTTCTTGTTATCTTGTGCTACTTACTAGTATCATGTTCGTATGTTATGCTTGGTAGTAGAAGTACATGCTGGTAGTAGTGATGTTTATCCTGATGCATGCTTGTCGTTTGTCACGTACCATTGATATGCATGTTCCGTTGCAATTAGTTGGTTACATGCTTACTTGGTAGTGTTCTTGCATGTTATTTATTTATGATGCTAGTAGTCATGTATGCCATGAGTAGTGTTATACTTGTGATATTCATGCTTGTCAGTATACCATGGTCATTTTGATATATGCTTCATTGTGGTTATGCTCGATGATTATGTTGCACCTCCATGCTTATGTTAATATCGTGCTCATGCATTGTAGTTGCATCATGTTATTTCAGTATACGACTCAGCTTATTGCATTCAAGTTTAACCAGATAATAATGAACTTGAACAACTGTTGGCTGAGTAATGGTGCCATCGAATCGAGCTGACCAGTGCAGCCACGCTTGCCTTTACGGGGAGGCCCTAACTGGGTCTCTTGTCATGCCTCTCGCCGGTGCCTCCAACGAGGGAAGGTTATGGTCGCGCGCTACCTTGATCAAGTAGGCAGACATAAACCTTGTGTGCATGTTGTTGTTGTAAGGATCCTTGTCCCCATTTGGGACCGTTTATGTTTTGCCACGACGGTGGCCGTTGGTGCCTTCGGTAGGCACGGGGCCACCCAGGACTTAGCCCAAAGGGGAGTTGGTCGGAGTGGCTGGGAGAGTGTCATGGCAGTAGATCAGTTTTGTCAGAATGCCGTTGGTCCACCCGAATGGGAGTGTGAGGCCATGGGTTCCGTGGTGTGGGTACAGTGTGCTAACCTCTGAAGAGTGTGTCTTAAATCTATCGATAGCCGTGCCCGTGGATAAGGGCCCAGTTCGTAGTCGGTCACACTATGAGTCAATAGTATTAATAATAACATGCTTTATAACTATTGGAAATATGCTCTAGAGACAATAACAAAATGGTTATTATTGAATTTCCTTGTTCATGATAATTGTCTATTGTTCATGCTATAATTGTATTATCCAGAAATCGTAATACATGTGTGAATACATAGACCACAATATGTCCCTAGTGGGCCTCTAGTTGACTAGCTTGTTGATCAATAGATGGTTATTGTTTCCTGACCATGGACATTGGATGTCGTTGATAACGGGATCACATCATTAGGATAATGATGTGATGGACAAGACCCAATCCTAAGCATAGCACAAGATCGTATAGTTCATTTGCTAAAGCTTTTCTAATGTCAAGTATCATTTCCTTAGACCATGAGATTGTGCAACTCCTGGATACCTTAGGAGTGCTTTGGGTGTGCCAAACGTCCCAATGTAACTGGGTGGCTATAAAGGTACACTACGGGTATTCCCGAAGGTGTCTGTTGGGTTGGCACGAATCGAGACTGGGATTTGTCACTCCGTGTGACGGAGAGGTATCTCTAGGCCCACTCGATAAGACATCATCATAATGAGCTCAATGTGACTAAGGAGTTGGCCACGGGATGATGTGTTATAGAATGAGTAAAGAGACTTGCCAGTAACGAGATTGAACAAGGTATAGGGATACTGACGATCGAATCTCGGGCAACTACCATACCGGTAGACAAAGGGAATTGCATACGGGATTGATTGAATCCTCGACATCGTGGTTCATCCGATAAGATCATCGTGGAACATGTGGGAGCCAACATGGGTATCCAGATCCCGTTGTTGGTTATTGATCGGTCAGATGTCATGGTCATCTCTACATGTCTCCCGAACCTGTAGGGTCTACACACTTATGGTTCGGTGACGCTAGAGTTGTAATAAGAATAGTAAGCGGTTAACCGAAGGTTGTTCGGAGTCCCATATGAGATCTCGGATGTCACGAGGAGTTCCGTAATGGTTCGGAGGTGAAGATTTATATATGGGAAGTCCTCATACGATCACCGAAAGTGTTCGGGGGTTCGCCGGTATTGTATTGGGACCACCGAAGGGGTTCCGGGGGTCCATCGGGAGGGTCCACCTGCCCCAGAGGGCCCTATGGGCTCTATGTGGAGGGGAACCAGCCCCTAAGTGGGCTGGGCGCCATCCCCCTGGGCCCATGCGCCTAGGGTTGAGGGGAAACCCTAAAGGGGGGCGCCCCCCTTGCCTTCGGGGCAAGTTTCCCCTCCCTGGCCGCCGCCCCTCCCATAGATGGGATCTGAAGGGGTGGCCCCCCTCTCCCTTGCCCCTATAAATAGTGGATGGGTGGGAGGCCATATTGTTGATGGGAAATGATATAGAATTTTTGTAAAGCATAAAGGCCTACTTGAATAAGTGTTTTTCAATGAAGGACCTTGGAGAAGCTACTTACATATTAGGCATCAAGATCTACAGAGATAGATCGAGACGCCTCATTGGTCTTTCACAAAGCACATACCTTGATAAGATATTGAAGAAGTTCAATATGAATCAATCCAAGAAAGGGTTCTTGCCTGTATTGCAAGGTGTGAGATTGAGCACAGCTGAATGCTTGAACTCGACAGAAGATAGAGAAAAGATGAGTGTCATCCCCTATGCCTCAGCCATAGGTTCTATTATGTATGCCATGTTGTGTACCAGACCTGATGTGAACCTTGCCATAAGTTTGGTAGGGAGGTACCAAAGTGATCCCGGAATGGAACACTGGACAGTGGTCAAGAACATCCTGAAGTACCTGAAAAGGACTAAGTGTTGGGGAACGTAGCAAAAATAAAAAAATTCTACGCTTCACCAAGATCAATCTATGGAGTCATCTAGCAACGAGGGGAGGGGAGTGCATCTACATAACCTTGTAGATCGCGAGCTGAAGCGTTCAAGAGAACGTGGATGATGGACTCGTACTCGTCGTGATCCAAATCACCGATGATCCTAGCGCCGAACGGACGGCACCTCCGCGTTCAACACACGTACGGAGCAGCGATGTCTCCTCCTTCTTGATCCAGCAAGGAGGGAGGAGAGGTTGATGGAGATCCAGCAGCACGACGGCGTGGTGGTGGAAGTAGCGGGATTCCAGCAGGGCTTTGCCAAGCAGGAGGAACGGGTGTCACGGGAGGGAGAGTGAGGCGCCAGGGCATGGGTGCGGCTGCCCTCCCTCCCCCCGCTATATATAGGGGCCCTGGGGGGCGCCGGCCCTAGGAGATCCAATCTCCTACGAGGGGCGGCGGACAAGGGGGGGACTTGCCCCCAAGTCAAGTGGGCGCCCCCCCCCCCCCGAGGGTTTCCAACCCTAGGTGCAGGGGAGGTCCAAGGGGGGCGCACCAGCCCACTAGGGGCTGGTTCCCTTCCCCTTTCAGCCCATGGGGCCCTCCAGGATAGGTGGCCCCACCCGGTGGAACCCCGGGACCCTTCCGGTGGTCCCGGTACAATACCGGTGACCCCCGAAACTCTCCCGGTGGCCGAAACTGGACTTCCTATATATAATTCTTTACCTCCGGACCATTCCGGAACTCCTCGTGATGTCCAGGATCTCATCCGGGACTCCGAACAACTTTCGGGTTACCGCATACTTATGTCTCTACAACCCTAGCGTCACCGAACCTTAAGTGTGTAGACTCTACGGGTTCGGGAGACACGTAGACATGACCGAGACGACTCTCCGGTCCATAACCAACAGCGGGATCTGGATACCCATGTTGGCTCCCACATGCTCCTCGATGATCTCATCGGATGAACCACGATGTAAAGGCTTCAAACAATCCCGTATACGATTCCCTTTGTCTATCGGTATAGTACTTGCCCGAGATTCGATCGTCAGTATACCGATACCTTGTTCAATCTCGTCATGGCAAGTCTCTTTACTCGTACCGTAATACATCATCCCGTGACCAACACCTTAGTCACATTGAGCTCATTATGATGATGTCTTACCGAGTGGGCCCAGAGATACCTCTCCGTCATACGGAGTGACAAATCCCAGTCTCGGTTCGTGCCAACCCAACAGACACTTTCGGAGATACCCGTAGCGTACCTTTATAGCCACCCAGTTACGTTGTGACGTTTGTCACACCCAAAGTATTCCTACGGTATCCGGGAGTTGCACAACCTCATGGTCTAAGGAAAGGATACTTGACATTGGAAAAGCTTTAGCATTACGAACTACACGATCTTGTGCTAGGCTTAGGATTGGGTCTTGTCCATCACATCATTCTCCTAATGATGTGATCCCGTTATCAATGACATCCAATGTCCATGGTTAGGAAACCGTAACCATCCGTTGATCAACGAGCTAGTAACTAGAGGTCTACCAGGGACACGTTGTGGTCTATGTATTCACACATGTATCACTGTTTCTGGATAATACAATTCAAGCATGAATAACAGACAATATCATGAACAAGGAAATATAATAATAACCATTTTATTATTGCCTCTAGGGCATATTTCCAACACTAAGGATATGTTTTTCGTTTATGGAGGTGACGAAGAGCTCGTCGTAAAGGGTTACGTCGATGCTAGCTTTGACACAGATCCGGATGACTCCAAGTCACAGACCGGATACGTGTATATTTTGAATGGTAGGGTAGTCAGCTGGTGCACTTGCAAGCAAAGCGTCGTGGCGGCATCTACACGTGAAGAGGAGTACATAGCTGCTTCCGAAGCAGCACATGAAGGAGTCTGGATGAAGGAGTTCATCACCGACCTGGGAGTTATTCCAAGTGCTTCGGGCCCGATGACTCTCTTCTGTGATAACACTGGAGCTATTGCCATTCCCAAGGAGCCCAGGTTTCACAAGAAGACCAAGCACATCAAGCGCCATTTCAACTCCATTCATGGTTATATTCAAGATGGAGACATAGATATTTGTAAAGTACATGTGGATCTGAATGTCGCATATCCGTTGACTAAACCTCTTCCACGAGCAAAACATGATCAACACCAGAACTCTATGGGTGTTCGATTCATCACAATGTAACTAGATTATTGACTCTAGTGCAAGTGGGTGAATGTTGGAAATATGCCCTAGAGGCAATAATAAAATGGTTATTATTATATTTCTTTGTTCATGATAAGTGTCTATTGTTCATGCTATAATTGTATTATCCGGAAATCGTAATACATGTGTGATTACATAGACCACAACATGTCCCTAGTGAGCCTCTAGTTGACTAGCTTGTTGATCAATGGATGGTTACGGTTTCCTGACCACGGACATTGGATGTCGTTGATAACAGGATCACATCATTAGGATAATGATGTGATGGACAAGATCCAATCCTAAGCATAGCACAAGATCATATAGTTCGTCTGCTAAAGCTTTTCTAATGTCAAGTATCATTTCCTTAGACCATGAGATTGTGCAACTCCTGGATACTATAGGAGTGCTTTGGGTGTGCCAAACGTCACAACATAACTGGGTGGCTATAAAGGTACACTACGGGTATCCTCGAAGGTGTCTGTTGGGTTGGCACGAATCGAGACTGGGATTTGTCACTCTGTGTGACGGAGAGGTATCTCTGGGCCCACTCGGTAAGACATCATCATAATGAGCTCGATGTGACTAAGGAGTTGGCCACGGGATGATGTGTTACGAAATGAGTAAAGAGACTTGCCGGTAATGAGACTGAACAAGACATAGGGATACTGGTCGAATCTCGGGCAAGTACCATACCGGTAGACAAAGGGAATTGCATACGGGATTGATTGAATCCTCGACATCGTGGTTCATCCGATAAGATCATTGTGGAACATTTGGGAGCTCACATGGGTATCTAGATCCAACTATTGGTTATTGACCGGAGAGATGTCACGGTCATGTCTACATGTCTCCCGAACCCGTAGGGTCTACACACTTAAGGTTCAGTGACGCTAGAGTTGTAATGAGAATAGTAAGCTGTTAACCGAAGGTTGTTCGGAGTCCCGGATGAGATCCCGGACATCACGAGGAGTTCTGGAATGGTCCGGAGGTGAAGATTTATATATGGGAAGTCCTCATACGGTCACCGAAAGTGTTCGGGGGTTTGCCGGTATTGTACTGGGACCACCGAAGGGGTTTCGGGGGTCCACCGGGAGGGTCCACCTGCCCCGGAGGGCCCTATGGGCTGAATGTGGAGGGGAACCAACCCCTAAGTGGGTTGGGCGCCATCCCCCCTAGGGCCCTGACACGTCTCCAAAGTATCTATAATTTTTTATTGTTCCATGCTATTATATTATCCTTATATGATGTTTAGTGGGCTTTAATATACACTTTTATATGATTTTGGGGACTAACCTATTAACCCAGAGCCCAGTGCCAGTTTCTGTTTTTCCCTTGTTTTTTAGTATCACAGAAAAGGAATACCAAACGGAGCCCAATTGACCTGAAACTCAATGGAGGTTATTTTTGGACTAGAAGAAGACCAAGGAGTACCGAATGAGGACCACAAGATTCCCGGGCTGCCCACGAGGGTGGGGGCACGCCCCCTGCCTCGTGGACAGCCCAAAGACCCCCTTTACTTGTTCCCGACTCCAATACCCTCTATATATACGGAAACCTCCAAAAAATAACCTAGATCGGGAGTTCTGCCGCCGCAAGCCTCTATTGCCACCGAAAACCAATCTAGACCCATTTCGGCACCCTATCGGAGGGGGGATACCTCTCCGGTGGCCATCTTCATCATCCCGACGCTCTCCATGACGAGGAGGGAGTAGTTCACCCTCGGGGCTGAGAGTATGTACCAGTAGCTATGTGTTTGATCTCTCTCTCTCTCTCTCTCTCTCTCTCTCTCTCTCTCTCTCTCTTGTGTTCTTGAGATGGCATGGTCTTGATGTATCGCGAGCTTTGCTACTATAGTTGGATCTTATGATATTTCTCCACCTCTACTTTCTTGTGATGAATTGAGTTTTCCCTTTGAAGTTATCTTATCTGATTGAGTCTTTAAGGATTTGAGAACACTTGATGTATGTCTTGCATGTGCTTATCTGTGGTGACAATGGGATATCACGTGATCTACTTGATGTATGTTTTGGTGATCAACTTGCGGGTTCCGTGACCTTGGGAATCTATGCATAGGGGTTGGCACACGTTTTCGTCTTGACTCTCCGGTAGAAACTTTGGTTCACTCTTTGAAGTTCTTTGTGTTGGTTGAATAGATGAATCTGAGATTGTGTGATGCATATCGTATAATCATGCCCACGGATACTTGAGGTGACAAGGGAGTATCTAGGTGACATTAGGGTTTTGGTTGATTTGTATCTTAAGGTGTTATTCTAGTACGAACTCTAAGATAGATCGAACAGAAAGAATAGCTTCGTGCTATTTTACTATGGACTCTTGAATAGATCGATCAGAAAGAATAACTTTGAGGTGGTTTCGTACCCTATAATAATCTCTTCGTTTGTTCTCCGCTATTAGTGACTTTGGAGTGACTCTTTGTTGCATGTTGAGGGATGGTTATATGATCCAGTTATGTTATTATTGTTGAGAGAACTTGTAGTAGTGAAAGTATGAACCCTAGGCCTTGTTTCCTAACATTGCAATACTGTTTATGCTCACTTTTACCACTTGCCACCTTAATGTTTTTATATTTTCATATTACAAAAACCTATATATACCATCCATATTGCACTTGTATCACCATCTCTTCGCCGAACTAGTGCACCTATACAATTTACCATTGTATTGGGTGTGTTGGGGACACAAGAGACTCTTTGTTATTTGGTTGCAGGGTTGTTTGTGAGAGACCATCTTCATCCTACGCCTCCCACAGATTGATAAACCTTAGGTATCCACTTGAGGGAAATTTGCTACTGTCCTACAAACCTCTACACTTGGAGGCCCAACAACGTCTACAACAAGAAGGTTGCGTAGTAGACATTAAGCTCATTTCTGGCGCCGTTGCCGGGGAGGTGAGTGCTTGAAGGTATATCTTTAGATCTTGCAATCGAATCTTTTAGTTTCTTGTTTTATCACTAGTTTAGTTTATAAAAGAAAACTACAAAAAATGGAATTGAGGTTGCTCATATGCTTCATATTTTTAATATCTTTCGTCAAAATGATGGGAGGGAAAATTGTGCTCAAGTACTAGAAGAAGAATTACAGAGAATGCTTGGCATAAAATATGTACATGATGATCATGATTGCAATGTTGTTCGTATGAATTCTTTGGATACCCATGATGCTAATGATATGCACAGCCACAAGCTTGGGGATGCTATGTTTGATGAAGATGATATGTTTAGTCCCCCAAGTTTTGATGAGCAAATTTATTATGATGAAAGCATGCCTCCTATTTATGATGATTATTGTGATGACATGTATGCTATAAAGAATAAAGATAACCATGAAACTTGTCATCATTATTTTAATTTTCAATTGGATTATGCTTCACATGATAGTTATTTTGTTCAGTTTGCTCCCACTACTATTGATGAGAATAAATTTGCTTATGTGGAGAGTAGTAAAATTTCTATGCAAGTAGATCATGAAAAGAATGTTTTATGTGCTGTTTATATGGTTGAATTCATTCATGATGCTACTGAAAATTATTATGAGAGAGGATCATATGCTTCTACATATTGCAATAATATCAAGTTTCCTCTCTATGTGCTTAAAATCTTGAAGTTATGTTTGCTTTGCCTTCCTATGCTAGTTAATTATCATTCCCATAAGTTGTTTGCTCACAAAATCCCTATGCATAGGAAGTGGGTTAGACTTAAATGTGCTAGTCATATTCTTCATGGTGCTCTCTTTATGTTTCAATTCTTATCTTTTATGCGAGCATCATTGAAATCATCATGCCTAGCTAAAGGGCATTAAAGAAAAGCGCTTGTTGGGAGACAACCCAATATTTACCCCTACTATTTTTGTGTGTTCACATGATTAAGCTACTGTAGTAAGCATGTTTTATAGCTTTTGTTTCAATAAAGTGCCAAGTAGTACCTTTGGGAAGACTTCGGTGAATGTTAATGTGATCTTGCTATAAAAAACAGAAACTTTGCGCTCACGAGATTAGCTGCCTTTTTTATAGAAGAGTGCTTTTAAGTTGATTATTTTCCATATGATTAATAGACAAATTCCTCACGTCCACCAATTTATTTCAGAATTTTTAGAGTTACAGAAGTATTCGAAAGTTACAGATTGCTACAGACTGTTCTGTTTTTGACAGATTATGTTTTCTATGTGTTGTTTGCTTATTTTGATGAATCTATGAGTAGTATCGAAGGGTATGAACCATAGAGAAGTTGGAATACATTAGATATTACACCAATATGAATTTAGAATGAGTTCTCAACATGACCTAATAGGTGGTTTTATTTTCTTATACTAACAGAGCTTACGAGTTTTCTGTTGAGTTTTGTGTTGTGAAGTTTTCAAGTTTTGGGTAAAGATTCGATGGACTATGGAATAAGGAGTGGCAAGAGCCTAAGCTTGGGGATTCCCAAGTCACCCCAAGGTAATATTCAAGGACAACCAAAATCCTAAGCTTGGGGATGCCTCGGGAAGGCATCCCCTCTTTCGTCTTCGTTCATCGGTAACTTTACTTGAGGCTATATTTTTATTCACCACATGATATGTGTTTTGCTTGGAGCGTCAATCTATTTTATTTTGTTTTGCTTGCTGTTTGAATAATATTCCAAGATCTGAAATTCTTAAATGTTAGAGAGTCTTCACATAGTTACATAATTATTCAACTACTCATTGATCTTCACTTATATCTTTTGGAGTAGTTTGTCGTTTGCTCTAGTGCTTATATATTTTTAGAGCATGGCGGTGGTTTTATTTTGAATAAATAGATGAACTCTCATTCTTCACTTATATTATTTTGAGAGTCTTTTAGAACAGCATGTTAATTTGCTTTGGTTATGAAACTAGTCCTAATATGATAGGCATCCAAGATGGGTATAATTAAAACTTTCACAAAAAGTGCATTGAATATTATGAGAAGTTTGATGCTTGATGATTGTTTTGAGATATGAGGATGGTGATATTAGAGTCATGCTAGTGGAGTAATTGTGAATTTGAGAAACACTTGTGTTAAAGTTTGTGATTCCCGTAGCATGCACGTATGGTGAACCGTTATGTGATGAAGTTGGAGCATGATTTATTTATTGATGCCATCCTTTGTGTGGGGGTCGGGATCGCGCAATGGTTAACACCTACCAACCCTTCCCCTAGGATCATGCGTTGAATACTTTGTTTTGATGACTTGTAGATTTTTGCAATAAGTATATGAGTTCTTTATTACTAATGTTGAGTCCATGGATTATACGCACTCTCACCCTTCCACCATTGCTAGCCTCTCTTGTATCGCGCAACTTTCGTCGGTACCATACACCCACCATATATCTTCCTCAAAACAGCCACCATACCTACCTATTATGGCATTTCCATAGCCATTCCGAGATATATTGCCATGCAACTTTCCACCGTTCCGTTTATTATGACACACTTCATCATTGTCATATTGCCATGCATGATCATGTAGTTGACATCGTATTAGTGGCAAAGCCCACATGCATAATTTTTCATACATGTCACTCTTGATTCATTGCACATCCCGGTACACCGCCGGAGGCATTCACATAGAGTCATATTTGTTGTAGCCTCGAGTTGTAATTCTTGAGTTGTAAGTAAATAAAGTGTGATGATCTTCATCATTAGAGCATTGTCCCAGTGAGGAAGGGATGATGGAGACTATGATTCCCCCATAAGTCGGGATGAGACTCCGGATGAAAAATTAAAAAAAGAGGCCATAAAAAAAGGATAGAAAAGGCCCAAATAAAAAAATGAGAGAAAAAGAGAGAAGGGGCAATGCTACTATCCTTTTACCACACTTGTGCTTCAAAGTAGCACCATGATCTTCATGATAGAGAGTCTCATATGTTGTCACTTTCTTATACTAGTGGGAATTTTTATTTATAGAACTTGGCTTGTATATTCCAATGATGGGCTTCCTCAAATGCCCTAGGTCTTCGTGAGCAAGCAAGTTGGATGCACACCCACTTAGTTTTTTTGTTGAGATTTTATACACTTATAGCTCTAGTGCATCTCTTGCATGGCAATCCCTACTCACTCACATTGATATCTATTGATGGGCATCTCCATAGCCCATTAATACGCCTAGTTGATGTGAGACTATCTTCCTCTTTTGTCTTCTCCACAACCACCACTCGATTCAACCTATAGTGCTATATCCATGGCTCACGCTCATGTATTGCGTGAAAGTTGAAAGGTTTGAAAAAATTGAAGTGTGAAACAATTGGTTGGCTGAAACCGAGGTTGTGCATGATTTAAATATTTTGTGTGATGAAGATAGAGCATAGCTAGACTATATGATTTTGTAGGGATAACTTTCTTTGGCCATGTTATTTTGAGAAGACATGATTACTTTGTTGGTATGCTTGAAGTATTATTATTCTTATGTCAATATTGAACTTTTGTCTTGAATCTTTCGGATCTGAATATTCATGACACAATAAAGAAAATTACATTGAGAATTATGTTGGGTGTGTTGGGGACACAAGAGACTCTTTGTTATTTGGTTGCAGGGTTGTTTGAGAGAGACCATCTTCATCATACGCCTCCCACAGATTGATAAACCTTAGGTCATCCGCTTGAGGGAAATTTGCTACTGTCCTACAAACCTCTGTACTTGGAGGCCCAACAACGTCTACAAGAAGAAGGTTGCATAGTAAAAATCAGGCCCATGCGCCTAGGGTTGAGGGGAAACCCTAAAGGGGGGCGCCGCCCTTGCCTTGAGGGCAAGTTTCCCCTGCCTAGCCGCCGCCCCTCCCCTAGATGGGATATGAGGGGGCCATCCCCCCTCTCCCTTGCCCCTTTAAATAGTGGAGGGGTGGGAGGGCAGCCGCACCTTTTGCCTGGCGCAGCCCTCCCCCTCCCAACACCATCTCCTCCTCCGTAGGTTTGGCGACGCCCTGCTGGAGTCCCGCTTGCTCCACCACCATGTCGTCGTGCTGCTGGAGTTCTCCCACAACTTCTCCTTCCCCCTTGCTGGATCAAGAAGGAGGAGACGTCCCCTGGCTGCACGTGTGTTGAACGCGGAGGCGCCGTTGTTCGGCGCTTAGATCGGAATCGACCGCGATCTGAATCGTTACGTGTACGACTCCACCAACCGCATTCTAGTAATGCTTCCGTTCTACGATCTTCAAGGGTATGAAGATGCACTCCCCTGTTGCTAGTTTCTCCATAGATTGATCTTGGTGATGAGTAGAATTTTTTTGATTTCTGCAACGATACCCAACAATAACAACCCCGGTTCGATGATGAGATAAGTTGGTTAGGTGATCCGTGAATGATCACCATTTGGTTACGAGGTAACCCGTTGATCCAAGAGTGGTTCCGTTTGTGATCCATGAATGATCATCGTGGCATCGAGGATACCATGTTGTTCGATATCCATGATGTTGTGTGAGAATCATGGGTAAAGATCAAGCTCCTTGTGGTCATTTAATGATTACTACGGCATTGTTTATACCAAGCTTGATTTGATCCCGAGATGATCGTGTCATGTCCATGGTGGTAAGTTTGTGCATGTGATGGTTACGATGTAACCCGAGCAGAGTAAGTTGGTGCATGAAAATGTTAACCTGTTGCATGCTAGTATCATCATGTTCATATGTTCATGCCATGCTCATATTGTCCTAGTTATATCATGATCAGTTGGTGCATGCCATGTTGTTCTGTTAGTATCATGCTCATGTTTGATTTAACCTGCTAATGCCATGCTGTTGTTGGTCTTGACTACTTTGGGTTTATTGTGAGCTTGCAAGTACATTCAATGTACTGACCTGGCGTGTCATGCCAGTTTGCAGGCCCTGCCTGGATTGCTTGCTTGTTTGGTGTGGTTCCTATGTTTGTGAGCTAGGATAAACGTTCCAGCCAGAGTCCCTGCAGATTGGAGTCCATCAACGTCGTTCGTTATTCCGCCGCCAGTAGAGGTTCCGCTACCTCTAGTTGTGTTGCTGCTTGCATAGAGAAACTGTGGTTGGCGTAGCGTCGCCGTGCCGGTGTTATTCATCGTAATATCAGAGACCTTGTATTCATATTCGTGTGTTAATAGAGAGTTGGTTTGTTCTATGCTAAACAGTGTCGTGTTCCAAAAGACTTCACCTCGATCTTTGGGCTGGAATACGGGGCGTTTCGGTTTCTCTGAGCCGGGGTGCCACAATGAGAAAACCATGGAGCAGTACGAGAAGTATTTATGACAGCTAATTGTTCATCGGGAAAGCTATCATCAATAGGTAGTGGGTCATCAAGAACATTCTCTAACCTCGACAAGTTATCTGCAACGGGGTTCTCGGCTCCTTTTCTATCAATAATATGCAAATCAAATTCTTGTAGCAAGAGAACCCATCTAATAAGTCTAGGTTTAGCATCTTTCTTTTCCATAAGATATTTAATAGCAGCATGATTGGTGTGAACAGTTACTTTGGAATCAACAATATAAGATCTGAACTTATCACAAGCAAAAACAACTTCTAAGAATTCTTTTTCAGTAGTAGCATAATTTCTCTGGGCACTGTCCAGAGTTTTACTAGCATAATGAATAGCATTCATTTTTTTATCAACTCTTTGTCGCAGAACAACACCAACAGCATAATCACTTGCATCACACATAATTTCAAAGTGTAAATTCCAATCAGGTGGTTGAACAATAGGTGTAGAAATCAAGGCTTTCTTAAGTATTTCAAATGCTTCTACACAATCATCATAAAAAAACAAAAGGAACTTCTTTTTGCAAGAGATTAGTGAGAGGCCTAGAAATTTTAGAGAAGTATTTAATAAACCTCCTATAGAAACCAGCATGACCAAGAAAACTTCTTATACCTTTGATATCTTTAGGACATGGCATCTTTTCAATAGCATCAACTTTAGCTTTATCAAGTTCAATACCTCTTTCAGAAATCTTATGCCCCAAAACAATGCCTTCACTAACCATAAAGTGGCACTTCTCCCAATTCAATACAAGATTAGTTTCTTCACATCTCTGCAAAACTCGATCATGGTTGCTCAAGCAATCATCAAAAGAAGTTCCGTAAACGGAGAAATCATCCATGAAAACCTCAACAATCTTTTCACAAAAGTCAGAGAATGTAGCCATCATACATCTTTGAAAGGTAGCAGGTGCATTGCATAAACCAAAAGGTATACGTCTATAAGAAAAAGTACCGAAAGGGCAAGTAAAAGTGGTCTTTTCTTGATCCTCTTTCGACACAGGTATTTGAGAGAAACCAGAATAACCATCTAGAAAACAAAAATGTGTATGTTTGGATAGTCTTTCTAGCATTTGATCAATAAAAGGTAGAGGGTAATGATCTTTCTTACTAGCTTTATTCAATTTACGGAAATCTATTACCATTCTATAACATGTAACAATTCTTTGTGGGATCAATTCATCTTTATCATTAGGAACAACAGTAATGCCTCCGTTCTCGGGGACACAATGAACATGACATACCCACTGACTATCAGCAATAGGATAAATAATACCTGCCTCCAAAAAAATAGTATTTCATTTCTTACCACCTCTTTTATCTTCGGATTCAATCGACGTTGGTGATCAAGAATTGGTTTAGTATCTCGTTCGAACTTAATTTTGTGTTGGCATAAGGCGGTACTAATGCCCTTAAGATAATCAAGAGTATATTCAATTGCAGCACGGTGCTTCTTCAGAGTTTTCGATAGTCTCTTCTCTTCATATTCTGAAAGGTTAGCACTAATAATAACAGGATATATCCTCTTTTCATCTAGATATGCATATTTAAAAGTATCAGGTAATGGTTTAAGCTCAAACACACGATCACCCTTAGGTGGAGGAGGATCCCCAAGGATTTCAGTAGGAAAATTGTTTTTCAGAATCGGTCCTTGTTAAAAGAATATTTCATCTATTTCCCTTCTTTCATTCATAAACATATCATTCTCATGTTCTAGCAAATATTGTTCTAGAGGTTCCGTAGGAGGCACAACAATAGAAGCAAGACCAATAATTTCATCCTTACTAGGCAATTCTTTATCACGGGGTTGTCTACGAAATTTAGAGAAATTAAAATCATGAGACATATCCCCTAACCAATAGTAATGATATCTTTCTCGCAGTCTATTCTAGCATTAACAGTGTTCAAGAAAGGTCTACCAAATATAATGGGACTAAAATCATCTTGTGGGGAACCAAGAACAAGAAAATCAGTAGGATATTTTATTTTCCCACACAAGACTTCGACATCTCTGACAATCCCAATTGGTGATATAGTATCTCTGTAAGCAAGCTTGATAGTAACATCAATTCCTTCTATCTCAGCAGGTGCAATTTCATTCATAATTTCTTCATATAAAGTAAAAGGAATTTCACTCACACTAGCACCCACATCACATAAGCCATGATAACAACGATCTCCTATTTTAACAGAAACAACAGGCATGCCCACAACAGGTCTATGTTTATCTTTGGTACCAGGCTTGGCAATTCTAGCAGCTTCATCACAGAAATAAATAACATGCCCATCAACATTATCAGCCACGAGATCTTTAACCATAGCAATATTAGGTTCAACTTTGATTTGTTCATGTGGTCCAGGTGCTCTAATATCACTTCTATTAACAATAGTTGAAGCTTTAGCACGATCCTTTATTCTAACAGGAAAAGGTGGTTTCTCAATATAAGAAGTAGAAATAACAGGATCAACATTATAAGTGATAGTTTATTCTTCAACTTTAATTGGTTCAACTACTTTAACTTCAATGAGAGGATGATATTTAAACCACTTCTCCTTAGGGGGGTTAACATGAGTAGCAAATGATTCACACAAAGAAGCTACTATCTCAAAGTCAAGTCCATATTTAGTGCTAAATTCATCAAAAGCATCGGTATCCATAAAAGATTTAACACAATCAAACTTAAGGCTTATACCTGACTCGTTACCTTTGTCGAGATCCCAATCTTCAAAGTGGCATTTAATTCTTTCCAATAAATTCCATTTGAATTCAATAGTCTTATTCTATAAGGGCCAGCACAAGAAGTATCGAGAATGGATCGATCATTATGAGCAAGCCGAGCATAATTTTTTTGAATAATAATTTCTCTTGAGAGCTCATGATTGTGGCATGAATATAACATTGACTTAAGCCTCCCCAATCTTGAGCGATACTTTCTCCTTCACGAGGCCAAAAATTATATATATAATTCCGATCACGATGAACTAGATGCATAGGATAAAATTTCTGATGAAATTCCAATTTCAATCGGATGTAGTTCCATGATCCAATATCATCACATAGCCTATGCCATGTCAATGC
Source organism: Secale cereale (assembly GCA_902687465.1). Lineage (NCBI taxonomy): Eukaryota > Viridiplantae > Streptophyta > Magnoliopsida > Poales > Poaceae > Secale > Secale cereale. Next base: position 110,049,815 of record LR738715.1, on the reverse strand, counting down.
CTTTCCCTTCAAAGATAAAGGGAAGACCTTCTTCTTGACAAAATCCTCTGGAATACTTGCAAGCTTAAATAATCCACAAACTTCATCCACATAGATTCACTACAGGAATCAGGATCTTTGCCGTCAGCCATAGCGGACGGCAAAGGCATGCCTGGCGGACAGCAAAGACCTTTGTCGTCAGCCGGCAAATGGCAAACCGTCCAGCTGAACGAGCTAAGGTAAAGGGTACTTTGCCGTCTGCTCGCGGATGGCAAAGATGCAAAGGCCCTTGCCGTCAGCCCGCAGACGGCAAAGAGGTTGGACGACACGTTAGGTCCGTTAAGGGTTAACGGCGTGCTTTGCCATCTGCCAGCAGACGGCAAAGATGCAAAGGTATTTGTCGTCTGCTAGCCAACGACAAAGCATGTCATATAGGCCAGCCCAGTGCACCCTAGGTTGTACAGGTAGCTGCCACGTGGCAGCTTTGCCGTCTTCTGGCTCACGACAAAGCTCTTTGTCGTCTGCCAGCAGACGGCAAAGTGCCTGTATAGCCTCTATTTTGTCTATTTTTTCTTAAATTCAATCAATTTCACAGAATTTCACATATACATATACATATACATACCAAATCAAAAGTCCATATGTAGCTAGCCAACATATACATATACATACCAAATCAAAAGTCCATATGTAGCATACCAACACATATACATACCAAATCATATCCATGCCATATGGATATGATCATCCAACACATATACATACCAAATCAAAAGTCCATATGTAGCTAGCCAACATATCCAACAACAAGCATACAATGGTTTCATCCATACATACATATATAGTAGCAAGTTTAACATTGTTCATCCTATAAAATCCAAAGAAAAAGGAAGCACAAGGAGAAGAGTAGACTCCATCAACGCAAGCCTTCCTCCTCTAAAGCAAATCTATAAATTGGGAAAGAGGAAAGTTAGAAGAAGAAGAAGACTAGCTAGAAGAAGAAGAAGAAGAAGAAGAAGAAGACTAGCTAGGTAAATAAGCTAAGTATGCATTTGTTAAGCAAAACACAAGAGAAAACTTACCCTCATCACAACAAATGCGATGAAGATTGCAAAAAAGGTAACAATTGATCCAACGGCATAATGATAACATTCCTCATTATCATTGGTATATTTTCTAATCTTCTTAATCTTCAAGCGCATTGCATCCATCTTCAAGCGCATTGCATTAACCTTCATCTTGTGATCATCGACGACATCGGCAACATACAACTCCAATATCATCTTCTCTTCTTCAATTCTTTTAATTTTTTCTTTCAAATACTCATTTTATTTTTCAACTAAATTTAACTTATCGACAAGACGGTCGGTTGCAATTTCTGGTTCACATATCTCCTAGATAAAAATATCTCTATGTCAACTTGATGGCCATAATTGTCATAAATGTGAAATGCAACAAATAGTTATAAAAGAGAATTTACCACATCCGAATCATAAAGCGGGCGAGGGCCAACGGGGACATATATCAAGACCACGACACTATGTATAACAAAAAATCATACAAAGTAAGAAAATTATGAAAGTAACTATAAAAATCATAGAATCATGCAAGTAACTATATAAATCAAGTACAACATAACAAATTGAATACCTAATAATAATCTGCATAGTCGGGTTCAATAAATGCTCCGAGATCAAGAAATGCACATCGTCATCACTATCAGCAATGACGTGCTCATCATCATCAATAAATGCATCATCATGTGTAAGGACACCTTTACGTAATAGGTCAAGCATTGACAAGTCATCCGCAACAGTAACCTCTTCTAGTTCAGGCTCTTCTTGTCCGCATACTGAAGCCTAAATAAGGCACATCCTTTCTCACAGGCATGTATCTTTTCATATGGCATCTTGAGAGCACGGAGGATTTTGTCTGACTGGTACAGGTTTGCAGGTAGTACATGGCCTTTGGGTAGAAAACATCCAAATACTGTCATCATTGTGTTGTAGCATTCTCTGCCCAAGCTGAATTGAGCCTTCAGAGCCATTATCTATTATATAATTAAAACAAGAGTCAAACAAGCCATCACATTCATCCACATATATTAAATTATCTCGCCCGTCAATTTTGTATATTAATGGTCAAGATTTAAAATATGTACATTACATACAAATATAGGTACGTACAAATAATTAGGCATGACACGTAAAAAATAGTTGAACACGTCTCCTATCCAAGTCTTATGTTTTTCCTATTAAAAATACTGTCCAAGACAATTACACATGAATCTCACATTAGCATTGCAAAAACTAGGGTTGCCAGCTGCCGTAAAAAAAATACACGGCTGCCAGAAAGGCACGGCTAGGGTCAAAGCAGCGATTCTAAAAAAAGGAGTCTGAGCGGCCGCAGAAAAAAACGAGTTCGGTCATAGTACAACATCCGGACTTCTATTTTGCATAGTAGCAAAATCAATTCAGACTAGCGAATCAACATGTGGTTGAGATGGTTAGGTGGACAGTGGTATCCCCAACCCACCAGGGTTCAAATCCTGGTGCTCGCATTATTCCTGGATTTATTTCAGGATTTCTGGCGATGCGCTTTCAGTGGGAGGAGACGTTCCCGTCGACGATGTGGCGCTTACGGTGACTTCGTAAATCTCAAGATGATATGCCGGCTCAGTCTCTCGGAGGTGCTCATAGGGGTAGGGTATGCGTGTGTGCGTTCATAGGGGTGAGTGTATGCGCGTGTATATGAGCGCTTACGTCTGTACTGATTCTAAAAAAAAAATCAATTCAGACTACTACAATAGTGTTGGGATAAAAAACTTTCTCTATTCACGGCCAAAAGGCAACCTTTTCTCTCCAGATTAAAAACGTACATGTGTACGTACATAGCATAGAGTGGGCCAAATAAATTATCAATATGCACATGTACACGTCTTAGAGTCCTGCACATATACGGGTGACAGTGCTGATTGTCCTAATCGTACAGGAAAGAAGAGAGAGAAGAAGTGCTGCCATGTATACGTGCTACAAGCAGCTAAAAAAACCAATTATTGCTGAGATAAAATTTGGAAATAATATACATATATTCTTTCCAAATTTTATCTCTGCAAATTTTTTTTTTGAGACCAAAGCCACTCCGGATCTGTTTCTTAAAAAAAGTCACGCCGGATCTTAACCCAAAAGAGGCAATATCACCGTGTACGTGGCTTGATTTGATTGGAAAAAAATAAGGCCGGGCCCCACCCCCTTAAAATCAGGGGGAGATGATTGGATTAAAAAGGAAAAAGGAAAAAAGATAGCCGTAGGATGAAGTGGGAGCACGGATGGGAGCATGGGTAGGGAGCAGGCAAGCCGGATCCCTAAAAAAAGTCACGCCGGATCTTAATCCAAAAGAAGCAATATCATGCTCTTAATACATGGATGATACGTAAAAAAAGGCTCACGTAAAGATATCTTTGCATGGATTTTTTTTGCATGATCCTAAAAAAAGGATGCGTTTCTTTTTCACAATTCCGACAAGAATAAAATGGAAATATAAACGGTGGCCTATGTATTCAGTTAGTCAGAATCATCTCATTCATCAGTTATATCCTAGACACAAAATATAATGGTCCGACCTGAAGACAACATATCATAAAATATTCGTGTGAAAAAGCTAGGATTCTGAAACCCACGGCAAGAAAGATTAGCAGGTCAGACTACATTACATGTGCTGATCTCATGGCGACATCATGGACCAACTCAGTAAATGGCACATCTATTATGTTTCTTCTTTCATTGGGTCCGTTCTACGGAAGTAGAAAGCAAAAAGTTGACAAGCATTGAGTTTGTTTGTTCGACCGGCTCCATAAGCTGCACGTGACAACAAACTTTAACTAACATTTAATGTACGCATTGGTGACACAAGTTGCACAATAAATCCATTAGACAGAAGGCCATCTCGAGCAATTGGCACACGTATTGGATACATGCAATGGCATCAATCATGAAAAGGATGTAACATTATATCATGCCAGCAAATATAAGAGTTGGAACACAGATCATGTCAAGTATGTGATCATCTTCTTAGTATGCCTAAGAATACAACTAGATGTGTATAACATGGATGGACATGATAATTAAATATTTGAGTTGTTTCGAGACTTATGGAGCTTTAATAATTTAGAAAATTTCATTGAGCGTGCCCCAATAAAACACTCTATTAGATATCCAGGCCATAACACATATTTCAGATGAACGCATATTATAAATGAAATATTTCACTGCTCACGAGTCTGTGAGGAAGAAAACATATGTTCAGATTATGTTCTTTGTTATCAAATCCCAGAAAGATACTTTGGAAGTATTGTAATAATCTGCCTTCAGTATCCAATTTGATATGTGAGTGCTCAAACTTTATTAACATTGCCAATTTTAGTAAATATAAAAAAAATAGATTAGTCAACAAAAAATATAGTTTTATTTTTCATGGACTATTTTCGTAGCCTTATTGACATTAATATTTTTGTACGAGCATTCATAGATAAAATTATGGCCAGAAATATGTACGAGAAAAATTTGAAATCTAAGTCGAGCAAACACACATGTCATTAAAATAAGAAAAAAAAATATACAACGATCTCCATTAATAGATAGTTGACTTAGTCCAATAATAAATGTTACAAGGTGCATACATTATATATGTACATATATGTAAATAATATATTTAGTCTGTCACAAATATTTTAGAAATGATACAATCATTTGGTAATCTACAAAAGTGCGTATCTATACATTAATAATTAGCAAAGCTATGCATTGAACAACATGTCTAAGTACGAAAGGACAACTGTGACAATACTTAATCTAGCCGCGCAAATGCGCGGGTCACACTGCTAGTTTGTGATATGGCACCAGTTGACAAAGCTCAGTGTGCTCGTGGAGAGGAAGTTTTGAAGACTCCAACATTTCATTCAAGGCCTTTGCAGATTCCTTCATCTCATCGTCCGAGTCGCGAGCATCATCAAAGTATTGCACCATGTCTTGCATCCCGGTACCATGCTCGTCGGTGCGACGACGAAGCACCTCAGCTCTGGCACGTTGGGCAGACTCGCCATGAAATGTCTGAGGGAGTCCTGGATCGAGGGGTCCCCGAGAGGCCAGATAACTCTTGGTGGGCCGGACTGGTGGGCTATGAAGATCATAGTTGAAGATTATCTCTCATATTCGGATAGGACTCATGTATTCGTATAAAGGCAGGTTTTAGGTTCGGGTGTAATCTTTCCTTCCTCTGCAAGATGGTATGTACAAACCCCAGGCCCCTCCGGTGTGTATATAAACCGGAGGGTTTAGTCCGCAGAGGCTAGGGGAGAATCTAAAATCCTCATAGACTAGACTTTAGGGTTTAGCCTGTACGATCTCGAGGTAGATCAACTCTTGTATTCATATTCATCCATATTAATATAGAAGGAAGTAGGGTTTTACCTCGATCGAGAGGGCCTGAACCTGGGTAAACATCATGTCCCCAGCATCATGTTGCCATCGATCCTCAGACGCATAGTTTAGGACCCCCTACCCGATATCTACAGGTTTTGACACCGACATTGGTGCTTTCATTGAGAGTTCCACTATGTTGTCGACGGAAGGACTGATGGATCGCGTCATTAACCACAACGGCGACACCGAGGGAATTTTCCCTCCTGGTCAACTTTTCGTGTTCGGCGGTTTCGTGCTTCGTGCCAACACTAAAGGCCACCTCGAGCAGATTGAGAGCTACGCCCATGGCCGTCAGGTCAGATTTGGTAGCTTAAACTACATTGCTGATATTTGCGGAACTTGATCTTCGACGGATTCGAGCCCGCGGCAACCTCTCTCCGCCCTCACGATGAACATGATCTAGCTCTGTCATCGGATCAAGAAATAGTACATGTGATACGTCTCCAACGTATCTATAATTGTTTTATTGTTCCATGCTATTATATATGATGTTTTGAGTGTTTAATGGGCTTTATCATACACTTTTATATTATTTTTGGGAATAACCAATTAACCCAAAGGCCCAGTGCAGATTATTGATTTTTGCCTATTTCAGGGTTTCACAGAAAAGGAATATCAAACGGAGTCCAAACGGAATGAAACCTTCGCGAGAGTTATTTTTGGAACGATATCAACACAGGAGACTTGGAGTACACGCGAGGGAACGAAGGAGGCGGCCACGAGGGTCCAGGGCGCGCCCCCTCCTACAGGGCGCGCCCCCCACCCTCGTGGGCCCCCTCTGGCTCCCCCGATGCCCTCCTTCCTCCTATATATACCCATATACCCTCAAAACATTAAGGCAACATAGAAAACCGTAATTCCACCGTCGCAACCTTCTGTTCCCGTGAGATCCCATCTTGGGGCCTGTTCTGGAGCTCCGCCGGAGGGGGAATCTTCCACAGAGTGCTTCTACATCAACACCATTACCTCACCATGAGTTGCGAGTAGTTTACCACAGACCTTCGGGTCCATAGTTATTAGCTAGATGGCTTCTTCTCTCTTTTTGGATCTCAATACCAAGTTCTCCTCGGTCTTCGAGGAGATCTATTCGATGTAATCTTTTTGCGGTGTGTTTGTCGAGATCCAATGAATTGTGGGTTTATGATCAAGATTATCTATGAGAAATATTTGGTTCTTTACTGAATTCTTTTTTGTATGATTATAATATCCTTGCAAGTCTCTTCGAATTATTGGTTTGGTTTGGCCTACTGGATCTATAGTTCTTGCAATGGGATAAGTTCTTGGCTTTGGGTTCAATCTTGCGGTGTCCTTTCCCAGTGACAGCAGGGGCAGCAAGGCACGTATTGTATTGTTGCCATCGAGGATACAAAGATGGGGTTTATATCATATTGCTTGAGTTTATCCCTCTACATCATTTCATCTTCCTTAGAGCATTACTCTGTTCTTATGAACTTAATACTCTAGATGCATGCTGGATAGCGGTCGATGTGTGGAGTAATAGTAGTAGATGCAGAATCGTTTCGGTCTACTTGTCACGGACGTGATGCCTATATATAATGATCATGCCTAGATATTATCATAATTATTCGCTTTTCTATCAATTGCTCGATATTAATTTGTTCACCCACCGTAGAATTCTGCTATCATGAGAGAAGCCACTGGTGAAACCTATGGCCCCCGGGTCTATTCTCAACATATTAATCTACAATCTACTTTACTTTGTTGTTTTTACTTTCTGTTCTTATATCCAAAAATACCAAAAATATCAAACTATCATATCTATCAGATCTCAGTTTCGTAAGTGACCATAAAGGGATTGACAACCCCTTATCGCGCTGGCTGTGAAGTTCTTATTTGTTTGTGCACGTGCGAGGGACTCGTGCCTGGTCTCCTACTAGATTAATACCTTGGTTCTCAAAACTGAGGGAAATACTTACGCTACTGTGCTGCATCACCCTTTCCTCTTCGAGGGAATACAACGCAAGCTCAAGAAGTAGCAAGAAGAATTGCTGGCGCCGTTGTCGGGGAGGCTTACGCAAAAGTCATATACCAAGTACCTATCACAAACCCTTATCCTTTGCATTACATTTATTTGCCTCTCGTTTTCCTCTCCCCCACTTCACCCTTGCCGTTTTATTTGCCCTTCTTTTTGCCGTGTGTTTATCGTTCGCTTGCCCTCATGTCTAAGATGGGGAGATTTTATCGAGAAGGGTAGTAATGTTGAGGGCAACGTCTATGTTGATCCTCCGGATGAAACTACCACTTTACATATTAAGAAGTTCCGGGTTGGTAGTGGTGATATTATTGGAAAAGGAGTTCTTCAAGACTTCTTTACTTGTGCCGGTGCTTTACCCACTATGGGTGGTTCTATTCTTCATAGAACTAGTAGCCTTGCGGATGCCATATCTATGTTTGTAGTTGAAATTGAAAGGCAGTTTATCCATATGCATCCTTGCATTCAGAGAATCTTTTTGGAATTTTCCAATATTGAGCATTCTTCTGTTAAGCGCGCATCTACTGTCTTTTTGGCTCATGAGTTCAAATTTATCATGAAAGAGGCCAAAGAAATCTTTGATCATTACGGAGTAGATGCTGGTCGACCTCCCATAGAGGCTACCTTATTTAATCAAGAAGACATAATGCGGTTGCGATCACCTGATCATGTTGCTTTTAATGAACCTTAGAAAAAGGGTTCCTACCGATGTCTTGGTTGATAGAATTTCTGAATTGAATGATGATTTTGCTATTCAAAACAATGGGTTAGGTTTTTCCCTTGAGCGAAGGCTCATGACCTTTTGCCAAAAGAATGCTTATAATGATGAATTGGTTGTACATTATAAAGGGCCAAAGGAGGAACCTATACCTCCTGAGCTTGATATGGGGGACTTTTGTCCTATTAAATTTAGTCCTTTTGATTACTTTTGCTTGCCACAAAGAAAACTTGCTGCTAAACGTAGGGAATATGAGATGAGTTTTCGTGATATATCTTATCATTATGGCAATACCTAGATCTATCCTTGTATCGTGCCTAGCTAGGGGCGTTAAACGATAGCGCTTGTTGGGAGGCAACCCAACTTTATTTTTGTTCTTTGTTTTTGCTTATGTTTAGGAATAAATATTGTATCTAGCTTCTATTTAGATGTAGTTTTGTGTTTTAATTAGTGTTTGTGCCAAGTAGAACCTTTGGGAAGACTTGTGTGAAATTTATATGATCTTGCTGTAAAAAAACAGAAACATTAGCGTTCACGAGAATAGTCGCCAGATTTTACTGGAGAGTGCTATTTAGTCGATTCTTTTTTAATATGATTAATAGACAAATTCCTCACATTTACCAATTTATTTCAATTTTTTTGGAGTTATAAAAGTATTCGAATGTTACAGATTACTGCAGACTGTTCTGTTTTTGACATATTTTGTTTTTCGTGTGTTGTTTGCTTATTTTGATGAATCTATGAATAGTATTGGGGAGTATGAATCATAGAGTAGTTGGAATATAGTAGGTTTAACACCAATATAAACAAATAATGAGTTCATTATAGTACCTTTGAGTGGTGGTTTGTTTTCTTATACTAACGGAGCTCACGAGATATTTGGCTAAGTTTTGTGTTGTGAAGTTTTCAAGTTTTGAGTATGGCTTTGATGGACTATGGAACAAAGAGTGGCAAGAGCCTAAGCTTGGGGATGCCCAGGGCACCCCAAGGTAAAATTCAAGGAGAACCAAAAGCCTAAGCTTGGGGATGCCCCGGGAAGGCATCCCCTGTTTTGTATTCATCTATCGGTAACTATACTCGGGACTATATTATTATTCACCACATGATATGTGTTTTGCTTGGAGCGTCATGTATGATTTGAGTCTTTGCTTTTTAGTTTGCCACAATTATCCTTGCTGGACACACCTTTTTGAGAGAGATAAATATGGTCTAGAATTTGTTAGAATACTCTATGTGCTTCACTTATATCTTTTGAGCTAAATAGTTTTGCTCTAGTGCTTTACTTATATCCTTTAGATCATGGTGGTGATTTTATTTTGTAGAAATTGTTGATCTCTCATGCTTCACATAAATCCTTTTGAGAGTCTTTTAGAACAGCATGGTAATGTGCTTTGGTTATAAAACTAGTCCTAATATGATAGGCATCCAAGATGAATGTAGTAAAAACTTTCATACAAAGTGCATTGAATATGATGAGAAGTTTGATACTTGATGAGTGTTTTGAGATATGAGGATGGTGATATTAGAGTCATGCTAGTGGAGTAATTATGAATTTTAGAAATACTCGTGTTAAAGTTTGTGATTCCCGTAGCATGCACGTATGGTGAACCGCTATGTGGAGAAGTTAGAGCATGAGGTATTTGCTGAGTGTCATCCTTTGTGTGGAGGTCAGGGGGGCGCGATGGTTAACTCCTACCAACCTCCCCCTAGGAGCATGCGTTGATTGCTTTGTTTTGATGACTCGTAAATTTTTACAATAAGTATATGAGTTCTTTATGACTAATGTTGAGTCCATAGATTATACGCACTCTCACCCTTCCACCATTGCTAGCCTCTCTTGTACCGCACAACTTTGGCCGGTACCATACACCCACCATATACCTTCCTCAAAACAGCCACCATACCTACCTATCATGGCATTTTCATAGCCATTCCGAGATATATTGCCATGCAACTTTCCACTGTTTCGTTCATATGACACGCTTCATATTGTCATATTGCCATGCATGATCATGTAGTTGACATCGTATTTGTGGCTAGGCCACCATGCATAATTTTTCATACATGTCACTCTTAATTCATTGCACATCCCGATACACCGCCGAAGGCATTCATATAGAGTCATACTTTGTTCTAGTATCGAGTTGTAAATGAATATAAGTGTGATGATCATCATTATTAGAGCATTGTCCCAAAGAAAAAAGGAAAAAAAGAAAAAAAGAAAAGAAAAGGCCAAAAAAAAAGAAAAAAAAGAAAAGAAAAAGAAAAGAAAACGGACAATGCTACTATCTTCTCCAACACTTGTGCTTCAAAGTAGCACCATGTTCTTGATGATAGAGAGTCTCTTGTTTAGTCACTTTCATAAACTAGTGGGAATTTTCATTATAGAACTTGGCTTGTATATTCCAACAATGAGCTTCCTCAAATGCCCTAGGTCTTCGTGAACAAGCAAGTTGGATGCACACCCACTTAGTTTCTTTTGTTGAGCTTTCATACATTTATAGCTCTAGTGCATCTGTTGCATGGCAATCCCTACACACTCTTTGATACGCCTAGTCGATGTGAGACTATCTTCCTCCTTTTTGTCTTCTCCACAACCACCACTCTATTCCACCTATAGTGTTGTATCCATGGCTCACGCTCATGTATTGCTTGAAAGTTGGAAGGTTTGAAAAATTTGAGTATGAAAACAAGTGCTTGGTTGAAACCGGGGTTGTGCATGATATGAATATTTTGTGTGATGAAGAGGGAGCATAGCGAGACTATATGATTTTGTAGGAATAACTTTCTTTGGCCATGTTATTTTGAGAAGACATGATTGCTTTGTTAGTATGCTTGAAGTATTATTATTTCTTATGTCAATATAGACTTCTGTCTTGAATCTTTCGGATCTGAACATTCATGCCACAATAAAGAAATTACATTGAAAATTATGTTGGTTAGCATTCCACATCAAAAATTCTGTTTTTATCATTTACCTACTCGAGGACGAGCAGGAATTAAGCTTTGGGATGCTTGATACGTCTCCAATGTATCTATAATTTTTTATTGTTCCATGCTATTATATATGATGTTTTGGATGTTTAATGGGCTTTATCATACACTTTTATATTATTTTTGGGAGTAACCTATTAATCCAAAGGCCCAGTGCAGATTGCTGTTTTTTGCCTATTTCAAGGTTTCGCAGAAAAGGAATATCAAACGGAGTCCAAACGGAATGAAACCTTTGCGAGAGTTATTTTTGGAACGATATCAACCCAAAAGACTTGGAGTACACGCAAGGGAATGAAGGAGGCAGACATGAGGGTCCAGGACGCGCCCCCTCCTACAGGGCGCGCCCCCCACTCTTGTGGGCCCCCTCTGGCTCCCCCGATGCCCTCCTTCCTCCTGAATATACCCATATACCCTGAAAACATCGAGGCAACAGAGAAAACCCTAATTCCACCGCCGCAACCTTCTGTTCCCGTGAGATCCCATCTTGGGGCCTGTTTCGGAGCTCCGCCGGAGGGGGGGTCTTCCACGGAGTGCTTCTACATCAACACCATTGCCTCACGATGAGTTGTGAGTAGTTTACCACAGACCTTCGGGTCCATAGTTATTAGCTAGATGGCTTCTTCTCTCTTTTTGGATCTCAATACCAAGTTCTCCTCGGTCTTCGAGTAGATATATTCGATGTAATCTTTTTGTAGTGTGTTTATCGAGATCCGATGAATTGTGGGTTTATGATCAAGATTATCTATGAGAAATATTTGGTTCTTTTCTGAATTCTTTTATGTATGATTATAATATCCTTGCAAGTCTCGTCGAATTATTGGTTTGGTTAGGCCTACTAGATCTATAGATCTTGCAATGGGAGAAGTGCTTGGCTTTGGGTTCAATCTTGCGGTGTCCTTTCCCAATGACAGTAGGGGCAGCAAGGCACGTATTGTATTATTGCCATCGAGGATAAAAAGAATGGGTTAATATCATATTGCTTGAGTTTATCCCTCTACATCATGTAATCTTGCTTAAAGCATTACTCTGTTCTTATGAACTTAATACTCTAGATGCATGCTGGATAGTGGTCGATGTGTGGAGTAATAGTAGTTGATGCAGAATCATTTCGGTCTACTTGTCACGAACGTGATGCCTATATATAATAATCATGCCTAGATATTCTCATAATTATTCGCTTTTCTATCAATTGCTCGACAGTAATTTGTTCACCCACCGTAGTATTCTGCTATCATGAGAGAAGCCACTAGTGAAAACTATGGCCCCGGGATCTATTCTCAACATATTAATCTACAATCTACTTTACTTTGCTGTTTTTACTTTTTGTTCTTATATCCAAAAATACCAAAAATATCAAACTATCCTATCTATCAGATCTCACTTTCGTAAGTGACCGTAAAGGGATTGACAACCCCTTATCGCGTTGGCTGCGAAGTTCTTATTTGTTTGTGCAGGTGCGAGGGACTCGCGTGTGGTCTCCTACTGGATTGATACCTTGGTTCTCAAAAACTGAGGGAAATACTTACGCTAATGTGCTACATCACCCTTTCCTCTTCGAGGAATACAATGCAAGCTCGAGAAGTAGCAACCTGCAGCAGTTCTGGCCTTAGATCTGGTACACATCGCATCGCCCCAGGACAGGAAGCTCAACCCCGCCATGGAAGCCGCAGACTCCACGGCGTTGGAGCCGCACACAGACACAACTCCGGCCTAGGATTCTGAATCACACGCATCTGCTGTCAGGACCCCGATCCTAAGTCACACCAATCTAGCTGTAATACGTCATATCACTTTGCGGCCTCACGCACGGTAACCCCACGGGTGCCACCTTACCTGGCCCGGGACCGTTTGCGCATTTTGGTACACGTATATGACAGTGTCGCTAGCATCCATATGATAGAGAACCCGGGCCGACATGGCTAGTTATAAACCAAAAGTGGCACTAAATTACAGAGACAGGCATCCATGACCCAGCAACGAACGTGTCGGTCATCAACGTATGAACCCAAGTCGTAGCAAGCTACATGGACTTAAAGGAACAACGCCTGACATTTCCCCTAAGGGACAGACACAGGAACGAAGAAGGACACATGCCGGCCAGCCTACGTGTTCCGAGCAGTAGCAAGCTACCATGGCTCATTGGAATCACTAGGAGGCATTTCCCTGTAAGGTAGGCTACCAAAGGAAAATAACTAGGTGTCGGATCCCACACATACCAAGCATTTCAACCATACACACAATATGCTCAATATGTGCAAATACAACATTGCATCACAACAGAACTCTATGACTCAAAGTACTTTATTTAAGAGGCTCCAAGAGCCATACATAACATATCCATACAGGTAGGGGTCACATGACCCAACACTCAAGTCATACAGTCATACAAGCACAAGCGGAAGCTACATGTCTGAGTACAGACAACTTAGAAAATAAAACAGGCTTGGTGTAGCCTGACTATCTACAAGGCCCTTCACAAGCTCCAGATCTCTGTCTGGCTGTCAAGCTACTCGTCGACGTCAACGTCTATGTAGAACCCATCAGCAGGGGCAGGGTTCTCCTCTGCAACAGTTATTAAACAAACATGAGTACAAAGGTACTCTGCAAGTCTTACCACAGAACCTATCATACATGCAACAATATCAAAGGGGGTAGTGGAGTTCATAGCAGAAAGCCAGCTTTGACTCTTGGCTAACCTATAATACAACTCTCAACGGATTGCAAGATGTTATTACGAACACGAGTCCTCTACTCACCACAACAATACACTACCGAGGATCCTCTTCCTTCATCCTACGGAAGGGCCATCCACGGCACTCACACTTATCTTGAGGCTTTTAGTAGTATGCATCAACTTGTCTATGAACTGTAAGAGTAACCAAGTAGTCCGTACCGCGAACAACGGCTATTCGAATAGATTGATAACCCTGCAGGGGTGTACCTCTTCACACATGCTTTCACCACTTATCGCCGTTTACTCGACATGTACTCGGCAACCTTCAAGCGGAAGCCCAGCGAGGGTGTCGGCCACGACCTGACTAACTACTCAAGTCTCTCGTCCAGGTTTATCGCCTATTTGGGTTCCATCCGTGGGGAGATCCGGCCGGGGTGTCGCTCACGGCCCCAAACGATGTGTACAGGGTTCCCGAGTCACCAAACGGGCAATCGGTACACCGTGCCACGTACCTGTCGCATCACAACCCACCCCGAGGGTCAGCGCTGTGCACGACCTCCAGTAAACTATAAACACCAGAAACTAGTTGAAACTCCCGGACAGAGATCGAGGGTAATTAATAAGCCGAGAGGGTCCATTGGTTTCGGGCCCAATGCATGGTAGTAACTGGAACTTGAACCACACATACAGATCTCGGGTCCTATGTACGGTTCCAATGAAACAACCCACCACGTACTCCTACATGGCCTTTCATCGATACCTTTACCAAACGTGTTCCACACTTCTTTCTCTTTAACGATATGATTGTTTCACTCTGATACATCACCTAGATGAACCAGACCAGACACAACTCTAAGCATAGCAGGCAACACAAGCAAATAGCATGGTGGATCACACATCACATGGCTCAATCAACTCCTACACATGCTAGTGGGTTTCAACTATTTACTGTGGCAATGACAGGTCATGCAAGGGAATAGGGTTCAACTACCGCAGCAAGTAGCAGTTCACATGTTGCCTTAATGCAGTAAAAGTGAGCAGGAGCGAGAAGATGGGTTTGTATCGGAATGATCAATGATTGCTTGCCTGACAAAGTGGTTGTCGGGTACTGTTCTTCAGCTGGATACGCAGCAGTATCCTCGGGAGCAGGACCTAACACGGAGAATACCGGCGATACAATCATTAAACAAACAAATGCAACAATATGATGCATTCTCATGACATGGCAAGATGCATGTGTTTTGGGCTAATGCAACTTTAACCAGAAGGGTTTGAGCCTATTTGAATCAAATATTCAAATTGGCACTTTAGCTATTATTTAATTAAGTGCATTATCGTGTTTTAATGTATACAGCAAGGTTAACTTGCTCAAACATGCATGAAACCAGTGCCATTGGAAAGATTGGATTTTTCTGATCAATTTTCATATATAAATCTTTCCCATCTGAGCTACTGTTGAATTTATATGATTTTTTGAAGTTTAGGCATTTTCTGGAATTTCCTGAATTATTTTTAAATCTAAAATCCCAGAAAATCCTTTACTGCGTCAGCATGACATCATGCTGACGTCAGTCAGTCAACAGGGCGGCCCGGGTCAAACCTGACCAGTGGGACCCACTGGTCAGTGTCACAGTTAACTAATTAGCTAATTAGAATTAAATTAACACTTAAACTAGGTTTGACTAGCAGGCAGGGCCCACATGTCAGTGACCCAGGGGGGTCAAACCCGTGGTCAAACAGGCCCAACTCGCCGGCGTTTAGCCGCCGGCGAGGCCAAACATGGCGGTGAGGTGCGGGTTTTGTGCTCCGGCTGCCAAAACGACGGCGGAGCACACCTACGGGTAGCTGGAGGCAAACCGCATCGAATGGAGGCGGTGGCTGGCCTCGGGGTCGCCGGAGATGTCGCCGGCGACGAGTCCAGCGGCTGCCGGAGTTCGGCGAAGTCGAAAACGATGGTGCGGTGCTCGTAGAGGTCCGTGGAGTGGTCCTACAGCACCTACGCGTGACAGTGAAGCTGATAGGCACGGTGGCCGGACCATTGGATGGCCGGAGCCTCGTCAGCGACAAGCTCCGCGGCGGTGCGTGCAGGTGAGCTACGTGCGGTCCGTTCCAGGGGAGGAGAGAGCCAACGGAGAGGGGGAGGACGAAGCTAGGCTCACAGAGGTTGCATCAGACGCCGGCGTGAGCTTGGGGGCGGTCGGAGCTGAGCGGGGCGGCGAGGGGGATCTCCGCGGCCGGAGTTGGGGAAGAAGGGGTCGGGGTGTCTCCAGGGCGGGCGAGCGCTCGGGGCTCGGCCTGCTCGATGTAGTCGAGGACGGCGGAGACGACGGACACGACGACAGGGCTCAGGGACGATGGTGGGCGCGGCTACTACGACGGTGCGAGCACGGCGGCGTCGGCCATGGTGCGGGGAGGGCGAAGGAGAGGAGCTGGGGAGAGTGGAGAGCGTCTGCGAGGTCGGGGGCGAGGTGGACGATCGATCCAAGCCTCCAGGACGGTGAGGGGAGGAAGCAGGGCAGCGGGCAGCTGCGTGGCGCGCGCTGCGGCCGCCGTCGAGCACCTGCCTGCCTGCCTGGCCGAGCCAAGCAGCTCGCTGGAGCGGCAGCTGGGCTGGGCCGGCAGGTGGGCCGGTTAGGCGTCAGGTAACCTTTCTCTCTCTCCCTTTTCCTATTTCTTTTCTATTTCATTTCTTTTGCAACTTGTTTAATTAATAAAAATGCCAGAACATTTTTATAACCCATAAAACTAGTCATGCCCACTGTATATAATATGAACAGTATGGAACATTATAGTTTATGATTATTTGAGCATTTAAAATATTTTATAGCATTTAAATGCCCAAATACAAATACCATATGATTTAATCCAAAGACCTTAGAGGTCCTGGAAAATTGTGCACCATTTTTGACAAAGGTTTAAGACCAAGGCAGAAATGATGAACATTTTTGAAGGGCATTTTGGGTACATTGGAAAAGATTTTATCAAACCTAGTTGTTAGGAGAGGGGTGATGGGGTTTCTGTCATTCCCATTTCAAGTTTCTTTGATAAGTAAACATGATGCACACTCTAGCTAGTCCTAATGCAAGTGCTAACTAGGAATGTGACAACTCACCCCCACTTAAAAGAATCGCGTCCCGAGATTTGGGTTCCTCCGGAAAGAGGGTGGGGTACTCAAGTCGAAGACGATCCTCCCTTTACCAAGTAGCTTCACTCTCGGAATGATGTGACCATTGAACCTTGAGAAACTTGATATTGTGGCGTCAAGTGGTGCGCTCGGTTTGATCAAGAATACGAACGGGGTATTCTCGATATGTGAGATTGTCCTGGAGATCAAGCGTTTCGTGGTCCACTCTGCGGATAGGATCCGAGAAGCAACGCTTGACTTGAGAAACGTGGAACACGTCATGAACTCTGGATAGGTGCGGAGGTAGTTCCAGTTGGTAGGCAACTTCTCCTCGTTTGGCAACAATGCGAAAAGGACCGATGTAACGAGGGGCCAATTTGCCTTTGATACCGAAGCGATGGGTTCCCTTAAGAGGAGTAACCCGAAGGTAAGCCTTATCGTCGACTTCAAAAGTCACCGCCTTATGATGACTATCATATTGGCTCTTCTGGCGAGACTGGGCTGTTTTCAATTTCTCACGAACGATGCGAACTTGCTCTTCTGCCTCCTGGATCATATCCGGACCAAAGAATTGTCTTTCCCCGGTTTCTGACCAGTTAAGAGGTGTTCGACACATTCGTCCATATAGAACTTCGAAGGGAGCTTTGCCCAAGCTGGCTTGATAACTATTCTTATAAGCGAATTCGGCAAATGGAAGAAACTTTTCCCATTCCATACCGAAAGAAATGACAGAGGCTCAAAGCATGTCTTCCAGAATTTGATTGACTCGTTCCACTTGACCACTTGACTGGGGATGGAAGGCAGTACTGAAAGAGAGATGAGTTCCCATGGCATTCTGGAAACTTTCCCAAAATCGTGAAGTGAAAAGACTTCCACGGTCTGAGTTAATCTCCAACGGCACACCATGAAGTGATACTATCCGAGAGACATACAAGTCTGCTAACTGGCTAGCGGTAATACTCTCTCGAACAGGCAGGAAATGAGCTACTTTAGAGAGGCGATCGATAACGACGAAGATAGCATTATTCCCTTTCCTGGTCCTGGGAAACCCGGTAATGAAGTCCATACCGACCTTGTCCCATTTCCATTCATAGCTAAAGGTCGAAGGGTGCCAGCAGGCCGTTGATGCTCTGCTTTAACTCGACGACAAACGTCGCAGTTAGCAATGAATTGAGCGATTTCTCTCTTCATCCTAGTCCACCAGAATCTCTGACGTAGGTCCTGATACATTTTGGTACTACGGGATGAATTGTGAGAGGAGATTCATGAGCCTCCTTAAGGATCAAACGTCTTAGGTTTCGTACTTTAGGAACCACTAAACGGTTGCTAAAGAATACAACTCCTTGATCATCAATTGAGAAACATCCCGTGACTCCTTTCTTGATGTTCCTCTTAATACGGGAAATTCCCGGGTCAACCTTCTGTGCTTTGATGACCTGATCCGTAAGGGTAGGTTCTGCCACCAAGGTGGAAAGGAATCCTCGAGGAACAATGTGAAGATTAAGCTTACGAAATTCCTCGTGGAGAAGTGGTTGTCCTTGTTGTAACATCAAGTTGTTACAAAAAGATTTACGACTTAGTGCATCAGCCATGACATTGGCCTTCCCAGGGGTGTAAGTGATTCCTAAATCGTAATCTGTGAGCAACTCAACCCAACATCTTTGCCTGAGATTTAGATCCGATTGGGTGAAGATGTACTTCAAACTTTGATGATCAGTGAAGATTTCACAGCGATTACCAAGGAGGTAATGTCGCCATGTTTTGAGTGCATGGACCCCAGCTGCAAGCTCTAGATCATGAGTAGGATAGTTATCCTCATGTGGACGCAACTGTCGGGATGTGTAAGCAATCACTTGACGATCTTGCATGAGTATGCAACCTAGTCCTTGTCGCGAGGCGTCGCAGTAGATAATAAAATCCTTGGAGAAGTCTGGTGGTACCAGTACAGGTGCAGATGTTTTCAGTTCCTGAAAACTGGACTCGCACTGTGGGGTCCACTCAAACTTTTTATCTTTCTTAAGGAGTTCAGTTAGAGGTTTAGCAACCTTTGAGAAATTTTCTACAAAGCGTCGGCAATAGCTCGCTAAGCCAAGAAAACTCCTAACTTGCTTGACCGATTCAGGGGAAGTCCAATCAAGGACGGCTTGAACTCGCTCGGGATTGACAGCAATACCCTTGCCAGAGATCACATGACCTAGATAGGTTACTTCCGGCAACCAAAATTCACATTTAGAGAATTTGGCATAAAGGCGGTGCTCTCGAAGTTTCGTCAATACCAGCCTTAAATGCTCGGCATGATCTTCCTTGTTCTTGGAATAGCTGAGTATATCATCGAGGTATACCATGACAAATTTATCCAAGTACTCCATGAATATAGAATTCATTAACCGGGAGAAGGTGGCTGGGGCATTGGTTAACCCGAAGGACATGACGGTGTACTCATATTGGCCATAACGAGTAACAAAAGCCGTTTTAGGGATGTCCTCGTTCTTGATTTTGATTTGATGGTAACCCAACCTCAAATCCATCTTAGAGAAGACTGAGGATCCAGCGAGCTGATCATACAGGTCGTTGATCCTGGGGAGCGGATACTTGTTCTTTATGGTGACCAGATTGACAGGTCGGTAATCTACAACCATCCGCTCCGTTCCATCCTTCTTCTTGACGAAGAGGACGGGACAAGCCCAAGGGGAGGAACTAGGACGGATGAAACCTTTTTGCAAGGACTCATCGAGTTGTTTCTTAAGATCAGCTAATTCTAGGGGTGCCATCTTATAAGGTCTCCTAGAGATTGGGACGGTTCCGGGGATAAGATCTATCACAAACTCGACATCTCTGTCAGGTGGAATTCCTGGCAGTTCTTCTGGAAAAACATCCGGAAAGTCACGGACTACAGGAATATCTTCGAGTTCTGGTAGAGGGCTGGCATTAAGAGAGTAGAGCTTACGCTCAGCCATTCGGGTCAAGACATTGACTATCTTGCCGGATGTGTGTGTAAGTTGAACGGTCCTACTATAGCAATCAATCTTGGTGTAATGAGTTGTCATCCAATCCATACCCAAAATGATGTTTATGTCCGAGGACTTGAGAGCGATTAGAGATGCTAGGAAAACAAGTCTATCGACAAGGATTTCATTTCCATGGCTTACCCTAGAGGTTTGCCACTTTGAACCAGGAGTTTGAATAACCATGGAAGTAGGCA
The DNA here is from genome assembly GCA_902687465.1 of Secale cereale. Lineage (NCBI taxonomy): Eukaryota > Viridiplantae > Streptophyta > Magnoliopsida > Poales > Poaceae > Secale > Secale cereale. The sequence goes on along the minus strand of LR738715.1, from coordinate 110,029,651 downwards.
TGTCACAAAAAGTCATGTTGTGCATTCGAGCATAACTCTCAGATATGAACGAATGGGATGCTCTAGTATCGAAAAGAACAGATGCCGGATGGCAGTTAACGAGAAGCGTACCAAGGACGACGTTAGGATCCTCATAAGCTTCCTCAGCAGAGACATAGTTGACATGACCACGTGCAGTGGGGATTGGCTTGACATAATTCACCTTGCCGGTTGGCTTACCACGGCCAACGGGTTTTCCTGGTTGGTTCTGAGGACACTCACGCATGTAGTGTCCCGGTTCTCCACACTTGAAGCATGTCACAGTGCTAGTGCGTGGACCAAAGTTGGAAGGTGGTCCTCCATAGGTCTTAGCAGGTGCATACTGTTGAGTTGGGCGAGGCGCCTTATAGGATGGCCTCGGTGTGTACTTGGGTGGCAGAGCAGTGTTAGGAACCCACACACGGCGCTTGTGAGAGCCAGAGCCGGATGAGGAACCAAAGTCTCGAGTATGCTTGCGTGTGGCCTCGAAGTCGGTCTGGCCCGTTTCAGCACTGATAGCCTTGTTTACCAACTTCTGGAAGGAAGTGCACTCGTGCAGACGTAGATCTCGGCGGAGTTCAGGGCTGAGTCCCTTGCGGAACCTTGCCTGCTTCTTCGCATCGGTGGATACTTCCTCGGGTGCATAGCGTGCCAAGTTGCCAAACTCGCGACTATAGCCATCTACAGTTAACCGGCCCTGGGTGAAGTTGCAGAATTCCTCCCGCTTGCGATCCATGAGACCTTCCGGAATGTGATGTTCAAGGAATGCCTCGCTGAACTCAACCCAAGTAGTGATTTGGCCAGCAGGACGCATAGCTTCGAAGTTCTCCCACCAAAGACTGGCAGGGCCCTCAAGATGGTAGGCGGCATAGGTAACCTTGTCAGCTTCGGCCACACGGGTAGAGTGTAGCTTGTGGGTGATACTACGTAGCCAGTCATCCGCATCCAGAGGTTCAGTGGAGTGATGGAACTTCGGTGGGCACATCTTGATAAAGTCATTGATTGACACCACGTCATTCCTCTGGCGGAACCCAGTGTTCTGCTCTATGCGTTCCAGCAGACGGTTGGTCTCTCTCTTGTTCCGTTCTGCTTCGAGCATAACTTCAGCCAAGGAGGGTGGCTCGGGTAGATTCCCATCTCTAGCCCCGCTAGCCTCACCCTGCTCCTGAGCAGCAGGAGTGTTGCGAGTATTGACCATCCTAAAGAAGCAAAACAACGGTTTAGACAAGGATGGCAAAATTTGACATAGGAGTGTAGAATGTAATGGATGACATGGAATGCAGAGATGTTCATCCGTACGACATGGTAATATAGAAACTGCTATATATACACCAGTGGTCATACACACCATACATAGTTTAGTACAAGCCAAGGCTAAAGTACAACTGCGGTGAAAGACGATACATCCCATCAGAGGCATTCCAAGCTCCTATACATTATTTAACTACACCTCCGGAACTCAGTACACACTAAGTCATATTCCACAAGACGCGCAGGACTGTGGGAATACGACTACTACAATACCACTACTACCCCGGTCTAGCTCAGACATTCCCGTAGTAATCTTCGTAAAGATTACCACCGTAGCCTGGAAGTGGAACAGACGGATCTTGAAACTCGCGAGCACTCGAAGGCTGTGGACCATAGGGACATGGATGTGGCCTCGGTCCCGATGCTGGTGGTAACCGACGCCCACGTGGAGGTGTAATACCCCCAACGTCACGCCAATCCATGCGATCAGGCAGACGAGTCCGCACGGGGTACAAATCACGCATGTCTAGATATCCGGCGTGCACAGCAGGTGCAAGCCATGTCAAAGTAGTCTAGTGGGCGGCTCAAGTGTTGTACAGCTCCATTCGGAGGGCACGGACCTCACGGTCCCTATCCTCCAGCATCTGAACAGTAGTCTGAAGCAGTGGCTCTTCATGAGCAGCATCAGTATACAGACCAGTGTAGTAGCCTTCCTCTCCGGGAAGTGAGGCTGGCATGTAACAGAACTCAGTGTTCAGCAACAGGGCATGCCTAGCCCGGAGAATGGTCATCATCGAATAGGCGGCATCCTGTACTGCCATCTTGATGGTAACCCCGAGTCCATAAGACCAATGGATGGGGTCGTTAGCTCCGGGATATGAGGGGTATATCCGGACTGTGCAGAAATACTGACTCTGATTGAAATCCCGGTACTGTTCCTCCACGGTGTACTCAGGATACCAGCGATAACCGGTCTTAGTCAGTACACGGACTAGCATGGCCGTGTGACCGGGCACATTAATGCACCGAGTCAAACGAACCACTTGGTGAGGGGTGCGGCCAGACATCTGAAACACGAAGTAATGCAAAGGCATTAGTGTTTCTGGAAGAAATCGGACAGCATAACAACTGTAAATGCTCAAACAAAGATTTGAGACATCAAACAAATGATAGCATAACCACTCAACAGTTCCATATCAAGGTTCCGGGTCCAACAATCATCATACTAAAAGGATAGAAACTGAACTGAGGCTTGAAACCAACAATCCTAAGAGTCTACGGATTAGTAACACGTGAACCTAGCAAGGATGAGAGGCCTAGTCCTAATCCCCGTAGAAAGAATAGACTGACTCAGATCAGAAGGGCATAAGGTAAAGGAGTAAAAAGAGCCTTACGTTCCCTTCCACAATCAATTCCCCTACATATAACTAAGAATTTTTCTAGACTCAACATCGACCAGTTTGGCTTGAGAAACCTACAGGCAGTCCAGCTCTGATGCCAACGCTGTCAGGACCCCGATCCTAAGTCACACAGATATAGCTGTAATACGTCATATCACTTTGCGGCCTCACACACGGCAACCCCACCGGTGCCACCTTACCTGGCCCGGGACCGTTTGCGCATTTTGGCACACGTATATGACAGTGTCGCTAGCATCCATATGACAGAGAACCCGGGCCGACATGGCTAGTTATAAACCAAAAGTGGCACTAAATTACAGAGACAGGCATCCATGACCCAGCAACGAACGTGTCGGTCATCAACGTATGAACCCAAGTCGTAGCAAGCTACATGGACTTAAAGGAACAACGCGTGACATTTCCCCTAAGGGACAGACACAGGAACGAAGAAGGACACATGCCGGCCAGCCTACGTGTTCCGAGCAGTAGCAAGCTACCAAGGCTCATTGGAATCACTAGGAGGCATTTCCCTGTAAGGTAGGCTACCAAAGGAAAATAACTAGGTGTCGGATCCCACACATACCAAGCATTTCAACCATACACACAATATGCTCAATATGTGCAAATACAACATTGCATCACAACAGAACTCTATGACTCAAAGTACTTTATTTAAGAGGCTCCAAGAGCCATACATAACATATCCATACAGGTAGGGGTCACATGACCCAACACTCAAGTCATACAGTCATACAAGCACAAGCGGAAGCTACATGTCTGAGTACAGACAACTTAGAAAATAAAACAGGCTTGGTGTAGCCTGACTATCTACAAGGCCCTTCACAAGCTCCAGAACTCTGTCTGGGTGTCAAGCTACTCGTCGACGTCAACATCTATGTAGAACCCATCAGCAGGGACAGGGTTCTCCTCTGCAACAGTTATTAAACAAACATGAGTACAAAGGTACTCAGCAAGTCTTACCACAGAACCTATCATACATGCAACATTATCAAAGGGGGTAGTGGAGTTCATAGCAGAAAGCCAGCTTTGACTCTTGGCTAACCTATACTACAACTCTCAACGGATTGCAAGATGTTATTATGAACACGAGTCCTCTACTCACCACAACAATACACTACCGAGGATCCTCTTCCTTCATCCTACGGAAGGGCCATCCACGGCACTCACACTTATCTTGAGGCTTTTAGTAGTATCCATCAACTTGTCTATGAACTGTAAGAGTAACCAAGTAGTCCGTACCGCGAACAACGGCTATTCGAATAGATTGATAACCCTGCAGGGGTGTACCTCTTCACACATGCTTTCACCACTTATCGTAGTTTACTCGACATGTACTCGACAACCTTCAAGCGGAAGCCCGGCGAGGGTGTCGGCCACGACCTGACTAACTACTCAATTCTCTCGTCCAGGTTTATCGTCTATTTGGGTTCCATCCGTGGGGAGATCCGGCCGGGGTGTCGCTCACGGCCCCAAACGATGTGTACAGGGTTCCCGAGTCACCAAACGGGCAATCGGTACACCGTGCCACGTACCTGTCGCATCACAACCCACCCCGAGGGTCAGCGCTGTGCACGACCTCCAGTAAACTATAAACACCAGAAACTAGTTGCAACTCCCGGACAGATATCGAGGGTAATTAATAAGCCGAGAGGGTCCATTGGTTTCGGGCCCAATGCATGGTAGTAACTGGAACTTGAACCACACATACAGATCTTGGGTCCTATGTACGGTTCCAATGAAACAACCCACCACGTACTCCTACATGGCCTTTCATCGATACCTTTACCAAACGTGTTCCACACTTCTTTCTCTTTAACGATATGATTGTTTCACTCTGATCCATCACCCAGATGAACCAGACCAGACACAACTCTAAGCATAGCAGGCAACATAAGCAAATAGCATGGTGGATCACACATCACATGGCTCAATCAACTCCTACACATGCTAGTGGGTTTCAACTATTTACTATGGCAATGACAGGTCATGCAAGGGAATAGGGTTCAACTACCGCAGCAAGTAGCAGTTCACACGTTGTTGCCTTAATGCAGTAAAAGAGAGCAGGAGCGAGAAGATGGGTTTTTATCGGAATGATCAATGATTGCTTGCCTGATAAAGTGGTTGTCGGGTACTGCTCTTCAGCTGGATACGCAGCAGTATCCTCGGGAGCAGGACCTAACACGGAGAATACCGGCGATACAATCATTAAACAAACAAATGCAACAATATGATGCATGCTCATGACATGGCAAGATGCATGTGTTTTGGGCTAATGCAACTATAACCAGAAGGGTTTGAGCCTATTTGAATCAAAGATTCAAATTGGCACTTTAGCTATTATTTAATTAAGTGCATTATCATGTTTTAATGTATACAGCAAGGTTAACTTGCTCAAACATGCATGAAACCAGTGCCATTGGAAGGATTGGATTTTTCTGATCAATTTTCATATATAAATCTTTCCCATCTGAGCTACTGTTGAATTTATATGATTTTTTGAAGTTTAGGCATTTTCTGGAATTTCCTGAATCATTTTTAAATCTAAAATCCCAGAAAATCCTTTACAGCGTCAGCATGACATCATGCTGACGTCAGTCAGTCAACAGGGCGGCCCAGGTCAAACCTGACCAGTGGGACCCACTGGTCATTGTCACAGTTAACTAATTAGCTAATTAGAATTAAATTAACACTTAAACTAGGTTTGACTAGCAGGCAGGGCCCACATGTCAGTGACCCAGGGGGGTCAAACCCGTGGTCAAACAGGCCCAACTGGCCGGTGTTTAGCCGCCGGCAAGGCCAAACACGGCGGTGAGGTGCGGGTTTTGTGCTCCGGCTGCCAAAACAACGGCGGAGCACACCTACGGGTAGCTGGAGGCAAACCGCATCGAATGGAGGTGGTGGCTGGCCTCGGGGTCGCCGGAGATGTCGCCGGCGACGAGTGCAGTGGCTGCCGAAGTTCGGCGAAGTCGAAAACGACGGTGCAGTGCTCTTAGAGGTGCGTGGAGTGGTCCTACAGCACCTACGCGTGACAGTGAAGCTGATAGGCACGGTGGCCGGACCATTGGATGGCCGGAGCCTCGTCGGCGACGAGCTCCGCGGCGGTGCGTGCAGGTGAGCTACATGCGGTCCGTTCCAGGGTAGGAGAGAGCCAACGGAGAGGGGGAGGACGAAGCTGGGCTCATAGAGGTTGCAGCAGACGCCGGAGCGAGCTTGGGGGCGGTCGGAGCTAAGCGGGACGGCGAGGGGGATCTCCGCGGCCGGAGTTGGGGAAGAAGGGGTCGGAGGTGTCTCCAGGGCGGGCGAGCGCTCGGGGCTCGGCCTGCTCGATGTAGTCGAGGACGGCGGAGACTACAGACACGACGACAGGGCTCAGGGACGACGGTGGGCGCGGCTACTACGACGGTGCGAGCACGGCGGCGTCGGCCATGGTGCGGGGAGGGCGAAGGAGAGGAGCTGGGGAGAGTGGAGAGCGTCTGCGAGGTCGGGGCGAGGTGGACGATCGATCCAAGCCTCCAGGGCAGCGAGGGGAGGAAGCAGGGCGGCGGGCAGCTCCGTGGCGCGCACTGCGGCCGCCGTCGAGCACCTGCCTGCCTGCCTGGCCGAGCCAAGCAGCTCGCTGGAGCGGCAGCTGGGCTGGGCCGGCAGGTGGGCCGGTTGGGCGTCAGGTAACCTTTCTCTCTCTCCCTTTTCCTATTTCTTATCTGTTCCATTTCTTTTGCAACTTGTTTAATTAATAAAAATGCCAGAACATTTTTATAACCCATAAAACTAGTCATGCCCACTGTATATAATATGAACAGTATGGAACATTATAGTTTATGATTATTTGAGCATTTAAAATATTTTATAGCATTTAAATGCCCAAATACAAATACCATATGATTTAATCCAAAGGCCTTAGAGGTCCTAGAAAATTGTGCACCATTTTTGACAAAGGTTTAAGACCAAGGCAGAAATGATGAACATTTTTGAAGGGCATTTTGGGTACATTGGAAAAGATTTTATCAAACCCTAGTTGTTAGGAGAGGGGTGATGGGGTTTCTGTCATTCCCATTTCAAGTTTCTTTGATAAGTAAACATGATGCACACTCTAGCTAGTCCTAATGCAAGTCCTAACTAGGGATGTGACATCTGCGCCCTTCAAGTCAGATCAGGCGTCTATCGCCGAATTCAGTGCTGCGAACATCTTTTAGCACTCAACCTTTGGCGACATGCTAAGGTCGTTAAGATCCCTCTCCCTAGATGGGGACACGCAGCTGCAATGTATCCGGTTTGAACTGGAGGCTGATGGAGAATTTTGCTCCCCACCCACCACCCACCTGGTAGCCATGGTTAAAGATCTAACTGATATACTTGACTATGCTTCCAAAGACTTTGAAGGGATGGACCTCGAAGCCAAAGCAAATCCAGATCAAAACCGGCCCGTAACCGGGCGGTGGATAGCTATGTCTTCACACGACGTATACATGGTGGATACACCTAAGGAGGCGGAGGGCGACTGCGAAAACAATCCCTTCGAGGATAAGCCCGTCGAAGAACCTCCCAAACGTCAGCGTCCAAAGCGCCAAACTAATTCCCGTAAAGGAAGAAATATCAACACTATCACTAACAATGGTGACACTCCGGAACATGCCGAAGACCCCGCAGACCCAGCGATCGAGAAGGAAGAGCGAGAGGACGGCGAACAGACTCCGAAGCCGCTGTGCGATGATAGCGATGCCGAAGACAGTAACTACGAACCTATCTCCGAGGAAGAGGTTAGCCTGGGCGACGACGAATATACCATCCCGGAAGAACCCTCTGAACAAGAACCCTTCCATCAGAGGCTTATTGCCACCGCAAGGAGCCTGAAAAAGCAGTAGAGACGACTTCAAGCCGCACAGGACACGCTCAATGATAAATGGAACGAGGTGCTAGACGCTGAACAAAAACATGGCCACACCAGCCAAACCAAAGGCTATCCCAAGCGTAAACTGCTGCCCAAATTCGACGACGAGGCCGTTGCGCCTATACCGCTGAAGAATAACACCGCTGATAAGCCGGAGCGACCACCTCGGGGATGGGACAGAGTTGCTAGCAACGGCGGCCCGTAACCCCACCCTGTAAAGGAAAGGAAGATGCAGCTCAAGTCCGAAAACACGACCTACGTGAGGACTTGAACAAAAAAGCTAGCAAGACCAGGTCTATATACGGACCTAGGCACCGAGCTCCCACACCGGACGGTGACTATCAAGCCAATCTCGCTGATCATATACCAGTTCAGGGTCAATATCAAACATCACATCCATCGGACCTGTGGGGACCCCGACTTAAGAGTCGAGATCACCGAATGCACGTGTACAGTGATCCCAGAGATCAATGCTCACTGAACACACAGAAGCTGAATAACAAGAGTCTTACATCCATACATACCGTCTTACACAAATTATGACCATTATGGCCAAGTCTTACATAGATAAAGCCTCAAGGGCTGAATAGCAAATAAACTCGAAAGCGGAAGTCTTCGTAGATAAGTAGAACCCATGCCATCTGCCTTAACCCTACAGGCATTCTGACTGGGAAAGCGTCCTAGTTCACGTGTTCGTCTCCATAGAATTCTTCTTCAAATTCCTGCTCCTCCATGCCTGGCCAATTAAATAACCAGTGGCAAGCCGATGAGTACTTTGAATGTACTTGCAAGCAACCCATGATTTGGTTCAAGGTAACAATGCAATTGTACAACAATGAGCAACCTAGCTACAAGCTAGATTAAATATTCTACCATTTGTGAATCATGCATCAATGTACTTGGGTAACCTCGCAGACAGGTTACAGATATCAACACGAATAGAGTTCAATTTATTATCAACGAGTCAAGTCACCACCTTGACTCAACACACACACATACTTTCACCGAGATTGTAAAATTCTGGACATAGTTTAAGTAGCACCTCTCAACTGTCCATGACCGTGGACACGGCTATTCGAATAGTTTTACACTCTGCAGAGGTTGCGCACTTTACCCACAAGATCTGGGAAGCTTTCGTGTCACCCACGATCCCGCAGTACCTCAAGTACTCGGGGGAAGCACCCGGTCATTACCTTTCCCAAGACGACACTAACATAGGGTCCACTCGTTGGTGCACGGCCCTCGTGTACAAACGATAGATCATGGGACTTGCCCTTTTTTCAATGTCACGCATACACGAAGGGACCAACGGTGTGTCCGGTGCCCTGTAAAAACAGTCATGGTCGCCTATCCAAGCACGACCCCGTCCCGGGAGTGACCTCAAGTCTCCCCCGTCACTAGTGATGTGGGCGCCATGCTAGTATCAGCCTAACTAATCAATAATGCCCCGTCCCATAAGGGGTAGAGTGGTTGCACATGTTTGGTTGGGACGGTAGTCACACATAAATCTAATCCATCACTTTACCCACAAACGAGATCTTTCTTGGCACACCACTTCTTCCTCAAGTGGTGACTATAATTCAACATCACCCTCGGGTATTAGGGGCACCCGATGGGGTTTTCGAAAAGAATGCAACCACGAAGGATTCATGGCACATATGCATCACTATGCATCATAACTAATCTTTTGTCATTGCATCTAAGCACATGGTAAAGATCATGAGTAGGGGTATGCATCATGTGGTGGCTCTCAATAAGTTTGCCACCGTCACTCTTTATCATCATGCTTTCGGAAATAAAAGGGTTCCGAGGAATAAAGGGGTATCATGGTCAAAGGGCTGCCTGCCTGGATTGGCTTGGTCTTCAAGGTCTTCAAATCCTTCCCCTCCTTCTTCTTCAGCAACTTCGTCAAACACGGTATCTAATCGTCGCAATAAATAACGAGAAAAATAAGATAATAATAAAAATAGAAAAATCAAAGTGCTCATAAAAATGTCAACTTATTTTTATAAAATACTAGAGGGAAAACTAAGATGGCAAAAATTCTTAGTATGGAATTTGGAGTGACAAAATGGGGTATATGAATTTTTGAACAGAGGTTTTAGTGTTCAAATTTAAATTTAAATTTGAACAGAACAAGAAGGTTCATGGATATGAGTGAAAGTGACATCATTAAATAGGTCGGAATTTTACAAGTTTTTAGGAACTGGAATTAATTTATTTGGATAAATATTTTATCCTGTGGAATATTTATAAACCTGACCGAAAAGAAAAAGGGAAAATGGCACTGTGCCACTGGGCCAGAAAGGCCACAGTGCAGCAGGCCCAGGGGGGAAGACAGCCCAGCGCACTAACGCCTGCGCGCGCGCCAGGTTTCAAACCTGACGGGCGGGGCCCAGGTGTCAGCGAGAGAAGAGAGAGGCGAGGGAGAGGAGAGACTGACAGGCGGGGCCCGCCTATCATCCCTAACCCTCCGGCAGAGGGCCGGTGAGCTCACCGGCGGCGATGCAGGGCATGGCGAGGGCATGGCTAGACTCAGCGTTGAGTCGCCGTTCCGGTGGAGGTGGAGTTGGTCGCCGGGGTGGCCTGGTTCGCCGGCGGCGCGGTCACGCGGCGGAGGAGCTTCGGGTGGTGGTGGTTCCGGCCGTTTCCGGCAGCTGCAGAGAGGGGAAACGAGGGGGAAATGATCAATGAGGCTCGGCGGTGCTAGATCGAGCGAGAGGAGCGGTGGGGATGGTGTGTACCTTCGGATCAACTGTGACCCGAGGCGGCGGAGCTCGAGCTCGATCTCGAGCTCGGGCCCGTCTGGAGGGGAGTGAGTGGCGTAGGGGGATGATTAGGTGGGTGAGAGAGCGGTTGGTGAGGAGAGGAAGGGCGCGGGGTGTCCTTTTATAGGCGAACGGCGAGGTGCCGTGGACCCGTGCGCCGGCGAGCTTCTGCTCGTTGCCACAGGGCTCGGGAGGGCTGGAGCCGTGTCTGTGGCATTGCTGGATGCGGTCCAACAACAGGGAGAAGAAGAGAGAGAGCAGGGGGAGTCCAGAGTAGCGCGCGTGTGGGGTAGCTCATTGGAGCTCTCGGGCGACCGTCGCGCGTGCGAGCTGGGCGAGAGGAGGGAGAAGGAGGAGGGGGACAGAGCCTTGGCGTGTCGCGGACGTCGAGGCACCTCGACTGGCACAAGGGGGAGGCTCGAGGTGGTCGAGCGCTGCGTATTGGAGGTGGCTACAGTGCGGGAGCGCACTGTAGCGTGCTCTAGAGCGCCCAAATGGCCGGCATGGCCGTGTCCCACGCGCTCTGGGCGCGGCCACCGTGTCTACTGGCTCTAGGGGGAGTAAACAACGTAGGAGGAGCATTGGATGCCACGGAAAGCTTCTAGAAGAAGAGAGGGCTGAGATAGAATGGTGAAAATTGTTGTCCAGAATGCAAATTGGGGTTTTACCCCTACTCAATCATTGAGCTGAGGCCAGGGAGAGTTACTGGAGGTGCAAGGGAACCTGGGGAAGCTGTGGTAAAAAGTTGGGCTTAAGGAGACCAAGGGAAGAGGTGAAAGTGGTAACTTTGGAAAATCACCAGAAGGTGTTTGATGTGGTTTTGAGCAATCAAATGGTTTCCTTTTGACATGAGACTTAACAGGATCAAATGGTATATGGAAATAGGGTGTTCCACCAAGTTTGGGCTCATTTGAAGAAACTTGCCAATGTAACTTTGGTGAACCCTAGAAATCAACAGAAATGGTTTCACCAAGTTTGAGTTAAGCAAATCATCCCTCCTTGATGCACCACTTGGTGTAGTGTTATCATTTGGGGTTGTGATCATGCCCACAAAGTTTGAAGTCCCAAGTAAAAAGTTGGTAATGTAAAGTTGTTCAAATTTGAATTTGAATAGAAATGGTTTTGGGGTACTCTGATCAAGTTACCCTTCTCCAAAACTTGAGCCATTTGGTCTAGATGCATTATTAGACCATTCTAGCATGTGTACCAAGTTTTAGAGCATTTGGACAAGTTTGGCAATGTAAAGTTGCTCAAACTTCAAGAATGGACAGAATGGTTTTGAGGGGTTTTGATGAGGTTTTCTTGCTTCCCAAGGCATGGGTCTTGGCAAGATCATCAAATATGTCATATATGACACGATAGAATTTCCCTGGAATTTTTAGAGAATATTTCCTTTGTAAATATTTCAAAGGCTTGAAATATCTAGAAAGGGTTTCTGAGGGATTTGCCCAATATTTTGAACATGACCAAGTGTTGAAACTCTTATATATGGACAATATATGTCCTAAGAGTCTCCCTGAATTTTGGCAAATATTTTTGAAATAGTTAATTAATTGTTCCCTATTAAAGACCATTTCTGGCCTTAAGAAAAAGCTTTTAAATAAAATAGGAAAATAGCTTTTAAAATTATATTTTTGTGGTTTCTGGGAGTCCTATATCTGCTAGGTTTCAAATATATTCTTTGAAATATTTTTCTCACCCTAAATCAAGCACTTGCAGTGCAACCCTCAATTCAGGGGTTTTTGGAAAAACTAATTTTTAAAAATACTTTTTGGCCAAATTATTTTTGTAAGAAAATACTATACTGATATATACACTTGGTATGATCATTGGGTAGAAGTTTGGGGTAAGGAGATGAAATATATAAGAGGGAGTAGTTGACTTCAAAGAGCACTTGAAAATCACAGAGAGAAAAACTTAATTCCAAAGAAAAGCCAAATGATGCCAAAAAATTTGTTGGTCCAAATTTTCATGCTTTATTAATGCAAATGACATGTTACAAAATGCAGGGTGTGACAGACCTACCCCCCTTACAAGAATCTCGTCCCCGAGATTCCTAAACTAGGTCTTAAAAGAGATCGGGATACTCGGATCTAAGATAGTCTTCGCGTTCCCAGGTTGCTTCTGCTTCCGTGTGGTTGCTCCACTGGACCTTGAAGTACTTGATGGTGCGGCTTCACATCCGTCGCTCTGCTTCATCCATGATGCGAATGGGCTTCTTGTAGTAGGTCAAATCAGGCTGAAGATCAATGGCTTGGTGATCAACATCCTTGTAGAGATCTGGCTTGTCCGGAACTTGGAGACACTTCTGGAGTTGTGACACGTGGAATACGTTGTGCACATCGGATAGCTCATGTGGTAGTTCCAACTGGTAAGCCACTTATCCTCATCGTGCAGTGATCTCAAAGGGTCCAATGAACCTTGGTGCGAGCTTCCCTTTTACGTGGAAACGCTTGGTTCCCTTCAAAGGGGTCACTCGCAGGTACACATGGTCTCCAACACGGAAACTCATATCTCGGTGATGTGTGTCAGCATAGCTCTTCTGCCTTGATTTGGCGGTCTTCAAACGTTCTCTGACTAGTTGGACTTGCTCTTCTGCTTCGCTGAGAATATCTGGTCCAAAGACTAGCCCTTCTCCAGTATCTGACCAATTGAGGGGTGTGCGACACTTGCGTCCGTACAACACCTCAAATGGTGCCATCTGAAGGCTTGACTGATAACTGTTGTTATAGGAGAACTCGGAAAAAGGGAGGCAATCTTCCCACTTGGCTCCATATGCCAAGACACAGGCTCGGAGCATGTCTTCGAGAATTTTATTTACTCGCTCTGTCTGACCTCCGGTCTGTGGGTGGAAAGCCGTGCTGAAAGACAACTTGGTTCCCAAGGCTTCTTGGAACTTCTTCCATAACCTTGAGGTAAACTAGGTTCCTCGATCTGACACAATCTCATTAGGAACACCATGAAGGCTTACGATTCTGTCGATGTAGAGAGTTGCCAGCTGGTTGCCATCATAAGTAGTCTTGACAGGAATGAAATGGGCTACCTTGGTCAAATGGTCGACTATGACCCAGATGGAGTCATGTCCTTTATTCGACCTTGGTAATCCAGTGATGAAGTACATTCCAACTTTATCCCACTTCCACTCAGGAACCTTGAGTGGTTGGAGCAATCCAGCGGGTCGCTGATATTCAGCCTTGACCCTTTGGCACACATCACACTTTGCAACATAGGTTGCAATCTCTCTTTTCATCCCGTGCCACTAGATTCTTTCCTTCAAGTCTTGATACATCTTGGTTCCTCCGGGGTGGATGGAATACGAAGTGTCGTGGGCTTCTTGCAGGATCAAGTTCTTCAGCTCCATCTTGTTTGGTACGCAGATGCGGCCTTTGTACCAAACAATCCCGTGCTCGTCCTCGGAGAATCCTGGGGCCTTGCCTAGCTTCATCTTCTTCTTGATGCCTTCAATGCTTGCGTGCCCACCTTGTGCTTTATTGACTTTGTCCACCAGGGTTGGTTTGACTTCCAGATGGTCTAGAAATCCAGGGTGACCAATTCCAAACTGAATTGTTCCAGCTCTTCAAACAGGGTTGGCTGCCTTCTTTGAATTATGGCATTCAGGGAGCAAGCATTTCTGCTTAAGGCATCGGCTACCACGTTAGCCTTCCCGGGGTGATACTGAACACTGCGGTCATAATCCTTGATTAGTTCCAACCATCTTCGTTGTGTCATGTTCAATTCCTTCTGGGTGAAAATATACTTCAGACTTTTGTGGTCTGTGTATATCTCACACCGTTTCCCTAGGAGGTAATGTCGCCATGTCTTCAAGGCATGAACCACTGCTGCTAACTCAAGATCGTGAGTAGCGTAGTTCTCTTCATGAGGTCGTAGCTGCCTTAAGAGGTAAGCTATGACTTGTCCTTCTTGCATCAGAATGCTTCCCAATCCGGTTCGAGAGGCATCACAATATATCACGAACTCCTTGTGAATATCAGGTATTGCCATAACTGGGGCGGTGGTCAATCTCTTCTTGAGCTCTTGGAAGCTTTCTTCGCATTTTGGCGTCCATTCAAACTTCTTGTCCTTCTTCAGGAGCTGAGTCATTGGCCGGGCAATGCTAGAGAACCCTTCCACGAATTTGCGGTAATAGCCCGCAAGTCCGAGGAAGCTTCTAACTTCCTTGACGGTCGTTGGAGATTGCCATTGGGTCACAGCTTCGATCTTTGCGGGATCAACTAACAATCCTTCCTCGGTCAAGATATGACCTAAGAACCCAACTTTATGCAGCCAAAACCCAAACTTGCTGAATTTGGCGTATAGTTGGTGCTCCCGGAGCTTGTCTAGGACCATCCTCAAATGTTGATCGTGTTCTTCCTCCGTCTTCGAGAAGACAAGAATGTCATCAATGAAGACAACAACAAACTTGTCCAAATATTCCATGAAGACTTTATTCATGAGATACATGAAGTAAGCTGGGGCATTGGTTAATCCAAAAGACATGACCGTGCACTCGTACAGGCCATATCTTGTTACGAATGCCGTCTTCAGAATATCTTGGGGTCTGATCTTCAGTTGGTAGTACCCAGATCTGAGGTCGATCTTGGAGAACACCTTGGCTCCGCTGAGTTGATCAAACAGATCTTCAATCTTGGGAAGTGGATACTTGTTCTTGATTGTAACCTCATTGAGGGAACGGTAGTCAATGCATAAGCGGATGGTACCGTCCCTTTTTGCCACAAACAGAACAGGTGATCCCCAAGGGGAGGCACTTGGGCGGATAAATCCCTTCATCAGCTGCTCTTCCAGTTGCTTCTTCAACTCGGCTAATTCTTCCGTCCCCATTCTATAAGGCTTCTTATAGATGGGTCCTGCCCCGGGCATGAGCTCGATGATGAACTCAATGTCGCGGTCAGGGGGCATTCCCGGTAGCTCATCCGGAAAGACGTCGGGATACTCGCATACCACCGGTACTTGCTCGAGTCCAACTTCAGACAGACAGTTGACTTGAGCGGTTTGAGCAGAAGAGGAGTTGGAAGCAAACTTAACTTCGGCTCCTTGGTCATTGTTCACAATGACAGTCCGATTGGCACAGTCTAATAAGCCTTGGTGCTTGCTGAGCCAATTCATGCCTAGGATCACATCCAAGCCTTGTGATCTCAGGACGATAAGGTCTGCTAGGAAATCTACCCCGTTAATGATGATACTGACTCCCTTACAGCCTATCTTGGCTCTCATCTCTGCTCCGGGGGTTTGTACCACCATGGGGTTATTCAAGGGTGTAGGGGTCATGCCACTTTTTAATGCAAATCTTTGAGTGACAAATGAATGTGTGGCTCCAGAATCAAACAAGACAGTTGCAGGTGCTGAGTTGACAAGGAACGTACCCGGCACGACGTCCGGGTCTTCCTGAGCTTCTTCAGCAGTGACATGATTCACACGCCCCTTCCCATGGTTGGGCGGGTTGCGAGGAGCTTGGTTCCTTGGTGGCATCCCGCGGCCTGGTCCTGGGTTCTGCGCATTGGGGCGCGGGGCATCAGGTTTCTTGTTGGGGCACACCCTTGAGATGTGTCCTGACTGACCACATCCAAAGCAAGTGACTTGGTTTGGGTTGTTGATCTTGTTGCCACCACTGTTATTGGGGTTGAAAGCTGGCCTTTGGTTGGCATACTGCTGGGGCTGATAGTTGGTGCGAGGTGCAGGAGCTCTTGGTTGCTGATAGGTTGGCTTGACCGGGGCTGGCTGCCACGGGCGAGGCTTCTGGTTGCTGGAACTTCCCTTGCTGACCATATTGCGCTTGCGAGTTTCTTCCAGAGCACGCCGCTTGTCTTCAAGCATGAGTGCTTTGTTCACCAGGTCAGGGAAGGTTGGGCAGTCACATACGACAAGCGAGTACTGCAGAGTCTGATTGAGGCCTTCCATGACGCGCTCCCTTTTTGCAGCATCTGAGCTGACATCTTCAGGGGCATACCTTGACAGAACACTGAACTTCTGCATGTACTCCTTGACAGTGCTACTTCCTTGCTTCAGGGCTCGAAACTCACGCTTTTTGATAGCCATGATTCCGGAAGGAATATGGGCCTTATGGAATTCTGCCTTGAAGTTGTCCCAAGTGATGTCTTGCCCAGCATGCATGACCTTGAATCCATCCCACCAAGCTCTAGGAGTCCCCCCGAGGTAGTGGGCAGCATAAGCCACCTTCTCGCGGTCTTCGGTGCAACCAACTAGTTCCAGCAAGTCCTCAATGGTGCGGACCCAGTCGTCTGCATCCAGGGGTTCAGCAGTCTCGATGAAGGTTGGCGGTGCATGCTTCTTGAACTCTGCCAATGTGGAACGTCCATTGCCATTCCCCGTTGGTTGGCGGTTGTTGGTGACAGCTTGAGCAATCATCTGGAGGGCTGCGGTGTTGGCTTGGCATTCCTCTCGGAAGGCTTGGAGAAGCTGAGCCATGTCCATGTTTGGGGGAGGTGGTGGTGGAGCTTGGTCGTGGGTTTGGTCTTGGCCGGCCTCTGATTGGGCGAATGCTCTGGCTTCGGGCTGCTGGGTAGAGGTACCCGTACGAGTTACAACAGGCATCCTGTTGGAGCGGTAAAGGTCTCATGATTTGGAATGAAGAGGAAAAGCAATAAAGATGGGTGCCTAGTAAGGGGGTGGGTGTGTTACTAATCATTTTCATGCAAGGGCCAAAAGGGCCAAACACATTCATTAAAATCCAAATGGGTGATGCAGTCGTTTACATATTTTCGAAGGGAAGATATGACGTACATCCAAACACAACAAAAGCAAATACTAGATGGCTTCATATGAACCATACAAGGACTCGACTTCGCACAGGGGTTACACGACCTATCCTACCGTAGAGGTCACGAGCTGGCATATCCGAGTTGCGAATAATGCCTAAGCGGTGGAATGCTCGGTCGCGTATTCTGGCTCTTCTGGATCCTCCTCCTTGTCTTCATCTGTCTGGGCCCCTCTATCACTTGAGGGTGTGGGGGAGTGGAGGAGTTGGATACGGCGGTGTTTTGTCGGTGGTGCAGGGAAAAGCTTGCGATATTCCCTTGCCGTCATACGACGTCGCTGGGGTGGCTCTTCATCCTTGGAAGATACATCTCCCGAGGGCCTTCCGCCTCGATACGCGATAGCGGGTCGCCCAGGAGGCACACCTTCTTTCTTGATCCTATCCGTCTTCTCTTGTGCTCGACGAAGAAGTGCCTTGGTCTTGTGGAGTTCTTCTTGGAGCTTCATCGATTCCGAGGCCAAATCTTGTGCCAAGCTGTCGGCACAAAGGCTGAAATAGGTCTGGAATCGAAGTGGAAGTCCTTCCTTCAGTGGAGGGGCTTGCGCGCTGCTTTCATCTTCACCTTCCTTTCGGTAAGGCAAGAAGCAGGTTGTCATCTTGGCTGCCATCTCCGGAAGAAGCTCACGGAGACGGGTTAGTGCCTTGAGTGCGGCAGCCTCGACAGCGAGGGGTAGTGTTGCCATCTGGGGTCCCTCGAAGAACCAACTTGTGGGAGGATCGTTTGCCTTCACGATCACTTCCACATGGTATTCCACCTCAGTGTCGTTAACCCAATGCTCATGGTAAGTGAGGATGGGTGCTCGGTGGAACTGGCACTCCTGGAGGCTATCCTCGAGAAGCAAGGGGAACCAAGTGGTCAGGTGCTCTTCAGGTACAGCGGCCATCTACAAAGTTTGAATAGGAGAGGTTAATAAGCTGATGATATCTCAGGTTTGGTAAGGTTTAGAAAAGAAGAGAGGTTCGGAAGGTTTATGAAAATGGTCTCATCCTAACTAACGCCCATGCTAACTAAGGCTTCCTACAGTCAGGATGGCTCTGATACCAGCTCTGTGGGGACCCCGATTTAAGAGTCGAGATCACCGAATAAACATGTATAGTGATCCCAGAGATCAATGCTAACTGAACACACAGAAGCTGAATACCAAGAGTCTTACATCCAAACATACCGTCTTACACAAATTATGACCATTATGGCCAAGTCTTACATAGATAAAGCCTCAAGGGATGAATAGAAAATAAACTCGAATAGTTGAAGTCTTCGTAGATAATTAGAACCCATGCCATCTGCCTTAACCCTACAGGCATTCTGACTGGGAAAGCGTCCTAGTTCGCGTGTTCGTCTCCATAGAATTCTTCTTCAAATTCCTGCTCCTCCATGCCTGGCCAATTAAATAACCAGTGGCAAGCCGATGAGTACTTTGAATATACTCGCAAGCAACCCATGATTTGGTTCAAGGTAACAATGCAATTGTACAACAATGAGCAACCTAGCTACAAGCTAGATTAAATATTCTACCATTTGTGAATCATGCATCAATGTACTTGGGTAACCTCGCAGACAGGTTACAGATATCAACATGAATAGAGTTCAATTTATTATCAACGAGTCAAGTCACCACCTTGACTCAACACACACATACTTTCACCGAGATTGTAAAATTCTGGACATAGTTTAAGTAGCACCTCACAACTGTCCATGACCGTGGACACGGCTATTCGAATAGTTTTACACTCTACAGAGGTTGCGCACTTTACCCACAAGATCCGGGAAGCTTTCGTGTCACCCACGATCCCGCAGTACCTCAAGTACTCGGGGGAAGCACCCGGTCATTACCTTTCCCTAGACGACACTAACATCGGGTCCACTCGTTGGTGCATGGCCCTCGTGTACAAATGATAGATCATGGGACTTGCCCTTTTTACAATGTCACGCATACACGAAGGGACCAACGGTGTGTCCGATGCCTTGTAAAAACAGTCATGGTCGACTATCCAAGCACGACCCCGTCACTAGTGATGTGGGCACCATGCTAGTATCAGCCTAAGTAATCAATAATGCCCCGTCCCATAAGGGGTAGAGTGGTTGCACATGTTTGGTTGGGACGGTAATCACACGTAAATCTAATCCATCACTTCACCCACACACGAGATCTTTCTTGGCACACCACTTCTTCCTCAAGTGGTGACCTTAATTCAACATCACCCTCGGGTATTAGGGGCGCCCGATGGGGTTTTCGAAAAGAATGCAACCACGAAGGATTCATGGCACATATGCATCACTATGCATCATAACTAATCTTTTGTCATTGCATCTAAGCACATGGTAAAGATCATGAGTAGGGGTATGCATCACATGGTGGCTCTCAACAAGTTTGCCACCGTCACTCTTTATCATCATGCTTTCGGAAATAAAAGGGTTCCGAGGAACAAAGGGGTATCATGGTCAAAGGGTTGCTTGCCTGGATTGGCTTGGTCTTCAAGGTCTTCAAATCCTTCCCCTCCTTCTTCTTCAGCAACTTCGTCAAACACGGTATCTAATTGTCGCAATAAATAACGAGAAAATAAGATAATAATAAAAACGGAAAAATTAAAGTGCTCATAAAAATGTCAACTTATTTTTATAAAATACTAGAGGGAAAACTAAGATGGCAAATATTCTTAGTTTGGAATTTGGAGTGACAGAATGGGGTATATGAATTTTTGAACAGAGGTTTTAGTGTTCAAATTTAAATTTAAATTTGAACAGAGCAGGAAAGGTTCATGGATATGGGTGAAAGTGACATCATTAAATAGGTTGGAATTTTACAAGTTTTTAGGAACTGGAATTAATTTATTTGCATAAATATTTTATCTTGTGGAATATTTATAAAACTGACAGAAAAGAAAAAGGAAAATGGCACTGTGCCACTGGGCCACTGGGCCAGAAAGGCCACAGTGCAGCAGGCCCAGGGGGGAAGACAGCCCAGCGCACTGGTGCCTGCGCGCGCGCCAGGTTTCAAACCTGACGGGCGGGGCCCAGGCGCCAGCGAGAGAAGAGAGAGGCGAGGGAGAGGAGAGACTGACAGGCGGGGCCCACCTGTCATCCCTAACCCTCTGGCAGAGGGCCGATGAGCTCACCGGCGGTGATGCAGGCAACGGTGAGGGCGGGCGAGGGCACGGCTAGACTCAGCGTTGAGTCGCCGTTCTGGTGGAGGCGGAGTTGGTCGCCGGGGTGGCCTGGTTTGCCGGTGGCGAGGTCACGCGGCGGAGGAGCTTCGGGTGGTGGTGGTTCCGGCCGTTTCCGGCAGCTGCAGAGAGGGGAAACGAGGGGGAAATGATCATTGAGGCTCGGCGGTGCTAGATCGAGCGAGAGGAGCGGCGGGGATGGCGTGTACCTTCGGATCAACGGTGACCCGAGGCGGCGGAGCTCGAGCTCGATCTCGAGCTCGGGCCCGTCTGGAGGGAAGTGAGTGGCGTAGGGGGATGATTAGGTGGGTGAGAGAGCGGCTGGTGAGGAGAGGAAGGGCGCGGGGTGTCCTTTTATAGGCGAACCGCGAGGTGCCGTGGACCCGTGCGTCGGCGAGCTTCTGCTCGTTGCCACAGGGCTCGGGAGGGCTGGAGCCGTGTCTGTGGTGTTGCTGGATGCGGTCCAGCGCTGGGGAGAAGAAGAGAGAGAGCAGGGGGAGTCCAGAGCAGCGCGCGTGTGGGGTAGCTCATTGGAGCTCTCGCGCGGCCGTAGCGCGTGCGAGCTGGGGCGAGATGAGGGAGAAGGAGGAGGGGGACAGAGTCGTGGCGTGTTGCGGACGTCGAGGCACCTCGACTGGCGCAAGGGGGAGGCTCAACGTGGTCGGGCGCTGCGGATTGGAGGTGGCTACAGTGCGGGAGCGCACTATAGCGTGCTCCAGAGCGCCCAAATGTCTGGCATGGCCGTGTCCCACGCGCTCTGGGCACGGCCACCGTGTCTACTGGCTCTAGAGGGAGTAAACAACGTAGGAGGAGCATTGGATGCTAGGGAAAGCTTCTAGAAGAAGAGAGGGCTGAGATAGAATGGTGAAAACTGCTGTCCAGAATGCAAATTGAGGTTTTACCCCTACTCAATCATTGAGCTGAGTCCAGGGGAGAGTTACTGGAGGTGCAAGGGAACCTGGGGAAGCTGTGGTAAAAAGTTGGGCTCAAGGAGACCAAGGGAAGAGGTGAAAGTGGTAACTTTGGAAAATCACCAGAAGGTGTTTGATGTGGTTTTGAGAAATCAAATGATTTCCATTTGACATGAGACTTAACAGAATCAATTGGTATATGGAAATAGGGTGTTCCACCAAGTTTGGTCTCATTTGAAGAAACTTGCCAATGTAACTTTGGTGAACCCTAGAAATCAACAGAAATGGTTTCACCAAGTTTGAGTTAAACAAATCATCCCTCCTTGATGAACCACTTGGTGTAGTGTCATAATTTGGGGTTATGATCATGCCCACAAAGTTTGAAGTCCCAAGTAAAAAGTTGGTAATGTAAAGTTGTTCAAATTTGAATTTGAACAGAAATGGTTTCGGGGTACTCTGATCAAGTTACCCTTCTCCAAAGCTTGTGCCATTTGGTCTAGATGCATTATTAGACCATTCTAGCATGTGTACCAAGTTTTAGAGCATTTGGACAAGTTTGGCAATGTAAAGTTGCTCAAACTTCAAGAATGGACATAATGGTTTTGAGTGGTTTTGATGAGGTTTTCTTGCTTCCCAAGGCATGGGTCTTGGCAAGATCATCAAATATGTCATATATGACATGGTAGAATTTCCCTGGAATTTTTAGAGAATATTTCCTTTGTAAATATTTCAAAAGCTTGAAATATCCAGAAAGGGTTTCTGAGGGATTTGCCCAATATTTTGAACATGACCAAGTGTTGAAACTCTTATATATGGACATTATATGTCCTAAGAGTCTCCCTGAATTTTGGCAAATATTTTTGAAATAGTTAAATAATTTTTCCCTATTAATGACCATTTCTGGCCTTAAGAAAAAGCTTTTAAATAAAATAGGAAAATAGCTTTTAAAATTATATTTTGGTGGTTTATGGGAGTCCTATGTCTACTAGGTTTCAAATATATTCTTTGAAATATTTTTCTCACCCTAAATCATGCACTTGCAGTGCCACCCTCAATTGAGGGGTTTTTGGAAAAACTAATTTTTAAAAATACTTTTTGGCCAAATTATTTTTGTAAAGAAATACTATACTGATATATACACTTGGTATGATAATTGGGCAAAATTTTGGAGTAAGGAGATGAAATATATAAGAGGGAGTAGTTGACTTTAAAGAGCACTTGAAAATCACACAGAGAAAAACTTAATTCCGAATAAAAGCCAAATGATGCCAAAAAAAATTGTTGGTCCAAATTTTCAGGCTTTATTAATGCAAATGACATGTTACAAAATGCAGGGTGTGACAGACGGCATGACATAGGAAAATATAGAGCCGCCGCACGCCCTCTATGCTTCACCGATGAGGTGCTGGATCATGACTTTCCAGAAGGGTTTAAACCCGTGAACATCGAAGCATACGATGGAACGACAGATCCTGCCATCTGGATAGAAGACTTTATTCTTCACATCCACATGGCTCAAGGAGATGATCTCCACGCCATTAAATATGTACCCCTCAAGCTAAAAGGACCAGCTCGGCACTGGCTAAATAGCCTCCCAGAGAACTCCATTGGGATTTGGGAAGAACTTCAGGACGCTTTTCAGGCCAATTTTCAAGGGACTTATGTCTGGCCCCCGGACGCTAACGATTTAAGTCACATTATACAACAACCAGGGGAGTCAGCCAGCAAGCTTTGGAATCGATTTCTCACTAAGAAGAACCAAATCGTCGACTGTCCGGACGCTGAAGCCTTAGCGGCATTCAAGCACAGTATCCGGGACGAATGGCTAGCCAGACACCTTGGACAGGAAAAGCCAAGGACAATGGCAGCCCTAACTACACTCATGACTTGCTTTTGCCCAGGTGAGGATAGCTGGTTAGCACGTAGCATTACCAGCGACCCTGGAACATCTGAAATCAGGGACGGCAATGGAAAGCCACGACGTACCAAAAACAAGCATCGAAACAATGCTGGAAGCCCATATGATATAGCGGTAAACGCCGGATTCAGTGGCTCCATACCCGGTCAATGGAAGAAGCCATTTAAAGGCAACAGAGATGGTCCATCCAGTCTAGACAAAATATTAGATAGGCCCTGCCAAATCCATGGCACACCAGAAAAACCTGCCAACCATACCAACCATAACGGTTGGGTCTTCAAGCAGGCCGGCAAGCTCAATGTCGAACAAAAAGAAAAGGAGCCTAAGAGCGAAGACGAGGATGAACCTTGCTGATACGTCTCCATCGTATCTATAATTTTTGATTGTTCCATGCTATTATATTATCCTTCTAGGATGTCTTATGGGCTTTTATATACACTTTTATATGATTTTTGGGACTAACCTATTAACCTAGAGCCCAGTGTTAGTTTCTGTTTTTTCCTTGTTTTTTGAGTTTTACAGAAAATAAATATCAAACGGAGTCCAATTGACGTGCAATTTTTGATGATTTTTTCTGGACCAAAAGAAGCCCCCGAAGTAAAAGAGTTGGGCCAAGAGAGCCACGGGCTGCCCACGAGGGTGGGGGCACGCCCTGGGCAGGGGGCGCGCCCTCCTATCTTGTGGACGGCCCGGAGGGCCCCCTGACTTATGCCCTATGCCAAAAAATCCTATAAATACTGAAACCTTCGGAAATTAACCTAGATCGGGAGTTCCTCCGCTGAAAGCCTCTGTAGCCACCGAAAACCAATCTAGACCCCGTTCCGGCACCCTGCCGGAGGGGGGAACCCTCACCGGTGGCCATCTTCACCATCCCAGTGCTCTCCATGACGAGGAGGGAGTAGTCCACCCTCGGGGCTGAGGGTATGTACCAGTAGCTATGTGTTTGATCTCTCTATCTCATGTTCTTGAGATGGCACGATCTTGATGTATCATGAGCTTTGCTATTATAGTTGAATCTTATGATGCTCCTCCCCCTCTACTCTCTTGTAATGGATTGAGTTTTCCCTTTGAAGTTATCTTATCGGATTGAGTCTTTAAGGATTTGAGAACACTTTATGTACGTCTTGCGTGGGATACATGTGGTGATAATGGGGTATTCTGTCAGTTCACTTGATGTATGTTTTGGTGATCAACTTGCGGGTTTCGTGACCTTGGGAATCTATGCATAGGGGTTGGCACATGTTTTCGTCTTGACTTTCCAGTAGAAACTTTGGGGCACTCTTTGAAGTACTTTGTGTTGGTTGAATAGATGTTTCTGAGATTGTGAGATGCATATCGTATAATCATGCCCACGGATACTTGAGGTGACAATGGAGTATCTAGCTGACATTAGGGTTTTGATTGATTTGTGTCTTAAGGTGTTATTCTAGTACGAACTCTATGATAGATTGAACGTTACTACGGACTCTTGAATAGAACGACCACAAAGAATAACTTTGAGGTGGTTTCGTACCCTACCATAATCTCTTCGTTTGTTCTTCGCTATTAGTTACTTTGGAGTGACTCTTTGTTGCATGTTGAGGGCTAGTAATATGATCCAATTATGTTATCCTTGTTGAGAGAACTTGCACTAGTGAAAGTATGAACCATAGGCCTTGTTTCCTATCATTGCAACACCGTTTATGCTCACGTTTACCACTTTCTACCTTGCTATTTTTATATTTTTAGTTTACAAAAACCTATATCTACCATCCATATTGCACTTGTATCACCATCTCTTCGCCAAACTAGTGCACCTATACAATTTACCATTGTATTGGGTGTGTTGGGGACACAAGAGACTCTTTGTTATTTGGTTGCAGGGTTGTTTGTGAGAGACCATCTTCATCCTACGCCTCCCACAGATTGATAAACCTTAGGTCATCCACTTGAGGGTAATTTGCTACTGTCCTACAAACCTCTGCATTTGGAGGCCCAACAACGTCTACAAGAAGAAGGTTGTGTAGTAGACATCAAGCTCTTTTTTGGCGCCGTTGCCGGGGAGGTTAGTGCTTGAAGGTATATCTTTAGATCTTGCAATCGAATCTTTTAGTTTCTTGTTTTATCACTAGTTTAATTTATAAAAGAAAGCTACAAAAAATGGAATTTTGGTTACCTCATATGCTTCATCTTTTTAATACCTTTCGTGAAAATGATAGAAAGGAAAATTGTGCTCAAGTACTAGAAGAGGAATTACATAGAATGCTTGGCACTCAAAACTTGAATGATGAGCATGATTGCAATGTTGTTAGTGTGAATTCTTCGAATATCCATAGTACTAATGATGATTGCACCAGTCATGATGAAAATATCTCTTATAAGCATGTCGATTTTTGTGGAGTGCATAGAGTTTGCAAGTATGTACCAAATAGAAAAGATAGATTCTGCAAGAGGCATAAGTATTTAGAAACAAAATGGTTGCTACATATGCTAGATGATTGTGCTGAAAATTTAAAATGTCTTAGTTGTACTTGTGAACTTAGCAATGAACATGGTCATTTCATTACCCAATGTGAATTGTTTCATGATCGAATTGTGTCCAAAAATTGTGATGACTTGATTTCCCTTGCACATCATAATGAACTTATCTTGCTTTTGGGTTACGTAGAAATTAAATGTAGAACTACGTTTCTTCCAGGATTTGCCCTTGATAAACTTCTTGGTTTTGATATAGAGGAAATATATATGTATTGTGTGGTGAATTGCATTGAAAATCCTTATATTGCCAATTACCTTAAGTCAAGAAAACAAATAGGAGATGAAGAGAATACTAATGAAAGGGAAGAGATTTCCCAATATCCTCTTATTATTTCTTATGATGAATTAGGTAACGAGGAGGAGCCTCCCATTCTACCAATCTCATTAATAAGGAGCTCCAAAAAGAAGATTAAACCCATAATTAATGTGAAGAACAAAAAGAAAAGACGGAGAAGCAAAGACAAAAAGGTATCCCTTCCAAATGATTTTGCTCCTATTACTCATTGTGATGATGATAATTGCTATACTATCGGTGCTATCCATACTATTAACGATGAGATTATTATGCTTATGATATGGAAAGGCCCAAGCTTGGGGATGCTATGTTTGATGAGAATGATATATTTGAGAATTTATTTGCTGCAACTTTGATGAAGATGATATTTTTAGCCTCCCAAGTTTTGATGAGCAAAGCTATTATGATGAAAGCATGCCTCCTATTTATGATGATTATTGTGATGCCACTTATGCTATAAAAAGTAGTGCTGATTATATTTATCAAACTTGTCATGATTATGATTACCCTTTTTCTGAACATTACTCTTTTAATGTGGAGACAATCTATAGTATTCAAGTCTCTTATGATACTCCCACTATTCCGAATGAGAAGAATTTTGCTTATGTGGAGAGTAATAAATTTATATGCTTGGGGATCATGACAAAAATGCTCTATGTGCTGGTTATATTGTTGAATTCATTCATGATGCTACCAAAAATTATTATGAGAGAGGATCATATGCTTGTAGGAATTGCAGTAATATCAAGTTTCCTCTCTATATGCTTAAAATCTTGAAGCTATGTTTGTTTTCCCTTCCTATGCTAGTTGATTATCATTCCTATAAGTTGTTTGAATACAAAATCCCTATGCATAGGAAGTGGGTTAGACTTATATGTGCTAGTCATATTCTTCATGATGCTCCCTTTATGTTTCAATTTTTATCTTTTATGCGAGCATCATTGAAATCATCATGCCTAGCTAGGGGCGTTAAACAATAGCGCTTGTTGGGAGGCAACCCAACTTTATTTTAGTTTCTTTGTTTTGGCTTCTGTTTAGATGTGGTTTCGTGTTTTAATTAGTGTTTGTGCCAAGTAGAACCTTTGGGAAGACTTGTGTGAAGTTTATATGATCTTGCTGTAAAAAACAGAATCGTTAGCGCCTCGCTAGAACTGGTCATCAGATTTTACTGGAGCGTGCTATTTAGTTGATTCTTTTTTAAGATGATTAATAGACAAATTCCTCACGTTTACCAATTTAGTTTGAATTTTTTGGAGTTACAGAAGTATGCGAAACCTGCATATTACTACAGACTGTTCTGTTTTTGACAGATTCTGTTTTTCGTGTGTTGTTTGCTTATTTCAATGCATCTATGAGTAGTATTGGGAAGTTTGAATCATAGAAAAGTTGGAATACAGTAGGTTTAATACCAATATAAACAAAGAATGAATTCATTGCAGTACCTTTGAGTAGTGGTTTGCTTTCTTATACTAACGGATCTCACGAGATTTTTGTCTAAGTTTTGTGTTGTGAAGTTTTCAAGTTTTGTGTTGTGAAGTTTTCAAGTTTTGAGCATTGCTTTGATGGACTATGGAACAAAGAATGGAAAGAGCCTAAGCTTGGGGATACCCATGGCACCCCAAGGTAAAATTCAAGGACAACCAAAAGCCTAAGCTTGGGGATGCCCCGGGAAGGCATCCCCTCTTTCATCTTCATCCATCGGTAACTATACTCGAAGCTATATTTTTATTCACCACATGATATGTGTTATTCTCGGAGCATAAATTTATTTTAGTTTGTTTTGCTTGATGTTTGAATAAAATCCCAAGATATGAAGTCCTTAAATGTTATAGAGTCTTCACATAGTTACATAATTATTCAACTACTCATTGATCTTCACTTATATCTTTCGGAGTAGTTTGTTATTGCTCTAGTGCTTCACTTATATCTTTTAGAGCATGGTAGTGGTTTTATTTTGAAGAAACAGATGAACTCTCATACTTCACTTATATCCTTTTGAGAGTCTATTAAAACAACATGGTAATGTGCTTTGGCTATAAAACTAGCCTTCACATGATAGACATCCAAGATCAATTTAGTAAACACTTTCATACTAAGTGCATTGAATATGATGAGAAGTTGGATGCTTGATAATTGTTTTGAGAGATGAGGATATTGATATTAGAGTCATGCTAGTGGAGTTATTATGAAATTGAGAAATACTTGTTTTAAGGTTAGTGATTCCTGTAGAATGCACGTATGGTGAACCGCTATGTGACGAAGTTAGAGCATGAGGTATTTGTAAAGTGTCAACCTTTATGTGGAGGTCGAGGGCGCACGATGGTTAACTCCTACCAACCTCCCCCCTAGGATCATGCGTTGATTGCTTTGTTTTGATGACTCGTAGATTTTTGCACTAAGTATATGAGTTCTTGATACGTCCAAAACGTATCTATAATTTCTGCTTGCTCCATGCCACTTTTGGGTGATATTGCTATGATATTCATACACTTCCATACACTTTTGATCATATTTGGACTAACTTACTAATCCAGTGCACCCCAGTGCCAGTTTCTGTTTTCGGCTGTTTTTGTATTTCAGGTTTTCACGTTACGAGAACTGCCAGGAAAAATCCAGAAAATTTATATAAAAAATCAGCGTTCCGGAAACTACCGTGCGTCCGAAGGACAGCCGGGGGGCCACCAGGGCTCCAGGCGCCCTGGCGGTGCCCCCCCCCCTGGGCCGCGCCGGGGGGGCGCCTCAGCCCCCCGAAGCTTCCCCGATGCCCCCCTTTGGCATATATTTAAAGCGTCCTCCGAAACCCTCAGAACAGGAACTCTTTTCGCGATCCCATCTCTGTTCCGCCGCCGCCGCCGCTTCCAAGATCGGGAGCACCAGGAGAACTCTTCCCGGCACCCTGCCGGAGGGGAGGATCACCATCGGGAGCTTCTCCACCACCATGGACGCCTCCCGGATGAGTCGTGAGTAGTCTCCCTTGGACCATGAGTCCATGACCAGTAGCTATGTGATGTTCTCCTCCCGTTCTTGTGCTTCACTAATTAGTCCTCGTGAGCTGCCCTACATGATCGAGGCACATATGTAATCCTTATGTTGTTGCTATGTTGAGTTTGCTGGGATCCGATGGATTATGAGATTATGTTCAGATTGATCTTGAGTAATATATTTGATCTACCTCTTTTATATTTATGTTCATAAGTAATTCTTGCATGTTCTCTGTTGTTATTTATTGCTTTGGCCAAGTAATAGGTAGTGACTCCAAGAGGGAACGTTATGCTCGATTGTGGGTTCATGCCCCTCGATGACTAGCTTGAGTGACAGAAACATGAGTCTAGGGGATGTGCTGTTGCCACAAGGGGGAAAACAACGGTGCTTGTGCCCGCGGGTGCAAGGATTGTTTACTTTACGCAAAGTTCTTTTAATGCAGTTGTCTGTTGCATTGAGTTTACACTATGGGTGGGACTCGCAACTTAATACCAGCGAGATGTTCTGGATAGATATCTCAAGGTGGATGATTAGTAGTAGATATTGATGGATTTTGGTCTACTTAATTTGGCGTATCGCCCATGCTTTGAACCTCAACCTTTCTTGCAATGTAGTCAGCATTGGTTTGCGTTCGTGGTCCTGTCAATTGCCCAGCTGTAATTCGTTTACCTCACATAGCTGTTTTATCGTATTTTGGGAGAGAGACATCACTAGTGAACATCATGAGACTCCGGTCCATATTACCATCATTGATCACATCCGCTATTTACTTTTCCGCTTTTATTTACTATTGCAAAACATTATCTATCACTACTATCATTTGCTTTTAATCCTTTGTGAACTACAAGGCCAGAGGATTGACAACCTCTCTGTACTCGTTGGGAGCAAAGTTATTTGTATCTGTGTGCAGGTCCACGTTGATTGCTAATCCGCGCCGTTAGCAGTTGACACCTACTTGTTGAACCTAGGAGTCTCTGGGGATTCGATCCTTGGCATCTTTGCTAAGGGAAAACACTTCCACAACACTGCATCTTACACCTTCCACTTGGGGTAACCAACGAGGGGTTCGAGGCCCATCAAGGAGTATTTTCTGGCGCCGTTGCCAGGGACTCCACTCTTCAGGATAGGGGAGTTGCATGCTATCTTTTACCTTTGCTTATAGTCTTGTTAGTTTACCTTTCAGTTTTTGCTTTAGTAGCTTTTATCGAAAATCACAAAAATAGTTATCTTGCTTGCTTGCTACTATGGGTTCCACCGAGAACACCAAGTTATGTGACTTCACTAGTCACAACAACGATGACTTTATCAGCACACCTATCACTACACCTGCCACTTTAGCACCTTCATATGAAATTAAACCTGCTTTACTGAACTTAGTCATGAAAGATTAATTCTCCGGTGCTGGAGATGATGCTGCTTTACACTTAAACAACTTTGTTGAACTTTGTGATATGCAAAAGTACCATGAAATAGATGGTAATATTGTTAAGCTTAAGATTTTTCCTTTCTCCTTGAGAGGAGGAGCTAAAAATTGGTTTCAGTCTTTGCCTAGAAATAGCATAGATTCATGGGATAAGTGCAAAGATGCTTTTATTGGAAAATACTATCCACCTGCTAAAATTATCCAACTTAGAAGTAACATAATGAATTTTAAACAATTGGATAATGAACACATTGCCCAAGCTTGGGAACGTATGAAATCCCTTATCAAGAACTGCCCTACTCACGGTTTGACTACTTGGATGGTTATCCAAACTTTTTATGCAGGCTTGAACTTTACCTCGCGGAACTTGTTAGATTCGGCCGCGGGAGGAACTTTTATGTCAACTACACTTGGTGCTGCCACGAAGCTTCTCGATGAGATGATGACCAACTATTCCCAATGGCACACCGAACGCGCTCCAACAGGTAGGAAGGTAAACTCTGTCGAGGAGATTTCCTCCTTAAATGAAAAAGTTGACTTAATCATGTCTCTACTTTCGAAGCAATCTTCTGTTGATCCTCGTGATGTTCCTTTAAATTATTTGATTGCTCAAGAACAAGTAGATGTGAACTTTATCTCTAGAAACAATTTTAACAACAATGCTTATAGGAGTAACTTTGGTAACAATCCTAGACCGTTCCCCTCTAATTCTTATGGGAACAACAATGCTTATCCTATCACCAAGAACTCCACTACTGAACTAGAGATTATGCTTAAAGATTTCATCACTACCCAAAAAGCCTTTAATAAGAGTGTAGAAGAAAAACTACATAAACTAGATGATCTTTCTTTTAAGGTAGACCATTTAGCCAATGAGGTAAAATTGCTAAAAATTGAAACTTCTCCTCTTGAGGAGAGGAAGGTCATTCCTATTAATGCTACTCAAGTGCAAATTAATGAAAATATTAGGATGATGGCTAAACTTAAAGAAAGATGGGCTAGAGAAAGGGAGGAAGAGGATAGAATTAAGAGCCTTCCTACCCACCACACTGTTGCTACTATCCAAGTTGTTGAGGATGTTCAAACTCTTAGCACCCAATGTACTCCTGGTCCCATTGGACCTATTAATGGTGATGCTATGACTATAGAAACTACCAAACAAGTGAACCTAAAGGACATTACTACCACTTTACTTGATGCTCGTGACCTTGATTTTGATAATTGCACTCTTCCCGAAGTTATTGATTTCCTTCACAAGATGTCTAGAGACCCCCGCACTAGCACGCTTAACCTTGCCTTCACAGAGCATATCACTAATGCTCTCATCAAAGCTAGGGAGGAGAAACTTAGAGTAGAAGCCTCCATACCTAGAAAGCTAGAAGATGGTTGGGATCCTATGATAAAAATTAAATTGAATGACTTCTCTTCCTATGCATTATGTGATGTTGGAGCTAGTACCTCTGTTATGCCCAAAAGAATATATGATATGCTTAAATTGAAACCTTATGATTCTTGTTCTTTTGGTGTCCGTCTCATTGATTCTTCCATAAAGAAACCTTTGGGGAGGATCGACGATGTTCTTATCGTTGTCAATGATAATTATGTTCCCGTTGATTTCACTATTATGGATATTGAATGTGATCCTTCATGTCCAATTATTTTGGGACGTCCCTTTTTACGCACCGTTGGTGCTATCATTGACATGAAAGAGGGTAATATAAAATTTCATTTTCCTCTCAAAAAAGGGATGGAACACTTCCCTCGTAAGAAGATCAAGTTACCTTTTGAGTCCGTTGTACGGGCTAGCTATTCTTTTACTCTTGATAAAACTTGATCTCTATGCATTATGCCTAGCTTAAAGGCATAAAAGAAAGCGCTTTTGG
Source organism: Secale cereale (assembly GCA_902687465.1). Lineage (NCBI taxonomy): Eukaryota > Viridiplantae > Streptophyta > Magnoliopsida > Poales > Poaceae > Secale > Secale cereale. The sequence goes on along the minus strand of LR738715.1, from coordinate 109,997,418 downwards.
GAGGCAGCCCACATGAATATTTTTTTTGCTTTTGTTGTGTCTTGATGTTGTTACTTCTGTAGCATCATCATTGTATCTTTGCTTTTCATATTTGTGCCAAGTATAGCCTCTGATTGCTAGAAAGTTCAAAAGTTGTGAGGTGCTGTCCAGAAAACAGATTCTGTCCTTGGATAGAAAAATTCGTATAAAATCACCAGATCATCTTTTTGGTCTGAATTTTTTCGACAGCGTTCTCTATATAATTGTCTTTCGTGCATCTGTTTTGAGTTTTTTGATTTGAGTTGCAGAAGTATCCCGAACAGATCAATTACTACCTGCTGTTCTGTTTTTCACAGAATCTGTCCTGTTTTGCCTTTCCTTCATTTTGCAAATCAAGAGCTTGCTTTTTCTTTGCAAAAACCTTTTGGCAATCTTGAGAAACAGTAGAACTTCAAGAATATCTTTATTTCCAGCAAGGTGCAATTATTTTATTAAGGGTACTAACCTCGCTAATCAGATTATGATGAGTTATGTATGAAGGGAGTTTTCAAGTGTGCGAGGGAAGATGATAAAAAGATTCAGGAGTGTCAAGCGCTCAAGCTTGGGGATGCCCCCGTGCACCCCCAAGAAATATTCAAGGAGACTCAAGCGTCTAAGCTTGGGGATGCCCCCGTGCATCCCCTTCTCCATCAACTTTATCAGTTCGTCTTTCGTTCCACTATATTTTTATCACTTCATGTGTTATGTGCTATGCTTGGAGCGTCTTGCTTTTAGTTTTCTTTTTAGTTTTTCATAACGAGTCGGAACTCAGCATTCTTTATGTGGGAGAGAAACACGCTCCACTTCTACCTAGAACATAACATAGAATTTTCATGTCTATCTTTGCTGTGTGTGTTCTTTGTCTTTAAATAGCTAGTATCATGCTCTGCTCTTAGTATTCATGCTTATCTTTTCAAAGAGCTTTTGTTTAGTTGGTTGCTTGAACTCTCTTTAATTATCATGCTCACCTTATTATGAGAGTTTGCTTCCGTTGCATTGGTTAATATGTCTATGATAAAGATGCTACGTGCATAATGGCACTTAGTAGTTCAGGTTTTCTTATGGTTAGTCTCAAATAGCTGGGGGATTCCCAAGAGTTATTGGAGTACCAACTTGATTTGTTTGCCGATGATGTGGTATGGTTTAGTAATATCTTCCTTTATTTTGATTGACTTGGCGTATGCTCACGCATATTTAAGACTGTAAAGAAAGTCTGTCAAGCCTTGATGATCTTTTATTTCTGAGTAGCGATATAACTTCCATGCCTGATTCAATATTGCTTTGTCGCTCTGCATGATTATGACCATCATTGCTCTCTTAGTTGGTCGCTCCCAGTCTTTTGCTAACCTCCACCTATACTAAGCAGACTAACTTTGCAATACATAGCTCATGGGAAAATAGCTTAAAAACTATTGTGGTAAAGAATATGTTGCTTATGTATCTTATTTCTTATAAGTTGCTTGCTGACCGGTAACCATGTTTCTGGGGACGCCATCAACTGTCACACTTTTGTTGAATATCATGTGAGTTGCTATGCATGTTCATCTTGTCTGAAGTAAGGGTGATTTGCCATGGGTTGAATGAGTATGCATATTGTTAGAGAAGAACATTGGGCCGCCAACCAAAGCCATGTATCATGGTGGAAGTTTTAGCTTGGACATTAATCCTCAAATCTCTTATGAGAATATGCTTATGCATTGAAGAGGAGTCCATCATCTATTTTCTATGTTGTCCCGGTATGGATGTCCTCAAGTTGAGATCTATCAAAAACGAGAAATCAAATGCGATTTATCTCCTTGGTCCTTTGTACAGGTGGCATAGAGGTACCCCTTTGTGACACTTGGTTGAAACATGTGTAATGCAATGATAACCCATGGAAATCCGAGCTAATTAGGACAAGGTGCGAGCACTATTGGTATTCGATGCATGAGGCTTGCAACTTATAGGATGTCTTATGCATGACACATATGAAGTACTACTACCGTTGACAAAATTGCTTCTATGTTTTCAAAATAAAAAGCTCTAGCACATAACCATTTCTTCAAGCACCAACTACTGAGAGCATGATTGTCGTTCTGAGTGTAATGTGCATTGTCCCAAAGTAGCATTGTCTTTTGCATGATTGTGATATCGTTTATTTTGAAATCATTGTATCTAGTCATCACTTAAACCTTGAAGGTGCCCCAGCATTTATGTTTTGCTTCACTAAAGGGGGCAAGCTAGATATCACTTTATCATATTTGCACATCATGTTCATTGCAAATCTTTTTGATGCTTCAGTTTCATGTTGTAAAACTTCCAGTCATTTGTGATTTTCTCATGAGGCAACTTAATTACTATAGAATCATTGTCTCAGTAAGCTTTTGTCATATGACTATGAAAAAGTCCTATATGGTTAATAGCATGTCACCACAGAAATTATTCTTGTTATCATTTACCTACTCGAGGACGAGCAGGAATTAAGCTTGGGGATGTTGATACGTCCAAAACGTATCTATAATTTCTGCTTGCTCCATGCCACTTTTGGGTGATATTGCTATGATATTCATACACATCCATACACTTTTGATCATATTTGGACTAACTTACTAATCCAGTGCACCCCAGTGCCAGTTTCTGTTTTCGGCTGTTTTTGTTTTTCAGGTTTTCACGTTACGAGAACTGCCAGGAAAAATCCAGAAAAATTATATAAAAAATCAGCGTTCCGGAAACTACCGTGCGTCCGAAGGACAGCCGGGGGGGCCACCAGGGCTCCAGGCGCCCTGGCGGCGCCCCCCCCCCCTGGGCCGCGCCGGGGGGGCGCCTGGGCCCCCCGAAGCTTCCCCGATGCCCCCCTTTGGCATATATTTAAAGCGTCCTCCGAAACCCTCAGAATAGGAACTCTTTTCGCGATCCCATCTCTGTTCCGCCGCCGCCGCTTCCAAGATCGGGAGCACCAGGAGAACTCTTCCCGGCACCCTGCCGGAGGGGAGGATCACCACCGGGAGCTTCTCCACCACCATGGACGCCTCCCGGATGAGTCGTGAGTAGTCTCCCTTGGACCATGAGTCCATGACCAGTATCTATGTGATGTTCTCCTCCCGTTCTTGTGCTTCACTAATTAGTCCTCGTGAGCTGCCCTACATGATCGAGACACATATGTAATCCTTATGTTGTTGCTATGTTGAGTTTGCTGGGATCCGATGGATTATGAGATTATGTTCAGATTGATCTTGAGTAATATATTTGATCTACCTCTTTTATATTTATGTTCATAAGTAATTCTTGCATGTTCTTCGTTGTTATTTATTGCTTTGGCCAAGTAATAGGTAGTGACTCCAAGAGGGAACGTTATGCTCGATTGTGGGTTCATGCCCCTCGATGACTAGCTTGAGTGACAGAAACATGAGTCTAGGGGATGTGCTGTTGCCACAAGGGGGAAAACAACGGTGCTTGTGCCCGCGGGTGCAAGGATTGTTTACTTTATGCAAAGTTTTTTTAATGCAGTTGTATGTTGCATTGAGTTTACACTATGGGTGGGACTCGCAACTTAATACCAGCGAGATGTTCTGGATAGATATCTCAAGGTGGATGATTAGTAGTAGATATTGATGGATTTCGGTCTACTTAATTTGGCGTACCGCCCATGCTTTGAACCTCAACCTTTCTTGCAATGTAGTCAGCATTGGTTTGCATTCGTGGTCCTGTCAATTGCCCAGCTGTAATTCGTTTACCTCACATAGCTGTTTTATCATCTTTTGGGAGAGAGACATCACTAGTGAACATCATGAGACTCCGATCCATATTACCATCATTGATCACATCCGCTATTTACTTTTCCGCTTTTATTTACTATTGCAAAACATTATCTATCACTACTATCATTTGCTTTTAATCCTTTGTGAACTACAAGGCCGGAGGGATTGACAACCTCTCTGTACTCGTTGGGAGCAAAGTTATTTGTATCTGTGTGCAGGTCCACGTTGATTGCTAATCCGCGCCGTTAGCAGTTGACACCTACTTATTGAACCTAGGAGTCTCTGGGGATTCGATCCTTGGCATCTTTGCTAAGGGAAAACACTTCCACAACACTGCATCTTACACCTTCCACTTGGGGTAACCAACGAGGGGTTCGAGGCCCATCAGTTCTTTATGACTAATGTTGAGTCCATGGATTATACGCACTCTCACCTTTCCACCGTTGCTAGCCTCTTGAAAGAACATGTGGTGCCCCCATGTTTGGTTTTGGTAATTGATGACAATCTCTATGGACTAATGGTTTTCTTGAGTTATATTTGAAGGGTTTGTCCATAGGCTTTTCTTGGAGTTCATTTGTTGGTTTCAAGGAGAGTTTGTGATGACCAAGATGCTATTAAGGAATTATCCAAAGTTTGGTCTTGTGGGTGTTGAGCCTATCGCAAGCATGTCTTGAAGAAGAAGAGTTTGTGGTCATTCATGTTTACCTTCAAGACATCATCCAAATGAAGAGAGTTGGAAAGATTCAAGGTTGATCAAGACTAAGTCAAAGAATGAATCAAGTTGATCAACACACAAAGTGTAGAAGATGTACCGAGAGGAGTCAAGCAATCCCATGGTATGGTAAGCATTGTCAATCACGCTTTGTGTACTAACCCATGGTCTTCGTGAGAGTTCTTTGTGGGGTTAGGTTGCGGTGTGCAAGTTCAAGTGGAGCATCACGAAGAGGTCAAGTCCTTGAAGCTTGCCGTCCATTGTGGTGACAATGGACTTGTGAAGATATGCCGAAGAGTGGCTCACCCATAGTGGAGTATGGGGGAGCAATCTACTAGTCTTCATCAAGACAACGCAATCAAGAAAGGTGGTCCAACTTGAGGAAGTCAAGATCGTCTACATCTAGCTCAAGTGTACTTTGTGCAAAGCAAAGGTTTGCCCTTGATAGGATTTCTATTTTACCGGTCTCGTGGTGGTAGTTGGGAGACCGGGTTATAGGATCGTTTGCCATACTATCAAGGGGGGGCTCTCAAGTTGGTAGCTTGATCGTATCGTTAGTAGAGAGCTCAAACCATTGCATCCTTGAATCATGTTTCTTGGTTCTTGTTTGGTTCTCTTTGTGAGTCTTAGAGCTTATGGTCATCTTGATGACAAGCTTGAGTTCATCGAAAACGGAGTTCACATGCGTCTTCTATGATGTTTTCGGTGCTTGAGGTTTTACCGGTCTTATCCGAGGAAGGGTTCTCACCATTTTCTTATGGGACTTTTCTAATTTTCTTCTTATTGATATTTCTATCAACATTGTGTTAGCCCTTGTCACTAGCTTTCCAACAAACTTGGTTTCATCGAATTCGGCGTCCGTATGCAAAAGTTATTGTCATTTTGGTGTACTGAAAAGGCTGCAGCGATACTACCGCGGGTTGGAGCGGAAGTAATTTTTTACTACCGCTTTCGGGAGCGGTACTACCGCTTTCGGGAGCGGTACTACCGCTTGGAGCAGTACTACCGCGGCTACTTTCGTGGCTACTTCCGCTCGGGACCAAAAACTCGTCACAAGTCCAGCGGTGGTAGGCACGGATGTAATTTTTTAGTACCGCTCGCAAGCAGTAGTACCGCTACCCTTAGCAGTAGTACCGCTACCCGTAGCGGTAGTACCGTGAGGTCAAGTGGTACTACCGCTCCGATGGTTCTTCTGACCTTTTTGCCTCCTCGCTATTGTTTTTCAAAGGGGTTCTACTGCCCTAGAGGTAGTACCGCTCTGTGCGGGCTGTGAGCATAACGGTTGGATTTTTCCCCCACCTATAAAAGGGGGTCTTCTTCCCCAATGAACCTTATCCTTTGAGCTCGTGTTCTTCCCCCATTGTTGACCTTCTTAGAGCTTGCTATCTCTCAATCCCTCCATGGATTCTTGCTAGTTTTGGGGGGAAAAAAGAGAGGAGATCTAGATCCACATTTCCACCAATCACTTTCTCCTCTAGGTGAGGGGAACCCCTTGGATCTTGATCTTGGAGTTCTTGGTGTTCTCCTTCTTGTTCTTCCTCTCATTTCCCTCCCTAGCATTAGTTGCTTTGGTGGGATTTGGGAGAGAAGGACTTGGGCACTCCGTGTGCCCTTGCCATTGCATTTGGTGCATCGGTTTGAGTTCTCCACGGTGATACGTGGAAGTGAAGTTGAGAAGCTTATTACTCTTGGGTGCTTGGTACCCTTGAGCTTGTTCCTCTTGGGTGCTTGGGCGCCCTAGACGGTTGTGGTCACCTCGAAGCCATATTCCATTGTGGTGAAGCTTCGTGGTGTCGTTGGGGAGATAGCCCCAACCTTGGTGTTCGGAGCTCAATCATTGTGGTGTAAAGCTCCGGGCAAGCGTCGGGGTCTCCAATTAGGTTGTGGAGATCGCCCCGAGCAATTTGACAGGTTCCGGTGACCGCCCCCAAGGGTTGACAAAGTGTACGGGTTCGGTGACCGCCCCCAAGGGTTGCCATTTGTACGGGTTCGGTGACCGCTCTCAAGGGTCCCTTAGTGGAATCACAGCATCTTGCATTGTGCGAGGGCGTGAGGATATTACGGTGGCCCTAGTGGCTTCTTGGGGAGCATTGTGCCTCCACACCGCTCCAAACGGAGATTAGCATCCGCAAGGGTGTGAACTTCGGGATACATCGTCGTCTCCGCGTGCCTCGGTTATCTCTTACCCGAGCCCTTTACTTATGCACTATACTTTGTGATAGATATATTGTTTGTTGTCATATATCTTGCTATCACCTAGTTGTTTATCTTGCTTAGCATAAGTTGTTGGTGCACATAGGTGAGCCTAGTTGTTGTAGGTTTTGTGCTTGACAAATTAACCGCTAGGTTTATTCCGCATTTGTTCAAGCCTAAACCGTAATTATTTTAAAGCGCCCATTCACCCCCCCCCCCTCTAGGCGACATCCACGATCTTTCAATTGGTATCAGAGCCTCGTCTCTCTTTATAGGGCTTTACCGCCTAGAGAGTAAGGATGTCGACTATGGGTTTAGGTTTCTCTGACACTCTTAGTTTCAATGGCACAAATTTTGATGTTTGGGTAATTCGCATGCTTAATCTCTTTAGGGTCATGGACCCAAATTTAGAGCGAATTGTAGATATGGGTTTTTTTCCTCCAAAGGATGCACAAAGATTATCTTTAGAGGATGAGAAAAACTCTTATCTCAATGCTCAAGCTTCTAATGTGCTTTTTGATGCTTTGAGCAATGTAGTTATATTTCAACTCATGACGTTCCGGGATGCTCATGAGTTGTGGATAAAGCTTCAAGATAAATATGGTGTGTCCAAGAACTATAGGAATGATTGTTCTCCCTCCACCTCCGGCCGTGTTGTCTTCTCAACTTCTTCGACTTCACCTACATGTGGTTTGCCACAAGGTAATGATATGGTGAGTAGTGTTGGTCATTGCAATGATGATAGTATGCTTATTGTGGATGATCCTTCATCACTATCTTATTGCAATGCATCTTCTTTGGACTTTAACACTTCGAGCACCCTACATGTTTCACATGCTTGTGTTGATAGTCCTTGCATATCATGTAGAAATTGCTTGACTAAAACTCATGATGATATGCTTGCTATGTCTTGTTGCCATGATAAAAATGCATCTATTTCCTCGAATTTTTGTGCTAACAATGTAGAGGAAACCCAACACCCCATGGAACAAGATGTAGTCTTGAATGGTGCTTCAAGGGATCCTACATCATCATCTATTGCGTTTTGCCTTATGGCTAAGGCTTCAAAGGTATCTCCCACTTTGAACCCCAATATATCTTGTGATGATAGTGATGATGACAATGATGATGATGTAGAAAATGATGAAGAGAATGATAATGTTGCCTCCTTAAAAATTAAGGGGGAAATGATTTTTAAAGCTCTTCTTAAGAATAAATTAGCTCGTTCCAACTTTATGGAAATCATGTCTATTGCCATTGAGGGCAAGAAATATATTGATGAGTTGGAATCTCATATAGAGGAGCATGAGGTCACCATTGAGAAAATGGAAGGTCACGAGCGTGATTACGCTAATGAGATCGCCGACCTTTCGCAAGCTCTTGAACTTGAACAAACCACCAAGGAATCTCTTGAGGAGACTTTTGCTCTAGAACTATCTAGAATAAAGGAATACCGTGATAGAGCTCTCAAGGTGGCTAATGATTTTGAAACTAAAAATGAGAAGCTTGAAGTTGCACATGCTAAACTCCTTGAGGATTTTGAGCACCTCGAAAATGGCTCAAGGGTCATTAAGAGTGAGCTCATCAAACTCACCGAGTCTCATGCTCAACTTAAAGCTTCATATTCTAAAGAGCTTGCCAAGTTGCCTTCTCCTCTTGCTATTATTGATGATGCTTGTGCTACTAACTCTATTTCTAGTGAAGCATCCATTTTGAAGGAGAATGCTGAGCTAAGGGCTTAACTTGAGTTGTTATCTAGAAATTATGGGAAATTGGAAGAAAGTCATGTAAAGCTCACAAGCTCTCATGATGATCTTCTAGTATCCCACAATGTGCAAAAGATAGCTCATGAGGCTATGATTATCAAGGTAACATCTAGTGAGTCTCACGTGGTCGCTAGCACTACTTCTAGTCAAAATGCTATATTGCCATGTGCTAGTCCTCGTAATTCATCTATGCATAACATTGGTACATCTTGTGATGAATTGCTTTCCTTGCCTTGTTGCTCTAACAATGAAGCCTATACTTCCTCTAGTACTTGTGTTGATACTAACCATGTAGAGGAAATCAAAGAGCTCAAGGCCCAAGTCTCTTCCTTGAAGAAAGACTTGGAAAAGTGTCATGAATGGAAGTCCACACTCAACAATATCTTGAGTGTGCAAAAATCCCCCAATGACAAAGGTGGACTTGGATTCAACTCCAACAAGAAGAAAAGGTCCAAGATCATTAAGAAGAATGAGGGCCAAGAACAACTCAAGAATTCGGCCAAGATTATTTGCTTCAAGTGCAAAATTGAAGGGCATCATGTTAGATCTTGCCCATTGAAGAAGAAGGCCATTAGTGACAAGCAACAAGGGAAGAGGCCACAAGTTCATTCTCGTGCTCAACCGCAAGTTGGAGAAAGGCCGCTTCCCAAGAAGACTCATGGTAATGCTTCTCCTTTTGAGAAATCAAATGAGAAGAAAGTGAAGAGTAGATGTTGCTACCTATGCCGTGAGAAGGGTCACCTTGCTTCTTCATGCACTAGTGGTAACTTATCCAACCCAATTATTATTGATGATGTCTATTCTCTTGGGAAGGATAAGGTTGGCAATGTGTTTGCCAAGTTTCTTGGGACTCAAAGTGGTGTCAAGAAAAGAACCATTTGGGTAGCCAAGCCTATTGTGACTAACCTCTTAGGACCCAACTTGGTTGGGGACTAACTAGCTCAAACTTGATCAATAGGTAATGTTGGAGGGCATTGGAGACTTGGCTACATTATGAAGATTTGAGGGGTCTTCATCATTCATATTGTCTCAAGCCAAGTCATTCGGATTATCTTTCTATGGTATATCCAATGTTCCTCCTTGCGGTAACTCGTGCTTAAATTGTTTACATTGAAAGTTACTTGATCCTTAGCATGTTGTGGTTTTGTACCTTGCATGTGCTTGTATATGTTGTGCTTCCAATTTGCTTATCTTGAGAAATCAAGTATGTGTATGTTGGTTTGTACATCATGTACGCGTGTGTCGTGTGTTGAGCCTTTTTGCATCTTGTTTATATCTTAGTTGGCTCTTGTGAGAGATTAATGGAACATCCCATTTTGGGGAGTGATGTGCTTTGTGCACCTCACAATCCTAAAAATGTGTGTACATGAGGAATACCATCTAGTTTTGATATTACAAGATTATCTAGTCACTATGTGGTATATCTTCTCATGAGAAATCCAAATTCTAAAGTGTCCATTAATTATCTCTTATTGGTTCCTCTTATTGCCTCTTGTTTAAGTTTTCTTTGGTATCACATTATGGGGGAGTAATGTGCTATGTGCATATTACTAGCCTAGAAAATGTGTACATTTGAGATATTGTCACCTAGAGTTGATATTGTAAATTATCTTGTTCCTAGGTGACATGTTAGCTCTACAAGTTCCAATTAGCTTGTGTTCGGTGTGAAGATGATGTTCGATATCATTGCAATCTATCACCGGGAATTATTCCCAAATACTTCTTGTCTCTTGACAATTGGTAATCATTTATGTGGTAGAAATTGTTGATCATCTTTACATTGGCTTTTGCTTTTGTTCGGCCTATTTCTTTCCAAGATTGCATCAACTCCCATTGCCTTCCGTGCCACTTGTGGATCTTGTTGTTTTCTTGATCTTGTCTAGTGTTTTATAGATATAGCGAAAGTGGTGATCCCATCGTGTGCATTTCGTATTCAAATGCAAATTCTCTATAATGCACAATTCTTGGGGGAGCTATCCTATTTTTGATAGAACACTCATCTTGTGATCCATTTCAAGTGTGTGTTGATGGAAGGCAAGCCGTTTCTTTTTGGTACTTGTACCATCATGAAACTTTATAGATGGGTTGGTTTGTTTGGAACCATCCTCTCTTTTAGGAGTCCGATATCTTTCCTTTTGCGTGTATCAATGGATATCTCATTCCTTGATGTATCTTCTAATAGATATCTTCCAAGTGATGATTTCTCCATTTGGTATCCTATTTTCACTTGGTATTTCTTTTTCATTTTGTTTCGTTTCTTGAAAGTCTTGAGCATGCATATTTACTTCATGTATTTTCTTTGGCATGCTTTCTTTCTTTAACCCAATATATAGGGGAAACTCCACCTAGTCTCAATTTGGATGAGATGTGCATGAAATTCATTTTAATATATAAATTCACATGTGTTTGTGGAGTTTGTCCTATGTATTGGTGTTTCTAACTCTTTGGTCCCAATGAGTTTGGGTACCATTTTGTTTGCGTTGTTGTTCTAGGAACAATTGGAGATGCATTGGATGCTCGGCTCATTCAAAAGGAAGGTGGTGTCACCATGTGCTTATTGGAGTCAAGCTAGGATGATCAATGAACTACTATCTACCTTCAATTGGTATCTACTACATCCTTCCAATGGTATCTTGGTAACAAGTATCACCATCTACTTCATGCACACATTTCTTGCACCAACCTTGTGTAGGTTGTATCATGGCATGTTAGTCATTCCTTCTTATGATACTTGTTTCCTTTCTCAAAGCATCCCAACAATGATCTCTTGTTGCTAGTTGTGATGTCTTTGATGCTCGTGTGGTTGGAACTCATTTATATACAATAAGAACATATCTAGCCATGTGCTATGCCTTCAAGCAAATATCTTATTGGTATATTTATGACTTCCTTGGGGATATCTTATTCATTCCTTTTTGCAACAATTTCGTGTATACATACTTCTTTGTGGATTGATATCATCATGATCTTCATCTACCTAGCATCTTATACACTTGAGAAAAGTTGCATATCTATTTGATATCCCCTTCTTTCACGTCCACCTTTTCGTTCTTGTTTTATTTCTTTGGTGGCTCCGTGAAGGTGTGTGTCTCGAGTGCGGATCTTATATCGTTGCATCTTGATGCACTCTTTTGTGGTGAAGAGCATTTTTTTCACTTGCTTGTCTTGATGAGGCTTTTGCCATTTCTATTGGTATCCCTCCTCGTGACAAAGCTATCTTTTTTATATCTTCACCACAGGTTGTCACAAGCATAGGTTATTTATATGATTAGTAGTGAGCTTGTGAACCCATTTGCTGTTGTGTGTGGGAATGATAGGCCTTGCACTATGTATCTCATTCATTCAAGAGTATATTGATGCTTAATGTTCATCCATACATTAATCTTCTCAAGTGCTTTGCCATGACTCACACACATCATTTTGGTTGAGCCTACTCTTAAGTTGACTCTTTTATATATTGCTCAACCAGTTGTTTGTTGCAAGTGCTAGCCTTTGTTTCCTTCATGTTCACTTGCACTTGGTGTGAGTGTCTATTGATCTTGGGGGAGTGATGATCCTATTTTGTGCACTTGGTATCCTAATGAAAATATTCTAAGGAGTGCATAAATTATGGGGAGCTTCACTAGTGTCTTTAGAACACCCCGTTGCTATGTCGTGAGGTTCTATTGATCTTGGGGGAGCGACGATCCTACTTTGTGCTTGTTGTATCCAAATACAAAACTAAATTGTGGACAAATCATGGGGAGCTTCTCTAGTTTCTCTAGAACACTCCTTTACTCTTATCATAATATCCTTTATTCATTTGGCATGTAGGATCATTGGTCTAGTTGGGTCAATTGGTATCTTTTGATAGCTTGATTCAATTGGTATCCTTTGATTGCTTGATTGTGTGTTTTCCTCCCTTTGTTATGACTTTGTGGCATATCATTCTTTTGCAATATTTGGGCCTCAATATAGTTTGTCTTCCTCCAAGTATTTACAGTTGGATATATGTATTGCATTCTACTCTCTATTTTGAGGAATACACAGTTTATGGAGGAACACAATTTAGATTGGCCTTCTAAGCTATCCGCCCATTTTGGCAATCGATGCCAATGGGGGAGAAGTTTCAGAGAGTTTAGTTTTGTGAGGAAGTTTAGAGAGTTGTCTCTTCTCGCTTCTTGCTTTGGTTTTGTTCCTAAGCTTTTGCATCTCATGCGCATACATTATTGTTGCATGGTATGGTGATGCATAATTCCTTATATAAACTCTCTTGAAAGTGATTGTCATCAATTACCAAAATGGGGGAAATTGAAAGAACATGCGGTGCCCCCATGTTTGGTTTTGGTAATCGATGACAATCTCTATGGACTAATGGTTGCCTTGAGTTATATTTGAAGGGTTTGTCCATAGGCTTTTCTTGGAGTTCATTTGTTGGTTTCAAGGAGAGTTTGTGATGACCAAGATGCTATTAAGGAATTGTCCAAAGTTTGGTCTTGTGGGTGTTGAGCCTATCGCAAGCATGTCTTGAAGAAGAAGAGTTTGTGATCATTCATGTTTACCTTCAAGACATCATCCAAATGAAGAGAGTTGGAAAGATTCAAGGTTGATCAAGACTAAGTCAAAGAATGAATCAAGTTGATCAACACACAAACTGTAGAAGATGTACCGAGAGGGGTCAAGCAATCCCATGGTATGGTAAGCATTGTCAATCACGCTTTGTGTACTAACCCATGGTCTTCGTGAGAGTTCTTTGTGGGGTTAGGTTGCGGTGTGCAAGTTCAAGTGGAGCATCACGAAGAGATCAAGTGCTTGAAGCTTGCCGTCCATTGTGGTGACAATGGACTTGTGAAGATATGCCGAAGAGTGGCTCACCCATAGTGGAGTATGGGGGAGCAATCTACTAGTCTTCATCGAGACAACGCAATCAAGAAAGGTGGTCCAACTTGAGGAAGTCAAGATCGTCTACATCTAGCTCAAGTGGACTTTGTGCAAAGCAAAGGTTTGCCCTTGATAGGATTTCTATTTTACCGGTCTCGTGGTGGTAGTTGGGAGACCGGGTTATAGGATCGTTTGCCGTACTATCAAGGGGGGCTCTCAAGTTGGTAGCTTGATTGTATCGTTAGTAGAGAGCTCAAACCATTGCATCCTTGCATCATGTTTCTTGGTTCTTGTTTGGTTCTCTTTGTGAGTCTTAGAGCTTATGGTCATCTTGATGACAAGCTTGAGTTCATCGAAAACGGAGTTCACATGCGTCTTCTATGATGTTTTCGGTGCTTGAGGTTTTACCAGTCTTATCCGAGGAAGGGTTCTCACCATTTTCTTATGGGACTTTTCTAATTTGCTTCTTATTGATATTTCCATCAATATTGTGTTAGCCCTTGTCGCTAGCTTTCCAACAAACTTGGTTTCATCGAATTCAGAGTCCGTATGCAAAAGTTATTGTCATTTTGGTGTACTGAAAAGGCTGCAGCGGTACTACCGCGGGTTGGAGCGGAAGTAATTTTTTACTACCGCTTTCGGGAGCGGTACTACCGCTTTTGGGAGCGGTACTACCTCTTGGAGCAGTACTACCGCGGCTACTTCCGTGGCTACTTCCGCTAGGGACCAAAAACTCGTCACAAGTCCAGCGGTGGTAGGCACGGATGTAATTTTTTAGTACCGCTCGCAAGCAGTAGTACCGCTACCCTTAGCAGTAGTACCGCTACCCGTAGCGGTAGTACCGTGAGGTCAAGTGGTACTACCGCTCCGACAGTTCTTCTGACCTTTTTGCCTCCTCGCTATTGTTTTTCAAAGGGGTTCTACTGCCCTAGCTGTAGTACCGCTCCTGGAACGGTAGTACCGCTCTGTGCGGGCTGTGAGCATAACGGTTGGATTTTTTCCCCACCTATAAAAGGGGGTCTTCTTCCCCAATGAACCTTATCCTTTGAGCTCGTGTTCTTCCCCCATTGTTGACCTTCTTAGAGCTTGCTATCTCTCAATCCCTCCATGGATTCTTGCTAGTTTTTGGGGGAAAAAAGAGAGGAGATATAGATCCACATTTCCACCAATCACTTTCTCCTCTAGGTGAGGGGAACCCCTTGAATCTTGATCTTGGAGTTCTTGGTGTTCTCCTTCTTGTTCTTCCTCTCATTTCCCTCCCTAGCATTAGTTGCTTTGGTGGGTGTCGGCGTACTAAAGTAGGGGTACCTTAGTATCCTGACTGGTGCACGGGCAGTAGCAGCGTCCCGTGGTCAGGCTCACCACGCGCCCGCCAAAGCCCACTCTGGTTCCCTTGAAGCCATTCAAGAACAAAGTATTCAAGTTAAGAGACAAGACCCCGGCAAGAGGAGCTTGCCGGGAAGGCCGCCCCAGGCTCGAAATCATCCCTTCTGCCCAAGACCCTGGCAAGAGGAGCTTGCCAGGAAGGCCAAAGAACAGCATTTCAAAAGACATGCCGTGGCGCATCGCGCGCCCCGGCGAGACCCGGAGAGCGGCAAGCTTCCGGGCCCGGCAAGGTAGCGACCGCGGCAAGGTGCTTGCCGCGGCAAGCTTTCACTGTGTGCCTGCGCTCCAGCTCACCTGGCCACGCGTCGCCCTCGGGCCCTTCCTGGGGCACGTGGCGGATGGCTGTGCAGCCTGGGGGTACACGGTGGCAAGCCACGATGACGAGGCCTCCGTCGTGGAGAACGGAGACGCCCGGACGGACGCTTTTTACACTGTTTTGGGGCGACGACGACGGGCATTCAATGCCCTTGTCCCCCACCGTCTGGGTTAGGTATAGACCACTGTGCGTACACTGTACATGCACTGTTACAACTACCACCAATTTTACGCTTTTACCCTCACCTACGTTGACACCTGTCGGTGACCCCTTTGGGCTATAAAAGGAGGCCCATGCACAACGTAGGGGGGGTTCCGAAACTTGATCACTCCCACGCTCGGTGTAGCTAGTACTGTAGATCTTCTTGCTCCCGAGCCAAGAACTCAATACAACCAAGGCAGGAGTAGGGTTTTACGCATCCGTGCGGCCCGAACCTGGGTAAACTGCTCGCGTGTGCCCCTCGATCTGCTCTTTGTGCTCCCTCCGCTCCCTTGCCGTACCGAGAAGGGGCTCCGGTCCCATAGGTGTTCGTGGGCGATTAGTTTCCCCGACATCTTTGGCGCGCCAGGTAGGGGGCGTCGAGGTTGTGCGAACTTGATCCGGCGCTCACGCGGGCGCAACCTTCTCCAACTTCATCAGCTTCATCGACATACATCGACATGCCGCCGAAGAAGAAAGCTTCGGAGGTCGGAGGCCCGTCCGCGTCGATCCCGCCACCACCAAAACCAACGGTTGGTGCAGTAGACGCTGGCGGAGGGGCGGACGCCGGCGAGGAAACTCACGGCGCCGCCAAGTCCAAGGACAAGATGGACGACCGAGCCCATTCCAAAACCTCGGTGTCCGTGCACGCACCACGCCCCTCTCAGGAGGTGCCGGACCAGCAGCGGCGTGGTACCCAGGGTACCATACGCTTGCTGGGACGTGGCCAAGCTGGCGGGTCGCGGGATGCTCAAGGCCAACGCGTCGGTACGAGCAAGGCGCGGTCGCCGGGGCGAGACCCTGCTCCTTCTAACGCTGTTAGAAGTCCGCGCATATCTCGCTCCTCGCACCGCTCGCCACCGGTTCCCTCCTTTCCAGCAGAAGCTCTAGCTAGGGCTCAGCTGCTCCTCGACTTCCCTCCAGCGGCAGACAAGGCCGAAGACTGGAGGGCTACAATCCAGAGCCTCATCGCCTTCGCCAACAACGACACGCCGCAGCAGCCGACAACATCATGGCCGCGACAAGTCAGCCAAGCGAAGGCTGATGGAGACAAAACCGCCGGGGGTGCAACTACCGTGCACTCCCCGCCTGTCGGTGTACTAAGGTAGGGGTACCTCAGCACCCCAACTTGTGCACGGGCAGTTGCAGCTCCCCGCGGCAGGGTTTACCACGTGCTCGCCGGAGACCTTTCTGCTCCATGTTAAGCCATTCAAAAACAAAGTATACAAGACAGAAGATCGAGACCCCGGCAAGTGGAGCTTGCCGGGAAGGCCGTACCAGGCTCAAGACTGCCCCACTAGCACAAGGCCCTGGCAAGAGGAGCTTGCCAGGAGGACTAGAAGACACGCCCCGGGGCTATATGTGCCCCGGCGAGGGACCGGGGAGCGGCAAGCTCCCGGGCCCGGCAAGATCAAGGCCCCGGCAAGGTGCTTGCCGGGAGGGTCGCGCTGTGTGCCCGCGCTCCAGCTCATCGGCCCACGCGTCACCCTGAGGCCTATCCAGGGACGCGTGGCGGATGGCTGTGCAGCCTGGGGGACACGGTTGCACTCCACGGTGGTGGATCCATCGCCGTGGCAGACGGAGACGCGAGGGCGGGAGCTTTTGGGGTCGACGGCGACGGGCATTAAATGCCCTTGTCCCCCACTGTCAAAGTAGGTATAGACCACTGTTCGCGCACTGTAGCTCCACTGTTCCCGCACTGTTACAACTACCACCTCTTTTACGTTTTTACCCCTTTCTCCTACGTTGACACCTGTCGGTGACCCCTTGCACTATAAAAGGAGGCCCATGCACAACGTGGAGGGGGTTCGGAAGCTAGATCACTCATACGCTCGGTGTAGCTGCTTCTTCAAGCTCCCGAGCTCTCCAACTTAATAGACAACCAAGCAGGAGTAGGGTTTTACGCGTCTACCGCGACCCGAACCTGGGTAAAACTGCCCGCGTGCTCGCTCCGATCTGCTCTTCGTGCTCTCTCCGCCCTCGTACCGCACAGACAAGGGGCTCCGGTCCCATAGGTGTTCGTGGCGGACAGTTTCCCCCGACATCTTTGGCGCGCCAGGTAGGGGGCGTCGAGGTTGTGCGAACCTGATCCGGCGTTCGCGCGGGCGCATTCTTCATCAACCTCTCCGAATTCGTCAACTTCACTAGCAGCAGCTCCATGGCCCCGAAGAAGAAGGCTTCGGAGGTCGGAGGCCCGTCTGCGTCTCACCCGCCGCCACCAGAGCCAACGGTAGGCGGGGGAGACGCCGTCGGAAGGGTGGCCGCCGGTGAGGACACTCACGGCGCCACCAGATCCAAGAACAGGACGGACGACCGAACCTCGGTCTCCGTGGACGCACCGCGTCCCTCTTAGCACACAATAACCCAGCAGCGCCATGTCACAGGAGGTGGCATCCGTTTGCTGGGCCAAGGCCAAACCGGAGGCTCGCGGGACGCCCCGGACCCTCGTCCGGGCACAAGCAAAGCGAAGGCGCCGGCGCGGGACCCCGCTCCTTCTAACGCCGTTAGAAGTCCGAGCGTATCCCGCTCCTTGCACCGCTCGCCCGCGTTCCCCTCCACTCCAGCGGAAGCACTCGCGAGAGCGCAACTGCTCCTCGACTTCCCTCCAGCGGCAGACAAGGCCGAAGACTGGAGGGCCACCATCCAGAGCCTAATAGCCTTCGCCAACAACGATTCTCCACAGCAGCCGTCGGCCTTGCGGCCGCGGCAAGCTGAGAAGACGAAGGCCGATGGCGAGAAGACCGCCGGGGGTGCGACAAGCGTGCATTCCCCGCCGCAGAAGCAAAAGACGCCGCCCCGCCGGAACAACGCCGACGACGGCTCCACGGCCTCGTCGGACCCGCGGGCCCGTCGGGACCAGCGCCAGGTCCTCGACGACCGGCAACAAGAAGACGCTCGGACCAGAATCGAGCGCCGCCGAGAAGCTCGGCGACAATCGGACCAGAGAGCTGGGAACGCTGTCGACGCGCACGCGCCCGGTGAACCAGGCGACTTGCCGTACGCGGCAGGCTGTCCTGCGTTCACCCGCGAGCTGTGGCGCGTCCAGTGGCCCAGCATGAAGAATTTCAAGCCCGACGTACCGGAGAAGTACGACGGCAAGACGCACCCCTCGGAATCCCTCAGCGTCTACACCATCGCAGTGCAAGCTGCCGGGGGGCGCGACGAGAAGATCTTGGCGAACTACTTCCCGCTCGTGCTTAAGCCGAACGTCCGTTCGTGGCTTATGCACTTGCCGGAAGGTTCCATCTCTTCTTGGGCCGACCTTTGCCATCAGTTTGTTGGCGCCTTCACCGGCGGCCACAAACCCCACGGCCAGGAGAGCGATCTCCTCATTCTGGCCCAGAAGGAAGGCGAAACCCTGCGCAAATACATCCAACGCTTCAGCCGTGTGCAGCACAACATCCCTGACGTCCACCCTGCCGCGGTTATCAGCGCGTTCCACCAGAACGTGCGTAACCGCCGCATGCGTGAAGAAATGGCGATGACCAAGATTCGGGATGTCAGAGAGCTCTATGCTCTGGCTGACAAATGCGCACGCGCAGAAGAGGGGAGGAGACTCCCCGGGGAGGATGCTGGCGCAGGAGGAAGCGACAGCGACGACGCCGCCCCGGCAAATAAGAGCCGGCGGCGGAACAACAGAAGGAAAGGCAAGAAAGAGGTGCTTGCCGTCGAGAAGTCCGGCAAGGAGGCTCCCGCCAAGCAAACGCAGGCTGGCGGCTCCGGCAAGGAGCCTGCCCCTGTAGCGGCAGCCGACAAGCCGGGCAGCTCCGACAAGCAATACTGTAAGATCCACCGCACCAAGGGTCACGATCTCTCCAACTGCAAGCGCGTCGAGTACCTCGTCGAGCAGCAGAAAGCTGAGTACGAGAGGCGCGACAAGGAGAAGGCCCAAGGTGGCGGGGAAGAGCCAAGCAAGAAGCGGCCGTTCAACGGCCGGGGAGGACGCCGCGGCAAGGCCAAGCAGCGGCAAGGAGATCGGCCTCCCCGGGGCCGCGACAAGGACGAAGAAGACGACGACGAAGACATGGAGGACGAGGATAACAGCGAGCAGGAGTTCCAGAAGGCCACGGAGGTCCTGTGCGTCGACGGTGGCGCCTCTCTGCACACCTCCCACCGCCAACTCAAGCAGTGGGTGCGTGAGGTGAATGCAGCAGAGCCGCCCGTGGAGTCGCGCAGGCTCCTCAAATGGTCCAGCACGCCCATCGTTTTTGATCTTGAGGATCACCCTGACCGCACCACTGCGGTCGGGTGCTTGCCGATGCTGGTCTCACCCACCATCCGCAACCTCAAGGTCACCAAAATGTTGGTTGACGGCGGGGCCGGGCTAAACTTGATCTCCTCTGCTGTGATCAAGAAACTACAAATTCCAGATGGCGAGCTCGAAGAAACCGGTTCTTTCCAAGGAATCAACCCGGGAAGGAGCAAGCCCAAGGGAAAGATCACTCTGCCGGTGACCTTTGGCGGGGAGCTCAACTTCAGAACTGAGCGCATCACTTTCGACGTCGCCGATATTCCATTGCCCTACAATGGAATACTCGGCCGTCCTGCCCTCGCCAAGTTCATGGCAGCTTCCCATTATGCTTACAACGTACTCAAGATGCCGGGGCCGATAAGCGTCATCACTGTCCACGGCGACAAGAAGGATGCGCTTGTCTGCGCCGACAAGATCTACCGGGATGCGGCAGCTGCGGCCGAGAAGGATACTCTTGCCGCTGAAGCTCCCGGGGGGAAGAAGACGAAGACCAAGTCCGGCAAGTGCTCTGGGACCCACTCCGGCAACCGCACCTCTTCGGGGTGCTGCGCTGCCGTCGAGGACGTTCCATCGAGCTCCACCGGCAAGAGTAAGAAAGGAATGGCCGCTCCTCCAGCAACCAAGAAAGTGTCCGCCAAGGAGGACGGCACTGGTGGTACCTTCACCATCAGTGCCACCCTTGACAGCAAATAGGAAAGCGCGCTCGTTGCCTTTCTGCGGACGAATGTCGATGTGTTTGCCTGGCAACCATCTGACATCCCCGGTGTTCCCAGGAAGGTAATTGAGCACAAGCTTGCTGTTTGTCCTCATGCGCGGCCCATCAAGCAGAAAGTGAGGAAGCAAGCCGTGGAGCGCCAAGAATTCATCAACGAAGAAATCAAGAAGCTAGAGGCAGCAGGCCTAGTTAGAGGTGTGATCCATCCGACGTGGTTGGCAAATCCAGTCGTCGTGCGCAAGGCCAACGGGAAGTGGAGACTGTGTATAGACTTCACCGATGTAAATAAAGCATGTCCCAAGGATCCATTCCCCTTGCCGTGCATTGACCAGATCGTTGACTCCACTGCCGGATGTGAGCTACTCTGTTTTCTTGATGCATACTCAGGCTATCATCAGATTTTTATGGCCAAAGAGGATGAAGAGAAGACTGCATTTATCACTCCATGTGGCACTTATTGCTTCATACGCATGCCATTTGGATTGAAGAATGCAGGCTCAACCTTTGCAAGGGTAGTATACACTGCTTTTGAGCCACAGATCCACAGAAATGTAGAGGCTTACATGGATGACATCGTGGTGAAGAGCAAGAGCAAGGATACCCTGATCCAAGATTTGGAGGAGACATTTCAGAACCTGCGCAGAATACAGCTCAAGTTGAACCCCGAGAAGTGCGTCTTTGGAGTCCCCTCCGGCAAGCTTCTCGGGTTCTTTGTGTCACAGAGGGGGATTGAAGCCAACCCCGACAAGATTAAAGCCATTGAGCAAATAGAGGCCCCGAAGCGCGTCAAGGATGTCAGGAGGCTTGCAGGTTGTGTGGCTGCCCTCAGTAGGTTCATTTCAAAGTCTGCAGAACACGCCCTACCTTTCTTCAAAATCTTGAAGAAGGCAGGTCCCATGAAGTGGACTCCGGAAGCGGAGGCGGCGCTGCAGGATTTGAAACGGTACCTGTCCTCCACTCCAATACTTGTCGCACCTAGACCACAGGAAAAGTTGTTGCTATACCTAGCGGCAACCAACCAGGTGGTTAGTGCTGCGTTAGTAGCGGAGAGGGAGTCCGACGAGGAGTCAGCACCACCGGCAAGCGAATCCAGCGACAAGCAGGGGGCTGCTCCGGCAAGCTCTGGCCCCGACAAAGATAACTCTGCGCTGGGACAGGATGAGGTGCGGAAGAAGATGGTGCAGCGCCCAGTGTATTTTGTAAGTTCCCTTCTCCAGGGGGCTAGGTCAAGGTACTCTGGTGTGCAAAAGTTGCTTTTCGGCCTCCTCATGGCCTCGAGAAAGCTGCGCCATTACTTCCAAGCCCATGAGATAACAGTGGTCACTCGCTTTCCGCTGAAGAGGATATTGCACAACCCAGAAGCAACAGGCAGGATCGTTGAGTGGGCACTGGAGCTGTCAAGCTTTGGACTCAAGTTTGAAAGTACTTCAACTATACAGAGCCAGACCATCAGCTCCGGCAGAACCAGAGGTCCTTGCCGTAGAAGCTGAGGTTCCCGCAGCGGCCCTCGAGCCTTTAGTCCTTGCTGTCGAGCCTCAGGCCCCGGCATGGGCGCAGCAGATCGTCCGTTTTCTGCAAACTGGAGAACTTCCCGGCGACCCAGAAGAGATAGAAAAGATAACCAGGCAGTCAAGTATGTACCAGTTCGTGGATAACGAGTTGTACAGAAGAAGACTCAATGGTGTCAGATTGAAGTGCATCTCCAGGGAAGATGGACAAAAGCTGTTGGCGGAAATACACGGAGGCATATGCGGCCACCACATTGGCGCAAGGGCGCTTGCCGGGAAAGCTTTCCGGCAAGGGTTCTTTTGGCAAGAAGCCCTCCAAGATGCAACTGCACTAGTAACCTAGTGTGAAGCGTGCCAGTTCCATGCAAAGCAAATTCATCAGCCAGCTCAAGCTCTCCAAACAATCCCTTTGTCCTGGCCCTTCTCGGTCTGGGGGCTCGATATCCTCGGCCCTTTCCCTCGTGCTGTCGGGGGCTTTGAGTACTTGTACGTTGCAATCGACAAGTTCACAAAGTGGCCAGAAGTGGAGCCAGTGAGAAAGGTGACAGCACAGTCAGCAGTCAGGTTCTTCAGGTCGATTGTTTGCCGTTTCGGGATCCCTAACAGGATCATCACCGACAACGGTACGCAATTCACTAGTCGCACCTTCATGCAGTACGTCCAAGACCTTGGCGCCAAGGTCTGTTTCGCTTCTGTTGCTCACCCAAGGAGCAACGGTCAAGCGGAGAGGGCCAATGCTGAAGTGCTGCGCGGACTCAAGACAAGAACCTTTGACAGGCTGCACAAGTGCGGAAGAAATTGGATAGAGGAGCTACCGGCGGCTCTTTGGTCAATCAGAACGACACCAAGTCGAGCCACCGGACAGACGCCCTTTGCTCTAGTCTATGGAGCAGAGGCAGTTCTCCCCACGGAACTCGTATACGGATCTCCTCGAGTGCTCGCTTATGATGAGCTCGAGCAAGAGCAACTGCGGCAAGATGACGCATTGCTCCTCGAGGAGGGACGTCTCCAGGCTGCTGTACGAGCTGCTCGATACCAGCAAGCCTTGCGCCGCTACCATAGCCGCAAGGTCAAGGCCAGGAGTCTCGAGGAAGGCGACCTTGTTCTTCGGCGTGTTCAGTCCGCCAAGAATTCCAACAAGTTGACGCCGAAGTGGGAAGGCCCTTATCGGGTGAGACAAGTTACGAGGCCCGGCGATGTCCGCCTCGAGACCGAAGAAGGCTTACCGGTGAGCAACTCCTGGAACATAGAGCATCTTCGCAAGTTTCACCCCTAAGGCGCGGTTGCCGTGATCCGCTCCGGCAACCACCTTTTGTACAAGCATTGCCGCTGTTGCATGTAACCCTTTGTACAAAGCCGGGCGCAGACCCCGTGCATCAGTAAAGTTTTTGTGTTTCTCTCGTCGATTGCCTTTTGCATGCTTTTCTTTGCTATTTGCATGTATTGTTTGGCATTTGGTGCAACACTCAAGTATCCGGTAAGCATTAGCACGCCGAAAGGCCATGTACCTGTTTCCCTCTTCTTTTCCTTTGCCTCTTAAGCAGAAGGAACGTTCCTCGCGCACAAGTTTGCCGGGGGGGAAGGAGGTGGAGGAGGAACCAAGTGCTGTTCAAGAAAGAGAAGCCTTACCGGAAAGCAAGCAATATATGAAAGCTAAGTTGTTAGAATTTGACCAGTTCAAATTTTAAATTTTAGTTGTCTTCCTTGAACAATCACACTTTGTATAGAAAACCTGTGCGCGGAGGAACCTACCCGTAGCTTGCCGCACCCTTATCTTGTTTCCGAGTTCGCTCAACGATTTAAGTGAGCTGCGACAAGTGTCGCGCCCTTGCTTCGTTTCCAAGTACGCTCAGCAAGCTAAGTGCGTTGCGACTAGCCGCGGCGAGGTTGCTTGCCGGTGAGGCCTTGGCCAGCAGGCTGCTCAGAGTCCAGCACTCAGCGCTCGCGGCAAAGGCCCCTTGCCGGCAAGCTCCCCGGGAGCGTAGGGCGAAAAACATACAAAGTCAAGGGTTAAGACAAGGAAGATAACATTGCACTGATTGATCAAAATGAGATAAATATCTTACAAAGGATAATTTGTCACAATGGACTAATGAGTTCATGACATCATGTGCAGCAACAAAAAGAGATAAAGATAATGGAGGCCTAATCTACGCGGTCGCCCTCCTTCCTGGAGATCTTGGCCACCTTGGCAATGATGTGGGCGACCTGCTCCTTCAAGGCCTCCGTGTTCGCGTCGGCCGGCAAGCTGCGAAGAACGTTGGTGAGGTTGATGCCCGGATTACGGTACACGATCTTCGTCAGCACGCGCTCCAGAGTTCCCGCGCAGAGCAGGCGCGTCTCCTCGGCCAGTTGCGCGGGGATCTTATTCCGCAGATCAGCAAGGGCCGGCGCGATTCCCCTGAAGAAGAGGCTGAGCTTGGCGCTGTGTGGGAGGTTCGGATCCGGGGAGAAGATGAGGTGCTCCAGCTTCAACGCCAGCAGCTCCTGGTCGATGTTGGACGCGCAAGACACTAAGTCCTCGGTCCACACCTCAACAGTTTTGCGGAAGAGCTCGGCCGCTTTGTTGGCGCTGTCCACTAGGGTCCGCTCCTTGCGGAGCTCCTCCTTCAACTTGGTCTCCCGGGCCCGGGCAGCGTCGAGTGAATCCTTCAGAGTAGAGACCTTCAACTCCAAGTCCTCGATGGAGTCCTTGGCGGTCTTCAACTCGTCACCCCTCTCAGAAAGACGCACCTGGAGTTCGGAATTGGTGTGGGCGTCCTTCTCACGCTCCGTGATGAGCGCGGCAACCTTCTCCGCGCTCACCTTCAGCGCCTTCTCCAGCTGCACGACCTTGGCGGCGAGCTCCTTCTTGGCGGTCTCCGCGGCAACCGCGGCGGCTTTCGCCTCCTTCAGTTCCCCGCCAAGGGCTTCCTCCCGAGCGGCAAGGTCCTCCTCATGGGAGTCAAGTTGGACCTTCCGCTGGGCGAGTTCTCCTTCTCGCCGGGATAGCTCCACCCCGGCGAGCCGCTGCTGCTCTTCAGCCTCAGCCTTCTCCAGCACCCATTCCTGGTATTCGCCGGCGAGCCGCTCGCGCTCCTCCGCCACCTCGCGGAGGGCCGCCTGGTTGGCGGCGCTGAGCTCCGCCGCGCGCTTCTCCATCTCCGCGGCGGCCTTGGCGGCAAGGGCTTCCCGGGAGGCAAGCTTCGCCTGCCTGGCCCGGTAAAGGGCCAGGAGCTGGTGGAGCAGCTTCTCCTCCTCGGGCCCCTCACTCCCGCCGGGCGCCTCGACAATCTTCAGGCCCGCGGAGGCGAGGACTTCCCCGTCAAATGCCTCGCCCTCCGCGGGAGCTCGCGACGACGAACCCCACGGCATCTGGATGAAGACGCCGTTGGGGGCCTCAAGGTAGTAGCCCTACTCCTTGCCGGCGGAGGGGTCGGCGGCCGGCGCAGCACTTGATGCTCCCGCCGCCTCCGGGTCGGCGGTGCGGTCGCCGTCCCCCTCCCCGGCCGCTGCGTCCGCAGCCGGAGCGGTCTCCTGCGCGGTCGGCTCGGCAGCCCTCGCCGTGTCCTCGGCGACAGGGACATCGCCGCCGCCGCCCTGCGCGCCCTCCTCATCCTCGATGTTGATGACCTCCGTCTCCATCGGCTCGGGAGGAGGAGGATCTAAAAAGAAGAAGAAGAAAAAGAAGTTCAAGCAAATATCCAAAAAGAGACGAAGCCAAGAAGACAAACTACAAGACATACCTTGGCGGACGTCCTCAGCGGCGGGCTCCCTCGCCGGGGAGCTCTGCCTTGGCGGAGTGGCCGCCCTTGCCGGGCTGCTCGCCCTTGGCGGGGTACTCTGCCTGGGCGGAGTACCCGCCCTTGGCGGAGCACTCTCCCTTGCCGGAGAGTTCGGCCTTGGCGGGGATGGCTGGGCCTGCGGCTCCTCAAGGACGGTCTCCGGGCGCTCCTGCCGCTGTGGCTCCACCTCTGCACAAGAAAAAAAAACAAGAAACATCAAGATGTTGAAAGAAGACAAAATCCCTAAGCGCATCCCGACAAGCGGAAGGATGGACCCCAGACTTACGCTGGGGGCTGCGCTGGGGGCTGCTCCTCGGAGCAGCGCTTGGGTCCGGCAGGGTTGGCTCCGGCACGTTCCCTGTTGCCGCGATGGCCGAGCCTTCCGCGACCTCGACCACAGGCGCCTTGGCTTTCTTCGCCACGCGCTGAACCAAGGTCCTGAAATCAAAGCAACAAACAAGGTCAGCATCAACAATAATCAAGACAAAACTCGAGAAGGTGTAAGGTCTTGGATCCTTACTCCTGATCCTCCTCGTCGTCCTCGCTCAAGGCGGAGAAGTCGTACTCCACCGGGGGCGCGTCGGCGCGAGGAGTGGAAGATGAAGATTCCCTCGGGCGCTTGGCGATCCCGGGGGCTGGGGGCTGCGAAGACCCAGCCCCTGTGGTAGCCGGAGCCCGGGGAGCGGGCGGAGCCGCTGCTCCGCTCCGAGAAGACCCCTGTCGGCTTGGCGCCTGCTTGCGGGACGCCTCCGTCGTGGCCCGCGCGCGGGCCGCCTCCGCTGTGGCTGGTGCGCCGGTCGCCCCCGGCGCAGCTTGGCTCCCCCGGGGAGCTGCCCGGCGAGCTGGTTGTTGCCGGGGCGCCTGCGCCCTCTCTCCCGTCGCTGTCTTGCGGAGACGCTTCGGTGGAGACTGCCTTGGGCTTGCCGGGGGCGGGGAGCTCTCCGACGAGGAGAGGTCGTCGGCGTAGAGCTCCGTAGATCCGCCGGAGTCCTCGGCCTCCTCCTCCTCCTCCTCCCCGGCCGGCTCACTGGGCCCAGCGCCATGCGCTGCGGCCTCTTTTCCCTTGGCGCCTCCGCTCCCTCCGGCGCCTCCGCTCCTCCCTGCGCCTCTGTTCCCTCCGGCGGCACCCTCCATTGCCGCGGCCTCGGCCACGATTCCGTGGATCCCGGAGTGCCTCAGAGAGGGGACCCCGGCAAGCGCGTCGGGAAGGAGTTGCAGCAATCTGCGGATCTCCGCCTCCTCCGCCTGGCTGGACGCATCCGCAGCCTCCGCCTCGTCAGGCGTGTACCCAAAATCTCCCGCTGCTGCGGCTGCAGCGGCCTCTTCAGCCCGAGAAGCTATGTAAGCAAGCTCCTGCTCGGTGGTGTCCCGCGTGTGCTCCTTGAGGTCGTTCTTGTTCTTCGCCAACTCCACGAGGTTGTCGAAGAAGGTGAGGACGTCGATGGGCTTGGGCGGAATCCACGTGCGGTCCACGCCGTGCGAATCGCAAGCGGGCATCATCGCGCAGAGACGGTCCCGGACGGTGCTGTTGCAGAGGGGCACCACTCCCCGGGGAGGCCTGAACCACTCAGGGTGTGCCGGGTCGTACTTGAAGAGTTCCCGGACCATCCCCTTTAGCTCCAGCGTCGTGAAGTTGAAGTTGAGCCCGGGGCGCAGCCTCATTATATCCGCCGGGCCGCCGTACTCCCAGGCCGCCCTTTTCCTGTCTTGGAGAGGGGCGATGCGGCGGCGGAGGGAATCTGCGCCTACCTCTGCAACGGATAGCTTGGCGGTCCGAAGACGAAGAATCCGGACGAGGGCGACGTCGAGCTTGACGTCGTCCGAGTCCAGCTCGCTCCAATCCCTGCCGCGCACGATGGGCGTTGTGCGCGGCGCGGTGAAGGGCTGCGGCTCGTCCTCAACAATCCAGCACCACTCCGCATGCCACTCCTCCCACTTGCCGCGGAGCTCCCCCGGCAAGTAGGACCCCTTCTTGTTCAAACGGAAAACCCAAGAAATTCCTCCGGAGAGGGGGGCGTCGGCCTCTGCTCTAGGAGTGAAAAAGTGCCTAAACAGCGCTACGTTGGGCTGTATCCCTATGAAGTTTTCGCACATGTGTGCGAAAACCGCCATGGTGAGGATGGCGTTGGGGGTGAAGTCAAGGAGGTGGAGGCCGTAGGTGTGCATGACGTCGCAGAAGAAATTAGAGAAAGGAGGGCAAAGACCGCAGTGAAAGAAGGCTGCGAAGAAGTAGTACCCGCCGGGGTAGTTGTCCTTGGCGGCGGCCGGATAAGCTTGAGTGCGGGGGTGCGCCTTGGTTTCCTTGGCCCAGAACAAGTAGTACTTGTTCCAGAGCTCCCGCGCGCCGAGCCTCGGCGGGAAGACGAGATTCTGCTTCCGGTACGCGGCGAGCTTCGCCGCTTGCTCCGACTTCTCCCTCTTGGCCTTCTCCACCTTCGCCTTGTCGGTCTTCGGGGCCATGGCGGACGCGGCGAAAGGAGGGGGATGAAGAGCCTGGCGACGCCGGAGATGCAGACGACGGCTGCGGAGGTGTGGAGGTGGAGCGCAAAGGGATCTTTGGAGGAAGAAGAAGCAATGAAAGCGCAAGGAGGGGAACCGCTCCTGCTTCCTCTGCTTTTATGGGGGAGTGGGGGGCGTTTCGCCCTTTTTCATTGATGGAACGTGGGCACGTCCCATCCCACGACGCCGCAATCGACGCGTGCCGTTACGGGGGGATGCGGCGGATACGGAAGTGGATTCAGCACGCCATGGGCCGCGTGTGCCCGTGCACTGTTTTGGGCCTGGCCCAACAGCGCTCAGCACCGTGTGTGACCCAGGCCCGGGGGCTCCTGTCGGTGTACTAAGGTAGGGGTACCTCAGTACCCCAACTTGTGCACGGGCAGTTGCAGCTCCCCGCGGCAGGGTTTACCACGTGCTCGCCGGAGACCTTTCTGCTCCATGTTAAGCCATTCAAAAACAAAGTATACAAGACAGAAGATCGAGACCCCGGCAAGTGGAGCTTGCCGGGAAGGCCGTACCAGGCTCAAGACTGCCCCACTAGCACAAGGCCCTGGCAAGAGGAGCTTGCCAGGAGGACTAGAAGACACGCCCCGGGGCTATATGTGCCCCGGCGAGGGACCGGGGAGCGGCAAGCTCCCGGGCCCGGCAAGATCAAGGCCCCGGCAAGGTGCTTGCCGGGAGGGTCGCGCTGTGTGCCCGCGCTCCAGCTCATCGGCCCACGCGTCACCCTGAGGCCTATCCAGGGACGCGTGGCGGATGGCTGTGCAGCCTGGGGGACACGGTGGCACTCCACGGTGGTGGATCCATCGCCGTGGCAGACGGAGACGTGAGGGCGGGAGCTTTTGGGGTCGACGGCGACGGGCATTAAATGCCCTTGTCCCCCACTGTCAAAGTAGGTATAGACCACTGTTCGCGCACTGTAGCTCCACTGTTCCCGCACTGTTACAACTACCACCTCTTTTACGTTTTTACCCCTTTCTCCTACGTTGACACCTGTCGGTGACCCCTTGCACTATAAAAGGAGGCCCATGCACAACGTGGAGGGGGTTCGGAAGCTAGATCACTCATACGCTCGGTGTAGCTGCTTCTTCAAGCTCCCGAGCTCTCCAACTTAATAGACAACCAAGCAGGAGTAGGGTTTTACGCGTCTACCGCGGCCCGAACCTGGGTAAAACTGCCCGCGTGCTCGCTCCGATCTGCTCTTCGTGCTCTCTCCGCCCTCGTACCGCACAGACAAGGGGCTCCGGTCCCATAGGTGTTCGTGGCGGACAGTTTCCCCCGACACCGCCGCAGAAGCAAAAATCGCCGACTCGCCGGATCAACGTCGACGACGACTCCAGGGCGTCGTCGGATCCGCGAGCTCGCCGCGATCAGCGCCAAGTCCTCGACGACAGGCGACAAGAGGACGCTCGAACTCGCATCGAGCGTCGAAGAGAAGCACGGCGATAGTCCGACCAGCGCGCTGGGACCGCTGTCGACTTGCACGCGCCCGGTGAACCAGGCGACTTGCCGTATGCGGCAGGTTGCCCTGCGTTCACCCGAGAGCTGCGGCAAGTCCAATGGCCCAGCATGAAGAACTTCAAGCCCGACGTACCCGAGAAGTACGGCGGCAAGGCCCACCCCTCGGAGTTCCTCAGCATCTACACCATTGCGGTGCAGGCTGCTGGGGGACGCGACAAGAAGATTCTAGCGAATTACTTCCCGCTCGTGCTTAAGGCAAACGTCAGATCTTGGCTTATGCACTTGCCGGAGAACTCCATCTCTTCTTGGGCAGACCTGTGCCACCAGTTTGTCGGCGCCTTCACGGGCGGCCACAAACCCCACGGCCAGGAGAGCGATCTCCACATTCTTGCCCAGAAGGAGGGAGAGTCCCAGCGAAAGTACATCCAGAGGTTCAGTCGCGTTCAGCACAACATCCCGGATGTCCACCCTGCCGCGGTTATCAGCGCGTTCCACCAGAACGTGCGCAACCGCCGGATGAGGGAGGAAATGGCGATGACCAAGATCCGGGACGTCAGCGAGCTTTACGCTCTGGCCGACAAGTGTGCGCGCGCTGAGGAGGGGAGAAGACTCCCCAGAGAGGATACTGGATCAGGAGGAACGGACAGCGAGGATGCCGCCCCGGCAAGGAAAGGCCGGCGACGGAACAAGAAGAAGAAGAGCAAGGAAGTACTGGTTGTCGAGCAGTCCGGCAAGGAGGCTACCGCCAAGAAGACGCATGCTGGTGGCTCCGGCAAGGAGGCCACCCCTGTGGCGGCCGCCGACAAGCAGGACGGCTCCGACAAGCAGTACTGCAAGATCCACCGCACCAAGGGCCACGATCTCCAGAACTGCAAACGGGTCGAATACCTCGTCGAGCAGCAGAAGGCTGAGTACGAGCGACTCGACAAGGAGAAGGCCCAAGGAGGTGGAGGAGAGTCCGGCAAGAAGCGGCCATTCAATGGCCGGGGAGGACGCCGCGGCAAGGCCAAGCAGCGGCAAGGAGATTGACCTCCCCGCGGCCGCGACAAGGATGAAGACGAAGACGATGACGAGGACATGGACGACGGAGACAACAGCGAGCAGGAGTTCCAGAAGGCCACAGAAGTTTTGTGCGTCGATGGAGGTGCCTCTCTGCACACTTCCCACCGCCAACTCAAGCAATGGGTGCGGGAAGTGAATGCAGCTGAGCCGCCCGTCGAGTCGCGCAAGCTGCTGAAGTGGTCCAGCATGCCCATCATCTTCGACCTTGAGGACCACCCTGACCGCACAACTGTGGTCGGGTGCTTGCCGATGTTGGTTTCGCCAACCATCCGTAACCTCAAGGTCACCAAGATGTTGGTTGACCGCGGGGCCGGCCTAAACTTGATCTCCTCTGCTGTAATCTGGAAGCTACAGATCCCCGACAGCGAGCTCGAAGAAACCGGAACATTCCAAGGGATCAACCCGGGAAGGAGCAAGCCGAAGGGGAAGATCACACTGCCAGTGACCT
Organism: Secale cereale; assembly: GCA_902687465.1. Lineage (NCBI taxonomy): Eukaryota > Viridiplantae > Streptophyta > Magnoliopsida > Poales > Poaceae > Secale > Secale cereale. Next base: position 109,966,523 of record LR738715.1, on the reverse strand, counting down.
TTGGCGAAGAGCTAAACTTCAGGACTGAGAGGATCACCTTTGACGTTGCCGATATTCCATTACCCTACAATGGAATACTCGGCCGCCCGGCTCTCGCCAAGTTTATGGCCGCCTCTTACTATGCATATAACATGCTCAAGATGCCAAGGCCAATAAGCGCCATCTCTGTCCCCGGTGACAAGAAGGACGCGCTTGTCTGCGCCGACAAGATCTACCAGGATGCAGCAGCCGCGGCAGACAGCAAAACACTTGCCGTTGAAGCTCCCGGGGGGAAGAACAAGACCAAGTCCGGCAAGAGCTCTGGGGCCCACTCCGGCAAACGCACCTCTTCGGAGTGCTGCGCTGCCGTCAAGGACGCACCACCGAGCTCCACCGGCAAGTGCAAGAAAGGAATGGCAGCTCCACTTGCAACCAAGAAGGTGTCCGCTAAGGAGGACGGCACTGGTGGTACTTTCACCATCAGTGCTACGCTCGACCCCAAATAGGAAAGCGCGCTCGTTGCTTTCCTACGGGCGAATGTCGATGTGTTTGCATGGCAACCATCTGACATCCCCGGCGTTCCCAGGAAAGTAATTGAGCACAAGCTTGCTGTTTGTCCTCACGCGTGGCCCGTCAAGCAGAAGGTCAGGAAGCAAGCAGTGGAGCGCCAAGAGTTTATAGCTGAAGAGATCAGGAAGTTAGAAGCAGCAGGCCTTGTTATAGGTGTACTTCATCCTACGTGGTTGGCCAATCCAGTTGTCGTGCGCAAAGCTAATGGGAAGTGGAGACTTTGTATAGACTTCACTGATGTGAATAAAGCTTGTCCCAAGGATCCATTTCCCTTGCCGCGCATTGACCAGATCGTTGACTCCACGACTGGATGTGAGTTGCTTTCATTTCTTGACGCATACTCCGGGTATCACCAGATATTCATGGCTGAGGAAGATGAAGAGAAGACCGCATTCATTAATCCATGTGGCACTTACTGTTTCATACGCATGCCCTTTGGACTGAAGAATGCGGGCTCAACATTTGCAAGGGTGGTCCACACTGCTTTTGAGCCACAGATACACAGAAATGTAGAAGCTTACATGGACGATATAGTGGTCAAGAGCAAGAGCAAGGATACCCTGATTCAGGACTTAGAAGAAACTTTTGTCAATCTGCGCAAGATACAACTAAAGCTGAACCCCGAGAAGTGCGTCTTCGGAGTCCCCTCCGGCAAGCTTCTCGGGTTCTTTGTGTCCCAGAGGGGGATTGAAGCCAATCCCGACAAGATCAAAGCCATTGAGCAGATCGAAGCTCCGAAGCGCGTCAAGGATGTACGGAGACTTGCTGGTTGTGTGGATGCCCTCAGCAGGTTCATTTCAAAGTCTGCAGAACGCGCCCTGCCTTTTTTCAAAATCTTGAAAAAGGCAGGCCCTATGAAATGGACTCCAGAAGCGGAGGCAGCGCTGCATGACTTGAAAGGATACCTGTCCTCCACTCCAATACTTGTCGCACCTAAGCCACAAGAGAAGTTGCTGTTGTATTTAGCAGCAACCAATCAAGTGGTTAGTGCTGCGTTGGTAGTGGAGAGGGAGGCAGATGAGGAATCCACAGCCCCGGCAAGCGCATCCAGCGACAAGCAGGGGGCTTCCCCGACAAGCTCTGGCCCCGACAAGGACGAGTCTGCGCAGATACAAGGAGAAGTGTGAAAGAAGATGGTGCAGCGCCCAGTTTATTTTGTAAGTTCCCTCTTGCAGGGGGCTAGATCAAGATACTTTGGGGTGCAGAAGCTGCTTTTCGGCCTCCTCATGGCCTCGAGAAAGCTATGCCATTACTTCCAAGCACATGAGATAACAGTGGTCACTCGCTTTCCGCTGAAGAGGATATTGCAAAACCCAGAGGCAACGGGTAGGATCGTCGAGTGGGCACTGGAGCTGTCAAGCTTTGGTCTTAAGTTTGAAAGCACTTCAACTATACAGAGCAGAGTTTTGGCAGAGTTCATAGCAGAATGGACATCAACACCAGACGAAGAAGTTCCAGAGACAAACATCCCGTCAAAGAAGCAAGCAAAGAATGGATAATGTACTTCGATGGAGCCCTCTCGCTGCAAGGCGCCGGTGCTGGTGTGTTACTCGTAGCGCCCACCGGGGAGCACCTCAAGTACGTTGTTCAAATGCACTTTCCCAAGGAGCAAGCGACAAACAATACTACAGAGTATGAAGGTTTGCTTGCCGGCCTCAGAATTGCAGCCGAACTTGGGATCAAGAAGCTGATTGTGCGGGGAGATTCACAGTTGGTGGTCCGACAAGTAAACAAAAGCTACCAGAGTCCTTTGATGGAAGCTTATGTCGATGAAGTAAGGAAACTCGAAGAACACTTTGAAGGCCTGTAGATGGAGCACGTTCCAAGAGCTCAAAATGATATCGCAGACGGCCTGTCAAAGTGTGCTGCACTGAAGCTACCTGTGGAACCAGGGACCTTCGTGCTCAAGCTAACTCAGCCATCCGTTACACCATCAGTTGGGCAGAGCAAGAAAAGAAAGTTGGTCTCCGGTGACTACTTGCCGGCGGATCTTCCTGAAGCCACCGCCAAGATCCCCAGGATCGACGACCAAGTTGCTAAGGAACAGTCTGCTCCTGCGGACCCTAGGGTTCGTGCAGTTGAAGCAGATGTTCCCGGCAAGTCTTGCTCCGGCAGGCTTGTCGGGGAACGTCCAGCTCCGGCAGAGCCGCAGGTTCTTGCCGCAGAAGCTGGCGTTCCCGCAGCAGCACTAATGCCTTTAGTCCTTGTTGTTGAGCCTCAAGCTCCAACCTGGGCACAGCAAATTGTCCGTTTCCTTCAAACTGGAGAACTTCCCGAAGAACCAGAAGAGATAGAGAGAATAACCAGGCAATCAAGTATGTACCAGTTCGTCGGCAACGAACTGTACAGAAGAAGACTCAATGGTGTCAGATTGAAATGCATTTCCCGGGAAGATGGACAGAAGCTGTTGGCAGAGATACATGGAGGCATATGTGGACACCACATTGGCGCAAGAGCACTTGCCGGGAAGGCCTTCCGGCAAGGTTTCTTTTGGCCAGAAGCCCTCCAAGATGCAACTGCACAAGTAACCAAGTGTGAAGCATGCCAGTTCCATGCCAAGCAAATACACCAGCCAGCTCAAGCTCTCCAGATGATCCCTTTGTCCTGGCCCTTTTCGGTCTGGGGGCTCGACATCCTCGGCCCCTTTCCCCGCGTTGTCGGGGGCTTTGAGTACTTGTACGTTGCTATTGACAAGTTCACAAAGTGGCCGGAAGTGGAACCAGTGAGAAAGGTGACCGCACAGTCAGCAGTGAGGTTCTTCAGGTCGATCGTTTGCCGTTTCGGAATCCCGAACAGAATCATCACCGACAACGGCACACAGTTCACAAGTCGCACCTTCATGCAATACGTCGAAGACCTTGGCGCCAAGGTCTGCTTCGCTTCTGTTGCTCACCCGAGGAGCAATGGTCAAGCGGAGAGGGCAAATGCTGAAGTGCTGCGCGGACTCAAGACAAGAACCTTCGACAGGCTGCACAAGTGCGGAAGAAACTGGATCGAGGAGTTGTCGGCTGATCTTTGGTCAATCAGGACGACACCAAATCGAGCCACCGGACAGACACCCTTTGCTCTTGTCTATGGAGCAGAGGCAGTTCTCCCCACGGAACTCGTATATGGGTCTCCTCGAGTGCTCGCTTACGATGAGCTTGAGCAGGAGCAGCTGCGGCAAGATGATGCATTGCTCCTCGAGGAGGACCGTCTCCAGGCTGCTGTACGAGCTGCTCGATACCAGCAAGCTTTGCGTCGCTATCATAGCCGCAAAGTCAAGGCCAGGAGTCTCGAGGAAGGCGACCTTGTTCTTCGGCGTGTTCAGTCCGCCAAGAACTCCAACAAGTTGACGCCGAAGTGGGAAGGCCCTTATCGGGTGAGACAAGTCACAAGGCCCGGCGCTGTCCGCCTTGAGACCGAAGAAGGCTTACCGGTGAGCAACTCCTGGAACATTGAGCATCTTCGCAAGTTTCACCCATGAGGCGCGGTTGCCGTGATCCGCTCCGGCAACCACCTTTTGTATAAGTCTTGCCGCTGTTGCATGTAAACCTTTGTACAAAGCCGGGCGCAGACCCCGTGCATCAGTAAAACTTTTGTGCTTCGCACGGCTTGTCGTTTCATGCATTCTTGTTTTCATTGCATGTATTATCTGACACTTTGTGCAGCACACGATCCCGGTAAGCAATAACAAACCGCAAGGCTCCATATCTATGTTTCCTCTTCTCTTCCTTTTTCTCTCAAGCAGAAGAAGTGTTCCTCGCGCACAAGTTTGCCGGGGGGGAAGGAGACAGTGGTATGGACCAAGTGCTGTTCAAAGAAGGAAAGCCTTGCCGGGAAGCAAACAGAACACAAAAGCTAAGTTGCCAAAGTTTGAGCATTCAAAATTTTAAAATTCTTAGTTATCTTCCTTGAACGACCACACTTTGTATGGAAAACCTGTGCGCGGAGGAACCTACCCGTGGCTAGCCGCGCCCTTACTTTGTTTCGAGCACGCTCAACGACTTAAGTGAGCTGCGACAAGTGTCGCACCCTTATTTCGTTTTCGAGTTCGCTCAACAACCTAAGTGTGCTGCGACTAGCTGTGGCAAGGTTTCTTGCCGGCGGGGGCATTGCCAGCAGGCCGCTGAAGTCCGCACTCAGCGCTCGCGGCAAGGGTCCCTTTGCCGGCAAGCCCCCTAGAAGCGTAGGGTGAGAAGCATACAAAGTAAAGGGATTGAGCAAGGGAAATAACACTGCATTGACTATCCAAAATAAAGTTATATTACAAGATAACTTGCCACTGTTCTAACAAACTACTATCCGTGACTTAATCGACAGCGGCAAGGGAAACAGAAAGAAGGAAGCCTAGTCTACGCGGTCTCCGTCAACCCTCCTGATCTTGCCCACCTTGGCCACGATGTGGGCAACTTGTGCCTTCAACGCTTCCTGGTCAGCTTCGGGCGGCAAGGTCCGGAGGACGTTCTCAAGATTAATCCTGGGGTTGCGGTAGACGATCTTCGTCAAGACTCGCTCCATAGTACCCATGCAAAGCCGGCGTGCCTCGTTAGCCATCTGCGTGGGGAGCTTCTTCCGTAGCTGCGCGAGGGCCGGCGCCACTCCTCTGAAGAACAAACTCAGCTTGGCGTTGTGGGGGAGGCTCTCGTCGGGGGAGTACACGAGGTGCTCCGTCCCCAGCGCCACCATCTCCTTGTCGATGTTGGCGGCGGAGGCGACGAGCTCCTCGGTCCACTGCTCCACCGTCCGCTGGAAGTTGTTCTGCGTAAGGGCGGCACTGTCCAGCAGCGCCCTTTCAGCCCGGAGATCTTCCTTCAACTTGGACTCCCTGTTCCGGGCCCTGTCAAGCGACTCAGTGAGGGTGGAAACCTTCAGCTCCAAGTCTGCGATGGAGTCCTTGGCGTCATTGAGCTCTTTGCCCTTCTCAGAGAGGCGAACCTGCAGCTCCGAGTGGCTGTGGGTGTCCTTCTCCCTTTCAAGTTTGAGCGCGGCAACCTTCTCCTCGCTCGTCTTCAGATTGAGCTCCAACTGCGCCACCCTCGCCTCCAGGTCCCTCTTGGCGGTCTCTGCGGCAGCAGTGGCGTCCCTCGCCTCCTGCAGAGCCCCGCCAATGGACTGCTCGCGCGCGGCAAGGTCGTCCTCGTGGCTATCGAGGTCGACCTTCCGCTGGTTCAGCTCTCCTTCCCGCCGAGACAAATCCTCGGCGGCCAGTCGCTGCTGCTCCTCAACCTCGGCCTTCTCGAGGATGAACGCCTGGTGCGCCCCGGCGAGCTCCTCGCGCTCCTCCGCCAAGTTCCGAAGGGCAGCTTGGTTGGCGGCACGGAGCTCCGCGGCGCGCTTCTCCATGTCAACGCCAGCCTTGGCAGCCAGAGCCTCCCGGGCCTCCAGCTTGGCCTGCCTGGCCCGATACAAGGCCAGAAGACGGCGCAGAAGCTGCTCCTCTTCGGGCTCACTGCTGCTGCCGGGCGCGTCGACAAGCCTTAGCCCGGCGGAGGCGAGGACTTCTCCATCGAAGCTCTCCCCCTCCGCGGGTGCCCTTGATGAGGACGCCCACGGGACTTGGATGAAGACCCCGTTGGCGGCCTCCAGATAAATGCCCGGCCCAGCCGCAGCGGTGGAAGGGTCGGCGGCCGGCGCAGCGTCCGGCGCTCCTGCGGCCTCGGGGCCAGCAGTGCGGTCGCCGGTCCCTTCCCCAGCTGCCGCGTCAGTGGCCGCGGGGGGCTCGTCGGCGGCTGGCTCGTCAGCGCCGGCCATCCCTTCAGCGGAGGCGGCGTCACCAGCATTGCCGCGCGCGTCCTCCTCGGCGATGGCCTCTGTCTCCATCGACTCCGGGGCGGGCGGATCTGACAGAAGAAAAAGAAAGGAAGAATCGTCAAGCAAATATCCAAAAAGAAGAATTCAAGAGAAGGAAAGTACAAGGGTTACCTGCGCGGGCCTCGTCCTCTACGAGGATCCTTGCCGGGGAGTCCTCCCTTGGCGGCGTAGTAGTGGCTCCCGCCGGCGGAGGACCGCTGGCGCCTTCCCGTGGAGGGGTGCCCACCCTTGTCGGGGTGCTCGCCCTTGGCGAGGTACTCGCCCTTGGCGGAGTACCCGCCCTTGGCGGAGCACCCTCCCTCGCCGGGGAACTCCTCCTCGGCGGGGAGGGTGGGACGAGCGGCTCGTCGGGAGCAGCCTCTTGGTGCTCCTGCGGCTGCGGCTCCACTTCTGCACAAGTCAACAAGTGAACAGGACATTAGTAAGGATAAGAAACTCAAGCGCGCCCGTCAAGCAGAAAAGTAAACAAGAGACTTACGCTGGGGGCTGCGCTGGGGGCTGCTCTCCGGAGCAGCAGGCTGGTCCGGCAAGCCTGTCGCGAGCGCATCTCCTGCCGCTGCGACGGGCTCGTCCCCCTCAAGATCAACTACAGGGATCTTGGCCCTCTTCGCCATCCTCTAGGTCAGGGTCCTGGAAGCCAAACAAGATCAGAGTCAGGCAAAGAGAAGTCAAGACAATAGCAACAAGGATCAAAAGAAATAAAAATTGTAAATGCTTACTCTTCCTCCTCCTCGTCGGAACTAAGGGCGGAGAAGTCGAAGTCTGCCTCGTGCGTCCCAGCGCGAGGAGCTGGAGGAGTAGGCTCCCTTGGGCGCTTGGCGGGCTCTGGAGCCGTGGGCTGAGAAGACCCCGCTCCGGTCGTCGCCGAAGACCGAGGGGCGGAAGGAGCGCCGGAACCGGTTCGGGAAGATCCCCCTCCGCTTGCCGCTGAGGCGCGAGGCGCCTCCTTGACGACCTTGCTCGTCGTGGTGGCACGCGTCGAGCGACGCTTCGGCTGCTGTCGAGGCGCCGGCTGCCTCGCCGTCTCAGTGGCCTTGCGGAGGCGCTTCTTCGGCTGTGGCGGAGGACTTGGCGGTGGCGGAGAATTCTCCGAGGATGAAGAAACGTCGTCGAGGTTCAGTGACCCGCCCGAGTCTTCGTCGGAATCGCCCAATTCGGCATCCTCCTCGGCGGGCTCACTGGACTCGGTCCCCTGCCCGGCAGCCTCGCTCCTCCCGACAGGCTCCCCGGCGGGCTTCAACAGCTTGAGGATCTCTTCCTCCTCGGCCCTGCTCACTGCATCCGCTGCTTCCGCCTCCTCCATAGAGTAACCAAACTCGCCCGCGGCCTCAGCTGCGGCGACCTCCTCCATTCTGCTAGCGATATACGCCACATCCCGGTCGGTGGTCGCGCGGGTGAGACCCTTCTTCTCGTCGGGATTGCGCAGCCGTTCAACAAAGGTTATCAAAGAAAGTTTGCACGGTCTCTTCTGAAGGCGCCAACCAAGTGGGATCTACCCCGTGGGAATCGCACAGAGGCATTACCGCACGGATGGCACTAAGTGAAGAGTTGTTGCATAATGGAACTACTCCCCGCGACGGGGTATACCACTCCGTGTGCTTGGGGTCATGCTTGAACATCGAGCGGATCATCCCCTTGAGTTCCAAGACGGTGAAGTTGTAGTTCAGGCCGGGGCGCAGCCTCATGCAGTCTGCCGCGTTGCCAAACTCCCAAGCAGGCCTCTTCCTATCCTGCAGGGGAGCAATGCGGCGGCGAAGGAAATCAGCCCCAACCTCACCTACAGTAAGGTTGGCGGCCCAGAGGCGAAGGATCCTAGTGAGGGCTATCTTCAGCTTCTCATCCTCCGGGGCCAGATCGCTCCAATCCTTGCCGCGCGCTATTGCGGCCCGGCGAGGAGAGGTAAACTGCTGGGGTTCCTCTTCCATAACCCAGCACCAATCAGCTCTCCACTCTTCCCACTTGCCGCGGAGCTCTCCAATCAAGTACGCCTCTTTCTTGTTAAGCCTGAAGATCCAGGAGATGCCACCGGAGAGTGGAGATCCAGACTCTACTCTAGGTGTGAAAAAGTGGCGGAAGAGAGCTACGTTGGGGTGGACTCCGACAAAGTTTTCGCACAGATGTGCAAAAATGGCCATGGTCAAGACTGCGTTCGGGGTGAAATCTAGGAGGTGAAATCCGTACGTGTTCATAACGCCGCAGAAGAACTCAGAGTACGGAGGGCAGAGACCGCAATGGAAGAACAGAGCGAAGTAATGGTAACCTCCCAGATACATGTCGCAGGCTTCGGCGGGGAGGACCCTGGTGCGCGGGTGAGCCTTCGTCTCCCTCGCCCAGAACAAGTAGTACTTGTCCCTCAGCTCCCTCGCGCCGAGCCTGGGCGGGAAGACCACCATCCTCTTCCGCATTGCGGCCAGCTTCGCCGCCTTGTCGGACTTCTCGCTCTTCGCCTTGCTGCTCTTCGGGGCCATGGCGGGGACGGCGAGAGGGGTCGGCAGCACCGGGGAGGCTGGCGGCGGTGGAAGAAGGGTGGAGCTCGGCTCTCTGTCGACCTTTGGGGAGGCGGAGAGCGGCGGGAGTTTCTGGAGATTGAAGACGCAATGAAGCAATGGGGGGGAAACTGCCCCTGCTTCCTCTGTTTTTAAGGGGGAAGTGGGGGACGTTCCGCATTTTCCCATTAAAGAAACAGGCCACGATCTCTCCCACGACGCCGCAATCGACGCGTGCCGTTAGGGAGGGATGCGGCGAATACGGAGTGGGAAACGGCGCGTCGTGGGCTGTGTGTGCCCGTGCACTGTTTTGGGCCTGGCCCAACAGCGCTCGGCACCGTGTGTGGCACAGGCCCGAGGGCTCCTGTCGGCGTACTAAAGTAGGGATACCTTAGTATCCCGACTGGTGCACGGGCAGTAGCAGCGTCCCGTGGTCAGGCTCACCACGCGCCCGCCAAAGCCCACTCTGGTTCCCTTGAAGCCATTCAAGAACAAAGTATTCAAGTTAAGAGACAAGACCCCGGCAAGAGGAGCTTGCCGGGAAGGCCGCCCCAGGCTCGAGATCATCCCTTCTGCCCAAGACCCTGGCAAGAGGAGCTTGCCAGGAAGGCCAAAGAACAGCATTTCAGAAGACATGTCGTGGCGCATCGCGCTCCCCGGCGAGACCCGGAGAGCGGCAAGCTTCCGGGCCCGGCAAGGTAGCGACCGCGGGAAGGTGCTTGCCGCGGCAAGCTTTCACTGTGTGCCTACGCTCCAGCTCACCTGGCCACGCGTCGCCCTGGGGCCCTTCCTGGGGCACGTGGCGGATGGTTGTGCAGCCTGGGGGTACACGGTGGCAAGCCACGATGACGAGGCCTCCGTCGTGGCGAACGGAGATGCCCGGACGGACACTTTTTACACTATTTTGGGGCGACGGCGACGGGCATTCAATGCCCTTGTCCCCCACCGTCTGGGCTAGGTATAGACCACTGTGCGTACACTGTACATGCACTGTTACAACTACCACCAATTTTACGCTTTTACCCTCACCTACGTTGACACCTGTCGGTGACCCCTTTGGGCTATAAAAGGAGGCCCATGCACAACGTAGGGGGGGTTCCGAAACTTGATCACTCCCACGCTCGGTGTAGCTAGTACTGTAGATCTTCTTGCTCCCGAGCCAAGAACTCAATACAACCAAGGCAGGAGTAGGGTTTTACGCATCCGTGCGGCCCGAACCTGGGTAAACTGCTCGCGTGTGCCCCTCGATCTGCTCTTTGTGCTCCCTCCGCTCCCTTGCCGTACCGAGAAGGGGCTCCGGTCCCATAGGTGTTCGTGGGCGATCAGTTTCCCTGCAGTGGGATTTGGGAGAGAAGGACTTGGGCACTCCGTGTGCCCTTGCCATTGCATTTGGTGCATCGGTTTGAGTTCTCCACGGTGATACGTGGAAGTGAAGTTGAGAAGCTTATTACTCTTGGGTGCTTGGTACCCTTGAGCTTGTTCCTCTTGGGTGCTTGGGCGCCCTAGACGGTTGTGGTCACCTCGAAGCCATATTCCATTGTGGTGAAGCTTCGTGGTGTCGTTGGGGAGATAGCCCCAACCTTGGTGTTCGGAGCTCAATCATTGTGGTGTAAAGCTCCGGGCAAGCGTCGGGGTCTCCAATTAGGTTGTGGAGATCGCCCCGAGCAATTTGACAGGTTCCGGTGACCGCCCCCAAGGGTTGCCAAAGTGTACGGGTTCGGTGACCGCCCCCAAGGGTTGCCATTTGTACGGGTTCGGTGACCGCCCTCAAGGGTCCCTTAGTGGAATCACGGCATCTTGCATTGTGCGAGGGCGTGAGGAGATTACGGTGGCCCTAGTGGCTTCTTGGGGAGCATTGTGCCTCCACACCGCTCCAAACGGAGATTAGCATCCGCAAGGGTGTGAACTTCGGTATACATCGTCGTCTCCGCGTGCCTCGGTTATCTCTTACCCGAGCCCTTTACTATGCACTATACTTTGTGATAGATATATTGTTTCTTGCCATATATCTTGCTATCACCTAGTTGTTTATCTTGCTTAGCATAAGTTGTTGGTGCACATATGTGAGCCTAGTTGTTGTAGGTTTTGTGCTTGACAAATTAACCGCTAGGTTTATTCCGCATTTGTTCAAGCCTAAACCGTAATTATTTTAAAGCGCCTATTCACCCCCTCCCCCTCTAGGCGACATCCACGATCTTTCACCTCTCTTGTACCGCGCAACTTTCGCCGGTACCATACACCCACCATATATCCTTCCTCAAAACAGCCACCATACCTACCTATCATGGCATTTCCATAGCCATTCCGAGATATATTGACATGCAACTTGCCACCGCTCTGTTCATATGACACGCTTCATATTGTCATATTGCCTTGCACGATCATGTAGTCGACATCGTATTTGTGGCAAAGCCGCCATGCATAATTTTTCATACATGTCACTCTTGATTCATTGCACATCCCAGTACACCGCCGGAGGCATTCATATAGAGTCATACTTTGTTCTGGTATCGAGTTGTAATTCAATGAAAGTGTGATGATCATCATTATTAGAGCATTGTCCCATGTGAGGAAAGTCTAAATCAATAAAGCCCCTCCAAAAAAAGAGAAAGGCCAAAGAAAAAAGAAAGGCCCCAAAAAAAGGGACAATTGCTACTATCCTTTTCCACACTTGTGCTTCAAAGTAGCACCATGTTCTTCATGATAGAGAGTCTCATGTTTAGTCACTTTCATATACTAGTGGGAATTTTCATTATAGAACTTGGCTTGTATATTCCAACGATGGGCTTCCTCAAATGCCCTAGGTCTTCGTGGGCAAGCAAGTTGGATGCACACCCAGTAGTTTCTTTTGTTGAGCTTTCATACATTTTTAGCTCTAGTGCATCCGTTGCATGGCAATCCCTACTCACTCACATTGATATCTATTGATGGGCATCTCCATAGCTCGTTGATACGCCTAGTCGATGTGAGACTATCTCCCTCCTTTTTGTATTCTCCACAACCACCACTCTATTCCACCCATAGTGCTATGTCCATGGCTCACGCTCATGTATTGCGTGAAAGTTGAAAGGTTTGAAAGAATAGAGTATGAAAACAAGTGCTTGGCTGAAATCGGGGTTGTGCATGATATGAATATTTTGTGTGATGAAGAGGGAGCATAGCCAGACTATATGATTTTGTAAGGATAACTTTCTTTAGCCATAGATATTTTGAGAAGACATTATTGCTTTTTAGTATGCTTGAAGTATTACTATTTCTTATGTCAACATAGACTATTGTCTTGAATCTTTCAGATCTGAACATTCATGCCACAATTAAGAGAATTACATTGAAATAACTATGTTGGTTAGCATTCCACATCAAAAATTCTGTTTTTATCATTTACCTACTTGAGGACGAGCGGGAATTAAGCTTGGGGATGCTTGATACGTCTCCAACGTATCTATGATTTTTGATTGTTCCATTCTATTATATTATCCTTCTAGGATGTCTTTTGGGCTTTTATATACACTTTTATATGATTTTTGGGACTAACCTATTAACCTAGAGCCCAGTGCCAGTTTCTGTTTTTCCTTGTTTTTGAGTTTTACAGAAAAGGAATATCAAACGGAGTCCAATTGACGTGCCAATTTTCGATGCTTTTTCTGGACCAAAAGAACC
>LR738715.1:109922147-109953964 GCA_902687465.1 Secale cereale | reverse complement strand
CCCCCCGAAGTAAAAGAGTTGGGCCAAGAGAGCCACAGGCTGCCCACGAGGGTGGGGGCGCGCCCTGGGCAGGGGGCGCGCCCTCCTATCTCGTGGACGGCCCTGAGGGCCCCCTGACTTATGCCCTACGCCAAAAAATCCTATAAATACTGAAACATTTGGAAATTAACCTAGATCGGGTGTTCCGCCACCGAAAGCCTCTGTAGCCACCGAAAACCAATCTAGACCCCATTCTGGCACCCTGCCAGAGGGGGGAACCCTCACCGGTGGCCATTTTCATCATCCCGGCGCTCTCCATGATGAGGAGGGAGTAGTCCACCCTCGGGGCTGAGGGTATGTACCAGTAGCTATGTGTTTGATCTCTCTCTCTCTCGTGTTCTTGAGATGGCACGATCTTGATGTATCACGAGCTTTGCTGTTATAGTTGGATCTTATGATGCTCCACCCCCTCTACTCTCTTGTAATGGATTGAGTTTTCCCTTTGAAGTTATATTATCGGATTGAGTCTTTAAGGATTTGAGAACACTTGATGTATGTCTTGCGTGGGATACATGTGGTGACAATGGGGTATTCTATCGGTTCACTTGATGTATGTTTTGGTGATCAACTTGCGGGTTCCGTGACCTTGGGAATCTATGCATAGGGGTTGGCACACGTTTTCGTCTTGACTTTCCGGTAGAAACTTTGGGGCACTCTTTGAAGTACTTTGTGTTGGTTGAATAGATGTTTCTGAGATTGTGTGATGCATATCGTATAATCATGCCCACGGATACTTGAGGTGGCAATGGAGTATCTAGGTGACATTAGGGTTTTGATTGATTTGTGTCTTAAGGTGTTATTCTAGTACGAACTCTATGATAGATTGAACGTTACTACGGACTCTTGAATAGATCGATCAGAAAGAATAACTTTGAGGTGGTTTCGTACCCTACCATAATCTCTTCGTTTGTTCTCCGCTATTAGTTACTTTGGAGTGACTCTTTGTTGCGTGTTGAGGGCTAGTAATATGATCCAATTATGTTATCCTTGTTGAGAGAACTTGCAGTAGTGAAAGTATGAACCCTAGGCCTTGTTTCCTATCTTTGCAACACCGTTTATGCTCACATTTACCACTTGCTACCTTGCTGTTTCTATATTTTCAGTTTACAAAAACCTATATCTACCATCCATATTGCACTTGTATCACCATCTCTTCTCCGAACTAGTGCACCTATACAATTTACCATTGTATTGGGTGTGTTGGGGACACAAGAGACTCTTTGTTATTTGGTTGCAGAGTTGTTTGAGAGAGACCATCTTCATCTTACGCCTCCCACAGATTGATAAACCTTAGGTCATCCACTTGAGAGAAATTTGCTACTGTCCTACAAACCTCTACACTTGGAGGCCCAACAATGTCTACAAGAAGAAGGTTCTGTAGTAGACAGCACTCGACAGCCGAATATGGGGGGGACAGAAGAAATTTCCACCGGAGGTTAAAATAGTAAACATGATATATGCTACTCATATCCCAAAGAGGGAGCGCAAGCGCGCACTTCGTGACGTCTATGCCATCGAGCCTGTCGCCCCCAAATTCAACCCATGGTCGGCCTGTCCGATCACTTTTGATTGCAGGGATCATCCGACTAGTATTCGTCATGGGGGTTCGGCTGCCCTAGTGCTCGACCCAATAATCAATGGATACCATCTAACCCGAGTCCTTATGGGCGGCGACAGCAGTCTTAATCTAATATAACAGGACACTGTCCGCAAGATGGGGATCGACCCGTCAAGAATCAAGCCAGGCAGCACGACCTTTAAAGGACTGATATCGGGCGTGGAAGCCCGCTGCACGGGCTCTATAACATTGGAGGTCGTATTCGGCTTTCCTGATAACTTTCAAAGCGAAGAACTAATCTTCGACACAGCTCCATTCCGAAGTGGCTATCACGCTCTACACGGAAGAACGGCCTTCACCCGCTTTAATGCAGTCCCGCATTATGCTTATCTAAAGCTTAAGATGCCTAGACCACGTGGCGTTATTACAGTCAATGGAAATATGGAGCGCTCTCTCTCTGTACGGAGGAAGACACTGCGGCCTTAGCAGCCGAAGTCCAAAACAGCCTATTCAAGCCGGATAATTTGTCAATAGTAGACACAACTAAGCGTGTCCGGCATACGCCTCAGTGTGGTAGCTCAGATGAACCTGAGCAAGATTGACAGCTATGCCCCCGTCGACTACCCCATAAGGTGATAGCATATGTGCCTCAAGTGCATAATTATGCCTTAAAAATTTCTTGGGCGACGACCGGGGGCGCGTGCATATAGTCCATAGTTCGGCTTGACCTTATTCGGACTCTAAACTTATCTTGTTAGGTTCATTGAATGAACCAGTCTTGTCATGGCCACACTGGATTGATTTTTCTTTTCCAGGTTTATTTTCTCTTTTTTCAGATGGCCATCATACTCTTACCCGTTCAAGTACACATTACAGAGGATGAAACAGCGCAGACGTGCAGCACGGTCCCGAGCTAAGGTTTCTTTTTAGATTAAGATCATGTGTAAACGTTTTTCTCTTTCTTATTATATACTTTTCTGACATGTAAAATGTCCAAGAAAGTAATCGGCATTATCTAAAAGCTTACGGCTCGCCGTACTATAGAGGGATATTAATAGAGCAGCTTTATTCGCATTAGGATCGGAGTTTTATTCACTCACCATAAAATGTTATCTTCCCGCATCAGATTGACATATGTGCCTTGTCAACAAGGGTCTATTACCAGGGGCTGTATTCAGCCCGGTATATCTTGAAAAGACCGAACACCTATAGGGAGTGTTCGGCGTCCTGGATGTTTGCCTTATATGAATCAGTTCTGAATCATGGCTTGGGTCAATAGTTGGTTTGCCCGGCTCCTGTGCTTACCCCTACGTTCCCGATTGTTCGGCTAGGGTGTAAAGGGAGAACTACTGTGATTGTACTTCTGGCTCGTCCGATCAAGTACCTCAGTAGAGAAAGCCGAAAACTGACCGTCATGATAGGCGAGAACCTGGTCTGCAATCCGGTGACTTAGTTTTATACTACAATCGATAGAGATCTACCCTGTGTTATACGAAGGGTTGGTTTTTTCGCCCAGCCAGGTGCAATTGGATGCCTTAAGTAAGGAATATTATCCGCACCAGGGGCTAGTACCTAGCCCCACATGTTAAACTCCTACGACTAAGTGAAAGCAATAACGCCGCATAGTCTGATTGCCTGGTTCGCTCCGCATACACCTCCTATACGGACCAAGACGTTGGATAAAGAGTGTATATGCATATGACCGAACACCCCAGTACTATGTACATGGGGGCTGAATCCGACGACTGGAAACTTTCAAATTAACATAAATAGTCACAAAGGAGGTAAAAGACGTTGATATTATAAGTAGCGCAAAAGTTATATGCATCGGATTCATAAGCATAAGTCTTTACATCCGGATACAATTACTCGAAGATAAGATCCTTCGAACACTGGCCTTCTACAAGGCGGGCACCCTCTAAGTACTTCTCCGGCTTGCGGTGCTCCTTGCCTGCGGGCGGGCCAGCAGTAGCTATATGCCCTACGTTCATCTTCGCCCAGTGCACTTTGACACGAGTGAAGGCCATTCGAGCACCTTCTATGCAGGCTGAATGCGTCAGTGCGTCGACTCGCGGACTCGCTTCGACGAGCCGCTTCACCAATCCAAAGTAACTACTTGGGATTGGATCAGCGGGCCATAGCCGGACTATTAAGTCCTTCATGGCTGAACCTGCCATGTTATGCAGCTCGACCAGCTGCTTCATCTGGTTGTTGAGGGGCACTGGATGTTTTGGCGCATAGAACTGCGACCAAAACAGCTTCTCCGTGTTCTTCCCCTCCTAGGCTCGGAAGTATAGGGCGGCATGAGCACTGCTCCTTGGAAGATCAGCAAACACGCCTGGAGAACTCCATAACCATGTGAAAGTGCAACTAATCCCCGGGTGGTTTTGGAGATTAATAACAACATATATATCATTGAACTAATAGCTACTTAAGAATCATTTCAGAGAAGTTCGATGATATGGGTATGGAAATGTCTGAAGAAGTGGACCCCTCAAAATGCTAAGACAAGCATTGGCAAAAGCTCAAGACTCCATTTTTGGTTTAGTGATCGAAGATCACATTGAGTCCATAGGAAAAGCCAATACTATTAAAAGGGGATGAGGTTGTGTTGATGATCTGGTTGCTCAAGTGCTTAGTGATTTAGCTCCTTCAACTATCAGCAATTTTCACTACTTAACACACTCATAAGTAATCTCGGACAAACCGATTCTTCCAACTCAGTCCCACCGAGATGAACCACCTCAGTTATTTTCCAAACCCTAGAAATTTCGGTCCATCCGATTTTGAGTTCGGTCTCACCGAAACTGGACTGCCAACCTTCTGTAACCGTTTGTCATCATTTCGGAATATCCGAGTTGTTGATTTCGGTCCCACCGATTCTGGCAAGTTCCTACCTTGACTCATATCGGACACACCGAGATGGTATTTTCGGTCCCACCGAAAACCCCAACGTTCACTATATTTGAACTTTCGGTCTGACCGAGTTTTCACTTCGGTCTCACCGAGATTGCTCAATTATGTGTGTAACAGTTGGATTTTGTGTGGAGGCTATATATACCCCTCCACCCCCTCTTCATTCGTGGAGAGAGCCATCAGAAAGTACTACCACTTCTACCTTACACTTTCTGAGAAGAGAACCACCTACCCTTGTGTTGAGATCAAGTCATTCCATTCCTACCATATGAAACTTGATTTCTAGCCTTCCCAAGTTGCTTTCCACTCAATCCTTTCTTCCACCACAGCCATATCAGTGAGGAGAGTTGAGTGTTGGGGAGATTATCATTTGAAGCACAAGAGCAAGGAGTTCATCATCATCAACAACATCTATTACCTTTTGGAGGGTGGTGCCTCCTAGATTGGTTAGGTGTCGCTTGGGAGCCTCCGTCTTCGAGATGTGGAGTTGAACCAAGAAGTTTGTAAGGGCAAGGAGATCGCCTACTTCGTGAAGATCTACCCCGAGTAAGGCTAGTCCTTCGTGGGCGTAGGCCATGATGGAATAGACAAGGTTGCTTCTTCGTGGACCCTTCGTGGGTGGAGCCCTCCGTGGACTCGCGCAGCCGTTACCCTCCGTGGGTTGAAGTCTCCATCAACGTGGATGTACGATAGCACCACCTATCGGAACCACGACAAAAATCTTCGTGTCACCAAACTGCGTTTGATCTTCTCCACCTCTCTTTTACATGTGCAATTTACTTTCCGCTGCTATTACTCTAGAATTGCATGTGTAGGGTGATACTTGAATTGATCTTAATTGTGAAACTACCAAAAACATTGCATGATCTAAAGGCAGATTTTTTATATTGTCAAGTAGTCTAATCACCCCCCCTCTAGACCTACTTTCGATCCTACAAGTGGTATCAGAGCTTTGGTCTCCATTGTTTTGGTATCCATTGCATTGGACTCCATAAGCTTGGTTTCACAACCTAGGAGAGTATGGCGTCTAGTGAGGGTAATTATCGTAGAGGTCCTTACTTTGATGGCACAAATTTTGCTAGTTGGAAGCATAAAATGAAAATGCATATTCTTGGTCATAACCCAGCCGCATGGGGCATTATTTGTGTTGGTATGCAAGGTGATTTCTTCGAAGAAGGAAAAGTTCCGGATCGCGAAGCTACACCCGAAGAGTTGCGGATGTTGCAAAACAATGCTCAAGCTTGTGACATTCTCTTCAATGCTTTGTGTCCCGAGGAGTTCAACAAAATCAGCCGTCTTGAGAATGCTAAAGAGATTTGGGATACTTTGGTTGAAATGCACGAAGGTACTGAATCTATGAAGGAATCAAAGCTAGATATTCTTCAAGGTCAACTTGACAAGTTCAAGATGAAGGATGGTGAAGGAGTCGCTGAAATGTACTCTAGGCTTGCTCTCATCACAAATGAGATTGCCGGCTTAGGAAGCGAAGAAATGACCGACCGATTCATCATTAAGAAGATTCTCAGAGCTTTGGATGGAAAATATGACACCGTGTGCACTTTGATCCAAATGATGCCAAACTACAAGACCCTCAAGCCAACTGAAGTCATTGGAAGAATTGTTGCTCATGAGATGACACTTAAGGATAAGGAAGAGCTTCACAACAAGTCAAGTGGTGCTTACAAAGCTACAAGTGATGCTCCCACCACCTCAAGTGACAAGTTAATTTCCAATGAAGAGATAAGCCTAATGGTTAAGAACTTCAACAAGTTCTACAAGAATAGAGGCAAAGAAAGAAGCTCAAAGTCTAGATCATATGATGAAAAGAGATCTTCTAGTCGTGATCGAAACTGCTACAATTGTGGAAGACCCGGACACTTCTCAAATGAGTGTACGGCTCCCCACAAGAGAAGAGAAGAATCTCCAAGAAGAAGAGCAAGAGATAAGTCACCTCGGAGAGAGAGAAGGAGTAGAGATGATCGTTATGAACGAAGACCCTCTCGGAGAAGCAAGGATTCGGAGAGGAAAGACAAGTCATCAAGGAGCTACACAAGAAGAAGACATCAAGCTCATGTAGGTGAATGGGTCTCCGGCTCCGACTCTGACAATCAATCCGATGGAAGCTATCACTCCAACTCCGACTACAGTCAAGATGAAGGTGTTGCCGGACTTGCTCTCGTATCCTCCAACTCCAACTCCTACGACTTATTTGATTCACCAAATGAGGGAATTGGAAGATGCTTCATGGCTAAAGGTCCCAAGGTAACACACCCTGAATTCATTGACTTTGATAGTGATGAGGATGACTTGCCTGGTGAAGATGAGCTCTTGCATGATAAATCTAGTGAGCTTAGTAATGATGAAAATGCTAGTAGTCTTTATAGTCGAGAAGAGTCGAATGACAATGCTATGAAGGAGATTGAGTGTCTAACTAAACAACTAAACACTCTTAAGTTAGCTCATGAAACAACTCAAGAAGATCATAGAGAGCTCCTAAGATCTCATGAGAAGCTACGCTTCGAGAAGCTCACTCTAGAGCAAGAACATGAGTTTCTAAAAGCGATCAATGACGATCTTCGAAAGAAGAGTTCTTCATATCTTGCCAAACGACTTCTCTTGTCTAATTTCTTGCCACCTATTAAGACTAAGCATGACAAGCATAAGAAAAGTTCTTCCTCTAGTAGTAACAATAACAATGTTAAATCCAATATTGTTACTTCTAGTAGTTCTCTTGATTCCACTAACAATGTTTCAAGCCAAGTTACACTTGAGCAAGAAAATAGCTTATTGAAGGAAATCATAGAGAAAGGTGTCTACAAGAGTCTTGCCGGAAGCAAGAACTTTGAGGAAATTGTTCGCAAACAAGGAAGGCACCGGAAGAATCAAGGGATTGGTTTTGAGCGAAAGTTCAACGCCGAAGGTGTTGAGTGGGAAGAAGGTCAATACCCTACTCCACAGTTTGTTTCACAAAAGGAGAAGTATGATCCTACTTTTTCCAATGTGGAACAAGCTCAAGATGACCTTCCACCACAAGACCACAAGCTAAAGGCCAAGGACAAGCTTCAAGAGGAGATTGATGCATTCATTGAAGCACCTCAAGCCATGGTCAAGTGGGTTCCCAAGGACACATCAAGTTCTACTTTGTCAAGCTCAACTACAACCCCAAGGATTCCCATCAAGATGATGTGGATCCCAAAGAAGAAGAACTAGAAGGTTCTTGAGGGTGACTCCACCAACATACTTCACTCATATTCATTTTGGCAAGAACTTGTGCAATCAACTTCCACATCATGCACTAGTTCATGGAGTCACAAACCCTCTTGTTGGTAAGTCAAGGGACAAGGTAATCATTGCTTTCATGGACATCATCTTTTGTGAACCTTCAATCTATGTCTATGGATATCCTTGTTTGTTCCTTGTGGGACTAACCCATGTAGGTATTGAAAGTGCCCTAATCCAAAGGATAGCTCCCAACTCTTGATGATCTACATCAACATTGAGCATCCACATCTTCAACATCTACATGAAGTCTTCTACGACAACCCAAGGTTAGTTTGACCCTTTAAAAGGGGTTCTCACATCTAGGGGGAGCTTTGCTCTAAAAATTGAGCTAAAGCATCTTCAAATGATGTGAACACATAAATGCTTTATGTAAAAGTGGTAACCCCACTTGTGCTTAAACGATGAGTATGACCTATGATCAAATGTTCTCATTTGACTCCTAAGTCAAAATACTCATATATAGATGACCTAGTCATCGACAAATTGTGTGCTAGTAGCTAGAGTGTTGGTTGTGCATGTTTGACACATATTTCAGTTGCTATCTTATTGTGTGAGCATGTTGAATGCATGATTTCATCCATTCAAGGACATCCATTTGTTGTTTTGATTGTTTTGACTTTTCTGGCCAAATGGATGGACAAGAATGCCTAAGCATCTTCCCTAGCTATCTATGCTTTCTTGTCTCAAATTCTATTCATGCTCATATCACAACTTTGAACAAGTCATTTTCGGACCCTCCGAGTGAGGAGCACTCGGAGCCACCGATCCGTCTAAGGCTGACTTCCAAGACCTTCTAAGTCCATTTCGGTCTGACCAACTTTTCCATCTCGGTCCACCCGAAACGCTTAGACTGATCTAGGTTTCATCTCGGTGAAACCGAGTTCAAAATCTCGGCGTGACCGATATGTGTAACTGCACAGCAGTTAGCCATTTCGGTGTCACCGAGTTTTTCAACTCGGTCCCACCGACAGTATGGGGATATAAATACCGAGGGCTGCGCGCGATTACTTCTTCAAACCGTTTCACCCCCAAGTCCCCTGCTGCCGTCGCCCTGGTCTTCGGATCGTCGCCGTCGTCGCCTGTGCGCCCTCGCCGCAGGTCTCCGCCGCCGTCAACGGTAATCTTCTCCGCGCCGTTGCCGCCGTAGAGGGACTCCACCAAGTTAGGGTGAGTCCCGATCCCTCTCGTGCTCCCCATCTGATTCTTGCACGATTGGTTTGCCATGTATCTATCCACGTTTGAGATATTCCTTAAACATCAGATCAGATCCTTTTAGTTTCGAGCGAAATTCTTAGGTTTAGGTTTCCACGGAACACATCTCGGTGAAACCGATTTTGAAAACTCGGAATGACCAATTTGGCCTCTGGCCATTGCACTGCACCGTTCGGTCTAACCGATTCGTGCAAATCGGTGTGACCGATGTAGAGTCTCAGTGAAACCCTAGTGTTTCGGTAGGACCGAAACCCATTTCGGTCTGACCGAAAGTGGTGTGTAGGTTTCTGTTATACACTTCGGATTCACCAAAACTGAAAATCGGTTTGACCGAAATGCATTCTGTGAAAACTCAAAACTAAGATTTGAACTCATTTTTTTTTTGCAAAAACCTCTGCAGTTGTGATAACTCTTCTACTCTGCCTATACCTTATCTTTTCACAGGTTGTCAGCCATGTCAGATGTCAGTGACAGCCAGAACAGGTCTGAGTCACCTTTTGCAGAGATCCCTGAGGCAGATACTAGTCCTGAGGCTAGTAGTTCCAGTGATGATGGTGAGAGGAGCACCCCTAGTGGTTTGCCTCCTGCAGCCACCAGAACCAGAAAGAAGAGAAATTCTGATGATGAGGACTCTGACTTCGTTGCTGAGGAAGTTACCTCCAAGCCCAAGAGGAAAGTTGTTGCCAAAGAGCACGAAGGGCAGCAGTCAAAGAAAGGCACCAGCAAGGTCAAGCAGTCAGCTGTTGCAAAGAAGCTAAACTTGGAAGAGCCAGCTCCAAGTAAGGTGAAGAAAACTTCCAAGAGGAAGAGTGTAGTATATGCTGAACCTCATATTGATGCAGCTGCTGAAGAAGAAGAAGAAGATGCACCCCAGCCTCCTCCTCAGAAGGCTAAGTTCATGGGTGATGCTATTAGGGCTCAAGCCACTTCTAAGCCCAAGAAGCCTGCTCAAGCCAAGGCAGCTCCAGCCAAGCCCAAGAGGACAACCAGGAGCATACCAGCTTCTGAGAAGAACAAAGGTGAGATGCCACCGTCTGAGTCTGATGAAGAACATGTGTTGCTGAAGCTCCGTCCTAAATTGCCACTCCACAACGATGCTCATCCTCAAGCCGAGGATATGAAGGCAAGGAAGGATAGAGGTCTCAGGCTATGGAGACAGTCTGATCCATATGCCGTGAGGAGAAGGACTGCTGTGGACCCCAGATTCCACACCAGAGAGCAGCAGGACTTCTATGAGACCGTGCTGATGGATAAGAAGCCTATTGTTGCTGACACCAGGTATGTTGACTGGAAGTACATTGACAGTGAAGAGCACCGAGACTTCTTTCCCCATGTGCATGAGAGCTTCACTGCATGTGGAGTTGATGAGTTCGTGGGTCAGAAGCTGACAGATTGGAATGATGAGATGATCATGCAGTTCTACGCCACAGCCCACTTCTATCCTGATGGCAAGATCACCTGGATGAGTGAAGGTCAAAGGTTTTCTTCGTCTGTTGAAGAATGGGCAGAACTTCTGAATGCTCTAGTGCAGAGAGAGGACGATATTGATGTCTATGGGATTCCTAAGAAGAGCCATGGTTCCATGAAGAACATGTACAAGGAAATCCCCGCTGCTGATTTGGAAGGGTGGAAGCTTGGCTCAGTGTACTATCTCCAGGCAGGTCTGACCACAACAAACACTATTTTGAGGCATACATTGATGCCCAAGTCTGGAGACCACCGCATGATTCGAGGCTATTCTATCAACAAGCTGCACATTCTTGATGAGAAGGCACCTTTCAAGGTGATGGACTTAATGGTAGAGACCATTAAGAGGACTGCAGCTGACCAGAAGAGGTCGTGTGGATTTGCCCCGCAGATTCAGATGCTCATCAATGCCAAGTTTGGCACGGGCAAATTCATGTTGGATAGGAAGCACTTGCCACTGCAGCCAGAGCATGAGGACAACATTGTTGTGATGGATGAGGAGGATCCAACCTCAGTTGAAGGTCAAGCCAAAATTGAAGCTGCGAAGAAAGCCAAAGCTGATAAAGAGGCAGCAGCAGCAGCAGCTAAACCAAAGAGCTTCGGAGAGCAGATTCTTGAAGCTACCCAGAGGATTGAACAACGCCTGGCCAGCATTGAACAATCTCAGGAAAGCCTAGAGAGGATTGTTGAGGACAAGATCCACGCTCTGGACGTGAAGCTGACTGAGATTCAGGTGTCCGTCAACAAGCTTGAGGCAGACATGGAGGAAGCAAGGCAGGAGAGAGCAGAGCTCATGCAGGATGATCTAGTCCAGGACTCTCATCGCCAGACTGCTCAGGTTCCCAGAGGATCCCGATCTGCAGCTATCCCAGTGACTGACTCCAGGGCTACCACTTCAGCACCTCCTACAGCTCCAGCAGTTACTCCAGCCACAACTCCAGCATCCACTCCTCCAGCGCAGACATCAGCAGAAGTCTTCGCCGATGCCGTCATTTCTACTCCGACATCTACCCAGACGGGAGCCGCCAGCAGAGCCCACAGTGACGCTTAGCTCTATGCTTTTTCAAACTTTTTGGTAACTTGTTGCCAAAGGGGGAGAAATTGTATAGATCATAGGGCTTCGAGAGAGAGAGTGCTCTTTCGTTCTTTTGCCGGTTTTCCTTGAGATACATTTGGTTCTTTTTGTTCTTGATACTTTCAGTGTGCTTGCTACTACGTTTGATGCTACCTTAATGAGTGCTTGGTCATACTATGCTTTAATGTGTGCTTAATGCTTATCATATGCTATTCCTTCTTGTATGATCATTTACTCATGTCTTGGTGATTGGGTGCATGTTATTCATTCTTATCATTTTGTGCGCTCCACCAAGATGTATGTGACATGGAAGAGTGACCCATAATCCTAATCGATTGTGCATTTGCATTCAAACGCAAATTTTAAATAATGCACAAATTTAGGGGGAGCTCTTGTTTATCACATACTTCTCAAAGCGACGATATTATTCATTGATTATATCTTTTGTCGAAGCTTTGATCTATATGTTGTCATCAATTACCAAAAAGGGGGAGATTGAAAGTGCAACTAATCCCCGGGTGGTTTTGGTGATTAATAACAACATATATATCATTGAACTAATAGCTACTTAAGAATCATTTCAGAGAAGTTCGATGATATGGGTATGGAAATGTCTGAAGAAGTGGACCCCTCAAAATGCTAAGACAAGCATTGGCAAAAGCTCAAGACTCCATTTTTGGTTTAGTGATCGAAGATCACATTGAGTCCATAGGAAAAGCCAATACTATTAAAAGGGGTTGAGGTTGTGTTGATGATCTGGTTGCTCAAGTGCTTAGTGATTTAGCTCCTTCAACTATCAGCAATTTTCACTACTTAACACACTCATAAGTAATCTCGGACAAACCGATTCTTCCAACTCAGTCCCACCGAGATGAACCACCTCAGTTATTTTCCAAACCCTAGAAATTTCGGTCCATCCGATTTTGAGTTCGGTCTCACCGAAACTGGACTGCCAACCTTCTGTAACCGTTTGTCATCATTTCGGAATATCCGAGTTGTTGATTTCGGTCCCACCGATTCTGGCAAGTTCCTACCTTGACTCATATCGGACACACCGAGATGGTATTTTCGGTCCCACCAAAAACCCCAACGTTCACTATATTTGAACTTTCGGTCTGACCGAGTTTTCACTTCGGTCTCACCGAGATTGCTCAATTATGTGTGTAACGGTTGGATTTTGTGTGGAGGCTATATATACCCCTCCACCCCCTCTTCATTCGTGGAGAGAGCCATCAGAAAGTACTACCACTTCTACCTTACACTTTCTGAGAAGAGAACCACCTACCCTTGTGTTGAGATCAAGTCATTCCATTCCTACCATATGAAACTTGATTTCTAGCCTTCCCAAGTTGCTTTCCACTCAATCCTTTCTTCCACCACAGCCATATCAGTGAGGAGAGTTGAGTGTTGGGGAGATTATCATTTGAAGCACAAGAGCAAGGAGTTCATCATCATCAACAACATCTATTACCTTTTGGAGGGTGGTGCCTCCTAGATTGGTTAGGTGTCGCTTGGGAGCCTCTGTCTTCGAGATGTGGAGTTGAACCAAGAAGTTTGTAAGGGCAAGGAGATCGCCTACTTCGTGAAGATCTACCCCGAGTAAGGCTAGTCCTCCGTGGGCGTAGGCCATGATGGAATAGACAAGGTTGCTTCTTCGTGGACCCTTCGTGGGTGGAGCCCTCCGTGGACTCGCGCAGCCGTTACCCTCCGTGGGTTGAAGTCTCCATCAACGTGGATGTACGATAGCACCACCTATCGGAACCACGAGAAAAATCTCCGTGTCTCCAAATTGCGTTTGATCTTCTCCACCTCTCTTTACTACATGTGCAATTTACTTTCCGCTGCTTATACTCTAGAATTGCATGTGTAGGGTGATACTTGAATTGATCATAATTGTGAAACTGCCAAAAACTGTTCATGATCAAAAGGCAGAATTTTTATATTGTCAAGTAGTCTAATCACCCCCCCTCTAGACATACTTTCGATCCTACACCATGTCATCCCAAGATACTTCTGCCCTCCAAAGATGCTCTGTAAGAGAAATATCTTACCAGATGCTATCTGTCGCGCCTGCTTGTTTTCCTCACAGGCGTCGCGTGCCTCGACTCGCGCATCCTGGGCAGACTTAACTACCGTAGCAAGCTCGGACGCTTGTTCCAAAGTCTTCTTCTCCAATGCCTCGCATTTGACAATGGCATCGTTTAGTTCAACCTCGACTTCGGACACCTGAGCTCGGTGCTTCTCGCACTCGGCCTTTTCGGCCTCCAAATCGGCAGCCACTTTGTCAGCGGCTACCTTATTCTCCTCGGCCTCCTTCTTGGCCTTGGCAACCTCACCCTTGAGAGCCTCAAGCTCAGCGGCGCCAACTGTGTAATACAGAATACCATATCAGAGTTTATAAACATACTCGATTAATATTGATTAGTCTTCTTGACATCTTAAAATCCGCATACCTTGCATTTCATCTAAACGCTGATTGACACGGTCGAGGTCCGCGTTGGCCAACAAGAGCTTCCGGTTTAGTTCGGCAACCTCTGTGTCTCGCGCAGTTGCCACAACCGGTGAAGCATACTCAACAGTTCAGCTCTGTAAGTATGATATGCTATGGATACTTCATCCGATTCTTTTCAGAATCACACAAAGCATCAGGGGCTACTGGCTATGCATGTGCGTATAAAATAATAATAAATTTCTATAAAGAACATTACATTGCTTACCTCAAAGCCTGTTAACAGGCTTTTGAAGGCTTCATTCAGTCCGCCTTTGACGGATTGAATCTTCTTCATCACCGCACCCATCACGGTGCGGTGCTCCTCCATGATGGAAGCACTTTGCAGTGCCCCCTCCATAGAGTCCGGCGCCTCCGGATTAACTCCGGGCGCTGCCGTATCCTCCTCCGCTTGGGGAGTCGGCTCTTCAGACCCCGGAGCCGCGCTAGGCTCCGGGACAGTATTTGATGGGGCCCCGTTTGTTTGGGCCCAACATCTTCGGTCTCCATGGGGATTATCTACCCATGGTCGGCAGCCGCCGAGGTATTATCCCCGGCCACCTTGTCACCTGCCCCGCCCTCATCGCCTAGGGCGGAGGACAGCCGTTGGGAAGACACTTCGGTGTCCCCGCCGATCACGAGCGATGAGGCCCGGGCTGGCGGGTCACTCTCCGTCTCTCCGGGCGCTAGAGAGTTCCCCTCCGATAAGGAGGCGTCGGGGTGTCCTCCGGGAGGGCTGTAGGTCAGCAGAGGAGAAATGCTAAGTAAGCATCAAAAATACTAAAAACAAACAAAGGTGTAGCACTTAAATACGGATAAACTTACGATTCGGGCCGGGGTTTCACCCTGGGCTTCACCATGAAGCTATGTTCAGACGAATCTGAACTAGCAGCGAGGGTCATCTTCCTCTTAGGTGCGGTTGTTCCTGCTTCGGCAGAGGCCGCCCTCTTCTCCCCCCAACCTTGCGCAGGGGGCTCTTCTTCTTCTTCCTCTTCCTCCTCATCATCTTCCTCCACCTCTTCAGAGGAGAGGATGTTGATTTCCTCGAACTTCTTGTCCGCAGGGCGGGGGCTGTCTCCGGCCCCCTTGCCCTTCTTCTTGGGCTTCTTGGCTCGCGCCTTGTATGGCACCGGGACCAGCATTGCCATCACTTGAGGCGATTTTGGGTCTTCGGGCAAAAGCGTCGGACACTTGATCCAGCTCGCCTTCTTCGTCCAGCCCTGTATATCACACAAAAACTCCAATTCTTGTTATCATTAAATAAGGGAAGGAATATGTGTTCGGCAAAGATTTCTATTACCTCTGGGGCGGAGAGCGCGGTGCTAAAGCCCGTGTCTTCAGTTTTTGCCGGCCACTCCTTATGGCTCTTAAAGAGGTGCTTCCATATCTCTTTGTGCATAGAGCCGAAGAGATGCTTCAACGGCTTGTCTCCTGCCGGATCGAACTCCCATAGGGAGGAGTCCCGGCTTTGGCAAGGGAGAATAAGCCGGGTCAGCATTACCTGGACCACGGATGAGAGCAGGTGCCTCTTGGAGATCATGCCGGACACATGACTCACGAGAGTCGTCACTTCAGTATGTGACCCCCAGTCCAGACCCTTTTCGGTCCAGGAGGTCAACCTCTCTGGGGGGCCGAATCTGAAAGCAGGCTCCGCCGCCCATTTGGCGTCGCTGAGTTTGGTGATGTAGAACCACTCCTGCTGCCAGACCTTATTCGTCTCCACGAATGAGCCCTTGGGCCAAGTTGCATCCGGGAGCTTGCTAATAATGGCACCCCCGCACTCCGCGTGCTGTCCATCCACCACCTTCAGCTTCACGTTGAAGGTTTTGATCCATAGGCCGAAGTGTGGAGGGATGCGGAGGAAAGCTTCACATACCACAATGAAAGCAGATATGTGTGAAGGATTGAGTTCGGGGCTAGATCATGGAAATCTAGCCCGTAGAAGAATAAAAGACCCTGAACAAAGGGGTGGAGTGGAAACCCTAGCCCCCTAACAAAATGGGAAGTAAACACTACCCTCTCACCCGCCTCAGGGACGGGAATCACCTGACCCTTGGCAGGGACTCGGTGCGCGATGTTGGCAGCGAGATAGCCCGCGCTTAGATGCTTGAGTATCCTTGAAATATTTACTTGGGGTGCCTTGGGCTTCCCCAAGCTTGAACTCTTGCCTCTCTTTATTCTTCTCATATTGATAGCTCCTCGATCTTCGAACACTTCATCCACACAAAACTTTAACGAAAACTATGTGAGATCCATTAGTATAATAAAGCAAATCACTACCTTTAGGTATTGTTGCAAACTTATTCCAATTTCATATTAGCACTTTATCTACTGTATTCCAACTTCACCATGGTTCATACCCTCGATACTACCCATAGATTCATCAAAATAAGCGATCAACACATAGAAAACAGAATCTATCAAAAACAGGACAGTCTGTAGTAATCTGGAAGTTTAGTAAACTTCTGTAACTCTAAAAAATTCTAAACAAATATGACAATTTGAAAAATTTGTACAGAACTAATGTGCAAAAAGTTTCAGACCCATTTGACCTTCCAGTAAAAAATGTAAAATCACGCGCTACAGCCAAAGTTTCTGTTTTTTGTTCTGCACATAGAAAACAAGCAGTCTAATCATCCTAAAACCAAAGCTTGGCACATTATTTTTATAATACAATGGATATATACAAGGGGATAATTATTTACAGAGAAACTTCCATGAAAAATTCTACATTGTTTCCGTGAGCATGAACACAAGTGCTCAAGGTCGACCCTCACTTCTTCAATGCATAACTTTCCAATCACTTCTCTTTTTGAAAAACTTTTTAGGCATAAGAGGCAAGTATTTTTTTTGTATGTTCATTCTTTTAAAAAAAATGTATGTTTCACCCACAACTAAATAGAAACAAAAAGGAAAAACAAAATCTACTTAGTGAAGAAAGCAAACAAGCACACACGAGAATATCAACCCCATGCTATTGCTCCCCGACAACGGCGCCAGAAAAGAGCTTGATGGTCCCCAAGTGCAGGGAATCATCGTAGCAATTCCCAATGGTGGAAGTGATAAGTATGGAATGTCGAACCCACAATGAGCTAAAGGTAAGATCAATATTCTCCCAAGTCCTATCTGCCACTGATACGACTCTACGTACACCGAACGTTTTATTCTAACTAGAAACGAGAAATAAAACTACGGTGTGGGTATGAAGAGGATAACTTTGCATGATATCGGAGAGCTAAAATATAAAAGTAGGTGTTGTTATCATAAAGTTAGAATATATTACTAAATATTATAAATAGCGAGTGTGGAATAATGATGGATCAGTGTGCGGAATTGTCCTAGGCAATTGTTAACAAGACCGGTAGTCGTCATTGCAATTAATTTCATATGAGGGAGAGGCATAAGCTAACATACTTTCTCTTCTTGGATCATATGCACTTATGATTGGAACTCTAGCAAGCATCCGCAACTACTAAAGATCATTAAGGTAAAACCCAACCATAGCATTAAAGCATCAAGTCCCCTTTATCCCATATGCAACAATCCCCTTACTCGGGTTTATGCTTCTGTCACTCAAGCAACTCACTATAAGTGAATCATGAACATATTGCAACACCCTACAGCGGGAATCCCTCACGCTTGCACGACATGGAGGGCACCATAGGATAGTACGAAAATAAGACATACAACTCGTACCAATCTAGATCATCAATCAACCCAAAGACAAAGGATATCTACTCAAAACATCATAGGATGGCAACACATCATTGGATCATAATATGTGGCGTAAAGCACCATGTTCAAGTAGGGATTACAGCGGGGTGCGGGAGAGTGGACCGCGTAAAAGAGATGAGGATGGTGATGTTGATGAAGACGATCACCGCGGAGATGATTCCCCTCCCGATGGCACTCCGGCGCCATCGAGAGAGAGGAGGAGAGGTTCTCCCCCTTGTGCTTCCTCCTCCATGGCCTCCCCCCTAGATGGGGAGAGGTTCTCCCTCTGGTCCTTGGCCTTCATGGCAATGATGGCCCCTCCGGGATCCTCCTCCATGGCCTTCGGTGATGATGGCCCCCTCCGGCAGGGTGCCAGAGAGGGCCTAGATTGATTTCTCGTGGTTACAGAGGCTTTCAGCGGCGGAACTTCCGATCTAGATTATTTTCTGGAGGTTTCTGTATTTATAGGAATTTTTGGCGTCGGTCTCTCGTCCAGGGGGTCTCCGAGTAGTCCACGAGATAGGGGCCCGCACCCAGGGGGGTGGGCGCGCCCCCATCCTCATGGACAGCCCGGGACTCTTCTGACCCAACTCTTTTACTCCAGGGGCTTCTTTTGGTCCATAAAAACATCAAAAATTGGCACGTCAATTGGACTCCGTTTGGTATTCCTTTTCTGTAAAACTCAAAAACAGGGAAAAAAACAGAAACTGGCACTGGGCTCTAGGTCAATAGGTTAGGCCCAAAAATCATATAAAATAGCATATAAATGTATATAAAACATCTAAGATGGATAATATAATAGCATGAATACTTCATAAATTATAGATACGTTGGAGACATATCAACGCTTCACCCGAAAGTTGTCAGTAGAGACACACTATTCATTTTCTTTTAAGAGCCTTGCCTTCGTGGCTAAGGGTTGTACTAACGTCGTAGAGCCGAACATAATACACCTTTTTGCAGAAGATATATTCGGAAGAAGGAACCTGCCTTGCAACGCCGAAGACAATACGGAAGTCGAACTCATCATCATTGA
Source organism: Secale cereale (assembly GCA_902687465.1). Classification (NCBI taxonomy): domain Eukaryota; kingdom Viridiplantae; phylum Streptophyta; class Magnoliopsida; order Poales; family Poaceae; genus Secale; species Secale cereale. The sequence goes on along the minus strand of LR738715.1, from coordinate 109,935,177 downwards.
AGTCAGGTTCAGGGGCTACTGAGGGAGTCCTGGATCGAGGGGTCCTCGGGAGACTAGATAACTCTTGGTGGGCCAGACTGGTGTCAGGACCGGTCTTTCAGTAAAATAATTACCGGAAGACCGACCTTTTTATTAAACCAGCGAGGAAGAGTACTTCATGCTGGTAGACAATTCCTTGATACAGAATTCCAGTACACTGAATATTATACAAGGTTGAGCTGGGGTTGCTCAACAATTTTATTACAAGCGCGCCAATATAGTACATAAAGGCGGATATGACACAAAGGCAGGGTGGCATACTACTAACTCGTAATAAAAAGGTGGTGGGTATGTCACAGCAAAGTGGGTAACGTGACTCCAATATAATACAGTTCATCGAGTGTCGGAGTGAGACCCGATGAATTTATTTAGTGGTAGGCGGAAGCGGTTATATGACAGTGATCAACTCCAGGATCGCAAGAGACTGACCGGGACTCCACTAGACGTCGGACCCGCTATCGAATTCTTCATCCATGAGATCGCCTTCGTCCACATCTGGCCAAATCAACAAGCTAGGTGAGTACTTTGAATGTACTCGCAAGACAGTTCGGACTTAGGATATAATAAATGCCAACATGATGCATGTGAGTATTCTAACAAAAATGCAACCGGGTAAATATATTCCTGTGCCATTGATACGTCCAAAATGCATCACTATTTTATATCGTAATTCATCCTTATTCATTGATATATTTCACATTACGATGATGTTCTTATGTTGTTTTGGCCTATTTTACACAGTTTGCAACTTTCCGGTGCCGAAGCAGCAGACGCAGGATTCAGCGGTAAAAAGTGGACGCTGAGTTGCTGAAGAAGAATACCTACAAATTACCTGAAAATCAACGGAGGGTATTTTCCAGAAGGATCACGAAGATACGCAAAAGAGCAACAGCGGCCACCTGGCGCGGCCCCCACCCTGGCCGCGCCGGGAGGGCGCCTGGAGCCCCTGGCCCACTCCAGGCTCCCCCCCCCTCTGGCCTATATACTCCTCGTCATCCAGAAACCCTAAAAGGGGGAGAGTTTACGGAGTTCCGCCGCCGCTCCGTGGCGGAAACCTACAGAGAAGAAAAGCCATCTCCGGCGGGCAGATTCCGCCGGGGAGATCACCTCCCGGAAGGGGAGATCATCGCCATCGTCATCACCATCGTCACGGGCATCATCGAGATCATCATCAACATCATCCCCAACATCAGCACCATCTCCATCTTCATCCAATCTCATCTCACAATTGCAACTTGTGTTGTAATCCGTACTATCTATCCTCTCTACTCTATCGGTGTTGATTACTACTTTGTGGTGAATGCTATTGAGTTTTGTTGGAGAAATATCATTGTGTCCAGATTGTTTATCATCCATCTATCTCCACTGATCATGATCTCTTTTATGTCTTGTGAGTAGTTACTTTAGTTCTTGAGGACATGGGAGAAGTCTTGTTGTTAGTAGGCATATGATGTTGAAGTAATATGTGTTGTTTGATACTTAAGTTGTGTTGTTATTTTCCTAGTGGTGTTGTGTGAGTCGAACACTCAACACTTCGCCTTATTAAGGACCTAGGGGAATACATTGTGTACAAAGAATGCTTATGGTGGGTTGCCGGAGTGACAGAAACCTGAACCCCAGTTCGCACGCTTTTGCACAAGGGAACAATGGATCATCGATCATATTGCTATGGTTAGGCTTTTGCCTTAAATACTATCTTGTATTTGCGGATGCTTGCAAGGTGTTTAATCATAAGAGTGCACTCATCTTAGTCTAGAGGGTGTACTAGCATAGATCCACCCACTCAACACTTATCAACACATCACATAGTACCGATACGGAATATGGCGAAAGCACATGACTACCTCTCCCGTGTGTCCTCAAGAACACTTTAGCCTTTATAAGTTCAGTTGCTAGGCCTCTCCTTTGCTCAGAAAGGATTGGGCCACTTATTACTCTCCAGTGCCTTTTACTTTGCTCACTTTTACTTTCCTGTTGCTTATATCAAGAAAACCCCTAAAAAGTTATCTTTCAGTGCTTGCAGTTATTCCTTGCTCAGAATCACTTATCAATACCTTCTGCTCCTCGTTGGGTTCGACACTCTTACTTATCGAAAACGATGCAATAGATCCCTTACGGTTGTGGGTCATCAAGTACCGTTTTCTGGCGCCGTTGCCGGGGAGTGTAGCGCTATTGGTAAGTGAAGCTGGTAAGGAAGTTTTTATATTTCTGTTTTTATTTTGATGTTGCTGCTCTTTGTCCTTATGGACAACCTTGCTATTGGATCGTTGCTTGTGGGAAGACGCCCCACATCTGTGGTGGTTGCTCCTCCCCCTACTGAAATTGTGCCCTATAAAATACCAGCTGGTATTATCGATTATGTTTTGGCTAATCGTTATGCAGGAGACAGACATCCCGGTGAACACTTGCTATATCTGTCACAACTATGTTCATTATTTAAGCTTGCAGGTGTATCAATGGAGTTTGTCATGAGGAAATTGTTCTCCGTATCGCTTATAGATAAAGCTTCAGATTGGTATAAGCTTCTCGATAACTCACACTTGCTTGATTGGCAAGAGCTTATGTCTCTCTTTTATACCAAGTTTTATCCTCTTCATGAAATTCATCGAGACGAGAACTATATCTATAACTTTAGGTCTCGTGACGGAGAAAGCATTGCTCAAGCTTGGGGGAGATTGAAGTCCCTAATGCTCAAATGTCCTATTCATGAGCTCCCCAAGAAAATTATACTTACAAATTTTTATGCCAGGCTTTCTCGTCAGGATAAGGAGATGCTGGATGCCTCCTCTAGTGGGGTATTTCAGACAAAGAGCGTTGAAGAAAGGTGGGATCTCATTGAAAGGATCCAGAGGAATACCGAAGATTGGGAAATCGATAAAGGTATTGAACCCGCTATAAATTATGAGCATGATTATATTGAGAGCTATGTGAAAACTGATTACTTCAATACCTTTTGCTCTAAGATTGGTCTTGATTCCCATCTAATGATTGATTTATGTAAGGATTTTGCCTCTCACGTTGATTCTTTTAAAAAGAAGAGAGATCAACATCATGAACCTTTCAAAGAGTTACCTGTTGATATTCATGTTGCTGACCCTATTTTGCATGCAGTTATATATGAAAAGCCTCCTTTTCCCGAAAGGATAAGGGAACACTCTCTTGTGACGGGCATAATAAATAAAAGTGAGAGAAGAATTGATGAGCCTGAGGACCAGATCAAGGTCGATCCTCAAGTTGCATTGGTTAAAGACCTTGTTACTTATGATGTTTTGGATTCCAATGTAAATTTTTGTGCTGTTTCCACTAACCTTGTCACAGCCAAGAATAAAGGCCCAATTTCAGGTACTCCAGTAGTATCTGTTAAAATAGGAGATCACAATTATTATGGGCTATGCGATTTGGGATCGAGTGCTAGTGCTATCCCCTATTCACTTTATCAAGAGATCATCGGTGAGATTTCACCTTGTGAACTTGAAGAAGTTGATGTTACCATTCATCTTGCAAACAGAGCAACTATCTCTCCTATCGGAATTGTCAGAGACGTTGAAGTCCTATGTGGAAAGGTAAAATACCCTACCGACTTTCTAGTACTTGGTTCAGTGAGGGACAATTTTTGTCCTATTATTTTTGGTAGACCTTTTCTCAGAACTTGTGGAGCTATAATAGATTGCAAGAAAGGTAAAGTTTCTGTTGAATTCAATGGTGAGCCATATGAATTTAACTTTTCTAAGTTCTCTAAGCAGCCTCGTGGTACCGATTTACCTAGTGATGATAAAATTATTGAAAGTATTGCTTCTATTGCTATTCCCCCTAATGATCCTTTGCAGCAATATATGGAGGACCACGAGAATGATTTGCATATGCAGGAAAGAAATGAACTAGATGAAATATTCTTGAGACAACCTGCTATCCTGAAGCACAACCTTCCGGTTGAACCTTTGGGAATTCTATCAAAACCAAAAGAAGACCCGGTGTTCGATCTTAAACATCTTCTCGATACGCTCAAGTATGCTTATTTAGATGAAAAGAAAGTATATCATGTTATTATCAAGTCTAACCTTTCAGGATATGAAGAAGAGCGACTATTGGAAGTACTTCGTAAACACCGAGGTGCAATTGGCTATACCCTTGATGACCTTAAGGGGATTAGTCCATCTATCTGTCAACATACTATCAACCTTGAGCCCGATACTAAACCAGTTGTTGATCATCAACGACGGTTGAACCCGAAGATGATGGATGTTGTAAGAACTGAGATTCTCAAGCTTCTAGCCGCAAGTATTATCTACCCTATAGCTGATAGTAAGTGGGTAAGCCCGGTACATTGTGTTCCTAAGAAAGGAGGTACAACTATGGTTCCTAATGATAAGAATGAACTAATACCTCAGAGAGTTATTATTGGATATAGAATGTGTATTGATTACAGGAAGCTGCAAGGCAACCAGGAAGGATCACTACCTGTTGCCGTCCATCGACCAAATGCTTGAAAGGTTATCGAAAAATACCCCCTTTTGTTACCTCGATGGTTATTCTGGCTTCTCTCAAATTCATGTTAACACTGTTGATCAAAAGAAGACCACTTTTACTTGTCCCTATGGTACTTATGCTTACAGGCGTATGCCTTTTGGTTTATGTAATGCCCCTGCTACTTTTCAAAGGTGTATGTCTGCTATCTTTCATGGTTTATGTGAGGAGATTGTGGAAGTCTTCATGGACGATTTCTCCGTCTATGGAACTTCCTTTGACCATTGTCTCCACAACCTTAATAAAGTTTTGCAGAGATGTGAGGAGACAAAATTGGTACTCAACTGGGAGAAGTGCCACTTCATGGTTAACGAAGGAATTGTTCTTGGTCACAAGATTTCCGAAAGGGGAATTGAGGTGGACAAGGCCAAGATCGAAGCAATTGAGAGGATGCCCTATCCAAGGGACATCAAAGGTATTCGCAGTTTTCTCGGTCATGCTGGTTTCTATAGAAGATTTATTAAAGACTTTTCTAAGACTTCGAGACCCCTCACTAATCTTCTCTAGAAGGACGTTCCTTTTGTATTTGATGAAGATTGTAAGGAGGCTTTTGAAGTTCTTAAGGAGGCTTTAATAACCGCTCCTATAGTACAACCACCTGACTGGAATTTACCTTTTGAGATTATGTGTGATGCTAGTGATTCTGCTGTTGGAGCTGTTTTAGGGCAAAGGGTTGATAAGAAATTGAATGTTATACATTATGCTAGTAAAACCCTTGATAGTCCTCAAAAGAATTATGCTACTACTGAGAAGGAATTCTTAGCTGTAGTGTTTGCTTGTGATAAGTTTAGGCAGTATATTGTTGATTCCAAAGTTATTATTCATACTGACCATGCTGGCATTAAGTACCTTATGACAAAGAAGGATGCCAAGCCAAGACTTATCAGATGGGTACTCCTTCTTCAAGAATTTGATTTGCAGATTGTTGATAGGAAAGGAGAAGACAATCCGGTGGCGGAAAATCTTTCAAGGATGGAAGATATACCGCATGATCCCATCCCAGTCAATGACAGTTTTCCAGACGAGCAACTTGCCGTTGTAAAAGTACAATCTCTTTCCGATCCTTGGTTTGCAGATTATGCTAATTTTATCGTTGCGAAGTATTTGCCTCCAGGTTTAACATTTCAGCAAAGGAAGAAGTTCTTTCATGATTTGAGGCACTACTTTTGGGATGACCCATATCTTTTCAAAGAAGGTCCAGACGGGATCGTGAGAAGATGCATACCGGAACATGAGCAGAAGGACATTCTCAGACAATGTCATGATAGTCCCTATGGAGGACATCATGCCGGATTCAGGAGACAAACTTCTCATATGAGACTGGAGAACCCCTTCCATGGAAGCGCTTCGCCGAGGACTACGTGATCAACGTCAACAAGAATGAGGAGTGAAATCTCCTTGGGTAATGGCATCCCCTTGGCTTGTTCCAAGTTTGTGGGAGTGCCCAGTATCTTTATCTTTATCTTTTGTTTTTTAGAGTCAAGTAGAGTCGTATCATGTCTAGGGAGGTTATTATATGAAATAGGTGTGTGCATTGAGGTCTATCACTCCTTCTGTGGAGAGATTGTATACATGAGTGTGGGGTCGTCTATGATGGAATATTAATGAGAAGTCTATTGGTTCCTTTGCTGCACTCGGTATTCTCTTCACGCAATCGACCTTATATGATGATTCTTATGGGGAGTATTGACCTTATATCAGGTATGGCTTTGAAAACTTTATTTAATCTTGGCAAACATAGCTTTGGTCATAACAACAAGCATGATTTTCTTAAAGTAGCGACATAGCCAAAACCTTTATGTTATTATGCTTGAAGTGTTATGCTGACAAGGAAGACAACTTGATGTGTTATGCCTATTTTAATGTTTATGCTTTATATTGCTTTGCATCTTAGTCATCATCAATTGTCTGTTCTCTCAAAGCCTTTGCTAGCCTAAACTCTGTACTAAGCGGAATTCTGCTTGTGCATCCATACCCTTACACCAATACCTTCCATATGAGTCCACCATACCTTCCTATTCGTGGTATTCCACTACCACCTCCTAAAGTATAGAATTTATGTGTTATCCTTAAATGTTCAAAATCTTCTATTTTGTGCCCCTGTTTTAGCTCATGAGGAAGTAGTAGTTAATTCATGATCTTTTTAAGTTGGACAAGTTTTACCCCGGGATTGCATGTCTAATCTGCAAACCCCTAATACGAGGAGGAACTGGCATGAGTGTGCCCGGCTCATAAAAGATAATACAACAAACAAACCCTCCTTCACGCTTTGTTCATGAGAAATCAGAAAACTTTGGCAGTGATAAACAAAGGAGATTAAGGGGATGTGATCGTCCCCGTGCGGGATCCGTTCCTCGAAACTTGTCCAGTTTGAGAAGTAATTGAGTTATCTATTAGCATTCGTTGACAAATCATGCACCTCTCAAAACTTGTTTTCATTCTGTTTGATTTAAGGATAGCACATGAGTTTTCCCTACTTCCCTAGAGCAGGGCCTATCTCTTAGTTTTAGGTTGAGTCAGTTATTCCTACTTCCTTCTATTCTTAAAGAGAGCAGACATTTGATGTTGACGAGGATTCATTCATATAAAGTTGCATTAAGATTTGTCATATCATATCCTTGTTAACATTATCATTTGATAAGTAAGTTGTTTGCCAAGCCCAGCTAAAGCAAACATCTTCCTTTGTGTTAACACTTTCACTTCTTGCCTAATAACATGTTCTTTCAAAAGCTTCAATTAATCTCATCAAAACATAAAGAGAAAGAGCAAAAGTAAAAGCTATTAGTTGTTTTTTGACCAAAGGACATGTTTGCCATGATTTGATGAGTTTCCTTAGCCCTACTTTCGATTATAAGTGTTACCACTCTTTTATAAGGGCCTTATGAGTTGAAGATTGTTGTTGAGGATATTTGAGTTTGGTGAAGAAACTGTGATGCTTCTTGTCCGTATTCTATTTATCGACACTTCACTCTCTAAACTTGTGGACAGGTTTACCGAGCTCAGTATTCGCTTGGGGACAAGCGAGGTCTAAGCTTGGGGGTGTTGATACGTCCAAAATGCATCACTATTTTATATCGTAATTCATCCTTATTCATTGATATATTTCACATTACGATGATGTTCTTATGTTGTTTTGGCCTATTTTACACAGTTTGCAACTTTCCGGTGCCGAAGCAGCAGACGCAGGATTCAGCGGTAAAAAGTGGACGCTGAGTTGCTGAAGAAGAATACCTCCAAATTACCTGAAAATCGATGGAGGGTATTTTCCAGAAGGATCACGAAGATACGCAAAAGAGCAACCAGTGGGGGGCCACAGGGTGCCCAGGCGGCCACCTGGCGCGGCCCCCACCCTGGCCGCGCCGGGAGGGCGCCTGGAGCCCCTGGCCCACTCCAGGCTCCCCCCCCTCTGGCCTATATACTCCTCGTCATCCAGAAACCCTAAAAGGGGGAGAGTTTACGGAGTTCCGCCGCCGCTCCGTGGCGGAAACCTACAGAGAAGAAAAGCCATCTCCGGCGGGCAGATTCCGCCGGGGAGATCACCTCCGGGAAGGGGAGATCATCGCCATCGTCATCACCATCGTCACGGGCATCATCGATATCATCATCAACATCATCCCCAACATCAGCACCATCTCCATCTTCATCCAATCTCATCTCACAATTGCAACTTGTGTTGTAATCCGTACTATCTATCCTCTCTACTCTATCGGTGTTGATTACTACTTTGTGGTGAATGCTATTGAGTTTTGTTGGAGAAATATCATTGTGTCCAGATTGTTTATCATCCATCTATCTCCACTGATCATGATCTCTTTTATGTCTTGTGAGTAGTTACTTTAGTTCTTGAGGACATGGGAGAAGTCTTGTTGTTAGTAGTCATATGATGTTGAAGTAATATGTGTTGTTTGATACTTAAGTTGTGTTGTTATTTTCCTAGTGGTGTTGTGTGAGTCGAACACTCAACACTTCGCCTTATTAAGGACCTAGGGGAATACATTGTGTACAAAGAATGCTTATGGTGGGTTGCCGGAGTGACAGAAACCTGAACCCCAGTTCGCACGCTTTTGCACAAGGGAAGAATGGATCATCGATCGTATTGCTATGGTTAGGCTTTTGCCTTAAATACTATCTTGTATTTGCGGATGCTTGCAAGGTGTTTAATCATAAGAGTACACTCATCTTAGTCTAGAGGGTGTACTAGCATAGATCCACCCACTCAACACTTATCAACACATCACATAGTACCGATACGGAATATGGCGAAAGCACATGACTACCTCTCCCGTGTGTCCTCAAGAACACTTTAGCCTTTATAAGTTCAGTTGCTAGGCCTCTCCTTTGCTCAGAAAGGATTGGGCCACTTGTTACTCTCCAGTGCCTTTTACTTTGCTCGCTTTTACTTTCCTGTTGCTTATATCAAGAAAACCCCTAAAAAGTTATCTTTCAGTGCTTGCAGTTATTCCTTGCTCAGAATCACTTATCAATACCTTCTGCTCCTCGTTGGGTTCGACACTCTTACTTATCAAAAACGCTGCAATAGATCCCTTACGGTAGTGGGTCATCAGCCGTATGAAAATAAATAGAAGTCGGGCGGTAATCCTCCCGAAATCCATAAAAATAAATAAAAGGAGACCAGACGAGGGTCTGCGTGACGCCTCGAGAGGAAATAATAAACTGGTAACATGCCATAGTCGGGCGTCTGAGCGACGCCACATAAAGGGCTAAATCAGAAAATAAAAGACAAGAATGCCATAGTCGGACGTCTGAGCGACATCACATAAAGGGCTTATAAATAACAAGAATGCCACAGTCGGACGTCTGAGCGACATCACATAAAGGGCTTATAAATAACAAGGATGCCACAGTCGGACGTCTGAGCGACATCACATAAAGGGCTTATAAATAACAAGAATGCCAAAGTCGGACGTCTGAGCGACATCACATAAAGGGCTTATAAATAACAAGAATGCCACAGTCGGACGTCTGAGCGACATCACATAAAGGGCTTATAAATAACAAGAATGCCACAGTCTGACGTCTGAGCGACATCACATAAAGGGCTTATAAATAATAAGAATGCCACAGTCGGACGTCTGAGCGACATCACATAAAGGGCTTATAAATAACAAGAACGTAATGGTGAAGTACTTCAGGAAGTAAATCAGTACAGAGATAATTGGTGAGTTCATCTACCAAATGAACTTGACGAAATCACTACTCTTGTTACTATTATGCATTTACTAGAGACGGTCACCGGGTTGACACAAAGATTGACCCTAGGCCATAAACATGGCTACTTGAAGGATTTAACTCCGCAGAGCTTGTACTATTAAATCATAGCCAACGGATTCTACTAGCCACGGGGACTAGTTCCGTCTACGGTGTTTTAGCAGAAACTCAACTGACCAGTACACACCCATTTCACATCCTGCTGTCGGGAATCACCCGTGACAACGTTCACGAAAAACTTTAAGACGGGGAGGCTACAACCTCGAATAGCATGGGATCAAATTTGTATATGCGCGCTCTAAGGGGTGCCCCCCTCTCGGTCCCAACCGGAAACACCCATGCCCCCTGACCAGATGACGGGCTTTAATCCAGGGCCATGGAACCCTCATCCCGGCCCCTCTACTTGGTGTGTACTCGGAAAGTGGTTTGCAACTGACTAGACCGTAATCTTAACAAACGGCCTATGATAGTACCGAAAAGGAGATGATCGGGATCACGACCTAATCCCCGTTGATACTAAGTTAACCAACTGCTGGCATGCTCCAATAGTACCAGTATACCACCCATCATGTCACCACATGATCGAGGCGGTTCAAACATTATCATTCAGGGCTCACCCGAAGCTTGCTTGCATGCAATATAACCATACACAAATGCTTATATGACCATGCTTATGAGAAGAACTACTCGAGAAAACATGCAACACATCCATCATATCAAAGGTTCAAACATGCTTGCCTGGTTCGGAGTAGTCGGAGTCTAACTCGGTGAGGTTCACGGCTCCGTCACATCCTTGGGTATCTACGTATTCAAACAAACGGATACTAACATAAATACCGCGTGTGCAAATAAACTTGCTCCAAAAAATTTCACATAAATATGACAAAAAACTAGACAGAAAACTAAAGAGGACAGAAAAAGAATCAACTCAAAATCATCTTTAATTAAAAAGATATTAGAGTTTCTGTCCAGGGACTCATCTGTATTGAAATAGAAAAATTCCAGGGGCTAGAATAGAAAACAGAAAAGCGAACCGGTACGCAGTACGCCAACTGAAGAAGGAAACATACTTCGCCCGAAGGCGCTTTCCAGAAAAACGGTTCGGAGAGAAATGAGAGGCTGACGAGGGGTCCCACTCGTCGGGTTTGAACTCTGAGACAGAGTCGCGCCGGCGCCAGATGCTGCGGTGGTCGCCGGCGCCGATCCACGGCGAGTTAGGGGAGAGGAGTGGTACGTATAGCTTCTTGGTGATCTTCCGCGACGATTGGTGGTGGAGTTGAGCGTCGGCGAGCCCCACGTCGACGGCGACCCTATCTCCGGCGGACGGCGGCTCGGGTGGTCGTGGGCCTCGTCGGGGAGAGTTCCTGGGGTCGAATTGGAGTGGGGGTTAGGTTTAGGTAGGCGCCAGGGTGCTACGCTCGAGTCCACGACGGCGGAGGAGCTCTCACCAGAGAGAACGCTGCTGGAGCCCGAGGCGGACGGAGTTGGCCGGAGTTGGGGAAGAAGGGCCCCTCGAGGCTCTTCCAGAGGCTGGGCGCGGTCTTGGGAGATGGTGGAGGTGTGCGGGCTCGAGAACGAGCTCGGGGGTGCTTTATATAGCCGGCCCGAGGCGGTTTCCGTGAACGGGATAAGTCCGGCGAGCGATTACGGCGATGCAGTGGCTGGACAGCGGTTTTAGGGGCTTGAGCATCGACTAGGAGGTGCACTGGTTCCATTCCCGTGACTAACTTAGCAGGGGAGGGGTGATTACGGGCTGCCCTCGACGGAACGGCCGTGCGGCACGTCGGCGGCAGAGAACGCGCTCTGCGCGCGTGATGGGCCTCGAACCCCTCGTTGGTTACCCCAAGTGGAAGGTGTAGAATGCAGTAAGTAGAAGTGTTTTCCCCTAGCAAAGATGCCAAGGATCGAATCCCCAGAGACTCCTAGGTTCAACAAGTAGGTGTCAATTGCTAACGGCGCAATTAGCAATCAACGTGGACCTGCACACAGATACAAATAACTTTGCTCCCAACGAATACAGAGAGGTTGTCAATCTCTCCGGCCTTGTAGTTCACAAAGGGTTAAAAGCAATATGATAGTAGTGATAGATAGTAATTTGCAATAGTAAGTAAATAGCGAAAAGTAAATAGTGTATGTGATCAATGATAGTAATATGGACCGGAGTCTCATGATGTTCACTAGTGATGTCTCTCTCCCAAAAGATGATAAAACATCTATGTGAGGTAACAAATTACAGCTGGGCAATTGACAGGACCACGAACGCAAACCAATGCTGACTACATTGCAAGAAAGGTTGAGGTTCAAAGCATGGGAGGTACGCCAAAGTAAGTAGACCGAAATCCATCAATATCTACTACTAATCATCCACCTTGAGATATCTATCCAGAACATCTCGCTGGTATTAAGTTGCGAGTCCCACCCATAGTGTAAACTCAATGCAACAGACAACTGCATTAAAAGAACTTTGTGTAAAGTAAACAATCCTTGCACCCGCGGGCACAAGCACCGTTGTTTTCCCCCTTGTGGCAACAGCACATCCCCTAGACTCATGTTTCTGTCACTCAAGCTAGTCATCGAGGGGCATGAACCCACAATCGAGCATAACGTTCCCTCTTGGAGTCACTATCTAATACTCGGCCAAAGCAATAAATAACAACGGAGAACATGCAAGAATTACTTATGAACTAAAATATAAAAGAGGTGAATCAAATATATTACTCAAGATCAATCTGAACATAATCTCATAATCCATCGGATCCCAGCAAACTCAACATAGCAACAGCATAAGGATTACATAGGTGCCTCGATCATGTAGGGCAGCTCACGAGGACTAATTAGTGAAGCACAAGAACGGGAGGAGAACATCACATAGCTACTGGTCATGGACTCATGGTCCAAGGGAGACTACTCACGAGTCATCCGGGAGGCGTCCATGGTGGTGGAGAAGCTCCCGGTGGTGATCCTCCCCTCCGGCAGGGTGCCGGGAAGAGTTCTCCTAGTGCTCCCGATCTTGGAAGCGGCAGCGGCGGCGGAACAGAGATGGGATCGCGAAAAGAAGTCATGTTTCGAGGGTTACGGGGAACCCTTTAAATATATGCCAAAGTAGGGCACCGGGGGGCTCTCGGGGGGCCGAGGCGCCCCCCGCCGCGGCACAGCGGGGGCGCGCCCACAGGGCGCCTGGAGCCCCTGTGCCCCCCCCCCCCCCAGGCTGCCCTTCGGAAGCAGTGTTGTTTCCGAT
>LR738715.1:109776989-109922137 GCA_902687465.1 Secale cereale | reverse complement strand
CATGGAGCAAGCAGAAATTATAGATACGTTTTGGACGTATCAACATCCCCAAGCTTAATTCCTGCTCGTCCTCGAGTAGGTAAATGATAACAAGAATAATTTCTGTGGTGACATGCTATTAACCATATAGGACTTTCTCATAGTCATATGACAAAAGCTTACTGAGACAATGATTCTATAGTAATTAAGTTGTCTCAAGAGAAAATCACAAATGACTGAAAGTTTTACAATATGAAACTGAAACATCAAAAAGATTTGCAATGAACATGATGTGAAATATGATAAAGTGATATCTAGCTTGCCCCCTTTAGTGATGCAAAACATAAGTGCAGGGGCACCTTCCAGGTTTAAGTGATGACTAGATACAATTATTTCAGAATAAACGATATCACAATCATGCAAAAGACAATGCTACTTTGGGACAATGCACATTACACTCAGAATGACAATCATTCTCTCAGTAGTTGGTGGTTGAAGTGCTAGAGCTTTTTATTTTGAAACATGGAAGCAATTGTGTCAACGGTAGTAGTACTTCATATGTGTCATGCATAAAACATCTTATAAGTTGCAAGCCTCATGCATCGAATACCAATAGTGCTCGCTCCTTGTCCTAATTAGCTCGGATCCCCATGGGTTATCATTGCATTGCATATGTTTTAACCAAGTGTCACAAAGGGGTACCTCTATGCCACCTGTACAAAGGTCCAAGGAGATAGATCGCATTTGATTTCTCGTTTTTGATAGATCTCAACTTGAGGACATCCATACCGGGACAACATAGAAAATAGATGATGGACTCCTCTTTAATGCATAAGCATATTCTCATGAGAGATTGAGGATTAAGGTCCAAGCTAAAACTTCCACCATGATGCATGGCTTTGGTTGGCGGCCCAATGTTCTTCTCTAACAATATGCATATTAATTCAACCCACGGTAAATCACCCTTACTTCAGACAAGACGAACATGCATAGCAACTCACATGATATTCAACAAAAGTGTGACAGTTGATGGCGTCCCCAGAAACATGGTTACCGCTCAGCAAGCAACTCATAAGAAATAAGATACATAAGCAACATATTCTTTACCACAATAGTTTTTAGGCTACTTTCCCATGAGCTATGTATTGCATGGTTAATTTGCTTAGTGCAGGTGTAGGTTAGCAAAAAACTGGGAGCAACCAACTAAGAGAGCAATGATGGTCATAATCATGCAGAGCGACAAAGCAATATTGAATCAGGCATGGTAGATATATCGCTACTTAGAAACAAAAGATCATCAAGGCTTGACAGACTTTCTTTACAGTCTTGAATATGCGTGAGCATACGCCCAGTCAATCAAAATAAATTCTCGAAGGAAGATATTACTAAACCATACCACATCATAGGCAAACAAACCAAGTTGGTATTCCAATGACACATTGGGAACCCCCCAGCTATTTGAGATTAACCATAAGAAAACCCGAACTACTAAGCACCATCATGAAAGTAGCATCTTTATCATAGACACATTAACCAATGCAACGGAAGCAAACTCTCTTAAATAGGTGAGCATGGTAATTAAATAGAGTTCAAGCAACCAACTAAATAAAAGCTCTTGAAAAGATAAGCATGAATACTAAGAGCAAAGCACGATAGTAGCTATTTAAAAGACAAAGAACACACACAGCATAGATAGACATGAAAATTCTATGTGATGTTCTAGGTAGAGGTGGAGCGTGTTTCTCTCCCACATAAAGGAATGTTGGGTTCCGACTTGTTATGAAAAACTAAAAAGAAAACTAAAAGCAAGACGCTCCAAGTATAGCACATAACACATGAAGTGATAAAAATATAGAGAAACGAAAGACGAACTGATAATGTTGATGGAGAAGGGGATGCACGGGGGGCATCCCCAAGCTTAGACGCTTGAGTCTCCTTGAATATTTCTTGGGGGTTCATGGGGGCATCCCCAAGCTTGAGCGCTTGACACTCCTGAATCTTTTTATCATCTTCCCTCGCACACTTGAAAACTCCCTTCATGCACAACTCATCATAATCTGATTAGCGAGATTAGTACCCTTAATAAAATAATTATGCCTTGCTGGAAATAAGGATATTCTTGAAGTTCTACTGTTTCTCAAGATTGCCAAAAGGTTTTTGCAAAGAAAAAGCAAGTTCTTAATTTGCAAAGTGAAGGTAAGGCAAAACAGGACAGAATCTGTGAAAAACAGAACAGCAGGCAGTAATTGACCTGTTCGGGATACTTCTGCAACTCAAATAAAAAAACTCAGAACTGACGCACGAAAGACAATTATATAGAGAACGCTTTCGAAAAAAATCAGACCAAAAATATGATCTGGTGATTTTATACGAATTTTTCTATCCAAGGACAGAATTTGTTTCCTGGACAGCACCTCACAACTTTTGAACTTTCTAGCAATCAGAGGCTATACTTGGCACAAATATGAAAAGTAAAGATACAATGATGATACTACAGCAGTAAACAACATCAAGACACAACAAAAGCAAAAAAAATTATTCATGTGGGCTGCCTCCCAAAAGCGCTTTCTTTTATGCCTTTAAGCTAGGCATAATGCATAGAGGAATCAATATTCATCATAATAATCGGAGTTATAAATTGGTTCAAATGATTCCTCAACAAGTTCATTCTTGTTCCTTCTAGGAAAGGGATACACACCTTTTGCCTTCCCGCGTAAGCGGATTTGTCCCTTACCTATATCAATGAAGCCTTTAACTGCTCGGAGGAAGTCCCTTCCAAGCACTATATTTCCTTGGTTTGGCTCCATGATGGAGAAATCAATCATTGCAATCCCCTGAAGGAATTTAACTGGCATGTCTTTTATTTTTCCCTGGATTTCAGAAATATCTCCATTAGTGTGTTCATGATAAGATGGTAGTATATCCATATTAAATTTTAAAGAATCATGAACAATTTTTGGCATAGTAGAAACCATAGATCCAATATCACAATAAGCAAGGAAGTCTTGATTAGAGATGCTAATCCTAACAAGAGGTTCCCAGTCATTATCTATTTCCAAAATATCTCTCTTATTGGGTTTGGGTTTATCTACCTTCGTTAAGTCTAGAGCATCCATTCTTTTCTCAATAGTAGCAAGTCTATCTATGACAGTATCAAAATTATGATCATAAACAAAGTAACTAGATAGACCATGTATAATTTCAAGACCTCTAGCTTCATCACATTCCAGGAAATCTCCCACAGCTATAATGTCAAGGGAGTGTTTACACCATTTAAAAAGACCATGGTAAAAATTTCTAAGCACAATTTTTATAGGTATCCAAGGCATAATTCTTCTATGTGCATCAGAAATTCTGTCCCATGTCTTCTTCATATTTTCTCCATCCCTTTGATGGAAATCTAAAACTTCTGATTCCCTCAAAGCACCAAATCCTAACATGTTTGGCTAAACAGAAAGGACTACTAATAAAAAGACAAATATTTTTTTTTGCGATTTTCGATAAAAAGGAACTAAAGCAAAAATGAAAGGTAAACTAACAAGACTAAAAAGCAAAGGTAAAAGATAGCATGCAACTCCCCTATCCTGAAGAGTGGAGTCCCCGGCAACGGCGCCAGAAAATACTCCTTGATGGGCCTCGAACCCCTCGTTGGTTACCCCAAGTGGAAGGTGTAAGATGCAGTAAGTAGAAGTGCTTTCCCCTAGCAAAGATGCCAAGGATCGAATCCCCAGAGACTCCTAGGTTCAACAAGTAGGTGTCAATTGCTAACGGCGCAATTAGCAATCAACGTGGACCTGCACACAGATACAAATAACTTTGCTCCCAACGAGTACACAGAGGTTGTCAATCTCTCCGGCCTTGTAGTTCACAAAGGGTTAAAAGCAATATGATAGTAGTGATAGATAGTAATTTGCAATAGTAAGTAAATAGCGAAAAGTAAATAGTGTATGTGATCAATGATAGTAATATGGACCGGAGTCTCATGATGTTCACTAGTGATGTCTCTCTCCCAAAAGATGATAAAACAGCTATGTGAGGTAACAAATTACAGCTGGGCAATTGACAGGACCACGAACGCAAACCAATGCTGACTACATTGCAAGAAAGGTTGAGGTTCAAAGCATGGGCGGTACGCCAAAGTAAGTAGACCGAAATCCATCAATAGCTACTAATAATCATCCACCTTGAGATATCTATCCAGAACATCTCGCTGGTATTAAGTTGCGAGTCCCACCCATAGTGTAAACTCAATGCAACAGACAACTGCATTAAAAGAACTTTGCGTAAAGTAAACAATCCTTGCACCCGCGGGCACAAGCACCATTGTTTTCCCCCTTGTGGCAACAGCACATCCCCTAGACTCATGTTTCTGTCACTCAAGCTAGTCATCGAGGGGCATGAACCCACAATCGAGCATAACGTTCCCTCTTGGAGTCACTACCTATTACTCGGCCAAAGCAATAAATAACAACGGAGAACATGCAAGAATTACTTATGAACTAAAATATAAAAGAGGTGAATCAAATATATTACTCAAGATCAATCTGAACATAATCTCATAATCCATCGGATCCCAGCAAACTCAACATAGCAACAGCATAAGGATTACATAGGTGCCTCGATCATGTAGGGCAGCTCACGAGGACTAATTAGTGAAGCACAAGAACGGGAGGAGAACATCACATAGCTACTGGTCATGGACTCATGGTCCAAGGGAGACTACTCACGAGTCATCCGGGAGGCGCCCATGGTGGTGGAGAAGCTCCCGGTGGTGATCCTCCCCTCCGGCAGGGTGCTGGGAAGAGTTCTCCTGGTGCTCCCGATCTTGGAAGCGGCGGCGGCGGCGGAACAGAGATGGGATCGCGAAAAGAAGTCATGTTTCGAGGGTTACGGGGAACCCTTTAAATATATGCCAAAGTAGGGCACCGGGGGGCTCTCGGGGGGCCGAGGCGCCCCCCGCCGCGGCACAGCGGGGGCGCGCCCACAGGGCGCCTGGAGCCCCTGTGCCCCCCCCCCCCAGGCTGCCCTTCGGAAGCAGTGTTGTTTCCGATACGCTGATTTTTTATATATTTTTTCTGGATTTTTCTCGGCAGTTCTCGAAACGTGAAAACCTGAAATACAAAAACAGCCGAAAACAGAAACTGGCACTGGGGTGCACTGGATTAGTAAGTTAGTCCAAATATGATCAAAAGTGTATGGAAGTGTATCAATATCATAACAATATCACCCAAAAGTGGCATGGAGCAAGCAGAAATTATAGATACGTTTTGGACGTATCAACATCCCCAAGCTTAATTCCTGCTCGTCCTCGAGTAGGTAAATGATAACAAGAATAATTTCTGTGGTGACATGCTATTAACCATATAGGACTTTCTCATAGTCATATGACAAAAGCTTACTGAGACAATGATTCTATAGTAATTAAGTTGTCTCAAGAGAAAATCACAAATGACTGAAAGTTTTACAATATGAAACTGAAACATCAAAAAGATTTGCAATGAACATGATGTGAAATATGATAAAGTGATATCTAGCTTGCCCCCTTTAGTGATGCAAAACATAAGTGCAGGGGCACCTTCCAGGTTTAAGTGATGACTAGATACAATTATTTCAGAATAAACGATATCACAATCATGCAAAAGACAATGCTACTTTGGGACAATGCACATTACACTCAGAATGACAATCATTCTCTCAGTAGTTGGTGGTTGAAGTGCTAGAGCTTTTTATTTTGAAACATGGAAGCAATTGTGTCAACGGTAGTAGTACTTCATATGTGTCATGCATAAAACATCTTATAAGTTGCAAGCCTCATGCATCGAATACCAATAGTGCTCGCTCCTTGTCCTAATTAGCTCGGATCCCCATGGGTTATCATTGCATTGCATATGTTTTAACCAAGTGTCACAAAGGGGTACCTCTATGCCACCTGTACAAAGGTCCAAGGAGATAGATCGCATTTGATTTCTCGTTTTTGATAGATCTCAACTTGAGGACATCCATACCGGGACAACATAGAAAATAGATGATGGACTCCTCTTTAATGCATAAGCATATTCTCATGAGAGATTGAGGATTAAGGTCCAAGCTAAAACTTCCACCATGATGCATGGCTTTGGTTGGCGGCCCAATGTTCTTCTCTAACAATATGCATATTAATTCAACCCACGGTAAATCACCCTTACTTCAGACAAGACGAACATGCATAGCAACTCACATGATATTCAACAAAAGTGTGACAGTTGATGGCGTCCCCAGAAACATGGTTACCGCTCAGCAAGCAACTCATAAGAAATAAGATACATAAGCAGCATATTCTTTACCACAATAGTTTTTAGGCTACTTTCCCATGAGCTATGTATTGCATGGTTAATTTGCTTAGTGCAGGTGTAGGTTAGCAAAAGACTGGGAGCAACCAACTAAGAGAGCAATGACGGTCATAATCATGCAGAGCGACAAAGCAATATTGAATCAGGCATGGTAGATATATCGCTACTTAGAAACAAAAGATCATCAAGGCTTGACAAACTTTCTTTACAGTCTTGAATATGCGTGAGCATACGCCAAGTCAATCAAAATAAATTCTCGAAGGAAGATATTACTAAACCATACCACATCATAGGCAAACAAACCAAGTTGGTATTCCAATGACACATTGGGAACCCCCCAGCTATTCGAGATTAACCATAAGAAAACCCGAACTACTAAGCACCATCATGAAAGTAGCATCTTTATCATAGACACATTAACCAATGCAACGGAACCAAACTCTCTTAAATAGGTGAGCATGGTAATTAAATAGAGTTCAAGCAACCAACTAAATAAAAGCTCTTGAAAAGATAAGCATGAATACTAAGAGCAAAGCACGATAGTAGCTATTTAATAGACAAAGAACACACACAGCATAGATAGACATGAAAATTCTAT
This sequence comes from Secale cereale, assembly GCA_902687465.1. NCBI lineage: Eukaryota > Viridiplantae > Streptophyta > Magnoliopsida > Poales > Poaceae > Secale > Secale cereale. The sequence goes on along the minus strand of LR738715.1, from coordinate 109,915,231 downwards.
GTAATGTTCTAGGTAGAGGTGGAGCGTGTTTCTCTCCCAAATAAAGGAATGCTGGGTTCCGACTCGTTATGAAAAACTAAAAAGAAAACTAAAAGCAAGACGCTCCAAGTATAGCACAAAACACATGAAGTGATAAAAATATAGCGAAACGAAAGACGAACTGATAATGTTGATGGAGAAGGGGATGCACGGGGGGCATCCCCAAGCTTAGACGCTTGAGTCTCCTTGAATATTTATTGGGGGTGCACGAGGGCATCCCCAAGCTTGAGCGCTTGACACTCCTGAATCTTTTTATCATCTTCCCTCGCACACTTGAAAACTCCCTTCATGCACAACTCATCATAATCTGATTAGCGAGGTTAGTACCCTTAATAAAATAATTATGCCTTGCTGGAAATAAGGATATTCTTGAAGTTTTACTGTTTCTAAAGATTGCCAAAAGGTTTTTGCAAAGAAAAAGCAAGTTCTTAATTTGCAAAGTGAAGGTAAGGCAAAACAGGACAGAATCTGTGAAAAACAGAACAGCATGCAGTAATTGACCTGTTCGGGATACTTCTGCAACTTAAATAAAAAAACTCAGAACTGACGCACGAAAGACAATTATATAGAGAACGCTTTCGAAAAAATTCAGACCAAAAAGATGATCTGGTGATTTTATACGAATTTTTCTATCCAAGGACAGAATCTGTTTCCTGGACAGCACCTCACAACTTTTGAACTTTCTACCAATCAGAGGCTATACTTGGCACAAATATGAAAAGTAAAGATACAATGATGATGCTACAGCAGTAAACAACATCAAGACACAACAAAAGCAAAAAAATTATTCATGTGGGCTGCCTCCCAAAAGCGCTTTCTTTTATGCCTTTAAGCTAGGCATAATGCATAGAGGAATCAATATTCATCATAATAATCGGAGTTATAAATTGGTTCAAATGATTCCTCAACAAGTTCATTCTTGTTCCTTCTAGGAAAGGGATACGCACCTTTTGCCTTCCCGCGTAAGCGGATTTGTCCCTTACCTATATCAATGAAGCCTTTAACTGCTCGGAGGAAGTCCCTTCCAAGCACTATATTTCCTTGGTTTGGCTCCATGATGGAGAAATCAATCATTGCAATCCCCTTAAGGAATTTAACTGGCACGTCTTTTATTTTTCCCTGGATTTCAGAAATATCTCCATTAGTGTGTTCATGATAAGATGGTAGTATATCCATATTAAATTTTAAAGAATCATGAACAATTTTTGGCATAGTAGAAACCATAGATCCAATATCACAATAAGCAAGGAAGTCTTGATTAGAGATGCTAATCCTAACAAGAGGTTCCCAGTCATTATCTATTTCCAAAATATCTCTCTTATTGGGTTTGGGTTTCTCTACCTTCGTTAAGTCTAGAGCATCCATTCTTTTCTCAATAGTAGCAAGTCTATCTATGACAGTATCAAAATTATGATCATAAACAAAGTAACTAGATAGACCATGTATAATTTCAAGAGCTCTAGCTTCATCACATTCCAGGAAATCTAGCTCAGCTATAATGTCAAGGGAGTGTTTACACCATTTAAAAAGACCATGGTAAAAATTTCTAAGCACATTTTTTATAGGTATCCAAGGCATAATTCTTCTATGTGCATCAGAAATTCTGTCCCATGTCTTCTTCATATTTTCTCCATCCCTTTGATGGTAATCTAAAACTTCTGATTCCCTCAAAGCACCAAATCCTAACATGTTTGGCTAAACAGAAAGGACTACTAATAAAAAGACAATTTTTTTTTTGTGATTTTCGATAAAAAGGAACTAAAGCAAAAATGAAAGGTAAACTAACAAGACTAAAAAGCAAAGGTAAAAGATAGCATGCAACTCCCCTATCCTGAAGAGTGGAGTCCCCGGCAACGGCGCCAGAAAATACTCCTTGATGGGCCTCGAACCTCTCATTGGTTACCCCAAGTGGAAGGTGTAAGATGCAGTAAGTAGAAGTGTTTTCCCCTAGCAAAGATGCCAAGGATCGAATCCCCAGAGACTCCTAGGTTCAACAAATAGGTGTCAATTGCTAACGGCGCAATTAGCAATCAACGTGGACCTGCACACAGTTACAAATAACTTTGCTCCCAACGAGTACAGAGAGGTTGTCAATCTCTCTGGCCTTGTAGTTCACAAAGGGTTAAAAGCAATATGATAGTAGTGATAGATAGTAATTTGCAATAGTAAGTAAATAGCGAAAAGTAAATAGTGTATGTGATCAATGATAGTAATATGGACCGGAGTCTCATGATGTTCACTAGTGATGTCTCTCTCCCAAAAGATGATAAAACAACTATGTGAGGTAACAAATTACAGCTGGGCAATTGACAGGACCACGAACGCAAACCAATGCTGACTACATTGCAAGAAAGGTTGAGGTTCAAAGCATGGGCGGTACGCCAAAGTAAGTAGACCAAAATCCATCAATAGCTACTACTAATCATCCACCTTGAGATATCTATCCAGAACATCTCGCTGGTATTAAGTTGCGAGTCCCACCCATAGTGTAAACTCAATGCAACAGACAACTGCATTGAAAGAACTTTGCGTAAAGTAAACAATCCTTGCACCCGCGGGCACAAGCACCATTGTTTTCCCCCTTGTGGCAACAGCACATCCCCTAGACTCATGTTTCTGCCACTCAAGCTAGTCATCGAGGGGCATGAACCCACAATCGAGCATAACGTTCCCTCTTGGAGTCACTACCTATTACTCGGCCAAAGCAATAAATAACAACGGAGAACATGCAAGAATTACTTATGAACTAAAATATAAAAGAGGTGAATCAAATATATTACTCAAGATCAATCTGAACATAATCTCATAATCCATCGGATCCCAGCAAACTCAACATAGCAACAGCATAAGGATTACATAGGTGCCTCGATCATGTAGGGCAGCTCACGAGGACTAATTAGTGAAGCACAAGAACGGGAGGAGAACATCACATAGCTACTGTTCATGGACTCATGGTCCAAGGGAGACTACTCACGAGTCATCCGGGAGGCGTCCATGGTGGTGGAGAAGCTCCCGGTGGTGATCCTCCCCTCCGGCAGGGTGCCGGGAAGAGTTCTCCTGGTGCTCCCGATCTTGGAAGCGGCGGCGGCGGTGGAACAGAGATGGGATCGCGAAAAGAAGTCCTGTTTCGAGGGTTACGGGGAACCCTTTAAATATATGCCAAAGTAGGGCACCGGGGGGCTCTCGGGGGGCCGAGGCGCCCCCCCCCCCCCCCCGGCGCGGCCCAGGGGGGGCGCGCCCACAGGGCGCCTGGAGCCCCTGTGGCCCCCCCCAGGCTGCCCTTCGGACGCAGTGTTGTTTCCGATACGCTGATTTTTTATATATTTTTTCTGGATTTTTCTGGGTAGTTCTCGAAACGTGAAAACCTGAAATACAAAAACAGCCGAAAACAGAAACTGGCACTGGGGTGCACTGGATTAGTAAGTTAGTCCAAATATGATCAAAAGTGTATGGAAGTGTATGAATATCATAGCAATATCACCCAAAAGTGGCATGGAGCAAGCAGAAATTATAGATACGTTTTGGACGTATCAGCACGCCAGGCCACGGCGATGGTGCTGCAGGCGTGCGCTGGCAGTGGAGAAGGCCACGCGGAGCGCTGGGGTGACTTGGGCGGCGCCGAACGGCGTCGAGCTGCAGGATGCTTTCTGCCAGCCGCCATGGGCGGTTCTGTTGTCGTGGAAGTCGCCGGCGTGGTCGGGCCAGGGCGCCACCGACGCCCAGAAGCAGCCAAGCGAGCGTGCGGCGTGTTGGATAAGCAGGAGGTGCAGTGTACATCGATCCAAGGCAGGCACTGGCGAGATTGTCGCTGCGGTTCTAACGAACTGACGAACTGCACTGTCGACAGCTTCAGTTAGCAGTTTCTGAAACTGATAGCACAGTGTATGCCAGGTGTTCGATGAAATGATTCTGGCACGTGGGAAATGTTTCTGGGGCTGATATTTGGTGGAGTGGCCTCTTGATGCATCTAGAGGCTGCCTGAATTTTCACAGAATTTTTGGAAGAAGATAAATATGAATTTCACCAAATTTTGCAAATCTGGTCCAAACTTGCAGCAGATGAAATTTGAAAATTTTGAACTGTGGACCAGTGAAACAAGATGGATCTAGGTTGTGGGTACTAAGGACTAACTAGGGAAGCTAGTTTGGGAACAAACAACAAGATGGATATGGTGGTCCCTTTGTAAATCACCAAGGTCCACTATAAAAGACAGAAATAGTTTTTGGAGCAAAATAAATAGAGGAAAAATTCCAATAAGGTCAAAACATACTGGAATTGATGAGAGACTTGTCTTAAGGTGTGGAGAGGGTCTTGGAGAGAAATGTTTCTGTTGGGGTCATGGCAAGATGAAGGTTGGAGAGAAAGATAGGTCCAAGGTTAAACCTGAGAGGTTTAAATCAAGAAGGAGAGAAATCAAACAACCTCTTTTGAAACTCAACTTGTGCTTGAGCTAACACAAGAGAAAACCTTCAAGACCAAAAACCAGGCTTGAGAAAACACACAAACTTTGGCCAGAAGAGATTTTAGAAGGGTCTTAAGAGAAGATCAAACAAACCCCTTCCAAAAGACCAAAAGCTTTGGAAGAAAAACCAAACCCAAAAATTTGGGGTGTTACAACACCTACCCCCTTAGGAAAAATCTCGTCCTCGAGATTTCAGCTGATCCTTAAATAGGTGTGGGTGTTCTGTCCGAAGGAAATCTTCTCTTTCCCATGTTGCCTCATCCTCTGTGTGATTACTCCACTGAACCTTGAGAAATTTAATAGTCTTCTGACGGGTTCTCCTCTCACACTCCTCCAAAAATTATACTGGGTGCTCCCGGTAGGTGAGATCTGGTTGCACGTCAAGGTTTTCATGTGACACATGCATCTCTGGGTTGCTTACACACTTCTGTAGTTGCGAGACGTGGAACACGTCGTGGACGTCTGACAGTTCCTTGGGAAGGTCCAGCTGGTAAGCCACTGTGCATCTCCGTGCAATTATACGAAAGGGTTCGATGAACCGGGGTGCTAGTTTCCCTCTGACCTTGAATCGTTGCAGCCCTCTCATAGGTGATACACATAAGTATACATCTTCACCGGGCTAAAAACTTATTTCCCGATGCTTTTGATCGTAATAGATCTTCTGTCGGCTTTGGGCTGTTTTGAGTCGATCCCGTATTGTCTTTACTCTTTCCTCGGCTTCTTTCAACATATCTGGGCCGAATATACGACTGTCCCCTGTTTCCGACCAGTTTAATGGAGTGCGGCATCTTCATCCGTACAAGGCTTCGAACGGTGTCATCTGCAGGCTGGCTTGGTAACTATTGTTGTATGCAAACTCGACATATGGTAAGCTTGCTTCCCAACTGGTCCCATATGTGAGGACACATGCCCTTAGCATGTCTTCAAGTATTTGGTTTACTCATTCCGTTTGTCCTCCAGTCTGGGGGTGATAAGCTGTACTGAACGTTAGTTGCATTCCGAGGGCTTGTTGCAACTGGTCCCAAAATTTGAAGACGGACTGAGTGCCTCTGTCGGATATTATAGTCTTTGGAACCCCATGTAGGCACACTATACGGGCGAGGTAAAGCTTGGCAAGATTTTGGGTGGTGTGGGTTGTTTTGACTGGTATGAAGTGTGCTACCTTGGTCAGCCTATCTGTGATGACCCATATGGCATCATTACCGTGCTGTGACCGTGGTAGTCCAACAATAAAATCCATTCCAATATCGTCCCATTTCCACTCTGGTATCTTGTTTGGCTGTAAGAGTCCTGCGGGTTTTTGGTGCTCGGCTTTAATGCGTTGACATGAATCGCAGCATGCAATATATGTGGCTATATCCCTTTTCATGTCGTGCCACCAAAATCTTTCCTGAATGTCTTTGTACATTTTTGTCCCACCAGGGTGGATTGAGTATGGAGCAGTGTGGCTTTCTGCTAGAATTTGCTGTTTAAGGTCATTGCTATTTGGTACGCAAAGTCTGTCTCCGAACCATAATATTCCCTCACTGTCTATGGTGAATTCTGAGGCCTTGCCCTGACTTACTTTTCTTTTTATCCCTTTGATGCTGGGGTGTCCAGGCTGAGCCTTCTTTATTTGTTCTATTAGCGTAGGCTGTATTTCCAGACTTGACACTTCGCCTTCAGTGATCATCATTAAGTTGAGCTTGGCGAATTCTCGCTGAAATTCGGATCTCAGGTTCTGTAGACTGCCTTTGTTCGGGCTGGGGTTACGGCTGAGAGCATCAGCTACTACGTTTGCCTTCCCTGGGTGGTAGTGGATACCAACGTCATAATCTTTTACCAGTTCCAGCCAGCGTCGTTGTCGCAAATTGAGTTCTGGTTGCGTGAAAATGTATCTGAGGCTCTTATGGTCCGTATATATTTCACAGCGATTCCCGAGCAAAAAGTGCCTCCACTCCTTGAGTGCATGAATGACTGCTGCCAATTCCAAATCGTGAGTAGGGTAATTTTCTTCATGTTTTCTCAGTTGCCGGGAAGCGTAGGCGACTACTTTGCCCTCTTGCATTAGTACGCACCGAGGCCCTTTCGGGATGCGTCGCAATATACTTCAAAACTCCTGTGTATGTTTGGTACAACCAATACTGGGGTTGTTGTTAACTTCTTTTTGAGTTCTTGGAAGCTTTTCTCACATGCTTCGGTCCATACGAACTTCTTATCCTTCTTGAGTAACTGTGTCATTGGTTTGGCTATGGTGGAAAATCCTTCAATAAACCTTCTGTAATACCCAGCCATACCGAGGAAACTTCGTATGTCTGTCACACTGGCCGGTGACTTCCAGCCAAGTACGGCCTTAACTTTATCTGGGTCCACAGCAATTCCTTCTTGTGTTAATACGTGTCCTAGGAAACCCACTTGCCTCAACCAAAATTCACATTTGCTGAATTTGGCGTAAAGTTAGTGTTTCCTTAATTCTCCCAGTACAATGCGGAGGTGTCCAGCATGTTCTTCCGGTGTCTTTGAATATACCAAGAAATCATCAATAAATACCACCACAAATTTGTCCATAAATTTCATAAATATTTTTTCATGAGGTGGACGAAATATGCGGGGGCGTTGGTCAGTCCAAACGGCATTACTGTAAATTCATAAAGTCTGTATCTGGAGGTGAATGCTGTTTTCGGGATATCTTCGGTTCGTACTTTCAATTGATGATAACCTGACCTTAAGTCAACTTTTGAGAAAACCTTGGCTTGTGCGAGCTGGTCAAATAAATCATTTATCCGTGGCATCGGATATTTGTTCTTGATGGTGACCATGTTGAGCGCTCGGTAGTCTATACACAACCTCATAGTCCCATCCTTCTTTTTGGCAAATAATACCGGCGAACCCCAAGGTGAGGAGCTGGCCCGTATGAATCCTTTGTCCAGCAATTCCTTGATTTGTTTCTTTAGTTCAACCAACTCGGATAGTGCCATTCTGTACGGCTTTTTGTATATGGGGGTGGTTCCAGGCGCTAGCTCGATGATGAATTCTATTTCTCTGTCTGGTGGCATGCCCGGTAGTTCTTCGGGAAATACGTCCGGAAATTCACATACAACTGGAACTTTGCTTAACTCAGAAGTGTCTACCTTGTTTAATTTTGGTTGCCGCGATACTGGCCTTTCTTGAGCTGCGACTCTTATTGTCTTTCCGTGATGATGAGTAAGAATCACTGTCATGTTGAAGCAATCGATAAATCCTTTGTTGGTGGTTAGCCAATCCATACCCAGGATAACATCCAGTCCCTTGTTTTCCAACACGATGAGGTTTGCGTGAAACTTTAATCCTTCAATTTCAACGGTCAAACCTTGGCAGTAATTCTGAGTGATCTGCTTACTTCCGGGGGATTTGATGGTCATTGATTTTCCCAAGGGAAATATTGAAAAACCGTGTAGCAAAGCAAAACTCTTCGAAATGAACGAATGAGAAGCTCCAGAATCAAACAAAATTGTGGCAGGTATTGTGTTGACAGGGAACGTACCGAGTACGATATCCGGGGCATCCTGTGTTTGCTCCTTAGTCACATGGTTTAGGTGGCCTTTCTTGTGGTTGTTATTGGGGTTGAAGTTGTTACGCTTGGGCGCGGAATTGTTTCCATTGCTGTTAGGCTTTGGTGCTGAGTTTCTTGGCTTTGGGCACTGTTTAGCGTAGTGTCCTTCTTCTCCACATGCGTAGCAGGTAACACCTGGGTGATAGGTGAAATCCTTGTCCCTTGCATGAAAATTCCTGCTTGGGCGTGTGTCATTTGTCATGAGTTTGTTCGCCCCATTTTTCTGGAAGTTTACCTTATTCCTGTTGCTGCGAGGGTGGTTGGTCTGATCCCTTTTTCTCTTGCGAATGTCTTCCAGACTGCGACGTTCATTCTCCAACGTAATAGCTTTGTCCACCAGTGTCTTGAAATCTGGAAAAGTGTGTACGACTAACTGGCATTTTAGTGCTGGTGCCAGTCCGTCCCGGAATTTTTCCATCTTCTTGTTTTCAGTCATACGCTCTTCGTTGGCATAATGGGATAATTGCGTAAACTGACTGTTGTACTCAGGTACTGTCATGCCCCTTTGCTTGAGGTCATCAAATTCTCTTTTCTTTATCTTCATAATGCTCTTAGGGATGTGTGCCCCACGGAAGCCTTCCTTGAAATTTTCCCAGGTGATATTATTTATGTCGGGATGCATAAGCAGAAAATTTTCCCACCATGACGCGGCTGCTCCAGTAAGGTAATGTGGTGCGTAAAGTACCTTTTCACGATCTGAGCATTGAGCCACAATTAATTTCCTTTCAATATCTCGAAGCCAATCATCGGCTTCAAGAGGTTTGTCTGTGTGCGAAAACGTTGTTGGACGTGTCTTCTGGAATTCAGATAATTTTGAGTGCTGCTGGTATGGCTCACGGTGATTTCCCATGTTAATGACATGGTTCATCATTTCTTGGTGATGTTGCTGACTTTGCTCGTAAAGACGGCATACTTGGGAAAATGGGGTTTCGCTGCCCTACTAACTTGACTGCCCCTGTGTGATATTGTTGTCTGACTGCGTGCCATAATTTTCCTCTGGCGGACTTGGCATGGAACGTGTCCAGGGACGAGTCATTTCTTACTCTGGGGTATTATTGCAGAAATCATGAGAAGAACCGAGTAGCAAAATAAATCAAGATTTGCAAAAGCAACAAAACACGAGCTCCAAAGAGATTTTTAAAATAAACTGCTGGATTGCACACGGAGAAGGACCGCTTAGTACATATCTTACACGCGGGTTCTAATTATACATACGCCACTCAGGATGTGCGTACACAATCCTGACATGTTATTTATGCTAGTGCACTCCTCCAAGATCCTACATGATGCACAAACAGACTACTCCCATCAACCTATTTTACATATCACACACATAAAACAAGCGAGCACAGTGCATCGGGAATAACGCACTAGTCGGAGATGTTGAAGATTTCCCTCGGCCTGCCGAGGGTAAGGCCCAGTGGTGCTGGAGACTCAACTGACTCCTCACTAATAGGCTCCAGGCGCGGAATATGGGTACGAGGTGTTGATGCAGGCGCGGCAGGTGGTGCAGCTCTGACTGGGGTAGGAGCAATGACCTGGTCAAACTCCTCCGTGGTAGGCAAACGGCGAGCGGTGGCTAATATGGAAGGTGCATAGGATGCGGCGGATGAGACAAATGTCATTGGTGGTGCAGTATGGAGTAGCTCCCTCCTGTTGGCGGAGCCACTCTGGACCAATTCCATATGAGTAGCCACCAAGTCGTCCACAAGATTATCAAAGGCTGACTCAAGTGCCTAGAGGTATTCGAGCATTGATTCAATGGCTTCATCACGCTCCCCATTTGCGCAAGCAAATGCATAGTGGCACGTGTAGGGCACGTGGCATGGGAGGTAACGGGAGCGACGAGTCTTCATTGATGGAAGGATGTCCCGGAGACGAGCTATCGCCTCACGGGCAACCATTTGCATGGCATGCCTCTCCGTAGGCATGGCTCTGCCCACAAATCAGAGGCGGCGCGCTTCAGAACGCCCTCCCTTAAAGTGCACCACGGCCTGGTGCATCGACACGCTGTCGTTGAGCTTGTGACGGTAGAGTGTAAACTCTGGACGGGTTGATGGCCCAATCGCGACTTTGGTGATGGCGAAGAGGAGCTTGACAAACCCCTCAGGAATGTTGGCGAACACCTGTGCATCACAGTCATTGCTGGCCATCTACAAAAGTAGACAAAAATTCCGAATAGTCAAGTCATAAATTTATGATGACCAACAGAAAATTGCTACAGATGTAAAAATGCTGAACAGCAATTATTTGCAAATAACCGATTAGCAAGCGCACCTAGTGGCTTCCTACAGTCAGCCTGGCTCTGATACCAAGGTTGTCAGGACCGGTCTTTCAGTAAAATAATTACCGGAAGACCGACCTTTTTATTAAACCAACGAGGAAGAGTACTTCATGCTGATAGACAATTCCTTGATACAGAATTCCAGTACACTGAATATTATACAAGGTTGAGCTGGGGTTGCTCAACAATTTTACTACAAGCGCGCCAATATAGTACATAAAGGCGGATATGACACAAAGGCAGGGTGGCATACTACTAACTCGTAATAAAAAGGTGGTGGGTATGTCACAGCAAAGTGGGTGACGTGACTCAAATATAATACAGTTCATCGAGTGTCGGAGTGAGACCCGATGAATTTATTTAGTGGTAGGCGGAAGCGGTTATATGACAGTGATCAACTCCAGGATCGCAAGAGACTGACTGGGACTCCACTAGACGTCGGGCCCGCTATCGAATTCTTCATCCATGAGATCGCCTTCGTCCACATCTGGCCAAATCAACAAACCAGGTGAGTACTTTGAATGTACTCGCAAGACGGTTCGGACTTAAGATATAATAAATGACAACATGATGCATGTGAGTATTCTAACAAAAATGCAACCGGGTAAATATATTCCTGCGCCGTATGAAAATAAATAGAAGTCGGGCGGTAATCCTCCCAAAATCCATAAAAATAAATAAAAGGAGACCAGACGAGGGTCTGCGTGACGCCTCGAGAGGAAATAATAAACTGGTAACATGCCACAGTCGGGCATCTGAGCGACGCCACATAAAGGGCTAAATCAGAAAATAAAAGACAAGAATGCCACAGTCGGACGTCTGAGCGACATCACATAAAGGACTTATAAATAACAAGAATGCCACAGTCGGACGTCTGAGCGACATCACATAAAGGGCTTATAAATAACAAGGATGCCACAGTCGGACGTCTGAGCGACATCACATAAAGGGCTTATAAATAACAAGAATGCCACAGTCGGACGTCTGAGCAACATCACATAAAGAGCTTATAAATAACAAGAATGCCACAGTCAGACGTCTGAGCGACATCACATAAAGGGCTTATAAATAACAAGAATGCCACAGTCGGACGTCTGAGCGACATCACATAAAGGGCTTATAAATAATAAGAATGCCACAGTCGAACGTCTGAGCGACATCACATAAAGGGCTTATAAATAACAAGAACGTAATGGTGAAGTACTTCGGGAAGTAAATCAGTACAGAGATAACTGGTGAGTTCATCTACCAAATGAACTTGACGAAATCACTACTCTTGTTACTATTATGCATTTACTAGAGACGGTCACCGGGTTGACACAAAGATTGACCCTAGGCCATAAACATGGCTACTTGAAGGATTTAACTCTGCAGAGCTTGTACTATTAAATCATAGCCAACGGATTCTACTAGCCACGGGGACTAGTTCCGTCTACGGTGTTTTAGCAGAAACTCAACTGACCAGTACACACCCATTTCACATCCTGCTGTCCGGAATCACCCGTGACAACGTTCACGAAAAACTTTAAGACAGGGAGGCTACAACCTCGAATAGCATGGGATCAAATTTGTATATGCGCGCTCTAAGGGGTGCCCCCCTCTCGGTCCCAACCGGAAACACCCATGCCCCCTGACCGGATGACGGGCTTTAATCCAGGGCCATGGAACCCTCATCCCGGCCCCTCTACTTGGTGTGTACTCGGAAAGTGGTTTGCAACTGACTAGACCGTAATCTTAACAGACGGCCTATGATAGTACCGAAAAGGAGATGATCGGGATCACGACCTAATCCCCATTGATACTAAGTTAACCAATTGCTGGCATGCTCCAATAGTACCAGTATACCACCCATCATGTCACCACATGATCGAGGTGGTTCAAACATTATCATTCGGGGCTCACCCGAAGCTTGCTTGCATGCAATATAACCATACACAAATGCTTATATGACCATGCTTATCAGAAGAACTACTCGAGCAAACATGCAACACATCCATCATATCGAAGGTTCAAACATGCTTGCCTGGTTCGGAGTAGTCGAAGTCTAACTCGGTGAGGTTCGCGGCTCCGTCACGTCCTTCGGTATCTACGTATTCAAACAAACGGATACTAACATAAATACCACGTGTGCAAATAAAGTTGCTCCAAATTTTTTCACATAAATATGACAAAAGACTAGACAGAAAACTAAAGAGGACAAAAAAATAATCAACTCAAAATCATCTTTAAATAAAAAGATATTAGAGTTTCTGTCCAGGGACTCATTTGTAATGAAACAGAAAAATTTCAGGGGCTAGAATAGAAAACAGAAAAGCGAACCGGTACGCAGTACGCCAACTGAAGAAGGAAACGTACTTCGCCCGAAGGCGCTTTCCAGAAAAACGGTTCGGAGAGAGATGAGAGGCTGACGAGGGGTCCCACTCGTCGGATTTGAACTCTGAGACAGAGTCGCGCCGATGCCGATCCACGGCGAGTTAGGGGAGGGGAGTGGTACGTACAGCTTCTTGGTGATCTTCCGCGACGATTGGTGGTGGAGTTGAGCGTCGACGAGCCCCACGTCGACGGCGACCCTGTCTCCGGCGGACGGCGGCTCGGGTGGTCGTGGGCCTCGTCGGGGAGAGTTCTTGGGGTCGAATTGGAGTGGGGGTTAGGTTTAGGTAGGTGCCAGGGTGCTACGCTCGAGTCCACACGGCGGAGGAGCTCTCACCGGAGAGAACGCTGCTGGAGCCCGAGGCGGACGGAGTTGGCCGGAGTTGGGGAAGAAGGGCCCCTCGAGGCTCTTCCAGAGGCTGGGCGCGGTCTAGGGAGATGGTGGAGGTGTTCAGGCTCGAGAACGAGCTCGGGGGTGCTTTATATAGCCGGTCCGAGGCGGTTGCCATGAACGGGATAAGTCCGGCGAGCGATTGCGGCGATGCAGTGGCTGGACGGCGGTTTTAGGGGCTTGAGCATCGACTAGGAAGTGCACTGGTTCCATTCTCGTGCCTAACTTAGCAGGGGAGGGGTGATTACGGGCTGCCCTCGACGGAACGACCGTGCGGCACGTCGGCGGCAGAGAACGCGCTCTGCGCGTGCCAGGCCATGGCGACGGTGCTGCAGGCGTGCGCTGGCAATGGAGAAGTCCACGCGGAGCGCTGGGGTGACTTGGGCGGCGCAAAACGGCGTCAAGCTGCAGGATGCTTTCTGCCAGCCGCCACGGGCGGTTCTGTTGCCGTGGAAGTCGACGGCGTGGTCGGGCCAGGGCGCCACCGACGTCCAGAAGCAGCCAAGCGAGCATGCGGCGTGTTGGATAAGCAGGAGGTGCAGTGTACATCGATCCAAGGTAGGCACTGGCGAGATTGTCGCTGCGGTTCTAACGAACTGACGAACTGCACTGTCGACAGCTTCAGTTAGCAGTTTCTGAAACTGATAGCACAGTGTATGCCAGGTGTTCGATGAAATGATTCTGGCACGTGGGAAATGTTTCTGGGGCTGATATTTGGTGGAGTGGCCTCTTGATGCATCTAGAGGCTGCCTGAATTTTCACAGAATTTTTGGAAGAAGATAAATATGAATTTCACCAAATTTTGCAAATCTGGTCCAAACTTGCAGCAGATGAAATTTGAAAATTTTGAACTGTGGACCAGTGAAACAAGATGGATCTAGGTTGTGGGTACTAAGGACTAACTAGGGAAGCTAGTTTGGGAACAAACAACAAGATGGATATGGTGGTCCCTTTGTAAATCACCAAGGTCCACTATAAAAGACAGAAATAGTTTTTGGAGCAAAATAAATAGAGGAAAAATTCCAATAAGGTCAAAACATACTGGAATTGATGAGAGACTTGTCTTAAGGTGTGGAGAGGGTCTTGGAGAGAAATGTTTCTGTTGGGGTCATGGCAAGATGAAGGTTGGAGAGAAAGATAGGTCCAAGGTTAAACCTGAGAGGTTTAAATCAAGAAGGAGAGAAATCAAACAACCTCTTTTGAAACTCAACTTGTGCTTGAGCTAACACAAGAGAAAACCTTCAAGATCAAAAACTAGGCTTGATAAAACACACAAACTTTGGCCAGAAGAGATTTTAGAAGGGTCTTAAGAGAAGATCAAACAAACCCCTTCCAAAAGACCAAAAGCTTTGGAAGAAAAACCAAACCCAAAAATTTGGGGTGTTACAACTGGTGGGCTGTGAAGATCATAGTTGAACATCATCTCTCGTATCCGTATAGGACTCATGTATTCGTATAAAGGCATGTTTTAGGTTCAGGTGTAATCTTTCCTTCCTTTGCAAGATGGTATGTACAAACCCTAGGCCCCTCCGGTGTGTATATAAACCGGAGGGTTTAGTCCGCAGAGGCTAGGGGAGAATCTAAAATCCTCATAGGCTAGACTTTAGGGTTTAGTCATTACGATCTCGAGGTAGAACAGCTCTTGTATTCATATTCATGCATATTAACATAGCAGGAAGTAGGGTTTTACCTCGATCAAGAGGGCCTGAACCTGGGTAAACATCGTGTCCCCAGCCTCCTGTTACCATCGATCCTCAGACGCATAGTTCGGTACCCCCTACTCGAGATCCGCCGGTTTTGACACCGATAATGTCTACATTGTATAATCTGGCGTAAAACCCCTCTTCTGCAGGTGTTTGCCCATTTCATCCTCTGTCCTCTTGTGCCAATTGTTGCACCCGGCACAAGGGCACCAGGTTGTCCTCTGGCCATTTGCAAATGCGGCTCTCAGAAACCCCTTGGTTTTTGTGAGCCATTCACTGGTCATGTCTTTCTGACTAGTGTGACCGTTGTACATCCACACACGATCACTCATCTTGCCTAGCTACTGGACACATAAGAAATATATATATATATATAAATCAGCATGTATATATTCATCAGTTAATGGAGTTTGTCACTTTTATTACGTCCATGCAACCTAGATGCTAATAGGTAAAGATAGGTCCTAATCCCACCCGAGTATGTGTAGATTGGGTTTGTTTTCCCATGCTCTGCTCTAGATCTGATGCAAAATTTTGGCAGCACCTCCCCACTGTTCTCCTGATACACGTCTCGGCAATAAGCAGAGATGATGTGTACCTGGAGAACAACAGGGAGGCACTGATGAAATTCTGCATCGAATCTGGAGCAAAGCATATGGGAAAATGAACCCAATCTACACATACTCGGGCTATCCATGGATAACGTTCGACAATTCGAAAGAATCGCGTTTATAAATATGCAAATGCATGCATATTTATAGATGTAACCCTTTCAAACAGGAGATGCATAGTGGTCACGCATACTAATGACTGAAGGCACCTATAGCTAGCAAGTTTCATCACCACGAAGACCAGAACAGAGCAAATGAAGGGGGGGAGGAGATGTCTTTTGTGCTCACCCACGAACGCAGGGGTGGAGCTCGTCGAACACTAGACCCTCGCAGCGACGAAAAAACTGCGCATTTAAATCGAAAGATGAGTATCATAGCAGTTTTTTCCCGTCAACCTAACTAAATACGAGCGGGTTAGGGGGTTCCTCGGCGTCGATGGAACCCTAAATAGCAAGTATCATCCCACAAGATCCACATCCCACAAGTGACACCGGCGCCCGGCGTCTCGCACGCAGCAATAGTTCTAGGGGCCGATGATGGTCAAACACCTTGGCGAATTAGTCTGGAAGCCTCTGTGATGAGGATTAAAGCCAAATTTTGAAACTTCGAACAACCAAACCGACTTGAGTCAGTTTGGGTGTTTCAAGTTACAACACTTGACTTTTAATCGTCATTGCAGAGGCTGCAAGACAAATTCGCAAAGGTGTTCGATCGCCATCGATTCCGAGAATTGTTGTTGCGTGACACTAGACGCCGGCATCACTTGTGGGATGTGGATGTAGTGTTCGACACTGATGACCACATGTATCTCGCACCGACAATACTTGCTATTTAGGGTTCCATCAATGTCGAGGAACCCCCTAACCCGCTCGTCCACGGGCGCCCTCTGGTATGGCGACGCACAGTCGACGGGTCAGCACTCGGACCGGGGGGTTCTCAGCATGGGCGTCGGGACTGGCGGGACCCACCGGCTCCACCATATATTCTTCTTTGTTTCAATTTTTTCTTCTTCTAATTATCTAAACCTAAACCTAGCACTAACCAAATCCTACCACTATAACCTAAACCTATTAATAACACTTAAACCTAATCACAAATAACAGTAGAAAAAACAAAATAAATCACCTTGGCTCCGGCGGTGGTGGAGGAGGCGGCGGGCGCTGGGGCGGCGGGGGCGGGGCGGGCGCTGGGGCGGCGGTGGTGGGCCTGCGAGCCGGGGCGGGCCAGGCGCCGGGGTGGCGGGGCGGGGCGGTGGCGGGACCGGCGGGGCGGGTGGAGATCAAGAGAGATATAGGGGGAGAGAGAGAGGGCTGGGGCAAGGGCGCGACCCCTTTTCTGCTAGGTCACAACTCTTTGTCGTCTGCTAGCGGATGACAAAGAGCGTACCTAGTGGGATGGGGCGGGGGGACGACCGTTAAAATGGCCACTTTCTTTGCCATCTGCTAGCGGACGGCACATAATCTTTGCCGTCTGCTAGCAGACAACAAAAAAAGTGGCCGTTAGGTCGTCTTCGTTAGCCCGCCACCCACCCTCTTTGCTGTCCGCAAGATTCTTTGCCGTGTGCTAGCGGACAACAAAGAGGTGGCTGATGGCAAAGCCTTCCTTTACCGTCCGCTGCCTCTTTGTCGTCCGCTTTCTGGTGGCTGATGGCAAAGCCTTCCTTTGTCATCCGCTAGCTGACGGAAAAGAGCCAACGGATGGCAAATCTGCTGATTCCAATAGTGATTAGGTGTAAATCGGGATGCAATGTTCCGTCTCCTGCATAAGGATTAGCTAGCAGTTTCTCTACCATACCCAAAGGAATCTCAAAGTGAATATTTTCAGTAGGTGCATTAGGTTGAGGAGCAACTCTTTTTTCTTCCGGTCGGGGTGAAGATACCCTGAACAAACCTCTCAAAGGATTATTTTCGATAGTAACAAGTGACAGTAAATTTCAGCACACTATATAAATGTTTCCTTACCAAATTCCACTTACCAAAGGCGCTTCACTCCCCGGCAACGGTGCCAGAAAAGAGTCTTGATGACCCACAAGTGTAGGGGTTCTATCGTAGTTCTTTCAATAAGTAAGAGTGTCGAACCCGAACGAGGAGCAGAAGGAAATGACAAGCGGTTTTCAGTAAGGTTTTCTCTGCAAGCACTGAAATTATCGGTAATAGATAGTTGTGTGATAGTATAATTCGTAATGGGTAACAAGTAAAAAAAGTAAACAAGGCGCAACAAGGTGGCCCAATCCTTTTTGTAGCAAAGGACAAGCCTGGACGTACTCTTATATAAAGCAAAGTGCTCCCGAGGACACATGAGAATCACTGTCAAGCTAGTTTTCATCATGCTCATATGATTCATGTTCGATACTTTGATAATTTGATACGTGGGTGGACCAGAGCTTGGGTGTTGTCCTTCCTTGGACAAGCCTCCCACTTATGATTAACCACTCTCGCACGCATCCATAACTATGGAAGAAGTATTAAGATAAATCTAACCATAGCATGAAACATAGGGATCCAAATCAGCCCTTACGAAGCAACGCATAAACTAGGGTTTATGCTTCTGTCACTCTAGCAACCCATCATCTACTTATTACTTCCCAATGCCTTCCCCTAGGCCCAAATAATGCTGAAGTGTCATGTAGTCGACGTTCACATAACACCACTAGAGGGAAGACAACATACATCTCATCAAAATATTGAATGAATACCAAATTCACATGATTACTTATAGCAAGACTTCTCCCATGTCCTCATGAATAAAAAGTAACTACTCACAAAGCATGTTTATGTTCATGATCATAGGTGTATTGAATATCATTAAGGATCTGAACATATGATCTTCCACCAAATAAACTAACTAGCATCAACTGCAAGGAGTAATCAACACTACTAGCAACCCACACGTACCAATCTGAGGTTGTGAGACAAAGATTGGATACTAAAGATGAACTAGGGTTTGAGAGGAGATAGTGCTGGTGAAGATGTTAATGGAGATTGACCCCCTCTCGATGAGAGGATCTTTGGAGATTGACCCCTTGCCGGAGGTCTAGATTGGTTTCGGCCAGGTTCCGCCTCGAGACGGCGACGCTTCGTCCCGAAAACCTCCTTCTAATTTTTCCAGGTCAAAACACGTTGATATAGCAGAAGATGGACGTCGGGGGCCTGCCAGGGGGGCCACAAGATAGGGAGCGCGCCCAGGGGGTAGGGCGCGCCCCCACCCTTGTGACTGGCTGGTGGCCCCCTCTGGTGCTTCTTTATTCCAAAAATATTTTTTGTGAAGTTTCAGGACTTTTGGAGTTGCGCATAATAGGTATCTCACATTTGCTCCTTTTCCAGTCCAGAATTCCAGCTGCCGGCATTCCCCCTCTTTATGTAAACCTTGTAAAATAAGAGAGAAAAGGCATAAGTATTGTGACATAATGTGTAATAACAGCCCATAATGCAATAAATATTGATATAAAATCATGATGCAAAATGGACGTTGTTGGGGAGCGCAGCATGCAATTTCAATAAAATTCTACGCTTACGCAAGATCTATCTAGGAGATGCATAGCAACGAGAGGGGGAGAGTGTGTCCACGTACCCTCGTAGACCGAAAGCGGAAGCATTTACTTAACGCGGTTGATGTAGTCGAACGTCTTCTTGATTCAACTGATCAAGCACCGAACGTACGGCACCGTCGAGTTCTGCACACGTTCAGCTCGATGACATCCCTCGTCCTCTTGATCCAACAAAGGCGTCGAGGAAGTAGATGAGTTCCGTCAGCATGACAGCATGGTGACGGTGATGGTGAAATAATCCACGCAGGGCTTCGCCTAAGCACTACGAGAATATGACCGGAGGCGTAAACTGTGGAGGGGGGCGCCGCACACGCCTAACAATAGTTGTGTGTTCTAGGCGCCCCCTCCCCATGTATATATAGGTTGGAGGGGAGGAGAGGCAGCCAAGGGGCGTGCCCCAAGTAGGAGGAATCCTACTTGGGGTCCTCTCTCCTATTCCTATTCAGATCAGGAAGGGAAGAGGGGAAAGGGGAAATCCTATTCCCTTTTAACTTTTCCACCTACCCCTTTTCCTTCTCAAAATTGACCATCCCATATGGGGGGAGCATCAGCCCCGTTTTGGCCAGTGTGTTTCCCCTCTTGGCCCATAAGGCCAATATCTTTTGCCCGGGGTGCCCGGAACCCCTTCCGGTGACCCGATAAGTACCTAGTGCATCCCGAAACATTTTCGTTCTCCGAATACCAGCGTCCTATATATCAATCTTTACCTCTCGACCATTTAGAGACTCCTCGTCATGTCCGTGATCTCATCCTGGACTCCGAACAACATTTGGTCACCAAATCACATAACTCATATAATACAATATCGTCATCGAACGTTAAGCGTGCGGACCCTACAGGTTCGAGAACTATGTAGACATGACCGAGACACTTCTTCGGCCAATAACCAATAGCGGAACCTGGATGCTCATATTGGTTCCTACATATTCTACGAAGATCTTTATCGGTCGAACCGTTATGACAACATACGTTATTCCCTTTGTCATCAGTATGTTACTTGACCGAGATTCGATCGCAGGTATCTTCATACCTAATTCAATCTCATTACCGGTAAGTCTCTTTACTCGTTTCGTAATACATCATCTTGCAACTAACTCATTAGTCACTTTGCTTGCAAGGCTTGTCATGATGTGTATCACCGAGAGGGCCCAGAGATACCTCTCCGATACTCTGAGTGACAAATCATAATCTCAATCTATGCCAACTCAACAAACACCTTCGGAGATACCTGTATAGCATCTTTATAATCACACAGTTACGTTGTGACGTTTGATAGCACTTAAGGCATTCCTCAGGTATCCGGGAATTGCATAATCTCATAGTCGGAGGAATATGTATTTGACATGAAGAAAGCAATAACAGTAAAATGAACGATCAATATGCTAAGGTAACGGATGGGTCATGTCCATCACATCATTCTCCCAATGATGTGATCCTGTTAATCAAATGACAACACATGTCCTTGGTTAGGAAACTTAACCATCTTTGATTAACGAGCCAGTCCAGTAAAGGCTTACTAGAGACACAGTGTTTTGTCTATGTATCCACACATGTATCAAGTTTCTGGTTAATACAATTTTATCATGAATAATAAACATTTATCAAGATAGATGGAAATGTAAAACAACAACTTTATTATTGCCTCTAGGGCATATTTCCTTCAGACGTATCAGCTGGACACGCCACTTGGCAGTTGCGCATCCCTGAGTGTCGCTGCGTCCCTCTTGCAAAAGGTACCACATCGGTAGTTGCTCTCGCATTTGCTATGTGGCACCACCCCCTCGTCACCCATTTTGTTTATGTGGAAAATGTGGGTTTGGTTTGGCCAACACGAGGTAAAAACATGTCAATAACAAGTTAGAGATACACATGTAGAGCTAACAACTGCATGTTTTTTTCTAAACATATCTATGCATATGCGTTCAAGTGTATACATAAAAAAGACACAAAAATCATGCATTGAGGATTTAATTGAAATTAAGGTTGATGAACCCACCACTTGTGTTTAGTGTAAAAAGAACATTAAATTTTGATGAGATATGTTCGCTTTGGTCTACAAGATATGCAATTACTACACATATCATCCAACCAATGGTTTGATTCTCGATTAATACTCTCGTATCCACATAAGAATAAACTTTGTATGCATTTCATTTTCCTATAGCACCTATTCTTCTTGGTTATTTTGACCGATCACGTTTTAGGAGTTAAAAAGTCGGCATGCATGGTAGGTCATGTCCTACGGGTTGTTGTAAAAATCGAGCTAAAAAGTGCGCTATCTTCTACTTGTGCAATTGCTCAAGGTTAGCTACTAGTAGTATTTGCTTGCGAGTATTGTGTTCTAATGAAATGAGTTATTAGACAGTCGTGGTTGCATCCATCTTTGTATATTCACTTTGCGTGTTTTTAGCTATACGAGTGATTGCCACTTTGCAAGGGTATATGAGATATATAGTGTTTGTCATGTCCGAATAGAACAAATGTAACTTTTCAGCAGAGACAACATTTCATTTGAGTCCAAAACAATTGTTTTGATTATATACTCTATCACTAAGATTTTTTTTGGTTAGGATTAAATTTGGCTTACAAGCAACAAAAAAAATGGGACACCTATTTATGTAGTAGTACTTTTTGCTTTTTGACTTTGACTTTAGAAAGCAAGGCTAAAAACACATACATAACTGTTTTTTCTTACATGTAAGCCAATCTCCAAAAGTCACATTAAAGCCTAAGCGAATACCCCGTTTATGTACAAATGATTAGGTAGGCGATATGCAATGTTATTTCCTTCGCTACACACAGTGTTTTGAATATGTCAAACTATTGGACTACATGTGTGTCACAAGCCAATAAGCAATGTTTTTTTAATGAGATTACTTCAATTTATTTATTTCATCACATGTATCACTTTGCTAGAGTGGATGAGTTGTGGAGAAGAAAGCTGCAAACTCAACACTCGTATGATAGTTGATAAAAAAAATTGCCACAGAAAGCCATCAAATGTGAACATGGAACTAAATGTCAAAAACCCACTTCGGTGCCCAGGATCATCTGCACCCGGTCAAAAAATAAAAATAAAAACAAATACTAAAATAATTCAAAAAATCTCTTTTTTCGTGTGTGGTAGATAAGTTTATGCGTAAGGTTCGCTCCAAATTTCTACTTATTTGGACAACTGAGCAACTCTCAGCAAAAAAAAAAGAAATCGGGTCAGAACAGTGTGTGAACAATAAACTTTTTTACAAACCTTGAAGTTGTCTTTTTTGCTGAGAGTTGCTCAAATGTCCAAATGAGTTAAAGCTTGGAGCGCACCTCACGCATAAACTTATCTACCACACAATATTTTTTGGATTTTTTTTTAGTTTTTGTTTGTTTTTTCGTCAGGGCGGGTGCAGATGAACTCGGGAGCAGAAACGCCGCACTCACTAAGTGTAGTGTTCAGTAATTGTGATATATTCTCCCCGTCTACCATTTTTGGTAAGGAAATGTGCACGAGTTATTAAGGATAACATGGTAAAGAAGGGCTGGTCAGCCATTGTGTGACGCCCGAAGACTGACGTCCCAGAAGATTCCAGAGATTCCAGATGTTCCGAGTTCTCCCGTGTGTTTCTTTTGTGCTTGTGTTATTTATTTTGCATTGCATCATGTCATCATGCCATCATGTCATATTTCTTTTGCATCTCAACTTAAATAAATCGTGTGGACCTTCGGTCCATTTAAATCGAGGGAAGGATGACTTCTCTTTAAAACATATCCTCCCAATATTTAGGGAGCTATATTATAAAAATATTCCATTGTTTGGGATCACCGTAACACACTTGCATATTTTCCCCATACCTTCCCTTTTCTCTTTTCTTGCCTCTCCTATTTTTCGTGGACCGTGGACATTTTTGCGAGTCCAGGAAAATTGACCTCATGTCCTTATTCTTCCCTAGCCACCTCCTTTCTTTTCTTTCTTCTTGTTGTTTTCTATTTTAATTTGGAAAACAGCAGTAGGGTGAGGAACCAGCCCAGCAGCCTACCTCCTTTTGGCCCAGGCCTCCA
Organism: Secale cereale; assembly: GCA_902687465.1. Classification (NCBI taxonomy): domain Eukaryota; kingdom Viridiplantae; phylum Streptophyta; class Magnoliopsida; order Poales; family Poaceae; genus Secale; species Secale cereale. The sequence continues at coordinate 109,892,209 of LR738715.1, read as the reverse complement.
GGCCAGCCGCCGGCCCATCTGGCCAAGCCCAGTTTTCCCTCCCAGCCGGCCCATCCCGCCGCAGGCCTCCAGGCCCATTCTCTCCCTAACCCTAGCGACCTTACCCCTCGCTCCTCCTCATCCCCTCGCGCCGCCGCCGCACACACGCTCACGCAGCCCGTGCCCGACCCCCTCGTTCGCTCTCCCTCGCAGCCGAAACCCCATCGACCCTCATCTCCCTCCCCCGTCGCCCGCATCGCTCCTTTCTCTCCCTCCAGCGCCGCTCGATCCCGCTCCTCACCCCTCGATCTCCCTCCTCGCAGCCCGATCTCCTTCTCCCCCCGATCCTCTCACTCATCGACCCTCCTACCCTCGATCCCCATCGCCGTCCCCTCTCCAGCGCAGTACCCGACGCGCCCCGGCCTCCCTTCGCCATCGGACCTCCTCCTACCGCGCGCCTAGCGCCCCGCCCCCTCCTCCTCGAAGCCGCCCTGCCTCGGCCAGGAAGCCGCCGACCGCCTACGCCAAGGTCGCCAGGAGCAGCCGGCCTCCCCGTCGCCCTTGCTGGACGCCCGTCGTCGCGCGAGCCGGGCCCAAGGCCGCCATCTCCGGTCACCTCGTCCTCCCCGCCGGCTAGCCAAGCCGCCGCCGGCCAGGAGCTGCAGCCACCTTGCCAAGCGCCCGGTCCCTGCCTCGTCTCCTCACCGCCATGCCGCTGCCATGGCCTCGACCTCCTGTTCCGTGTTGCCGCCTTTTTGTTTGCCCTTGTGTTGCTGCGTTTGGACCTCGAAGATGCACCAAGTACCACTACAAACCGCCAAGTACCACGACGACCCGTGCACGACTACACAAGACGAATGCGTCAAGTACCACTACTTCCACTACCGTCGCCGAAGACCGCGTGTACCTCTACCGACGACTTGTACATCTACGAAACGGAACGCCTACTTCCTCGACGAACGTGAACGACTACGAACGGAACGACTACTTCCCTCTACGAACGTGTACCACTACTTCCACTACTTCCTCTACGACCTCGAACCGCCCCGAAACGAACGTTTCGAATGTATAACCCCGAGACGATGACCCGTGGAATGCTTGTGTTGTATGAGATGTTCCCCTTGTGTGCTCCGTGCCCGTATCGTCTTTTGTCGTGCTCCTCGGTTGCCTCGTCGCCGACTCGTGGGAACCCGGTGACGGGATCACTCCACTTTTCTTCTTGCATGACTCGCTCTCCGTCATCTTTTGCACCGGTCTCTCAACGAGTTACTGGAACCGAGATGTTGCGTTGCATCATTTTCGGATCGTTGCCGTGGCACCCTTTCCTTCCACCACGGTGACAAATACTCCTTATCATCTTCATGTTAACTTTTACTAAAATTTGCATAAACTTGATCATGTCATCCGCATCATGTTAACAACATTATATGTGTGAATTGTTGTTTGCTTAAAATTACTAAACATGCATATGGGGATTTTCCCGGAATTGTTGTTGTTATTTTCCGGCCTCTTTTAAACTTGCCTAAATAGGTAGTTTGCTCTTGCTTCACCTCTTGCCATGTTAAAAACATTTAACCTTGTCTTGTAAATAAACGAGAGTCAACTAAATAAATAAAATGTGGTGTTTCGTCAATATGCAACTCGTTGCATATTGAGCTCCACTTAACTTGTAGTCTTGTTTGTGCACTTTGCCATGATATGGATACTTAAACCGGACATGTATCATACTTGGATGTGCATCGTATGCCATGTTTATGCTTGTGTGTTTACCGTGTTGTTTGCTTCTTTCCGGTATGCTTCTCTCGTTAGCTTCGGTTTCGTTCCGGAGTTGTGAGGATCCGTTCGTCTACTTCTTGGACCCGTTCTTCTCCCTTGCGGAATCCCAGGCAAGATGATCATACCCTTGGATACCTTTACTACCATTGCCATGCTTAGTTGTCTCGATGCTATCGTTACGTGTCGCGCTACCCATCTTTTATGTCAGCCTCTCCTTGTTGCCATGAAACCTCTAACCTTTTGAAACCTTCCTAGCAAAACCACTGTTTGGCTATGTTACCCGCTTGCTCAGCCCCTCTTATAGCATTGTTAGTTGCAGGTGAATATGAAGATCGTTCCAGGTGGGAACTTGTTGTTGGAATATCACAATATCTATAATTATTATTAACACACCTATATACTGGGCATGGGTGGAAGGCTTGGCCTTTTGCTCGGTGTTTTGTTGCCCTCATGCCACCTTAGGCGCCGATAAACCGGTATTATGTTCCTTGATTTTGCGTACCTTACACGATGGGTGGATGGGGACCCCTTGACAGTTCGACTTTGAATAAAACTCCTCCAGCAAGGCCCAACATTCGTTTTAATTTGCCTCATAATAACAACTTAATTAATTAATTAAATTTGCATAGGGGGTCGCGTCCCCGGGTTCTTAATTCTACATAACAGGGGGGCCAGTGCTGATGGTGCTGGTCCCAAACGGGGGTCCTGCGGGGCCACCACGAGGAAACTCGAGGATTGGTTTTACCTGTAGCATCGCCCATCCGGTCGTGGCCTGAGACGAGATACGCGCGGCTACTATCAGGGTGTCGGCACACCGGGAGGTCTTGCTGGACTTGTTTTACCATTGTCGAAATGTCTTGTGCACCGGGATGCCGAGCCTGATCGGATTTCCCTAAGATAAGGAGTGATGATATTATATTTATCACTTCAGCTAATCGTGAGAGCTTGTGATGGGCTAAGTTGGGACACCCCTGCAGGGTTATGATCTTTCGAAAGCCGTGCCCGCGGTTATGTGGCAGATTGGAATTTGTTAATGTCCGGTTGTAGAAAACTTGACAGAGGATCCGAAGTAAAACACACAACTGTGTGAGTAACCGTGACTGTCTCTTTTCACTTTGAGAAGAGGACACGGTGGGGTTATGTTTGACTCGTATGTAGTTCAGGATCTTTAGCGATCACTACTTTTGCGACCGTTTGCGTAGAAGCTCATCTTATTCTTGTACTCGTAAGTTAGCCACCATATTATGCTTAGCCGCTGCTGCAACCTCACCACTTTACCTCTTCCTACCCTTAAAGCTTTGCTAGTCTTGATACCCATGGTTATGGGATTGCTGAGTCCTCGTGGTTCACAGATACTACAACACCAGGTGCAGGTTCAGCCGAGTTTGATGCAGGAGCTGGTTCAAGTACTTCACTGGGAGCTCGATGAAGAGAGTGGCCGTATGTGTATGGCGTTTTCGACGATCAGTAGTGGTTTCTACTAGGGGCGATTTGGACCTGTGGCTTTATGTTTTGGTATCTTTCTTTTGGATCTTCACCCGTAGTCGGGTTGTGATTTTTTGAATGATGTTTTGCTTATGTAATGTATTGTGTGAAGTGGCGAGTGTAAGCCAACTATCTCCTTTTGCATTTTCATCCCTATTTTTACATGAGTCGTGCAAAGATACCAAACTTGAGATCATTCCAGAATGGGCTTATACCTTTAAGTCGCGCCTCGACACGTAGGAGGTATAGTCCCACCCTGGGCATTACAAGTTGGTATCAGAGCCTTTTCCGACCTAGAAGCCCCCACTGATTGATCGAATCGTTGACGGTTGAGTCTAGGCACACACTTGAAAATGTTTTGAGTCCTATATATATATATATATATATCGGAGATTAGGATTTCTTTTGCTCCTCATCTCTTTTCACTCTGGTGAGGATTCCTGACGATTACTCTTATCTCTTCTACTCTAAAAAATTCACCAATTTTTTTTAGGATCACGCGAGTATTGTTTGGATTGTTTCGATGTCTTTGTGACGAGAACATTGTTCTCGATGCCTCCTATCATTTAGGGGTTGTGGCAGTGTCCCGGGGAGTTGAGCTTCAAGGTGTTGTCGTCACAAATATATCGCATCAGTTCTGGAATACTTAAGACGGCCGACATCGAAAACTCTCCTATGCGGTTAGTGGCAAGATAACCCCGACATCACCCAGTACTGGGGAGGTAGTTCGGGAGTATTGCCATAGCTTGTATAGTAGATGCGTTTCGAAGGTCCGAGGTAAACGGTTTCCGGAAATAACTGGTTATGTGTTGAAGGATGGATACAGCTGGATGTAGGTTTAGAGTTGAGTGCGCGGTGCTTCCCCTGTATCCCCAACACCTGATTGCATAACTGGAAACTTTCGGAAATTAATAGGTGGGTTCATCTAGTAGTTCTAGGCATTCTTCCAACGAGTGCATGATATGAAGTTCGGGGTTCTACATTGAGTGAAGTGGTTTTATGGGCTTGTTCCGATCGGGAGTTGCATCTTAAAGGGTCCTTGGCTATGCTGATCCGGGGATTGCAAAACCCTTTTGTAACACGTTCCATGAGCTTTCAGCACGAATATGTCGGACGAAGCTTCTATCTTGTATTTGTTCTATCTGATCCTTGTTGCTTTTATTTACCTTTTGTTCTCCCAATTGGCTTCTCGACAAGTTGATGTACCTGCGGAATTCATTCGTTCAATTCTCTGTTCGGATGATATTGTGAAGATTATGTTGCAACATATCTATCTTTTGTTTTTGTTTTGATTCTGGTATTCGAGTTGCTTCGATGTCAAATGTTGATTCCATACCTTTCTTAATCGGTATTCTCATATTTCTATGGGAGTGCTAGTCCTTCTCAATCATCAAGATGGTCATGTTAAATTCTTTTCCACCGGTGTCCATTTTGTTCGTCTCAAGTTGTCTTTCTTTCTCCCCACCCTCCCACCCTTCTTTTCTCGGAGCCAGAATTCTTAATCAAGTATCCATTTTATTCATGTGATATTTCTTCATTCATTTTCCTTCAATGTTATTATCCGGTGAATTATCGTGAAGATGCTCAAGAATTTCAAGTTCATCATTCTTAATTCCAATATTCTTCTCCGGTGGACTAAATTCAAGCTTTGGTCATGATCAGATCTCTTCCTTTTTGTTTCACATGTTTTCCCATGTTGAAATTTACTATCCGAAGGCTCTTTTATTTCTTCACATCTCTTTATTCATATCCGGAGTGTCGAAGATATCTCAGATGATCCGCATTTCCATTCTCAATTTGTTCAAGCTATTTTGAGATTGTTATCTCATTCAAGCCATTTAATTCAACCGGTGCAATATCTCTTCAGCAATCTTTTTCAGCGGTGATTTCTTTTGAGTGGGCCCTAACCCACAGGTCTTTTCCCAGGATCTTACCTGACTCTTCTATTTTTCTGGAGTTATACTCAAATTCTTTTTAAAGTGTGACATAAGAATGATTCCCATCAGTCACATGCCTTCTCCAAGATCGCTTTCAAATTCTTGTTCATCATTGGTTCAACCTTTTAATTCTTCATTACGGAGTGCCTATACAATTCATGGTGGTGTATCTCATCGTCTTCTCAGTTTTTGAAGACCCGAAGACGAGTTCCTCTTGAATCCTTATCCGTTCTTCCAAGATTCGTGGTTCTAGCTTCTTACCATCCTCATTATTGTTCAGATTGTGAGGAATTCTTTTATACCATCCAAAGCATTTCATGAATTCTTTTCTTTGTGATCCTCCGAAGGCCATCATTTCAGAATATTTCTTCGTTCTCAGTTTTCAACTTTGCCCTCCAAATATTCTTCATCGATGTCTCTTCGTTCGTCTTCATATTCTTATGGTGGTTCATTCAAGTTTACTCTTCCTTGCTATCATATCAATTCATTTGTTCATTTCATAATCCTACCGGTGGTTCGTTGAATATTTACCCAAGCTTGTGCGAGATCTCTCTTTAATTCTTTGCAACGAGAATAAGTAGGATGCCAAATCCTTTGGTTGTCATCAATTTAAATTGGTGAAGGATATGCATAACATAAATCTTATTCTAGTTTTCTTCCAAGAGGTTAATCCCTCCCTTCGGAGCTTGTTCATCATATCATATCCTTGGTTCTAAGTTGTTCATCTTGTTTTCCGGAGCTCCATGTTATTTCAATTATATCATTTCAAAGCTCAATCTAATTCATCGCAGGCCTTGAACCGTATTCTTTTCATCTTTCACTTCTCATGCTTTTATTACCGGAGTTCTCATGGTGGTTCATCAAGATTTAATTCATCCTCGAAGTCTTCATCAAGATTCTTGTTGGAGCTGAAGCATTCTTCTTCATGCTTTCCAATTGCAATTCTTTCTACCTTATCCTATGGTGTTATGTCATTCTTGTCAATTCCTCATGTTTCATGATTCACGAGTTATCAAGAATGAGATAGTTAAAACCATCATTTCTTTCTCTTTAGGAGATCTTTTCAACCCTTCAATTTATTCATTGGAGTTATCTTGGGTTGTATTTCACCTAAAGCTTTCCCTAAGGATTGTTGTATTGTGGTGCTTATAATTGACCCAAGTTCTTCATTTATCATTCCGGTGAAATAAGTTTATCGTCTCCTTGTTGATCTCAATCCAATCAATTGTTTTCCATTAGGGCTGGTTGTCACCTCTTAGTTTTGAGATGTTTTCCATAAGCCCGCATCAAGCCTATTCGTTTTCGTTGTTGATTTTTCCAACAACTCCATTCAACCCTTCTTTGTAAGGATGATTTCATATTCATTTGTGGAGAAGTATCATATTTTCTCCGTTCATTTCTTTCGTTGATTTATATGCTATTCTTTCATTCCGGAGGCTTTGTGATATTGCTCTCTTTGACCATCATCTCGTTTTTATCAAGATCATGGTCTTTCCCCTGCTTATCATTTAACCGGAGGGTGGTATTCTTCATTCTAATTCTCTCATCTTATCAAGTTTTAACTCCTTTTTTAAACCGGAGTGTTGTCTGAGTCTTCTTACCCCTTGTGTCATTCTTTCAATTGTTTCAGAGGCTGTGTGTTGTTGTTTTCATCAAGTATCATTCCATCTCCTCAAGCTCATGTTAATTCCTTCCATTTTTAGACGGAGTGCTTTCCAAATTATTTCGTTCTTATTCCTTCTCAATCTTGGTTAACTGGAGTGGTTTTGAAATTCTTTCGTCATCCGTGAGCACTTGTTTCATGTCTTTCAACCTACAAGGTTCTCATTATGTTCCTTGTTCCTCTTTTCTAACGGAGTTTTCATATTCGTTCATCTCCGTTGTATTCTTCTGTCAGATTGGTCAACCTCTCAAGGTTCTTTGGTTTCACTCGTCTGTCAAAGAAGCAACTTTGTTTTACCTCTTCTTCTTCCGTTTTTATCCGGTGCCATCTCTAGGATCTCGGGTCGAGATCCTCTGTTAGTGTGGGAGAGTTGTGACGCCCGAAGACCGACGTCCCAGAAGATTCCAGAGATTCCAGATGTTCCGAGTTCTCCCGTGTGTTTCTTTTGTGCGTGTGTTATTTATTTTGCATTGCATCATGTCATCATGCCATCATGTCATATTTCTTTTGCATCTCAACTTAAATAAATCGTGTGGACCTTCGGTCCATTTAAACCGAGGGAAGGATGACTTCTCTTTAAAACATATCCTCCCAATATTTAGGGAGCTATATTATAAAAATATTCCATTGTTTGGGATCACCGTAACACACTTGCATATTTTCCCCATGCCTTCCCTTTTCTCTTTTCTTGCCTCTCCTATTTTTCGTGGACCGTGGATATTTTTGCGAGTCCAGGAAAATTGACCTCATGTCCTAATTCTTCCCTAGCCACCTCCTTTCTTTTCTTTCTTCTTGTTGTTTTCCGTTTTAATTTGGAAAACAACAGTAGGGTGAGGAACCAGCCCAGCAGCCTACCTCCTTTTGGCCCAGGGCCTCCAGGCCAGCCGCCGGCCCATCTGGCCAGGCCCAGTTTTCCCTCCCAGCCGGCTGTTGGGTAACATAGCATAATTCAAAAAATTCTACGCTTTCACCAAGATCCAACTATGGAGACATCTAGCAAAGAGCGAGTAAGAGTGCATCTACATACCGTTATGGAGATTGCGAGCGGAAGCTTTCGAAGAAGCGTGGATGAAGTAGTCGTACTCTTCACGTTCTTCGTCACCGATGATCTAGCGCCGAACGGACGACACCTCCGCGTTCAACACACGTCCGGTGCAGCAACGTCACCTCCTTCTTGATCCAGCAAGGGGGGAGGAGAAGTCGTCAGAGATCCGGCAGCACGACGGCGTGATGACGGATGCAGTGGAGATCGCAGCAGGGCTTCGCCGGGCGCCCTGCGTGGGAGTATGGAGGTGTGACGGGAGGGGGAGAGGTGCCAGGGCAAGGGTGCGGCTGCCCTCTCCCTCCCCACATATATATAGGGGGCCAGGGGGTGCGCCAGCCCCCTGCAGATCCAATCTGCAAGGGGGGCGGCGGCCAGGGGGGAGTCCTTGCCCCCCAAGGCAAGTGGTGGCCCCCCTCCCCCTTAGGGTTTTAACCCTAGGCGCATGGGGAGGTGGGCCCCTAGTGGTGCGCCAGCCCAGAGGGGCTGGACACTTCCCCTTGCGGCCTAGGGGCCCCACCGGGATGGGTGGCCCCACCCGGTGGACCCCCGGGTCCCCTCTGGTGGTCCCGGGACGCTCCCTGTTACCCCCGGAGATCACCCGATGGCCGAAACTGGACTTCCTATATATCAATCTTTACCTCCGGACCATTCCGGAACTCCTCGTGATGTCCGGGATCTCATCCGGGACTCCGAACAACTTTCGGGTTTCCACGTGCATTTATCTCTATGACCCTAGCGTTATCGAACCTTAAGTGTGTAGACCCTACGGGTTCGGGAGACACGTAGACATGACCGAGACCACTCTCCGGTCAATAACCAACAGCGGGATTTGGATACCCATGTTGGTTCCCACGTGTTCCTCGATGATCTTCATCGGATGAACCACCGTGTTAAGGATTCACTCAATCCCGTATGTTATTCCCTTTGTCCATCGGTACGGTACTTGCCCGAGATTCGATCGTCGGTATTCTCGATACCTTGTTCAATCTCGTCATGGCAAGTCTCTTTACTCGATCCGTAATCCATCATCCCGTGAATAACTACTTAGTCACATTGAGCTCATTATGATGATGTCTTACCGAGTGGGCCCAGAGGTACCTCTCCGTCATACGGAGTGACAACATCCCAGTCTCGGTTCGTACCAACTCAACAGACACTTTCGGAGATACCCGATGCGTACCTTTATAGCCACCCAGTTACGTTGTGACGTTTGGCACACCCAAAGTACTCCTACGGTATCCGGGAGTTGTACAACCTCATGGTCTAAGGAATAAATACTTGACACCGAAAAGCTTATGCATTACGAACTATACAATCTCGTGTTATGCTCAGGATTGGGTCTTGTCCATCGCATCATTCTCCTAATGATGTGATCCCGTTATCACTGACATCTCATGTCCATGGTCAGGAAACCGTGACCATCTGTTGATTAACGAGCTGGTAACTAGAGGCCTACCAGGGACTCATTGTGGTCTATGTATTCACACATGTATCGCTGTTTCCGTACAATACAATTCAAGCATGAATAACAGACAATTATCATGAACAAGGAGATATAATAATAATGCTTTTATTATTGCCTCTAGGGCATATCTCCAACAGTCTCCCACTTGCACTAGAGTCAATAATCTAGTTACATTGTGATGAATCGAACACCCATAGAGTTCTGGTGTTGATCATGTTTTGCTCGTGAAAGAGGTTTAGTCAACGGGTCTGCTACATTCAGATCCGTATGCACTTTACAAATATCTATGTCTCCATCCTGAACATAATTCCGGATGGAGTTGAAACGGCGCTTGATGTGCTTGGTCTTCTTGTGAAACCTGGGCTCCTTGGTAATGGCAATAGCACCAGTGTTGTCACAGAAGAGAGTCATCGGGCTTGACGCGCTTGGAATGACTCCTAGGTCGGTGATGAACTCCTTCATCCAGACTCCTTCCTGCGCTGATTCGGAAGCAGCTATGTACTCCGCTTCACATGTAGACGCTGCCACCACGCTCTGTTTGCAACTGCACCAGCTGACTGCCCCTCCATTCAAAATATACACGTATCCGGTTTGAGACTTAGAGTCATCCAGATTTGTGTCGAAGCTAGCATCGACGTAACCCTTTATGACGAGCTCTTCGTCACCTCCATAAACGAGAAACATATCCTTAGTCCTTTTCAGGTACTTCAGGATGTTCTTGACCGCTGTCCAGTGTTCCGTACCGGGATCACTTTGGTACCTCCCTACCAAACTTATGGCAAGGTTCACATCAGGTCTGGTACACAGCATGGCATACATGATAGAACCTATGGCCGAGGCATAGGGAATGACACTCATCTTTTCTCTATCTTCTGCCGTGGTCGGCGACTGAGCCTTGCTCAATCTCATACCTTGCAAAACAGGCAAGAACCCTTTATTTGACTGATCCATATTGAACTTCTTCAATATTTTGTCAAGGTATGTACTTTGTGAAAGACCAATGAGGCGTCTCGATCTATCTCTATAGATTTTGATGCCTAATATGTAAGCAGCTTCTCCAAGGCCCTTCATTGAAAAACTTTTATTCAAGTAGGCCTTTACATTTTCCAAGAATTCTATATCATTTCCCATCAGCAATATGTCATCCACATATAATATGAGAAATGCCACAGAGCTCCCACTCACTTTCTTGTAAATACAGGCTTCTCCATAAGTCTGTATAAATCCAAACGCTTTGATCACTTCATCAAAGCGAATATTCCAACTCCGAGATGCTTGCACCAGCCCGTAAATCGAGCGCTGGAGCTTGCATACCTTGTTAGCGTTCTCTGGATCGACAAAACCTTCCGGTTGCATCATATACAACTCTTCCTTGAGGAAGCCGTTAAGGAATGTTGTTTTGACGTCCATTTGCCATATCTCATAATCATAGAATGCGGCAATAGCTAACATGATTCTGACTGACTTCAGCATCGCTACGGGAGAGAAAGTCTCGTCGTAGTCAATCCCTTGAACTTGTCGATAACCCTTAGCGACAAGCCGAGCCTTATAGATGGTCACATTACCATCCACGTCTGTCTTCTTCTTAAATATCCATTTGTTTTCTATGGCGTGCCTATCATCAGGCAAGTCCACCAAAGTCCATACTTTGTTTTCATACATGGATTCTATCTCGGATTTCATGGCTCCAAGCCATTTATTGGAATCTGGGCCCGCCATCGCTTCTTCATAGTTCGAAGGTTCACCGTTGTCTAACAACATGATTTCCAGGACAGGGTTGCCGTACCACTCTGGTGCGGAACGTGCCCTTGTGGACCTTCGAAGTTCAGTAGTAACTTGATCTGTTTCTTCATGATCATTATCATCAACTTCCTCCCTTGTCGGTGCAGGCACCTCAGGAACAGTTTCCTGCGCTGCGCTACTTTCCGGTACAGGAGGGGTGACTGTCACCTCATCAAGTTCTACTTTCCTCCAACTCACTTCTTTCGAGAGAAACTCTTTCTCCAGAAAGCATCCATTCTTGGCAACAAAGACTTTGCCTTCGGATCTGTGGTAGAAGGTGTACCCAATTGTTTCCTTTGGGTATCCTATGAAGACGCATTTCTCCGATTTGGGTTCGAGCTTTTCAGGTTGAAGTTTTTTGACATAAGCATCGCAACCCCAAACTTTTAGAAACGACAGCTTCAGTTTCTTGCCAAACCAAAGTTCATACGGAGTCGTCTCAACGGATTTCGATGGAGCCCTATTTAAAGTGAATGCGACAGTCTCTAAAGCATAACCCCAAAAAGATAGCGGTAAATCGGTGAGGGACATCATAGATCGGACCATGTCCAACAGAGTACGATTTCGACGTTCGGACACACCGTTACGTTGAGGTGTTCCGGGCGGTGTCAATTGTGAAACAATTCCACAGCTCCTAAGGTGTGTGCCAAATTCATGACTTAAATATTCACCCCCATGATCCGATTGCAAGAACTTTTATTTTCTGTCACGTTGATTCTCAACCTCATTCTGAAATTCCTTGAACTTTTCAAAGGTCTCAGACTTGTGTTTCATCAAATAGATATACCCGTATCTACTCAAGTCATCCGTGAGGGTGAGAACATAACGGTAGCCTCCGCGAGCCTCAACACTCATTGGACCGCACACATCAGTATGTATGATTTCCAACAAGTTGGTTGCTCGCTCCATTGTTCCGGAGAACGGAGTCTTGGTCATCTTGCCCAAGGGGCATGGTTCACACGTGTCAAATGATTCATAATCAAGAGACTCTAGAAGTCCATATGAATGGAGCTTCTTCATACGTTTGACACCAATATGACCAAGGCGGCAATGCCACAAGTATGTGGGACTATCATTATCAACTTTACATCTTTTGGCATCTACACTATGAATATGTGTATCACTACGTTCGAGATTCATCAAAAATAAACCATTGACCAGCGGGGCATGACCATAAAACATATCTCTCAAATAAATAGAACAACCATTATTCTCTGATTTGAAAGAGTAGCCATCTCGCATAAGACGAGATCCAGAAACAATGTTCATGCTCAAAGCTGGTACTAAATAACAATTATTGAGGTTTAAAACTAATCCCGAGGGTAGATGTAGAGGTAGCGTGCCGACGGTGATCACATCGACCTTGGAACCATTCCCTACGCGCATCCTCACCTCATCCTTCGCCAGTCTCCGTTTATTCCGCAGCTCCTGTTTTGAGTTACAAATATGAGCAACTGCACCGGTATCGAATACCCAGGAGCTACTACTAGTGCTGGTAAGGTACACATCAATAACATGTATATCATATATACCTTTGACGTTGCCGGCCTTCTTGTCTGCTAAGTATTTGGGGCAGTTCCGCTTCCAGTGACCCGTTCCCTTGCAATAAAAGCACTCTGTCTCAGGCTTGGGTCCATACTTTGGCTTCTTCCCGGCAACAGGCTTGCCAGGCGCGGCAACTCCCTTGCCGTCCTTCTTGAAGTTCTTCTTACCCTTGCCTTTCTTGAACTTAGTGGTTTTATTGACCATCAACACTTGATGTTCTTTCTTGATGTCCACCTCCGCTGATTTCAGCATCGAATACACCTCGGGAATGGACTTCTCCATCCCCTGCATATTGAAGTTCAACACGAAGCTCTTGAAGCTTGGTGGGAGCGACTGGAGGATTCTGTCAACGACCGCTTCATCTGGGAGATTCATTCCCAGCTGAGACAAGCGGTTGTGCAATCCTGAAATCTTGAGGATGTGCTCACTGACAGAACTGTTCTCCTCCATTTTACAGCTGTATAATGCGTCGGAGACATCATATCTCTCGACTCGGGCATGAGCTTGGAAAACCATTTTCAGCTCTTCGAACATCTCATATGCTCTGTGGTGCTCAAAACGTTTTTGGAGCCCCGACTCTAAGCTGTAAAGCATGCCGCACTGAACCAGGGAGTAATCATCAGTACGCGACTGCCAGACGTTCAAAACGTCTTGGGCCGCATCGGGAGCAGGTGCATCACCTAGCAGTGCTTCTAGGACATATGATCTCTTGGCAGCTATGAGGATAATCCTCAGGTTACGGACCCAATCCGTATAGTTGCTACCATCGTCTTTCAGCTTGGTTTTCTCTAGGAACGCGTTGAAGTTGAGGGAAACCTGAGCGTGGGCCATTTGATCTACAAGAGATATTGTAAAGAATTTAGACTAAGTTCATGATAATTAAGTTCATCTTAATCAAATTTTAATGAACTCCCACTCAGAATGACATCTCTCTAGTCATCTAAGTGATACACGATCCGAATCGACTAGCCCGTGTCCGATCATCACGTGAGACGGACTAGTCATCAACGGTGAACATCTTCATGTTGATCGTATCTTCTATACGACTCGTGTTCGACCTTTCGGTCTTCCGTGTTCCGAGGCCATGTCTGTACATGCTAGGCTCGTCAAGTGAACCCTAAGTGTATTGCGTGTGTAAATCTGTCTTACACCCGTTGTATGCGAACGTTAGAACCTATCACACCCGATCATCACGTGGTGCTTCGGAGCAACGAACTTTAGCAACGGTGCACAGTTAGGGGAAACACAATACTTGAAATTTTAGTGAGAGATCATCTTATTTACTACCGTCGTTCTAAGTAAACAAGATGCATAAACATGATAAACATCACATGCAATCAATTAAAGTGACATGATATGGCCAATATCATCTTGCTCCTTGGATCTCCATCTTCGGGGCACCATGATCATCTTGTCACCGGCTCGACACCATGATCTTCATCATCATGATCTCCATCATCGTGTCTTGAAGAAGTCGTCACACCAACTATTACTTCTACTACTATGGCTAACGTTTAGCAATGAAGTAAAGTAATTACATGGCGTTATTCAGTGACACGCAGGTCATACAATAATTAAGACAACTCCTATGGCTCCTGCCGGTTGTCAAGTTCATCGACATGCAAGTCGTGATTCCCTATTACAAAAACATGATCAATCTCATACATCACATATATCATTCATCACATCTTCGTTTTGGCCATACCACGTCACATAGCACATGCTGCAAAAACAAGTTAGACGTTCTCTAATTGTTGTTGCAAATTTTTACGTGGCTTCTATAGGATTTCTAGCAAGAACGTTTCTTACCTACGCCAAAACCACAACGTGATTGTCAACTTCTATTTACCCTTCATAAGGACCCTTTTCATCGAATCCGATCCAACTAAAGTAGGAGAGACAGACACCCGCCAGCCACCTTATGCATCTAGTGCATGTCTGTCGGTGGAACCAGTCTCACGTAAGCGTACATGTAAAGTCGGTCCGGGCCGCTTCATCCCACAATACCGCCGAATCAAGATTGACTAGTAACGGCAAGAAAGTTGAACAAACTCAAATGCCCACAACTACTTTGTGTTCTACTCGTGCAAGATGCTACGCATAAAACCTAGCTCAGATGCCACTGTTGGGTAACGTAGCATAATTCAAAAAAAATTCTACGCTTTCACCAAGATCCAACTATGGAGACATCTAGCAACGAGCGAGTAAGAGTGCATCTACATACCGTTATGGAGATTGCGAGCGGAAGCTTTCGAAGAAGCGTGGATGAAGTAGTCGTACTCTTCACGTTCTTCGTCACCGATGATCTAGCGCCGAACGGACGGCACCTCCGCGTTCAACACACGTCCGGTGCAGCAACGTCACCTCCTTCTTGATCCAGCAAGGGGGGAGGAGAAGTCGTCAGAGATCCGGCAGCACGACGGCGTGATGACGGATGCAGTGGAGATCGCAGCAGGGCTTCGCCGGGCGCCCTGCGTGGGAGTATGGAGGTGTGACGGGAGGGGGAGAGGCGCCAGGGCAAGGGTGCGGCTGCCCTCTCCCTCCCCACATATATATAGGGGGCCAGGGGGTGCGCCAGCCCCCTGCAGATCCAATCTGCAAGGGGGGGCGGCGGCCAGGGGGGAGTCCTTGCCCCCCAAGGCAAGTGGTGGCCCCCCTCCCCCTTAGGGTTTTAACCCTAGGCGCATGGAGAGGTGGGCCCCTAGTGGTGCGCCAGCCCAGAGGGGCTGGACACTTCCCCTTGCGGCCTAGGGGCCCCACCGGGATGGGTGGCCCCACCCGGTGGACCCCCGGGGCCCCTCCGGTGGTCCCGGGACGCTCCCGGTGACCCCCGGAGATCACCCGATGGCCGAAACTGGACTTCCTATATATCAATCTTTACCTCCGGACCATTCCGGAACTCCTCGTGACGTTCGGGATCTCATCCGGGACTCCGAAAAACTTTCGAGTTTCCACGTGCATTTATCTCTACGACCCTAGCGTTGCCGAACCTTAAGTGTGTAGACCCTACGGGTTCGGGAGACACGTAGACATGACCGAGACCACTCTCCGGTCAATATCCAACAGCGGGATCTGGATACCCATGTTGGTTCCCACGTGTTCCTCGATGATCTTCATCGGATGAACCACCGTGTCAAGGATTCACTCAATCCCGTATGTTATTCCCTTTGTCCATCGATACGGTACTTGCCCGAGATTCGATCGTCGGTATTCCCGATACCTTGTTCAATCTCGTCATGGCAAGTTACTTTACTCGATCCGTAATCCATCATCCCATGAATAACTACTTAGTCACATTGAGCTCATTATGATGATGTCTTACCGAGTGGGCCCAGAGGTACCTCTCCGTCATACGGAGTGACAACATCCCAGTCTCGGTTCGTACCAACTCAACAGACACTTTCGGAGATACCCGATGCGTACCTTTATAGCCACCCAGTTACGTTGTGACGTTTGGCACACCCAAAGTACTCCTACGGTATTCGGGAGTTGTACAACCTCATGGTCTAAGGAATAAATACTTGACACCGAAAAGCTTGTGCATTACGAACTATACGATCTCGTGTTATGCTCAGGATTGGGTCTTGTCCATCACATCATTCTCCTAATGATGTGATCCCGTTATCACCGACATCTCATGTCCATGGTCAGGAAACCGTGACCATCTGTTGATTAACGAGCTGGTAACTAGAGGCCTACCAGGGACTCATTGTGGTCTATGTATTCACACATGTATCGCTGTTTCCGTACAATACAATTCAAGCATGAATAACAGACAATTATCACGAACAAGGAGATATAATAATAATGCTTTTATTATTGCCTCTAGGGCATATCTCCAACACCGGCCCATCCCGCCGCAGGCCTCCAGGCCCATTCTCTCCCTAACCCTAGCGACCTTACCCCTCGCTCCTCCTCATCCCCTCGCGCCGCCGCCGCACACACGCTCACGCAGCCCGTGCCCGCCCCCCTCGTTCGCTCTCCCTTGCAGCCGAAACCCCATCGACCCTCATCTCCCTCCCCCGTCGCCCGCATCGCTCCTTTCTCTCCCTCCCGCACCGCTCGATCCCGCTCCTCACCCCTCGATCTCCCTCCTCGCAGCCCGATCTCCTTCTCCCCCCGATCCTCTCACTCATCGACCCTCCTGCCCTCGATCCCCATCGCCGTCCCCTCTCCAGCGCAGTACCCGACGCGCCCCGGCCTCCCTTCGCCATCGGACCTCCTCCTACCGCGCGCCTGGCGCCCCGCCCCCTCCTCCTCGAAGCCGCCCTGCCTCGGCCAGGAAGCCGCCGACCGCCTACGCCAAGGTCGCCAAGAGCAGCCGGCCTCCCCGTCGCCCTTGCTAGACGCCCGTCGTCGCGCGAGCCGGGCCCAAGGCCGCCATCTCCGGTCGCCTTGTCCTCCGCGCCGGTTAGCCAAGCCGCCGCCGGCCAGGAGCTGGAGCCACCTCGCCAAGTGCCCGGCCCCTGCCTCGTCTCCTCACCGCCATGCCACTGCCATGGCCTCGACCTCCTGTTCCGTGCTGCCGCCTTTTTGTTTGCCCTTGTGTTGCCGCGTTTGGACCTCGGAGATGCACCAAGTACCACTACAAACCGCCAAGTACCACGACGACCCGTGTACGACTACACAAGACGAACGCGTCAAGTACCACTACTTCCACTACCGTCGCCGAAGACCGCGTGTACCTCTACCGACGACTTGTACATCTACGAAACGGAACGCCAACTTCCTCGACGAACGTGAACGACTACGGACGGAACGACTACTTCCCTCTACGAACGTGTACCACTACTTCCACTACTTCCTCTACGACCTCGAACCGCCCCGAAACGAACGTTCCGAAGGTATAACCCCGAGACGATGATCCGTGGAATGCTTGTGTTGTATGAGATGTTCCCCTTGTGTGCTCCGTTCCCATATCGTCTTTTGTCGTGCTCCTCGGTTGCCTCGTCGCCGACTCGTGGGAACCCGGTGACGGGATCACTCCACTTTTCTTCTTGCATGACTCGCTCTCCGTCATCTTTTGCACCGGTCTCTCAACGAGTTACCGGAACTGAGATGTTGCGTTGCATCATTTTCGGATAATTGCCGTGGCACCCTTTCCTTCCACCACGGTGACAAATACTCCTTATCATCTTCATGTTAACTTTTACTAAAATTTGCATAAACTTGATCATGTCATCCGCATCATGTTAACAACATTATATGTGTGAATTGTTGTTTGCTTAAAATTACTAAACATGCATATGGGGATTTCCCCGGAATTGTTGTTGTTATTTTCCGGCCTCTTTTAAACTTGCCTAAATAGGTAGTTTGCTCTTGCTTCACCTCTTGCCATGTTAAAAACATTTAACCTTGTCTTGTAAATAAACGAGAGTCAACTAAATAAATAACATGTGGTGTTTCGTCAATATGCAACTCGTTGCATATTGAGCTCCACTTAACTTGTAGTCTTGTTTGTGCACTTTGCCATGACATGCATACTTAAACCGGACATGCATCATACTTGGATGTGCATCGTATGCCATGTTTATGCTTGTGTGTTTACCATGTTGTTTGCTTCTTTCCGGTATGCTTCTCTCGTTAGCTTCGGTTTCGTTCCGGAGTTGTGAGGATCCGTTCGTCTACTTCTTGGACCCGTTCTTCTCCCTTGCGGAATCCCAGGCAAGATGATCATACCCTTGGATACCTTTACTACCATTGCCATGCTTAGTTGTCTCGATGCTATCGTTACGTGTCGCGCTACCCATCTTTTATGTCAGCCTCTCCTTGTTGCCATGAAACCTCTAACCTTTTGAAACCTTCCTAGCAAAACCACCGTTTGGCTATGTTACCCGCTTGCTCAGCCCCTCTTATAGCATTGTTAGTTGCAGGTGAAGATGAAGATCGTTCCAGGTGGGAACTTGTTGTTGGAATATCACAGTATCTATAATTATTATTAACACACCTATATACTAGGCATGGGTGAAAGGCTTGGCCTTTTGCTCGGTGTTTTGTTCCACTCATGCCACCTTAGGCGCCGATAAACCGGCATTATGTTCCTTGATTTTGCGTTCCTTACACGATGGGTGGATGGGGACCCCTTGACAGTTCGACTTTGAATAAAACTCCTCCAGCAAGGCCCAACATTGGTTTTAATTTGCCTCATAATAACAACTTAATTAATTAATTAAATTTGCATAGGGGGTCGCGTCCCCGGGTTCTTAATTCTACATAACAGGGGGGCCAGTGCTGATGGTGTTGGTCCCAAACGGGGGTCCTGCGGGGCCACCACGGGGAAACTCGAGGATTGGTTTTACCTGTAGCATCGCCCATCCGGTCGTGGCCTGAGACGAGATACGCGCGGCTACTATCAGGGTGTCGGCACGCCGGGAGGTCTTGCTGGACTTGTTTTACCATTGTCGAAATGTCTTGTGCACCGGGATGCCGAGCCTGATCGGATTTCCCTAAGATAAGGAGTGATGATATTATATTTATCACTTCAGCTAATCGTGAGAGCTTGTGATGGGCTAAGTTGGGACACCCCTGCAGGGTTATGATCTTTCGAAAGCCGTGCACGCGGTTATGTGGCAGATTGGAATTTGTTAATGTCCGGTTGTAGAAAACTTGACAAAGGATCCGAAGTAAAACACACAACTGTGTGAGTAACCGTGACTGTCTCTTTTCACTTTGAGAAGAGAACACGGTGGGGTTATGTTTGACTCGTATGTAGTTCAGGATCTTTAGCGATCACTACTTTTGCGACCGTTTGCGTAGAAGCTCATCTTATTCTTGTACTCGTAAGTTAGCCACCATATTATGCTTAGCCGCTGCTGCAACCTCACCACTTTACCTCTTCCTACCCTTAAAGCTTTGCTAGTCTTGATACCCATGGTTATGGGATTGTTGAGTCCTCGTGGCTCACAGATACTAAAACACCAGGTGCAGGTTCAGCCGAGTTTGATGCAGGAGCTGGTTCAAGTACTTCACTGGGAGCTCGATGAAGAGAGTGGCCGTATGTGTATGGCGTTTTCGACGATCAGTAGTGGTTTCTACTAGGGGCGATTTGGACCTGTGGCTTTATGTTTTGGTATCTTTCTTTTGGATCTCACCCGTAGTCGGGTTGTGATTTTTTGAATGATGTTTTGCTTATGTAATGTATTGTGTGAAGTGGCGAGTGTAAGCCAACTATCTCCTTTTGCATTTTCATCCCTATTTTTACATGAGTCGTCCGAAGATACCAAACTTGAGATCATTCCAGAATGGGCTTATACCTTTAAGTCGCGCCTCGACACGTAGGAGGCATAGTCCCACCCTGGGCATTACACATTGCCCCACATGCACAATGCAATCTATGCCCTACTGTTGAGTCAATTGAGCACTTGATCCTGCGTTGTCGACCGACACAAGCCCTCTGGGAGTTTTTGCACTTGGCGCCCCTGGCGCTTTCCTTAGTCAACTTGCTTTGTTTTGCAACGCAAGTCTCTGTGCAACTGGTCTTCAAACGTAAGTGGAATGTGGCCTTTGCTGCTTGCTTGGTCTCGCTCTGGCATGCTCGAAACGACCGCGTCTTCAACAACAAGGTTTGGTCCGAGCATTACCTCAGATTCTATGCCACGAATTTGCTCCGCACGTGACGTTTTCGTGCTAAACTTCCGCAAGATAAGAGTGACATTCTGTTCTGGGCTAATCTGCTCGATGGCTGATGCATGTGTCCATGCCTCCTTGGTGTAGCTTACTTGTCTACCCTCTCCTTCTCTACCTTGTGTCCTCTGCTCCCAGGCTGTTTGTGGCCTTGCATCATGGTGCACTAACAAACTCATGTAATCGACCTTTGTGTCCCCAGGCTTTGTCTGTTTTGAAATATATAAGGTAGAAATCAATCTACCTTTTCGTTTTTTAAAAAAAATTCTCCTCATTTCATGTTCACCCTCAATTTCTCTTTGTGGGAAATTCACCGTCAACCCAAATTACCTTTGTATTTTTTTGAATAAATAGGTTGAGAATAAGACAAGAAAAGAAAAGAGTCCTCGCAAAAAAGAAAAGAAAAGAAAACATGTGTAAAAATATAACCCGAAAGCAATAAATTTGTGATCCATTTAGTACCATCCGAATCCACCCAATAATTTACCACAATTAAATCAGAATCGACGAGATGGATGAGAAAAGATCCAGCCCGCGAAGAGCACCGTGACAACAGAATCCGGATGATAACCTAAAAAAGAAAAACAGAGTCCGGATGCGTCACGACCTCCTTTCGAGTTCGGGTCGCCGCCCGCCCGCCGCGGAACCGCCAAATCCCAATCACAAAACCCAACGAGCCAAGGGAAAAAACTCAAAAAGGATTAAAGGCTTTGGGCTTCGCGTGTCTCCCCGCTCTCCCGAACGAGTTCCTCCTCTCCTCTCCCTCCCTCCCTCCCTCCCTCCATTTGTCCCCCAACCTCGCTTCGCCCCGCTAGGGTTTCACGGCTCCACCCCCTCCCCAATTCCGCCCTGCCGGCCCGATCCCGCGCGATCCCGGCCTCCATGGTCTCCGGCGTCCCCCACCGCCCGGACGAGAACGGCGGGGGCGGCGGCCCGAGCTTCCCGCAGCAGCCGCCGCCCGTGGGCACGCCGCCACCCTCCAGCGGCCCCGCGCACTCCGCCTCCACCAGCGGCGGCAGCGCCGGCGGCTCCCCGTCCAGCCGCAGCGACCAGCAGGGCCCCGCCGCCTCCAACGGCGCGGGCCCGGGCCCCGCCGCGTCCACGCCCGCCAGCGACGGCACGGCCTTCCTCCGCCTCAACAACCTCGACATCAACGGCGACGACGCGCCTTCCTCGCAGGCCCCCATCAGGTTCGTGGACATCGCTCTGCTCGGGTTGCCTGCCAGATTGAGTTTCCCCATCTGCCATCTACCGCGATCCCGAATTGCCTTCTAGCGACAGATGCTGCTGGATATTAGAGTTTTCGCTGACCCGTAGTGTTTTCCGTGGCTGATATTCGGATTACGTCTTGCACGCTAGCCTTGCTGTAATTGGAGTTAGATCCGATCCTTATTTCGTAGACTCATACAGGTGTGCACTGTCATGTTGATCAGTAAAAATATCAGTCGTATGGTTTCTGTTCTGCCATATAGTTGCAGATTGTATAAGGCTGCATTGAAGTTAATGTGCAATTCTGCCTCTCTCTTCGGTTTACTCATCTAATATCCATCCTATATATGCTTATATTTACCTGGAATCGTCAAATAATTGCCGCTTCATAGTTAGCTTAAACTTCTACTCCCTCCATAAAGAAATATAAGAGCGTTTAGATCACTAGAGAAACACTCTTATATTTCTTTACGGAGGGAGTACTTCTAAGTATCCTTACCATAGTTGGTATCAATTGGTTTAGTGCACTAAGTGATTTCACAAAAAACAGCATCAAGAAGAAGAAGCGAAGAGCGGCAGCAGTTGGTCCTGATAAAGGTGGCCGGGGGTTGCGACAGTTCAGTATGAAAGGTCAGTCGAATTGTTCTCTTTCCGTATTAGTACCTGTTTAACTCAAGGTCATCATGTTCACATTTATAATTTGACCATTAACAGCACAAATGAAAATTGAAACAATGAGCAGACCTTGTTCTTATTGTCTATTTCCATTTTGTTGTGCATTCAGTTGCGGTCCATTCTAGAGGCCATGTCTATTGAGCAGTGGGTACACTTTCTGCCAACATCAATGGTATCACAATGTGTTTTGTTTGGTGTTTTGCAGTTTGCGAGAAAGTTGAAAGTAAAGGGAGAACAACATATAATGAGGTTAGTGCTTTGTTAGTTTTTTAGCTCAAAATTCCTGTTGTGATTTTTTTCAGCATTTGTGTGGGCCACATGAGTTTTGCCATATATTAACCAGAAACAAAAGCGACCATCGTTTGATGAAAAAAAATTAAATATCATTATTGACCATATTCCTTTGCATACATTTTCTCGTTGCTCCATATTTAAGATCCAACCAGTTATTGAAAATAGAGTAATGTGCATTTTCCACACAGTATAGGGGAAACTAGCCATAACATTGAGTTGGCTTGCTCATGTGGTCCACCTGGTTTAATCAACGCAGGCCTATATCAATTTTGCGATTGTGAGTTTGAGGGTGATTGGTTCTCGTACTAATTCTAATCAAACATGCATGCCTTTGATATCATGAAACTGCAAATGCACATGCACACCATGGTGTAACATCACCATTTGACCAGTAAGATCTTTGATGAAAATCATGAAACTGCAAATATATTTGATATTGATCATTTTAATCCGCTAGTCTTATGGGTTATCCCCCATTTACTGCTACTCTTTAAACTGGTATCCTGTCTTTGAGTATGCATTTTGTTGTTTGGAGTTCCTTGAAACTGTGAAACCTATCCTGTTTTGATACTGTGCCAATAATGATATTTAATTTTTTTGTACTGGTTTTTTGAAATCTCTAGGATGTAGCATTATTGATGAAACTAAAATGTTAGAGCTCATACATTTTGCCTTTTTTGTCAGGTGGCAGATGAACTTGTTGCTGAGTTTACTGACCCCAATAATAATATTGAGCCACCAGATCCTGATAATCCGAATGCAGTTAAGAAATATGAATGCCCTTTGCATCAGTTAGTTGTTTTATTGGGTATGTGCTCACTGTCTTAAAATGCAGCAACAATATGATGAGAAAAATATTCGAAGGAGGGTTTATGATGCACTGAATGTTCTGATGGCTATGGACATTATATCTAAGGATAAGAAGGAAATACAGTGGAAAGGCTTGCCTCGGACTAGTATAAATGATATTGAAGAACTGCAGGTTGCGTCTATTTTCCCTCAATGGCTATTGACATTTGATGTACCTTCTGTAGTATTATTATTCATCAATTTGTGTCTATTTACAGGCGGAGCTTGCCGGAGTGAAAGGAAGGATTGAAAAGAAAAGTGCTTATTTGCAGGAGCTACAAGATCAAGTAAGGATATGACTTCTCCTGTTTTCCTTTGGTTATGTTAAATAAAATATATGAAATGTTCTGTGTACTTATTGTACTGTAGTATTCACGTGGCTCTGACATAACATAGTGTCATAACAAAGAAACACTTAGTTGGTGTACTGTGTACCATTGTGTCTCAGTATGCACGCTTAGCTCAAGTCCAATACTGGGGTGCACCTCACTGACCCAGTTCCTCTTTACATTTTCAGCATGCTGCAGAATAAATATTTGATATATGTTAATAATAAGCGGATGTTCTCTGTCTTTTAGCAATTGTTTATACGTGCGCCTGCTTTCTGTCAATTATTTATTACTCTTCACAGACCAGCATTCTGCATATTTGTTTATTTTTTGTTTCTTTTTATGTGATGTTCCATGGTACTCAAAAACTAAAATTACATTCGTCATGATCTTTGCTGCTTGAGATTAATTAAGGAAGAAGGATTGAATTCACATGTAGTTCTGACCAGACTTCAACAAACTAAAACTTGTTTGGTTCCTGGCCCTGACCTCTCAAAATCAATGGTTCCGAGGTTCTAGCGTGAAGACCGGGACTCTGCAGTATTATAGTTTCATTCTTTTGGCAGTGGATAAATTGGAGTAACTTGTTAGTAGCCCCTGTCTTAAAAATGCAAATCCATCCCTTGGCTATTTCGACAATAAATTGGCAGTAAGCGGCCAGTTCCTACTCTCCCACACGTTCTGTAGTAAACCAGGTTGCAATCGTAATAACTAATAAGTACCCCCTCCATCTCATAATATACACATATTGGATGTAATAACTTCTTATGTTATGAGACAGAGGGAGTAATACAAAGGCTGCTCTTAAGATTTAATGTTGGAATGAAAAATGTTCCCAAGGATTGCTGCTTTAGACTGAGAGTCAATCTTTCTTATTTAAAAATTATTTATCTCATGGTCAAATTTGTGATTGATGTATTTATGGATGTCTTTGGTATATGAAGTATCTAGGTATGCAAAACTTAGTAAACAGGAATGAGCAGCTGTATGGTTCAGGAAACATTCCTTCGGGTGGAGTGGCCTTGCCATTCATCCTTATCCAGGTGAATAATTTTCAAATTATTTATTCTTTGTTCTCTTATTTACAGCTCTGCTTTCTGTGCATACGGTCATGCTAAATGACAGTTTTTTGTATCCTGCAGACACGGCCTCATGCAACTGTCGAAGTTGAAATATCAGAAGATATGCAACTGGTGCATTTTGACTTTAATACGTAAGAAAATAATTCTGTTATTTACTTAACTCTGGAGAAAGAGCTTTCCAGTTTATCTAAGAATACCTACCTGCATTTTCTTTTGCTTTTGCCATGATTGGACTGTGGAAGTTCGTCGTTCTGGAGGGCAGGCCTCTTGTCACATTTAACATATGGGAACAGCTAGGAGCTAAATTAAAGTAGGATAATAGGAAGTAAAATCTCAGCTGTTAGATGAAAATTTGATGATAGCATAATTCAGTGATATGGCTTCTAATTCTAACCAGAAGGTGCTGCTAAAACAGTTATCAAGTTTCGAACTGATGCCAACTAATATAACACATGTTTGGTCTGACAGTGGGTAAACAGATGGGAAGAGCTAAGTTTGCCTCAAGAATAAAACTTATCCAAATCATCATATAAGGAACTCTTTTGAAAGAAATGATTCACTATGAATCTACTATGTTTCTGTTTCATAGATCAACACAAGGTAACCTGATTATATTGACATGTGCATTTCTGAAAACTGCAGCACCCCATTTGAGTTGCACGATGACTCGTATGTGCTAAAAGCACTGAACTCGTATGGAAAAGAAGAGAATGCCGGTACTCCTGAGCCGATGTCAAATGGATGCGAGGGCTCGAGCACGCCGAATATTTATCGGCATCAGATACAACAATCTGCAATGGCAAGTAATGGCACAAGTAGATTACCAAGCTCACCACCACCCCCTGTTCCAGGCATTCTGAAAGGCCGAGTGAAGCATGAGCACCTGTACTAGCTGGGGCGCTTGTTTTGATTGTTTGTCATCGGTGTTTGGTAATATTATGGTTTTTCTTATTTTTCCTTTTTTCGTGTAAAGAGCCTGTAAAGGGGAGAAGTAGCTCGATCTGATTTAACTCCGCACTAGATTGATAGAATGTGATAGGTACCCCTGATCTGTGATGCTCCCATGTCCATGTGTAACTCCTAACGGACTTTGAATATGTTCCTTAGAGGTCTCGCTTCTCTCTTGATTGCCGTGCAGTTGTGCAGAGCAATGTAAAATAGTTACCTTTTGATTTCTGTGAAAATGTCATCAGTTCGCATGCTTCGTTTTAGGCACAAGCATTTGACTTAGGTTTGACTGTTATGTAGTTGAAAGAACCAACATATGCAACGCCAACCTTAGAGCATCTCTAGCAGACCCCGTAAATGACGATCCGCATAAGGCTGTTTCAGTTAGAGGAAAATGGTCTATGTGGGCTGGCGCGGGCAAGGTCAGACTCAGACCTTGCAAAGTTGACCCGTAAAAGAAGATATTCGCTGAACATGCTCTTTTACAGGTTGGCTACGTGGGGTCTGCTCGGGCGCTGCCGCGTTGACCTGCAAAACAAAGACGCCCAATAAGCGAATTAGATATTGATTTCGACAAATGAGTTCAAATTGAAACAATAAAACACAGTTCACACGCAAATAAAAGCTTAGTTCGTGTAGGACAAACGCAAAAGGAGTTCTTGCAAAAGTGACGACCAACGTCTGGCATCATCTTGGTCGATCTTCACTTCGCACCACTGAGTCCATCGAGGTCATCGCAACCGCCGAGTCCACCTTCGGCACCGAAATCATCGGCTGGTGCACTGAACGCATCGGCGACATTGGTTCCAAACCCCGATGAGAAAACATCTCTGGCACTGTAACACGCACTGGCCGACGCAAGCATTCTTCTCTCCAAGATATCTCTTCTTGCCATATCATGTCATTCTTTGATGAGGTCGTTCATGTCATTGCGGTTCAGTGTCATGATCTTGTTCTCTTCGGTAAGCAACTTGGACATGACTTTGTTTTCAGCGGCACGTGTTCTTATCTCCTCCATGGCCGCTTTGCGCAACCCCTTGTCCTTGAGCAATTGCCATTTTTTTTTGCTTCTCTCGTGCCTTCTTCTCGGCCAACTCTTTCTTTATCTCCAACGTCTTCATCAATATCAACTCATTTGATTGTACCATGGCATCAATCTTGTCCCGCAAGCTCGATGCTTCGTGCTCTCTCTTCATCTTCTCCTTAGTCTTCTTGTCATCATCGGGCTTGTTCAAATTTCTTGGGCCATCATTATCCTCATCTTCATCCATGTTCGTAAGTGAACCTCTCTTCGATGTGGATTCTTTGTCAATCAACTTCCATTTCTCGCACTCTTTGAGCAAGTCCCAACAATGCTCTAGTTTGAAGAATTTGCCTTTCGAAGCTTCCATGTCTTTGTAACTTTGTTGGGTATTTTTTCCTGCATAATTAAAACAATGTCAAATTATGCAATCACTTTAAATGCTACAAAATGATTTGCATAACTTGGGAAGTGAACTCACAAAGTCGGATTCCACGGTTCCACTTGGAGGGGCATTGCTTCCAAGCAAGCAACCCAACGGCTACAAATCGGCTTGATCACGTCCCAATGACCTTGGAGTGTCCGAAAGGTGCGTGGAGTCCTATTGGGATACTTTGCCATCATGCGGAAGTATTGATCTTCGATCCTTTGCCAATACCTCTTGGTGGTTTGAGACGTACCCGTGCAAGCATCAAGAGACATCGCACTCCAAGCCTTGATCAAGATTTGATCTTCCAAGATCATGTAGTTCTTCGATCTCACGCTTTTTTCGCTTGCGCTTGCTCATACGCCCCCTCATCTATCTCCTCCAATTCTTCTTCACCACCGTGATCATCCACGCCGCCCTCCGTTTCATTGTAATCGAATTCAGCGAATGGGGCTTGATCGATGTCAACGGCGTTGGTGTCCAACAAGTTCACGAACTTGACAGTGTCATTGTTTGAACCACTGCTATAGTGAGCGACAACAAGTCACGAGCTACCGCAATGGCGAAAAGCAAATAAAATTGAAGGGACCGAAGAGGCATACCTTCTGGCCATTTCGTCAAACACCTCGCTAGCGGTGGAAGCAACTCCGTTGAACAGCATCGCCGGGGAACCTCTTGCCGGGGCGGAGGGAGTGGATGAAGGAGCCGACCTCTTTGTAGGAATCTTCTTCCGCTTTACGCCTGAGACCTTGCAGACCTTCTCCGCCGCCGGTCGGGATCGCGCAGCAGCGTTGGCGCCTGGAGCGCGGGCCTTCCCGGCGAGGCCAGCCGGATTCCCACCCTGCACGATCACGCTGCCGTGCCATTTGCGGGCAGGCACAGTGGCGACGGCGGGGCCAACATGGCCGACGACGAGATCCACCAGAGGGGATTGCGCGTGCGCGACCTCAACAGCGGGGGACGATGGTGAGTCATGGCGACGAAGAACTGCCGGGGAAGATGCACCGGAGCGGGCGGTGGCGAGGGCAATGGGGGGGCGGCCCCGCGAAAATTTCCCTCGCGCCAAATCTCGCTGCAGATAGGGGCCGAGCTCGGGTCGGCCTCCCACCCCGTGAATCTAGAGGTTGAGGGAGATCTTTTGCTGCGCCCCGCAAAATTTTTTACGGGTCGGATGCGTTTGCGATGTCTCGTCTGACAGGATTTTCCGTGCCGACCCGTATTTTGGCCATTATTTTGCGGGTCACGGCTATATACGGGGTCTGCTACAGATGCTCTTATCGGGAAACCCAGGCCCTGATAAGGAAAGGGATGAAGCATACTCTCGGTCCCTTGGGGGCTGCGACATCGTTCTTAAACGACTTCGTCATTGATGGCGATTAACCCTGGGTGTGCGAAGGTGACCTCTGGCGAGGGAAGGTAGCCAGGGCAGACAACTAGTCCAGCTGACACTGAGTGATGGTGCCGGTCCTCCACTCCCCTTCGATGCCATCGGTGGTCCGCGAAGATGAGGCAGCCGATGGATCCATGGTCGCCGGTTATTTCCGTTGATGGTTTTCTACCATTAGCGTGGCACGAGCGATGAGGAGGGTGAGAAGGGTACACGAGCTTCGAGATAGAAGAAGACTATGGGAGGGTGTGAAACCTCCCCCCCAGCAAGGTCCAATTTAGGCTGGTTGTAATGATGAGTATCATATACTAGTATCATATGCATGATACTAGTATATGATACTACTCCGTAATGCATATTATCATATGAGAGTATCATAGAGGACTATATTTATTGCCATGCATAACACAAAGTAGCACATCATTTAATATGATACGGTATCATGATATGATACGGTATCATGATATGATACGGTATCATGATATGATACTCAAGACTCTCTTTCTTCATTTAATTCTATGCCACCTCATCAAAATGGCTTAGTTGGCATGCATGATTCTACCTATGATACTCCCATTAGACTAGCCACAATGGGTAGTAACATAGAGTAGTAACATCCCATGTTGCTACTCTATGTTACTGCTTCTATAGTGGGGAGTAACATATGGGTGGTAACATGGAAGACTTCATTTAGGCTATAGACTCATCTTACCTTGATATGTGTGATGTTGCTCATACTAGTAGTAACTAGCTATGTTACCACATGCCTCTCTTTCTTCATTTATTGCTTGCCATATCATCTATTTTATCTAGATATGTGTGATGTTACTACCTATGTTACTCCCACCATGGGTAATCTTAGACTAGCCACAATGGGTAGTAACATAGAGTAGTAACATGCCCATGTTGCTACTCTATGTTACTACCTCTACAGTGGGGAGTAACATATGTGTGGTAACATGTAAGACTTCATTTATTAGGCTGTAGACTCATCTTACCTTGATATGTGTGATGTTACTCATACTAGTAGTAACTAGCTATGTTACCACATTCCTCTCTTTCTTCATTTATTGCTTGCCACATCATCTATTTTATCTAGATATGTGTGATGTTACTACCTATGTTACTCCTACTGTGGGTAGTCTTACGGGCAGCCTTATAGCAAAACTACTTTGCGAAAAGATGGCGAAGCATTGGCTCACGTGACAGTTATTCGTGAGTTAATCACACGCAAGGATCATGGGGCGATAGATTAATTAATTGCACACATCGGTGCACGATATCCTTTCCTGAGAGCAAGTACAATAGGATGACGTAGGCGGGCTGTAAGCCTTTAAATATTATATTTTGGATGAGTTGGAGGAGAGAGAGGAGGAGAGAGAAGAGAAGCGGGCTCTTGGTTAGTAGCCGGCTCTAGCAAGAGACCTAAGACACTTTGTGAGGTTGTAAAGTGGGCAAACTACTAATGAAGTAGTACACATATAAAACTTACTATTGTACATGTCGGCTACAAGGTTGGCTATAGATGACATGGCAACTCCTTATAGCCGATTGTTGGCTGTATTATTAACCATGCTCTGATAGGATGTGATGTTGTGGGACCTTGAGCCACGCCCCAACATTATCATGACCGTCGAAGTGACGCCACACAATTCATGCCTTGACGGACGAAATTGGTCAGAGCTGTGACAGCATGACCGGACTGTTAGCTCGGGAAAATATCTGGTGCTCCTGGAGCACCTAAGTTTAGATGCTCCCGCGCGAGCTCAGCCGTTGGATCTCAGATCCAAGAGCTCGTGTGAGATGACGATTTTTTTTGTAAAAAATCCCTTGTACAATCTGGAAAATGCGCACAAGTACAGCAGCTATAGCAGCTCCTCATATGCCGTTGGATCTGAGATCCGATGGCCCAGAATCCCGTATCATGGGAGCACCTATGCTCCCGTATCACAGAGCTAAGGCACAAACGCTTGAGAGTTTATTACCTGAATAGCGATGTGAGAATAATTGTAATAAAGCACCAGATAAAGGCTGGGGGAATCCCACAGGAACTCCTCAGATGCCCGACGTGTGATCCTCAAGATCGAAGATCGAAGGGATTCGTTGAAGAAACTTTCAAGAGCGACGACTAAAGACGAAGAGCAGTTCGAAAAAACCGAGGAGAGTCCCCGACTTGAAGACCGGTTCAGGGGCTATCGATGGTGTTATGGACCACAGGGTACTCCCCACGTTGTCTCCCGGCCTAGTGGGCCGGGCAGAGGATCCCCATGGAGGTTTACTGATGGGCCGCACCCTAAAGACCCACGACATGTATATGGAAGGTTCTCGAAGACTTGGCTCGTACTCTAGGAACTCAGACGTCCACTACAACACGATTTACCAGATACGTAGATGACATAGCTCTAACCCTAGACCCCCGGTGCCTATATAAACTGGGAGTAGGGCACGTAGAAGCTCAACTAATCAAGCAGTAGACAATCTCATGGTAGAAAACACATGTATTCTATACTCCATCCACAATCAATACAATCAAAAGCAGGACGGAGGGTATGAATTATCTCTCCGAGAGAGCCCGAACCTGGGTAAAACCTCGTGTCTCTTGTTACCATCGTACTTAGGCTACCATCTCGGGACCCCCTACCCGAGATTCACTGGAATCGACTTCGTCAATCAGCTTGTCAGAGACCACGTCTAGGGAAGATTGGGGCTCCCGACACACCATTTATCATGACCCAGGTAGAAGCAGTGGAAAGGAGGACACATATCCAGTCAATCCATCTCGAGCTAAACCCCATATTCAAGAGCACCCCAACGAGGAAGCGCCATTGCATCGAGTCAAATGCCTTTGAGATATGAGCTTTAACATAATTGCTAGATCTTTAAGCGCATGGAATCTCTTAGCCATGCACTGAACCTTCATGAAATTGTCATGTATTGACCTGCTCCGAACGAAAATACTCCAGTGTGTCCCTACCAGACTCAATAGCTCATCGGTTAGCCATACCGAAAGGATGTTTGCAAAGATTTTGATCGCTCCATGCACTAGGCTCGCCGGGTGAAAACCCCGAAGGTCCATCGCTCCATCAACTTTGGGTAGAAGAGACATCAAAGCCTTGTTAATTGCCGGCAATACATACCTCACATATCTCCACGGCGAAAGCAATCCAGTGTGCGCATGAAGTTAGCCTCAGTGATATCCCAACAGGCGTAGTAGAATCGCCGGATGAATCCATCTGGTCCGGGAGCTTTGTCTAGAGGAATTGCTTTTATTACCTTAAGCACGCCCTCCAAAGTGAAGGACGAATCTAAGGTGTGAGAGATCACTTGATGGTAATTGTAGGCACCCCAGATTAAGGGTATAAGGCCGCATAGTTGTGCTCCCCAAAACCTTCGCAAAGTAACCACTGCCGCTGCCGGAATCTCATCGTGTCTCGATAGAATCGTATCCCCGCATCCAAGGGTCGTGATGGTGTTTCACCATCGCCTATGGCAATCGTGGAGATGAAATGATTGGGTGCTCACGTCGCCTCCCCGCAACCATAGCAATCTTGATCGCTACCTAGAGATCTATCGCTCAAGTAAAGACAGCCCCAAAAGCTTCCTTTTTAGCACTCTCCTTAGCCCAATTCCGCTGATGGATAACATCTGCAATTCCACCAACACATCAAGCCTTTGGATAACCTCCAGAGCAATACCAATTTGGAGCTTACTATTGCCTATCCACTTATCGCTCCACCTTTGTAAGCTTCGCAGTGTCGCTCTTAGTTTGCTGTCAAGTACTTTGAAAGGGTTTCCTATTGATGGGATTGAGTCACATGTTGGTGCCACGATCTCCTCAAAGTCGTCTTTTTTCATCCAGAAAGCTTCAACTTTAAATATCCTCCCCACTCGGAACTCCACGTGGAGGTCCAACAACAACAGACAATGGTCAGAGACCGCAGTGCCCAAGGCCGAGAGGAAGCAAGATGGGTGTAGTTCCTCCCAAAAAATCATTGTCAAAACATGATCAATCTTCTCCAAAGTAGCATTTCCCGCTCGTTGGACTATTGTACCTACCACCATTGTGGTAAATCTCCTTGAGCTCCATCCTATTTAGCCGAGATCGTAATCTTGCAATCATCCTTTGGTTAATCAGATCATTGTTCTTGTCTCCGGGGTTAACAATAAGGTTAAAATCCCATACAAGCACCCAAGGCCCTACATGGACATCACAAATGTTTAGAAGCTCTTGCAAGAATTCTACTTTGTCCTCGTCAGAGTGCGGTCCATAAACCCCGATAATCCACCACTCTGGGGCCCCAAACGGTTTCACTAGTGCCATGATAGTGTTCTCACTTTTTTGAGGGTTTGACAAGTTAACCAATGTTGCATCCTGAAGGAGATTATGTTGAAATTTGGCTTCCAAGAGAGTTGGGTCAATTTTGTTATGCAATGTGTTTCCGTTATAGAATATCGGGTTAGGTTCAATACGAAATAAACTGCGAGCTTTAAGCCCTCCAGAGGATTACGACAAGGAGACCTGTTATCTCCTAATTTATTTATTTTATGTACCGAGGGCCTCGCCGCTCTCTTGTCACATGAGGAGGAGACTGGGAAAATTGAAGGTGTGAAGGTATGTAGGGAGGCTCCATCTATGTCGAATCTTCTATTTTTGGATGACTTATTGATCCCGATGAAAGCTAACATACACAATGCCAAGGATTTGAAAGCCATTCTGGATTCGTATTGTATCGCCTCTGGGAAAATGGTGAGTGTTGATAAATCAAGCATATTTTTCAGCTGCAACACAAGAGTGGATATTAGGGAGCAACTTTGTATCACTCTCAATATTATGACTGAGACTCTGAATGATAAATATTTGGGCCTACGGCTAATGAGGGTATGGACATGTCTGACTGTTTCCAATACTTGATTGACCATATCATCATGGAGGTAAGTGGAGGGAAAGAAAAACTTCTATCCGCAGGAGGGAAGGAGATCCTCCTCATTTTTTTACAAGAGATCCCCATCTATGCGATGTTCGTCTTTAAAATTCCTGAAAAAACTTGCAAGGGAATCACTGATGCGATGTCTTATTTTTGGTGGGGCGATGAGGACAAACATAAGTGGATGCATTGGATGGCTTGGTGGAAAATGTGTGTAAAATCAAGGAGGGGTGGGATTTTAGGATATTCATTGTTTCAACATGGAAATATTGGCAAAACAAGCTTGGCGTATTCTTGAGAATCGAGAGTCCTTATGTGCTACCATGTTGAGAGCTAAGTATTTACCCGACGGTGATTTGTTGAATACGAAGTTAAAGAAGGGATCCTCTTTTACTTGTCAAAGTATAATGGCGGGGTTAATTGTCTAAATCATGGTTATATATGGTGTGTTGGAAATGGTCACAATATTGATATTTGGCAAGATACTTGGATCCTGAATTGTGCAAATAGAAAAGTAATCACACCTAGAGGGTGTAATTTGATATCAAGGGTATCTGATTTAATTGACAATGTTACTAATAATCGGAACAAAAATCTAGTTGCACAAACGTTGTGACGAGTTGACGCACAAGGGGTCCTTGCAATTCCGCTTTCCCAACACGATATGTTAGATTTTTTTGCTTGGAGCTATTCAAAAAATGGAGTGTTTTCAGTTCGACCAGCCTATGTTGTGGGATGGGAACACCAACACGGGAGAAAACTTAGAAGAACTGATGATATGAGACATTTAACTATCAATCCTATTTGGAGTGAGATTTGGAAGTTATCTTGTCCAGGGAAGGTAATTTTTTTCATATGGCGCACGTTGCACGACACTCTTCCGTGTAGAGTTACTTTTGTGAATAGGCACATAAAAGCTCCCCCAAGTGTCCTTCTTGTCCCTTGGGACCAGAGGATACAAAGCATATGTTAGTCCAATATCATAAAGCCAAGGAGGTGTGGAGAGTGCTCAGACTCGATCAGGTCATTAAAAGAGCTTGCGAAGTTGATTATTCTAGTGAGGCAGTCCTCGAATTTTTACTCTCTATACCTGAAAATGAGTTGACTATCTTGGGTAGCTGGAATGTCTGTGAGATGATTGCAAATACAACCCAATATTTATGTTGGGAGAGGCAAAAATTAGTCCACAAAGAGAAAACCCAAAGATGTCAACCAAATTTCTATGGGGATTCGTGCTATTACGTTAAACTATGTTATGGCCATATCACCGAAGGCTACTATGAAAAGAGGGTGGATGGATACAACCTCCAAGGGGGTTTGTAAAACTTAATGTTTTTTGACAGAAAGACTGTAAGGGAGGCCCCTACAGTATAATTGTATTCCGTGTAGAGTTACTTTTGTGAATAGGCACATAAAAGCTCCCCCCAAATTGTCCTTCTTGTCCCTTGGGACCAGAGGATACAAAGCATATGTTATTCCAATGTCAGAAAGAAAAGGAGGTGTGGAGAGTGCTTAGACTGGACCGGGTCATTAAAATAGCTTGCGAAGTTGATTATTCTGGCGAGGCGGTCCTCGAATTTTTACTCTCTATACCTGAAAATGAGCTGACTATCTTGGGTAGTCGGAATGTTTGTGAGATGACTACAAATACAACCCGGTATTTATGTCGGGAGAGGCAAAAATTAGTCCACAAAGAGAAAACCCAAAGATGTCAACCAGATTTCTATGGGGATTCGTGCTATTACGTTAAACTATGTTATGGCCATATCACCAAAGGCTACTATGAAAAGAGGTGGATGGATACAACCTCCACCTAGGTGGGTGGGAAGGCATGAGCCCCTTTCCACCACTAGGCTATGCCTTAGTCTGCTTGTAAAACTTAATATGGATGCCTCTTTTGATCATGACCTACTTAAGGACACAACCGGCGCTGTTTTGAGGGACGATAAAGGAACGTTCATCGAGGGGGGATTAAAGAATTGATTGATGCACGAATGTCCTGACAGTGGAAGCTTTGGCGCTCAGATATGGCCTATCCATTGCTCAAAAGACATGTTGCAACTATATTGTTATAAACTTATATAACTTGGAGGTCATTGAAACCATGAAGACGAAGGATGGACAGCGAGTACAGTGGTGGCAGTGTTTGACAATTGTTACTTTGTGGCTTGTGATTTTTTCCATTACTAGATTCGAACACTGTAATAGGAAAGCAAATAAGGTTGCCCATGAACCTACTAAGCTAGCTATTTTTTTTTTCAACTTTTGACTGGTTTGAGAAGCCTTCGAGTGAAATTGTACGCCTCCTTCTAAATGATGTACTAATTGTTATTGAAAATGAATAAAGATCTGTGTCTTTTTGTAAGAAATAAAAACTTTGCATCCCAAGCCAACAAGATGTCTCCTGCTTATCGTCAATGAAGCCAGCCAAAGCTGGATCTTTAAAGAAGAAAAACATAATAATACACAAAGTAAGTGTATCCATCGAAACAAGAACACCGTACAATGTATGACTATGTATAAATGGAAGCAAAAAACAAAACTGGTACAATATTATTCGGCACCCAGCCAAAAAAACTTGGTTACAAGAACAATACAACCAAAAATTAAGACAAACTGGAGGGCTATGGTCGCTGTTAAAAACTCGACGCGATATTTGTTTGAAAAGAAAAAATCAACCAAGCCTACTATTTACTGTATTAGTTAAAACTACTAGCGGAGTATAGTACGTCACTCGTTCCTTCTACAATCAAGGGAGAGAGTACTGAGAGGAAGAAGAAGTGTAATTGGAAGTGCAATTAATCAAATTTGATGGAGACGCTGCTGGGCGGGGCGACAGCTCGTAGTTACGTACGCGGTGTAGTAGTGACGCGCCCACGCGCACTGCTTCTACTCGCCGCGGAGCTTCATGTGCCTGCCGGACGCCTTCTTGTGGCGCTTCTCGGCGTTACCGTCCGCCTTGCCGGCGGGGACCTCCTGCTGTCCGTCCTTGTGCCCCTGCGAGACGATGCTTGACACCTGCTCCTGCTTGTTGCCGGCCGCCAGGCCATCCAGGTCCTCGGGGTTGACGGAGCTGATCCGTATGACCGAGGGGCCGTCGCTGGACATGGGGTTGTTGAACTCGTTGCACAACTTCCTGACCTCGCCGTCCTTGCCAGTGATGGCCTTGAGCACGGTGAGCTTCTCCATGGCCTTGCCGAACGCCGGCAGGAAGTCCTTGGGCTTGTTGAGCATGTCCTTGAGCATGGGCCCCGTCTTGGAGTCGATGGCGAGGAGGCGGTCGATGGTGAGCGGCATCTTCTCGGCGATGGCGTTGGCGAAGTAGGAGTTGTCGACGACGTTGGGGTTGGACTGGTCCATGTTGACGAAGCCCGTGTCCCGGTTGGGCCCGTCGCAGAGCTTGCTGATGCTGGCGTGGTAGCCCGGCTCCATGGGCGTGGCGTCGGGCTCGATGAAGATGCACCTGACCTTGCCGATGCTGTGGCCGCCGGCGAGCAGCAGCACCATCTCCTCGTCGGTGAAGCCGGCCTTTACGAAGTCGGCTGTGAGCTGGGGCACGGGGACGTCCGGGCCGGGCAGGTTGTCGTCGGCCTCCTCGCGGTTGGAGACGAGCGAGTCGCGGCGGCCCGTGGGCACAGCGTAGTCCGGGCCGCCGGAGAGGCGCACGGCGTCGCGGGTGCCGAGGGAGATGATGTCGGCGCAGGACACCGTGTTGGGGCACTTGGCCTCCAGCTCCTTCTTGGCCTCGTCGATGATCTCGTAGCCACGCACTGAGATGTTGGGCCCGGCCTCCTTCTCGGAGCTTTGGTTGGACAGCGGGTCGATCAGGATGGACGCGTCGCACCCCTGACAGAGGCAGCAGATCAACTCACATTTTCTCCCCATTGACGGATTCTAAATTTCTAGTAATCAAGAACCAAACGAGGGGGGGCGTACATTGGCGAAGCAGTCGTGGAAGAGGAGGCGGAGGAGGCCGGCGGTGGTGCCGGGGTCCGCCTTGAGGTTCTTCTCGATGACGGCGGTGACGATCTTCTCGGCGTCCGGGCAGGACTCCTTGTAGAAGTCGGGGACGAGCTGGGCGGAGGCCAGCGGCGTGACGGCCACGAGGAGGCCGAGGACGAGGACCAGGCGACAGGCGTCCATGGATGATGGATCCAATCCGAGCAAGGTGCGCGAGTGTGCAGCAAGGCCTTGCGGTGCTGGGACACGCCCGGCCCGCGCTTAATACTGTGGCGGTCAACGGAGGAGGCCCCGCGCGCCGCGGCCAGAGCGCGAACCCGTGGGTGGCTGTCAGTCGCTTTCGACTTCCTGGTCGGTGTAATAATAGCAAGAGGCCGTGCCTTCCCTCCGTTTGCTCCTCTCTTCTCCATCGACCATCGGGCATGCAGCATGCATGTCCACGTACCAGCTACCCATTCCATGTACTATAGTCTAGTGATCCAAACATGTGTGGGTTTTGAAAATTATAATTTCTAAAGGTGTTTCTTGGCTCACTTTTGGAGGTATAGCATCCTAACCATGATGTGTTATTGCATTGGGGCTGGACTGGAGCATCATAGATAAAATCTCGAAAAAGCTACTAGTACTCTTTCAGATGCAATATATTTTTCGACAAAGGGCGAATTTTATTGCCTCAAGCTGTAGCATCAAGAGGATACAAAGACAATAAACGCAAACCCGATTTCTACATATTTACGCAGAGTATTTCGGAAGTTTTCGGTGTTGCTTTGGTCATGTTGGACATCATGTTGGTTCGGCCCGCCTCTCTAGATCCGGGCTTGGTGGGTTTAGCTGCGTTGTTGTATTCTCTGTTCGGGCCGAGCATCCCTTGCCCCTCTGCTCCGGGCATCATGGTCAGACCTTCTTGCGTTCATGCCAAGTCTTGTAATCTGTCTTGTAATCATTCTAATTTCTTCTATCAATAAAAGATACACGAGATTTGCGTATTCGCGGAAAAAGTCTTCTGAATATTCTATTTTTTCACAATTTTCAATGAGGTCTAGGTTTCAGTTGAATATTGATGGCCCCGACGGGGCACATCCCCTGCTCCTCGCGAGAAGAAACAGATTGGCTTCATCTTTGTTGGTTGCTCTCTGTTGAAACAAAAATTGTGTTTTTTCAATAAGAAACAAAATTGTGTTTTACTTGTTTAAGAGCTATATGTGCTTAGTTTGGGGACCATTGAGACTTTTTTTGCGAATAAACTTCTGATCTATTCATCAACTGTTAAGATAGTACATAGAACACCAGAAGTAAAAATTACATCCAGGTCCAGAGACACCTAGCGACGACTACAAGCACTGAGGCGAGGAGAAGGTGCGCCGTTGTCATCGCCCCTTCCTCACTGGAGCTGGACATACCTTGTTGTAGTAGACAGTCCGGAAGTCGTCGTGTTGAGGCCCTGGAGGACCAACACATGAGAACAGCAACCGCCACCGATGAAGAGAAGCGTTGATCGAAAGGATCTAACACGTAGACACATGACCACTGGCAAACGAAGACGTGATCCACATGGATCCATTGAAGACAAACGTTGAACGAATCCCACGATATTTGCTGGAGACAAACCTTCACATGCCCTCCAACGATGCTAGAGGCATCGCCGGAACATGGACTAGGCGGGGAGAACCTTATTCCATCTTCAAAGAGCTGCCACCGCCTCGCCTCTCTGAGCAGACTCTTTGAGGGTCCAAATACAATGCCATAGTACTTTAGCTATACATGAGTGATTTCATTATGATTTCTCTATAACACATTCATGTTAATATTATAATGTCTTGTGGACTAACCACTTTATGAGTCCATTTAAGATTTGTGTGTATGCGGTTTTGGAGATCCAGGGAAGATTCTCATAATGAGAGAAGAATAAAAAATAAACAAGAATTCAAGCTTGGGCATTGCATGTATCTCCAAGAGATCTACCACCAATTATTAACATGTTTTCGTTAGACCTAAGTTTTTATTTGTTCGCATAATATATGTAAGTTCTTGGAGTGTTCATTTCCATTTTCTTTTCAATAAAATGCCCATGCTTGGACGATGGATTACGATAGTGTTATAACCTATCAACTTTGGGGATGCATTTATAAATTTTACTCTACGTGCTTCACTTATATCTGTAGAGTAAATTGCTAAAGAATTATTACTCTATGTGATTCACTTATATGTAATTTTTTGGAGGTATTCACTTATATGGATCGGAAAGTAGAATATGCTTGTTAATTAATGTTGTAGTTGTCATATCTACGGTAGACTTGATGACTGATTAGTACTGAACTTCCATTGATAATAAGAACCTGATTAGAGCAACACCTAGAATCTACATCATTAAAAATCGGATACTTGGCAATTATTTTAAACAATTTGAAAGCTATTAATGTGCATTGCGATAGAGGCACTTGCATCTAGGGATAGTTTCCTAGTTGATGCGCTAATGTTAGTTGAATCATAGCCTACCTTACCGTTTTACCTAAATAGAAAAGTTGAGGATTCTGGTGGTGGCTTGAGTAGCACGAATATCGTAGAGGTCAATGCTGATGAACCCAGTGCCTTTTGATTTAACCGGGGCAATTTGTTGGTTAACTTCCACCAACCTGCCCTCGGGGTATGTAGCTTTTGAATCTTATGGAACCTGATGCCGCAATGCTCTTGTGTGTTATGAGATCTTTAAGATTAAAGCAAGTTCAAAGCTTCTTTACATTTCCACTTTATCTTTCATATTGCTAGCCACTTCAGTATTAGGTATTTCCCAATCTCACACTCAAACTTGACATGTAACCCTTCCCGCCCTCCCTCACCTCCCTCGTTCCACCAACCCACTGCCTGATCATTGATCTGATATCCCCCTCGACACCACGACACCCTACCCTCCGTCGACCATGCCATCCCTACCGGTCATGCGCCCTCCTTGCCATCGGTTATGTTCTCATTGTCTCCGGCGATGCCTCAGTTGACATTGTAGCACCCTCCTCGATGGTCCAAACCCTAACCTTGCCTATCATTTTTTGCACGTCATGTGCCGTGGCATCACCTCCGTCTCGCAGTTCATGTTTACACATCATCATCCACCGACACTGGGCCATGGGTCTCCATGAAGGAAATATGCCCTAGAGGCAATAATAAAGTTGTTATTTATATTTCCTTATATCATGATAAATGTTTATAATTCATGCTAGAATTGTATTAACAGGAAACTTAGTGCATGTGTGAATACATAGACAAAACAAAGTGTCCCTAGTATGCCTCTACTTGACTAGCTCGTTGATCAAAGATGGTTATGTTTCCTAACCATAGACATGTGTTGTCATTTGATGAACGGGATCACATCATTAGAGAATGATGTGATGGACACGACCCATCTGTCAGCTTACCATAATGATCGTTTAGTTTTATTGCTATTGTTTTCTTCATGACTTATACATGTTCCTCTGACTATGAGATTATGCAACTCCCGAATACCAGAAGAACACCTTGTGTGCTCTCAAACATCACAACGTATCTGGGTGATTATAAAGATGCTATGCATGTGTTTCTGAAGGTGGTCGTGGTGTTGGCATAGATCGAGAATAGGATTTGTCACTCCGAATGTCGGAGAGGGATCTCTGGGCCCTCTCGGTAATACTCATCATAATAAGCCTTGCAAGCAAATGACTAATGAGTTAGTCATGAGATGATGTATTACGGAATGAGTAAAGAGACTTGCCGGTAATGAGATTGAACTAGGTATGATGATACCGACGATCGAATCTCGGGCAAGTAACATACCGAGGACAAAGGGAACAACGTATGTTGTTATGCGGTTTGACCGATAAAGATCTTCGTAGAATATGTAGGAGCCAATATGAGCATCCAGGTTCCGCTATTGGTTATTGGCCGGATATGTGTCTCGGTCATGTCGATATAGTTCTCAAACCCGTAGGGTCCGCACGCTTAACGTTCGATGATGATTAGTATTATGAGTTATGTGATTTTGATGACCGAAGTTTGTTCGGAGTCCCGGATGAGATCGCGGACATGACGAGGAGTCTTGAAATGGTCAAGAGGTGAATATTCAAATATTGGAAGGCTATATTCGGATATCGAAAAGGTTCCGAGTGATTCAGGTATTTTTCGGAGTACCTGTGGGTTACGGTAATTCACCGAGAGAAGTAATGGGCCTTACTGGGCCATACGGGAATAGAGGACGTAGGCCAAAGGGGAGGTGCCCCCCCCCCCATGGGTCCGAATTAGACTAGGGGAAGGGGGCGGCGCCCCCCTTGCCTTTTCCTTCCCCTCTCTCTCTTTCCCTCTTTCCCTCTCTCTTACTCGAATAGGAAAGGGTTTCCTACTAGGACTTGAAAGTCCTAGTAGGACTCCCTACACAAGGCGCGCCCTAGGAGGCCGGCCTCTCTCCCTTCCTCCTTTATATACGTGGGCAGGGGGCACCCCATAGACAAGTTGACAATTGTTTTAGCTGTGTGCAATGCCTCCCTCCACAGGTTCCACCTCAAGTCATATTGTCGTAGTGCTTTGGCGAAGCCCTACGCGGATCACATCATCAACACCATCACCACGCCGTCGTGCTGACGGAACTCTCCCTCGTCCTCAACTGGATCAAGAGCTCGAGGTACGTCATCGTGCTGAACGTGTGCTGAACACGGAGGTGTCGTACGTTCGGTACTTGGATCGCTTGGATCATGAAGACGTTCAACTACATCAACCGCGTTACTAAACTCTTCGGCTTTCGGTCTATGAGGGTACGTGGACACACTCTCCCCGCTTGTTGCTATGCTTCTCCTAGATAGATCTTGTGTGATCTATGCGTAGATGATATGCACGAGTAGAACACAAAGAGTTGGAAAATTTTGAAATACTACGTTCCCCAAAAGTGGCATCAAGAGCTAGATTTATGCGTAGATGATATGCACGAGTAGAACACAAAGAGTTATGGGCGATAATAGTCATACTGCTTACCAGCATGTCATACTTTGATTCAGCGGTATTGTTGGATGAAGCGGCCCGGACCGACATTACATGAACGCGTTCATGAGACTGGTTCGACCGACGTTCTTTGCACATAGGTGGCTGGCGGGTGTCAGTTTCTCCAACTTTAGTTGAATCGAGTGTGACTACTCCTGGTCCTTGTTGAAGGTTAAAACATCACACTTGATGAAAAATCGTTGTGGTTTTGATGCGTAGGTAAGAACGGTTCTTGCTAGAATCCCGTAGCAGGCACGTAAAACTTGCAACAACAAAGTAGAGGACGTCTAACTTATTTTTGCAGGGCATGTTGTGATGTGATATGGTCAAGACGTGATGAGTTATACGTTATTTTAAATTATCGGCAACCGGTAGGAGCCTTATGGTTGCCTCTTTATTGTATGAATTGCGAAAGCCATGTAATTACTTTACTTTATCACTATGAGTTAGCGATAGTAGTAGTAGCAATA
The DNA here is from genome assembly GCA_902687465.1 of Secale cereale. NCBI lineage: Eukaryota > Viridiplantae > Streptophyta > Magnoliopsida > Poales > Poaceae > Secale > Secale cereale. The sequence continues at coordinate 109,849,335 of LR738715.1, read as the reverse complement.
GTTAGCGAGACGACCATGCCGCTATGATGAAGATCATGGTGTCAAGCCGGTGACAATGGAGATCATGATGATGCTTTGGAGATGGAGATCAAAAGCACAAGATGATGATGGCCATATCATGTCACATATTTTGATTGCATGTGATGTTTATCTTTTTATGCATCTTATTTTGCTTAGAACGATGGTAGCATTTTAAGATGACCCCTCACTAAAATTTCAAGGTACAAGTGTTCTCCCTGAGTATGCACCGTTGCGACAGTTCGTCGTGTGGAGACACCACGTGATGATCGGGTGTGATAAGCTCTACGTTCAAATACAACGGGTGTAAGACAGTTTTGCACATGCAGAATACTCGGGTTAAACTTGACGAGCCTAGCATGTACAGACATGGCTTCAAAACACTGGAGATCGAAAGGTCGAGCGTGAATCATATAGTAGATATGATCAACATAAGATATTCACCATTGAAAACTACTCCATCTCACATGATGATCAGACATGGTTTAGTTGATTTGGATCATGTGATCATTTAGATGACTTGAGGGATGTCTATCTAAGTGGGAGTTCTTTAGTAATATGATTAATTGAACTTTAATTTATCATGAACTTAGTCCTGATAGTATTTGCAAATATTGTTGTAGATCAATAGCTCGTGATTTAGCTCCTATATATTTTTGATATGTTCCTAGAGCAAAAATTGAAAGATGATAGTAGTAATGATGTGTAGTGGGTCCGTGATCTGAGGATTATCCTCAATGTTGCACAGAAGTATTATCTCCTTTATGCACCGTGATACTTCTCCAACGTATCTACTTTTCCAAACCCCTTTTCCCTTGTTTTGGACTCTAACTTGCATGATTTGAATGGAACTAACCCGAACTGACGCTGTTTTCAGCAGAATTGCCATGGTGTTGTTTTTGTGCAGAAATAAAAAGTTCTCGGAATGACCTGAAAATCCACGAAGAATTATTTCGAAAAATATAAAAAATATCTGCAAGAAGACCCAGACCAGGGGGCCCACACCCTGTCCACGAGGGTGGGGGGCGCCCCCCCCCCCAGGGCGCGCCCCCTGCCTTGTGGGCCCCCTGGTGCTCCACCGACGTATCCCCAGATCCTATATATTCACTTTCGGGGAGAAAAAATCAGGGAGAAAGAATTATCGCGTGTCTCGGGAGGGCTGATCTGGAGTCCGTTCGGGGCTCCGGAGAGTGGAGATCGTCGCCATCGTCATCATCAACCTTCCTCCATCACCAATTCCATGATGCTCACCGTCGTGCGTGAGTAATTCCATCGTAGGCATGCTGGACGGTGATGGGTTGGATGGGATCTATCATGTAATCGAGTTAGTTTTGTTAGGGTTTGATCCCTAGTATCCACTATGTTCTGAGATTGATGTTGCTATGACTTTTCTATGCTTAATGCTTGTCACTAGGGCCCGAGTGCCATGATTTCAGATCTGAACCTATTATGTTTTCATGAATATATGTGTGTTCTTGATCCTATCGTGCAAGTCTATAGTCACCTACTATGTGTTATGATCCGGCAACCCCGAAGTGACAATAATTGGGACCACTCCCGGTGATGACCGTAGTTTGAGGAGTTCATGTATTCACTATGTGTTAATGCTTTGGTCTGGTACTCTATTAAAAGGAGGCATTAATATCCCTTAGTTTCCAATAGGACCCCGCTGCCACGGGAGGGTAGGACAAAAGATGTCATGCAAGTTCTTTTCCATAAGCACGTGTGACTATATTCCGAATACATGCCTACATTACATTGATGAACTGGAGCTAGTTCTGTGTCACCCTAGGTTATAACTTCTACATGATGAATTGCATCCGACATAATTCCCCATCACCGATCCAATGCCTACGAGCTTTTCATATATTGCTTGTTGCTTATTTACTTTTCCGTTGCTACTATTACAAAAACTACAAAAACACCGTCGTTACTTTTATCGCTGCTACTGCCACTATCATATTACTTTGCTACTAAACTACCTTGCTGCAGATACTAAGTTTCCAGGTGTGGTTGAATTGACAACTCATCTGCTAATACTTAAGAGTATTCTTTGGCTCCCCCTGTGTCGAATCAATAAACTGGGTTGAATACTTTACCCTCGAAAACTGTTGCGATCCCCTACACTTGTGGGTTATAAAGACTATTTTCTAGCGCCGTTGCCGGGGAGCATAGCTCTATTCTGTAAGTCACTTGGGATTTATATCTGTTGATCACTATGAAGAATCTGAAGGACTCAAAAATCAAGATCTTACCCTCAACTACGAGGGGAGGTAAGGAACTGCCATCTAGCTCTGCACTTGATTCTCCTTCTGTTATGGGAAAATTTGCGACACCTACTCATGCTATTGAATCTGATATGTCGTATGTTCTTGATGATGCCACTTCTGCTATGTATGATGAAACTACTTCTATGCTTGATAATACTGTGCCACTAGGTGAATTTCTAGATGAACAAATTGCAAGAGTTAGGGAGAATGCAAATATTGAAACTGATGATATTTATGAAAGTGATGATGAAGCTTCTCCCAATAGATATGAATTGCCTGTTGTGCCTGAGGATTATGTTATGGATGAAGAAACTGCTAGAGACTTTCTTGCTTGCAACGATAGATATGCTCTTAAGAAATTATTGGCTAAGCTGAAAGAAAAGTTCTTGAATGCTAGAATGAAACATGACCCTGCTTTCGCCACGTCACCTATCTATGTTACTGATAAGGATTATGAATTCTCTATTGATCCTGAGTTAATTACTTTGGTTGAATCTGATCCTTTCCATGGCTATGAGTCTAAAACTGTTGTGGCACATCTTACTAAGTTGAATGATATGGCCACCCTGTTTACTAACGATGAAAAGATTCGTTACTACTATATCCTTAAGTTATTTCCTTTCTCGTTAAAGGATGATGCTAAGACTTGGTTTAATTCTCTTAATCCTGGTTGTGTGCGTAGTCCCCAGGATATGATGTATTACTTCTCTGCTAAATATTTTCCCGCTCATAAGAAACAAGCTGCCTTACGGGAAATATATAACTTTGTGCAAATTGAAGAAGAGAGTCTCCCACAAGCTTGGGGGAGGCTTCTCCAGTTACTTAATGATTTGCCTGATCATCCTCTTGAGATGCATGATATACTTGATGTCTTTTATAATGGACTATCTGATGCTCCCAGAGACCACCTGGATAGTTGTGTTGGTTGTGTTTTCAGGGAAAGAACAGTTGAACAAGATGAATTACTATTGAATAATATGCTGGCTAATGAAAATAATTGGACACTTCCTAAACCAACCCCTAAGCCAACTCTGAAGAAAAGAGGTGTTCTATTTCTCAGTCCTGAAGATATGCAAGAGGCAAAGAAATCTATGAAAGAAAAAGGTATTAAAGCTGAAGATGTTAAGAATTTATGACCTATTGAAGAAATACATGGTCTTGATAACCCAACACAGGTGGTAAAGGTAAATTCTCTTTATAGGTTTGATGAAGGTGATATTCCTTGTTATAAGTCTGCTAGCCAATGCTTATATGAGTTTGACAATTTCATTGTGAAATATGAAAACTTCAATGCTTATGTTGTAGACAATTACAACACAATGCTTATATGATTGAACGCTTGAGTGATTATCTGTCTAGAGCTAAAGGTGAACTAAAACTTATTAGTAAACATGCTTCTATGGTCACCACTCAAGTAGAACAAGTACTTAAGGCTCAAAATGATTTGCTCAATGAATTAAATAGTAAGAATAATGATAATGCCATTAGAGTTGTGACTAGAGGTGGTAGAATGACTCAGGAACCTCTATATCCTGAGGGCCGCCCTAAGAGGATTGAGCAAGATTCTCAGAGAGCTAATTTAGATGCACCTAGTTCTTGTAAGAAAAAGAAAAAGAAAAAATATAGGACTTTGCATGATTCTAGTGAACCTATAGCTGACACACCTGAGAATCCCAATGATATATCTGTTTCTGATGCTGAGACACAATCTGGTAATGAACATGAACCTAGTGATAATATTAATGGTGATGTTCATGATGATGCTCAACCTAGCAATGATAATGATGTAGAGATTGAACCTGCTGTTGATCTTGATAACCCACAATCAAAGAATCAACGTTATGATAAGAGAGACTTTGTTGCTAGGAAGCACGGTAGGGAAAGAGAACCATGGGTTCAGAAACCCATGCCTTTTCCTCCAAAACCATCCAAGAAAAAGGATGATGAGGATTTTGAGCGCTTTGCTGAAATGATTAGACCTATCTTTTTGTGTATGCGTTTGACTGATGTGCTTAAAAGAAATCCTTATGCCAAGTATATGAAGGATATTATTACCAATAAAAGAAAGATTCCTGAAGTAGAATTTCCACCATGCTTGCCAATTACACTTTCAAAGGTGGAATACCTAAGAAACTAGGAGATCCAGGAGTACCTACTATACCTTGCTCCATTAAGAAAAACTATGTTAAAACTGCTTTATGTGATCTTGGAGCTGGTGTTAGTGTTATGCCTCTCTCTTTATATCGTAGACTTGACTTGAGTAAGTTGACACCTACTGAAATATCTTTGCAAATGGCTGATAAATCAACTGCTATACCTATCGGTATTTGTGAGGATGTGCCCGTTGTAGTTGCAAATGTTACTATTCTAATGGACTTTGTTATCCTTGATATTCCTCAGGACGATAGTATGTCTATTATTCTTGGAAGACCCTTTTTGAATACTGCAGGGGCTGTTGTTGATTGAAACAAAGGCAACGCCACTTTTCATGTCAATGGTAATGAGCATACGGTACACTTTCCGAGGAAACAAGCTCAGGTCCACAGTATCAATTATATTGGAAAATTTTCAACTATCACTATTGGAGGTTTTGAATTTCCTCTTCCTACTGTCAAGAAGACATATGACATTCTTATGGTTGGGGACATACATATCCCCATTGAGGTAACCTAGTGTTATTCGAAAATTCTCCGGTTTCATGTTATTCGAAAAGAGTTTAATAACAAGACCTGATCAACCTTGTTAATGGATTCCTTTTGATGAGCATGGGATAGGTGAATCTAGATAGCACAACCTTCTGTACCCTCCTTTTACTTTCTGTTAATTAGGATAAATAAAACAAAAATAGTATTTTCTATCTGTTTCCAGACTTATCCGTGCAATAAAAAATACCCCGAAAATAAAAGTTCTCCAAATGCCATGAAAATGAAATATGATTTTTTTCTAGAATATTTGAGAAAATATGGCACAGAACACACAGCGAGGGGAGCCAGCACCTGGCCAGGATGGTCCAGGGCGCGCCCCCTGCCTCGTGGGCCCCACGTGGCCCCCTCCACTTATTCCTGCACCCACACTCTTCTTCTTCCTCCCAAAAAAAATCACCAACCAGCTCAAACCCGAGTTCTAGCTCATCTTGCTGCCATTTTCGATCTCCTTGCTCAAAGCACCATTCACCAAACTGTTTGGGGAGATTGTTCCTTGGTATGTGACTCCTCCATTGGTCCATTTAGTTTTTGTTCTAGTGCTCTATTTATTGCGAATTTATGCTAATGTGGTGACCTTGTTCTTGAGCTTGCATGTCAAATTTTCTTGGTCCCAAGTAGTTCTAATGCATGATATAGTCTCTAGGCACTTATAGGAGTTGTTGCTATCAACCTTGTTGAGTTTGGTTAACTTTTATTTTGAGTTACTAAATTTTTTAGAAATTTTCAGAAAAGGAAAATGATAAAGAGATTGTTGAGGGGCTCCTCCAGTAAGAGCTCAGAGGAGAAGAAGAAAGAAGAAAATGAGAAGCCCAAATATAATCTTCCTTGCATGGCGGAAGTTCGGCCGTGTGAATGGCCTTGCAATGATTTCATGATGTCTGCCGGGATTTACGAAGATTTTTATTGGTTGGCAGATAATGCAGGCCTCACCGACTTCCTCCACGACCAGCGTGAACAGTATCTCTTACTCACCAATATTTTCACGCAAAGTTTTCATTTTCATGCTGAGAAAACACCGCCGATGGTGGAGTTTCGTTTATATGATGTGATTAAGGAGATATCACTCTTAGAATTTTTTGAAATATGCAAGGTACCCATTGGAGGTAGACTTGATGAACCTCGTCGTGAAGATGTTGAAGGGTTTATTGACATGATAGCTGTAGGGAAAACTAGACAAGTTTCAAGGGCAAGAATCACTAGTATACATTTCCCTGTTCTGCGCTACTTTGCTTTATTTGCTAGTAGATGTTTAATCGGTCGCGGGAATAGTCGGAATCTTAGTGCCCCTGATATTGTTATCTTACGCCATGCTTTGTTTCAAGACACAACTTTTAGCTTGGGCACCGTCGTTGCTAAACGACTGAGTCTGAACCGCTCAAAGGGGCCCATCTTTGGAGGCATCTTTGCTTCTCGCCTATCTGAGCATTTTAGAATACCTATTAGGCATCATGAGAAGGAAGAAAAATTGCTTGCCCCTGTTTATCTAGACTACAAGAGCATGGTAGCTCATGACTTTATTGTTAAAGACAAGAATAGGCTGCTTAATTATAAATTAAGGTTTGATGAAATATATTGTGAAATTGTTACCTTGCGTGCACCATCTTTGTTTGATCTGTCCATATGCATATACCTCATTACATCAAATGCCTTCTACAAGTACCAAGGCCAGGCACAAGCTTCAGAGCCTGAGACAGAGCCACCACTTGATCCTTACCGTCGGTCTGTTTATGGGTGGGAGCTGGATGAGCTCGCCAACCAGTGGAACCCAGAGGATACATCTCAGTACACTGGAGGGAGTAGCTTCGATCCGTGGTCATAGACCAACGTAGGCCAAAAGCCTAAGCTTGGGGGAGTACGTGTTTCCCACCGACTTTACATTCATGTTCACACTTATTCTAGTTGTCGGTGCTCACACTCTTTCATTGTACCATCCATGCTTAGTTTCAATTTCTTTTTCTTAGTCTTTTTCTCATGTGCTAGAAAAACCTTCAGAAAAAAAAAATTAGTTGTAGCTTTTAGCTAATTTACTTTTCTTGTAGTAGTAACTAAAAGAAAATCCAAAAAGATTTCCCGTTCTTCTTTTGCTTGTTGGGAGCTTTCCCGTGTAAATAGTTTTTTTTTCTTTGGGGTCAAGAGTAGAAGACCATGATTGAAAATGCTTAGTGGCTCTCATATGCTTTATTGTTGATTTAAACTTGAGCCATATTACCTTGTCTTCTCTCTTGTATTAAATGTGTGCAGATTCCAGCTTAGTCCAATGCACATGCACTATTATTATTATCCACACCGTTCGGTCATGCGAGTGAAAGGCAATAAGGATGATATATTATGAACTAATTGAGATGAGAAAAGCTGGTATGAACTCGACCTCTCTTGTTTTCGTAAATATGATAGTTCATCGTTCCTGATTCAGCTTGTTATGAATGAAACATGCTTGCAATGATAATTAGAGATCATAGCTGCTTATGCCATGCTTAATTAGCTGAGAGTTTATAATGGTCTATACTGCGTGCCAACATGATATTAAAATGGTTGTGATGTGGTATGATGGGGTTGTATCCTCCTTTGAACGATTTAAGTGATCTAACTTGGCACATGTTCACGCATGTAGTTGAAACAAATCAACATAGCCTCCACGATATTTATGTTCATGGTGATTTATATCCTACTCATGCTTGCATTCATTGTTGATTAATTTTAATGCATGTTCATGACTGTTGTTGCTCTCTAGCTGGTCGCTTCCCAGTCTCTTTCTAGCCTTCACCTGTACTAAGCGGGAATACTGCTTGTGCATCCACTTCCATAAACCCCAAATTTATTCCACATGAGTCCACTATACCTTCCGATATGTCGTATTTACCTACCGTTCCAAGTAAATTTGTATGTGCCAAACTCTAAACCTTCAAATGAAATTCTATTTTGTATGCTCGAACAGCTCATGTATCAACTAGGGATGTCTATATCTTCCATGCTAGGTGGGTTATTCTCACGATGAGTGGACTCCTCTCATCATTCATGAGAAAATGGATGGTACTCGGGATGCCCAGTCCCATGCTCAAAATCATAAATAACTAAACAAAACTCCCCCAGGGCTGTTGCTGGTTTGGACGGTACCCGTTGTTTCGGGCTAGCCGTGGAGTGTGCTTGTTGGTGGTTGGGGGAGTATAAACTTTACCATTCTGTTTGGGAACCGCCTATAATGTGCGTAGCATGGGAGATATCGTGATTCTTGGTTGTCATGTTGACAATGAAAGTATACCGATCAAAATGTTATTCGCCTCTATTTAAAAATCGAGCTCTAGCACCTCTACAAATCCCTGCTTCCCTCTGCGAAGGGCCTATCTATTTACTTTTATGCAGAGTCATCATCCTCTTATCAAAGAGCACTTGTAGGAGAGCACCTCTATCATTTGCATGTATTACTATTAATTTGCATTGAGTATGATCATCACTGGATCTCTTTTACCATGAATGACAATGTCTAGTCAGTCCTTGATCTTTAAAGGTGCTCTGCATTTATGTTTTGCGGTCTCAGAAAGGGCTAGCGAGATACCATCTTGTTATATCATATCATGATTCTTTTGAGAAAGTGTTGTCATCCGAGGTTTATTATTATTGCTTGCTAGTTGATTATGCCATTGATATGAGTATACTTGAGACCTGAAAGTTATTGTGAATGTAGTTAGTTCATGATCTTGCTGAAAACCTGAATGATGGCTTACATATTTACAGCAACAAGAGCAAACAGAGTTTGTCAAAGTTTTTCTTTATCACTTTCAGTTTATCAACGGAATTGCTTGAGGACAAGCAAAGGTTTAAGCTTGGGGGAGTTAATACGTGATACGTCTCCAACGTATATACAATTTTTGAATGTTCCATGCTATTATTTATAAGGTCTTGGATGTTTATTGGGCTTTATCATACACTTTTATATCATTTTTGGGACTAACCTACTAACCCAAAGGCCCAGTCCAGATTGCTGTTTTTTGCCTGTTTCAGGGTTTTGCAGAAAAAGAATATCAAACGGAGTCCAAACAGAATGAAACCTTCGCGAGAGATATTTTTGGAGGAAATCATGCACGAGGGACTTGAGAACCACGTCAGGGGATCAAGGGGTTGCCCACGAGGGTGGGGGCGTGCCCCCCTTCCCAGGGCGCGCCCCTTGCCTCGTGGGGCCCCCGAGCACCCCCCCGGTGTCCTTCTTCCTCCTATGTAAGTCTATGTACCCCCGAAAACTTCGACAACAGAGAGAAAACCATAATTCCACCGCCGTAACCTTATGTTCCCGTGAGATCCCATCTTGGAGCCTGTTCCGGAGCTCCACCGGAGGGGGATCCATCACAGAGTTCATCATCATCATCATCATCATCATCATCACCCTCACCATGAGTTGTGAGTAGTTTACCATAGACCTTCGGGTCCATAGCTAGTATCTAGATGACTTCTTCTCTCTCTCTCTGGATCTCAATACAAGGTTCTCCTTGGTCTTCGAGGAGATCTATTCGATGTAATCTCTTTTTGCGGTGTGTTTGTCGAGATCCGATGAATTGTGAGTTTATGATCAAGATTATCTATGAAAGATATTTGGTTCTTCTCTGAACTTTTTATGTGTGCTCATAATATCCTTGTGAGTCTCTTCGAATTATTGGTTTGGTTTGGCCTACTAGATCTATAGTTCTTGCAATGGGAGAAGTGCTTGGCTTTGGTTTCAATTTTGCGGTCTCCTTTCCCAGCGATAGTAGGGGCATCAAGGCACGTATTGTATTGTTGCCATCGAGGATAAACAGATGGGGTTTATATCATATTGCTTGGGTTTATCCCTCTACATCATGTCATCTTGCTTAAGGCATTACTCTGTTCTTATGAACTCAATACACTAGATGCATGCTGGATAGCGGTCGATGTGTGGAGTAATAGTAGTAGATGCAGGCAGGAGTCGGTCTACTTGTCTCAGACGTGATGCTTATATACAATGATCATGCCTAGATAGTCTCATAATTATTCGCTTTGCTATCAATTGCTCGACAGTAATTTGTTTACCCGTCGTAGAATATCGCTATCATGAGAGAAGCCACTAGAGAACACTATGGCCCCCGGGTCTATTCTCAACATATCAATCTACATCTACTTTACTTTTATCGCTTTTATTTCCTATTCTTATAAACCAAAAATACCAAAAATATAAATTATCATCTCTATCAGATCTCACTTTCGTAAGTGACCGTAAAGGGATTGACAACCCCTTATCGCGTTGGATGCGAAGTTCTTATTTGTTTGTGCAGGTGCGAGGGACTCGCGCGTGGTCTCCTACTGGATTGATACCTTGGTTCTCAAAAACTAAGGGAAATACTTACGCTACTGTGCTGCATCTCCCTTTCCACTTCGAGGGAATACAACGTAAGCTCGGGAAGTAGCAAGAAGAATTTCTGGCGCCGTTGCCGGGGAGGCTTACGCAAAAGTCATATACCAAGTACTAGGGATGAAAACGGAGCAGAAACGGACGGAACTGAGTGCTACCACATTTGTTTTCATATATTTTTGCAGAAGCGGAAATGAATACAGAAACCCCGAAAATGAATACGGAAATAGATACTGCCAGAAATGAACACGGAGCGAATACAAAGCGGACACGGAAACAAAAGTGGGCGTTGACCAGAACTTAAAACCCCCTTGCATCATATAGAAAAAACACATAAAAAGAAATAGAGTTTATGAATTGTTAACATGGCTATAAGATCAAGCTGAGTACATGTGTGGTAGTAGTAGTTGAGCCTCAAATGACCTATTCTACTCGTTGTGTCATTATGTGTTCTTTGGTGGTTGGACTACAAAGCTGCCATAGGTCTATAGTAAAAACAGAAATTCCATATTAACTATACGGAAAATTTCGTTTCCACGCCTGTTCCACCGGAAAACACCGTTCCATTTTTGTTTCCGTTTCCACATAAATAATTCCATTTCCACTTCTACTTTGCAAATATCCGTTTTCGTTTTCATATTTCCTCTCAGTTTTCATTTTTCCTCCGGAAAAACGGAAAGTTTACACTCCATTTTCATCCCTACCAAGTACCTATCACAAACCCTTATCCTTAGCATTACATTTATTTGCCTCTCGTTTTCCTCTCCCCCACTTCACCCTTGCCGTTTTATTTGCCCTTCTTCCGTCGTGTGTTTATCGTTCGCTTGCTTCTTGTTTGCTCGTGTGCTGCTTGCTTGCTTGTCATCATGTCTAGCACACCTATCATTATCAACACTCCCGAGAGTGAGGTCCTCAACTTTAAACAAAGGGAGGAAGAAAACTTAAAAGATGCGTGGTATAGAATTTGCAATGCTCAAAATACATCCAATAGGAAGCTTTCCACTTCCGTGCTTCTTTGCAATTTTTATGTTGGTGTAACTCCGTGGAATAGATTTATCTTAGATACCATTACCGGAGGGAATTTCTTGGGTAGCCACACCGTTGATTCTTATAATGCTATGTCTGAATTATTTGGCTCACCACCTCTTATGGTTAATGGGACCGTTTTAACTTTGGAGCATGTTATGCAAAGGTTAGAAATCATTAAAAACCAAGTTGCTATGGTAGAATTGGTAGAGAACTTGGATAGAAAAATCCATAATGAAATCACCCAATATGGATCTAAGGTAGGAGTTGTTCTGAAAAATCTTAAGGAAAAGGAGCCCATAGTTAAAGAAAAGCTAGATCAGGATTCGACTAGAATAAATAAGCTTGAGGATATTATCACTAATGTGGGTTCTGCTCTTTCCGCTATAAAAAACTTCTCCAAATACCTCAACCACTAAATTATCCAAGTTCATGTATGTCCCTAAAGACAAAGGTGAAACATCTAGAATTGCGGATCTCAAATCCATAAGTGTTCACCCTAATTTTCTAACTTTTGCAAGAGACCCTTTTGACACCTTAGAATTTCTTGATTTCTTGCTGAAGAGTTTGATTGTTAATAGGGACAAAGAAGTGCCTAAGAATCATAAGTGCTTAATCAAAGAATTGCCTTCCAAAGATGGCAATACCTAGATTTATCTTGTATCGTGCCTAGCTAGGGGCGTAAAACGATAGCGCTTGTTGGGAGGCAACCCAATTTTATATTTTTGTTTTTGTTGCTGTTAGGGAATAAATATTGCATCTAGCCTCTGATTAGATGTGGTTTCATGTTTTGTTTAGTGTTTGTGCCAAGTAGAACCTTTGAGAAGACTTGTGTGAAGTTTATCTGATCTTGCTGTGAAAAACAGAATCGTTAGCGCTCGCTAAAGTGGTCTTCAGATTTTACTGGAGAGTGCTATTTAGTTGATTCTTTTTGCAGGTGATTAGTAGAAAAATTCCGCAAATTTACCAATTTAGTTTGAATTTTTTTGGTGCTCTAGAAGTAGGCGAAACCTGCAGATTACTACAGACTGTTCTGTTTTTGACAGATTTTGTCTTTCGTGTGTTGTTTGCTTCAGTGCATCTATGAGTAGTATTAGAGGATATGAACCATAGAGAAGTTGGAATAAAGTAGTTTTAACACCAATATAAACAAGGAATGAATTCATTGTTGCACCTTTGAGTAGTGGTTTGCTTTCTTATACTAACGGAGCTCACGAGAATTTTTGTCTAAGTTTTGTGTTGTGAAGTTTTCAAGTTTTGGGTATTGCTTTGATGGACTATGGAACAAGGAGTAGCAAAGGCCTAACCTTGGGGATGCCCATGGCACCCCAAGTAAATTCAAGATAATCAAAAGCCTAAGCTTCGGGATGCCCCGGGAAGGCATCCCCTCTTTCGTCTTCATCCATCGGTAACTATACTTGGAGCTATATTTTTATTCGCAACATGATATGTGTTTTGCTTGGAGCGTCTTGTATAATTTGAGTCTTTGCTTGTTAGTTTGTCACAATCATCCTTGCTGGACACACCTATTTGAGAGAGTTAAATATGGCCTAGAAATTGTTAGAACACTCTATGTGCTTCACTTATATCTTTTGAGTTGAATAGTTTTTGCTCTAGTGCTTCACTTATATCTTTTAGAGCACGGTGGTGGTAATATTTTGTTGAAATTGTTGAACTCTCATGCTTCACTTATATCCTTTTGAGAGTCTATTAAAACAGCATGGTAATGTGTTTAGGCTAATGAAACTAGTCTTCACATGATAGACATCCAATGTCAATGTAGTAAAAAAATTCACACCAAGTGCATTGAATAGAATGAGATGTTGGATGCTTGATAATTGTTTTGAGTTATGAGGATAATGATATTAGAGTCATGCGAGTGGAGTTATTATGAAATTGAGAAATACTTGTGTTAAGGTTAGTGATTCCTGTAGCATGCACGTATGGTGAACCACTATGTGACGAAGTTAGAGCATGAGGTATTTGTAGAGTGCCAACCTTTGTGTGGAGGTCGGGGGCGCGCGACGGTTAACTCCTACCAACCTCCCCCCTAGGAGCATGCGTTGATTGCTTTGTTTTGATGACTCGTAGATTTTTGCAATAAGTATATGAGTTCTTATGACTAATGTTGAGTCCATGGATTATATGCACTCTCACCCTTCCACCATTGCTAGCCTCTCTCGTACAGCGCAACTTTCGCCGGTGCCATAAAACCACTATATATCCTTCCTCAAAACAGTCACCATATTATTCCTCAAATACCTACCTATCATGGCATTTCCATACCCATTCCGAAATATATTGCCATGCAACTTTCCACCGTTCCATTCATATGACACTCTTCATATTGTCATATTGCCATGCATGATCATGTAGTTGACATCGTATTTGTGGCAAGGCCACCATGCATAACTTTTCATACATGTCACTCTTGTTTCATTGCACATCCCGGTACACCGCCGGAGGCACTCATATAGAGTCATACTTTGTTGTTGTAGTATCAAGTTGTAATATCGAGTTGTAATGAAAGTGTGATGATCATTATTATTAGAGCATTGTCCCATGGGAGGAAAGGATAAATCTATAAAGCCCCTCCGTAAAAAAAAGGCCAAAGAAAAAAGAAAGGCCCAAAAAAGATAAAAAAAAAGAAAAGAAAAGAAAAAGGGACAATTGCTACTATCTTTTTTCCACACTTGTGCTTCAAAGTAGCACCATGTTCTTCATTGTAGAGAGTCTCATGTTTAGTCACTTTCATATACTAGTGGGAATTTTCGTTATAGAACTTGGCTTGTATATTCCAACAATGGGCTTCCTCAAATGCCCTAGGTCTTCGTGAGCAAGCAAGTTGGATGCACACCCACTAGTTTCTTTTGTTGAAATTTCATTCATATTTAGCTCTAGTGCATCCGTTGCATGGCAATCCCTACTCACTCACATTGATATATATTGATGGGCATCTCCATAGCCCGTTGATACGCCTAATTGATGTGAGACTATCTTCCTCTCTTTTTGTCTTCTCCACAACCACCTCTATTCCACCCATAGTGCTATGTCCATGGCTCACGCTCATGTATTCCATGAAAGTTGAAAGGTTTGAAAAGATAGAGTATGAAAACAAGTGCTTGGCTGAAATCGGGGTTGTGCATGATATGAATATTTTGTGTGATGAAGAGGGAGCATAGCCAGACTATATGATTTTGTAGGGATAACTTTCTTTAGCCATAGTATTTTGAGAAGACATGATTGCTTTGTTAGTATGCTTGAAGTATTATTGTTTCTTATGTCAATATAGACTTTTATCTTGAATCTTTCAGATCTGAACATTGATACCACAATTAAGAGAATTACATTGAAAAACTATATTGGTTAGCATTCCACAACAAAAATTCTTTCTTTATCATTTACCTACTCAAGGACGAGCAGGAATTAAGCTTGGGGATGCTTGATACGTCTCCAACGTATCTATAATTTTTTATTGTTACATGCTATTATTTATGAAGTCTTGGATGTTTATTGGGCTTTATCATACACTTTTATATCATTTTGGGGACTAACCTACTAACCCAACGGCCGAGTCCATATTGCTATTTTTTGCCTGTTTCAGGGTTTTGCAGAAAAATAATATCAAATGGAGTCCAAACGGAATGAAACCTTCGCGAGAGATATTTTTGGAGAAAATCACGTACGAGGGACTTGAGAGCCACGTCAGGGGATCAAGGGGTTGCCCACGAGGGTGGGGGGCGCGCCCCCCTTCCCAGGGCGCGCCCCCGGCCTCGTGGGGCCCCCGAGCACCCCCCCGGTGTCCTCCTTCCTCCTATATAAGTCTACGTACCCCGAAACCTTTGACAACAGAGAGAAAACCCTAATTCCACCGCCGTAACCTTCTGTTCCCGTGAGATACCATCTTGGAGCCTGTTCCGGAGCTCCACCAGAGGGGGATCCATCACGGAGTTCATCATCATCATCATCATCATCATCGCCCTCACCATGAGTTGTGAGTAGTTTACCACAGACCTTCGGGTCCATAGCTAGTATCTAGATGGCTTCTTCTCTCTCTCTGGATCTCAATACAAATTTCTCCTCGGTCTTCGAGGAGATCTATTCGATGTAATCTCTTTTTGCGGTGTGTTTGTCGAGATCCGATGAATTGTGAGTTTATGATCAAGATTAGTTATGAAAGATATTTGGTTCTTCTCTGAACTTTTTACGTGTGCTCATAATATCCTTGCAAGTCTCTTCGAATTATTGGTTTGGTTTGGCATACTAGATCTATAGTTCTTGCAATGGGAGAAGTGCTTGGCTTTGGGTTCAATCTTGCGGTGTCCTTTCCCGGTGACAGTAGGGGCAGCAAGGCACGTATTGTATTGTTGCCATCGAGGATAAAAATATGGGGTTTATATCATATTACTTGAGTTTATCCCTCTACATCATGTCATCTTGCTTAAGGCGTTACTCTGTTCTTATGAACTCAATACAGTAGATGCATGCTGGATAGCGGTCGATGTGTGAAGTAATAGTAGTAGATGCAGGCAGGAGTCGGTCTACTTGTTTCAGACGTGATGCCTATATACAATGATCATGCCTAGATAGTCTCATAATTATTCGCTTTTCTATCAATTGCTCGACAGTAATTTGTTTACCCGCCGTAGAATATCGCTATCATGAGAGAAGCCATTAGAGAACACTATGGCCCCTGGGTCTATTCTCAACATATCAATCTACATCTACTTCACTTTTATCGCTTTTATTTTTTGTTCTTATAAACCAAAAATACCAAAAATATAAATTATCATCTCTATCAGATCTCACTTTCGTAAGTGACCGTAAAGGGATTGACAACCCCTTATCGCGTTGGCTGCGAAGTTTTTATTTGTTTGTGCAGGTGCGAAGGACTCGCGCGTGGTCTCCTACTGGATAGATACCTTAGTTCTCAAAAACTGAGGGAAATACTTACGGTATTGTGCTGCATCTCCCTTGCCTCTTCGAGGGAATACAACGCAAGCTCAAGAAGTAGCAATACGTCTCCAACGTATCTACTTTTCCAAACCCTTTTCCCCTTGTTTTAGACTCTAACTTGCATGATTTGAATGGAACTAACCTGGACTGACGCTGTTTTCAGCAGAATTGCCATGGTGTTGTTTTTGTGTAGAAATAAAAAGTTCTCGGAATGACCTGAAAATCCATGAAGAATTATTTCGGAAAATATGAAAAATATCTACAAGAAGATGCAGACCAGGGGGCCCACACCCTGTCCACGAGGGTGGGGGGCGCGCCCCCCCCTATGGCGCGCCCCCCTGCCTCGTGGGCCCCCTGGTGCTCCACCGACGTATCCCCAGATCCTATATATTCACTTTCGGGGAGAAAAAAATCAGGGAGAAAGAATTATCGCATTTCACGAGACGGAGCCGCCGCCAAGCCCTAATCTCTCTCGGGAGGGCTGATCTGGAGTCCGTTCGGGGCTCCAGAGAGTGGAGATCGTCGCCATCGTCATCATCAACCTTCCTCCATCACCAATTCTATAATGCTCACCGCCGTGCGTGAGTAATTCCATTGTAGGCTTGCTGGACGGTGATGGGTTGGATGGTATCTATCATGTAATCGAGTTAGTTTTGTTAGGGTTTGATCCCTAGTATACACTATGTTCTGAGATTGATGTTGCTATGACTTTGCTATGCTTAATGCTTGTCACTAGGGCCCGAGTGCCATGATTTCAGATCTGAACCTATTATGTTTTCATGAAAATATGTGTGTTCTTGATCCTATCTTGCAAGTCGATAGTCACCTACTATGTGTTATGATCCGGCAACCCCGAAGTGACAATAATCGGGACCACTCCCGATGATGACCGTAGTTTGAGGAGTTCATGTATTCACTATGTGTTAATGCTTTGGTCCGGTACTCTATTAAAAGGAGGCCTTAATATCCCTTAGTTTCCAATAGGATCCCGCTGCCACAGGAGGGTAGGACAAAAGATGTCATGCAAGTTCTTTTCCATAAGCACGTATGACTATATTCGGAATACATGCCTACATTGCATTGATGAACTGGAGCTAGTTCTGTGTCACCCCAGGTTATAACTTCTACATGATGAATTGCATCCGACATAATTCCCCATCACCGATCCAATGCCTACGAGCTTTTCATATATTGCTTGTTGCTTATTTACTTTTTCGTTGCTACTATTACAAAAACTACAAAAACACTATCGTTACTTTTATTGCTGCTACCGCCACTATCATATTACTTTGCTACTAAACTACCTTGCTGCAAATACTAAGTTTCCAGGTGTGGTTGAATTGACAACTCAGCTGCTAATACTTAAGAGTATTCTTTGGCTCCCCTTGTGTCGAATCAATGAATTTGGGTTGAATACTTTACCCTCGAAAACTGTTGCGATCCCTTACACTTGTGGGTTATCACACCGCTAGGTGACAAACCTATTGCAGGAGCAGATGCAGACGTTATGAACGTTTGACAAGCTCGATATGATGACTACTTGATAGTATAGTGCGCCATGCTTTACGACTTATAACCGGGACTTCAAAAACGTTTTGAACGCCACGGAGCATATGAGATGTTCCAAGAGTTGAAAATAGTATTTCAGACTCATGCCCGTGTCAAGAGGTATGAGACCTCTGACAGGTACTTTGCCTACAAGATGGAGGATAATAGCTCAACCAATAAGCATATGCTCAGAATGTCTGAGTACTACAATCGCTTGAATCAAGTGGGAGTTAATATTCCAGATAAGATAGTGATTGACAGAGTTCTCTAGTCACTATCACCAAGTTACTAGAACTTCATGATGAACTATAGTATGCAAGGGATGACGAAAACGATTCCCGAGCTCTTCGTGATGCTGAAATCAACGAAGGTAGAAATCAAGAAAGAGCATCAATTGTTGATGGTTAACAAGATCACTAGTTTCAATAAAAAGGGCAAGGGGAAGAAATGGAACTTCAAGAAGAATGGCAAGCAAGTTGTCACTCCCGTGAAGAAGCCCAAAGCTGGACCTAAGCCTGAAACTGAGTGCTTCTAACTGCAAAGGAAATGGTCAATGGAAACGGAAGTTCCCCGAATATTTAGCGGATAAGAAGGATGGCGAAGTGAACCAAGGTATACTTGATATACATATTGATAATGTATACCTCACTAGTGTTCATAGTAGCCCCTGGGTATTTGATACTTGTTCGGTTGCTAAGATTAGTAACTCGAAACAAGAGTTGCAGAATAAACGGAGACTAGTTGAGGGTGGGGTGATGATGTGTGTTGGAAGTAGTTCCAATATTGATATGATCATCATCGCACACTCCCTGTACTTTCGGGATTAGTGTTAAACTTAAATAAATGTTATTTGGTGTTTGCGTTGAGCATGAACAAGATTGGATCGTGTTTATTGCAATATGGTTATTCATTGAAGTGAGAGAATAAGTGTTATTATGTTTACATGAATAAAACCTTCTATGGTCATACACCCAAGGTGAATGATTTATTGAATCTCGATCGTAGTGAATACACATATTCGTAATATTGAAGCCAAAAGATGTAGAGTTGATAATGATAGTGCAACATTCGTGTGGCACTGCTGTTTAGGTTATATTGGTGTAAAGCGCATGAAGAAACTCCATGCTGATGGACTTTTGGAATCACTTGATTATGAATCATTTGATGTTTGCGAACCATGCCTCATGGGCAAGATGACTAAAACTCCTTTATCCAAAACAATGGAGCGAGCAAGTGACTTACTGGAAATAATACATACTGATGTATGCGGACCAATGAGTGTTGATGCTCACGGCGGGTATCATTATTTTCTCACCTTCACTGATGATTTGAGAAGATATGGGTATATCTACTTGATGAAACACAAGTGTGAAACATTTGAAAAGTTCAAAGAATTTCAGAGTGAAGTAGAGAATCATTGTAACAAGAAAATAAAGTTTCTACAATCTGATCGCGGAGGCGAATATTTGAGTTATGAGTTTGGTCTTCATTTAAAACAATGTGGGATAGTTTCGCAACTCACGCCACCTGGAACACCACAGCGTAATGGTGTGTCCGAACGTCATAAACATACTTTATTAGATATGGTGATGTCTATGATTTCTCTTACTGATTTACCAGAGTCATTTTGGGGTTATGCATTAGAGACAGCTACATCACGTTAAATAGGGCACCATCTAAATCCGTTGAGACGACACCGTATGAACTATGGTTTGGCAAGAAACCTAAGCTGTCGTTTCTTAAAGTTTGGGGCTGCGATGCTTATGTGAAAAAACTTCAACCTGATATGCTCGAACCCAAGTCGGAGAAATGTGTCTTCATAGGGTACCCAAAAGAAACTGTTGGGTACACCTTCTATCACATATCCGGAAGCAAGATATTCGTTGCTAAGAATGGATCCTTTCTAGAGAAGGAGTTTCTCTCGAAAGAAGTGAGTGGGAGGGAAGTAGAACTTGATGAGGTATTTGTACCTTCTCCCGAATTGGAAAGTAGTTCATCGCAGAAATCAGTTTAGTGATTCCTACACCAATTAGTGAGGAAGGTAATGATGATGATCATGAAACTTCAGATCAAGTTGCTACTGAACCTCGTAGGTCAACCAGAGCACATTCTACACCAGAGTGGTGCGGTAACCCTATTCTGGAAGTCATGTTACTAGACCATGATCAACCTACGAACTATGAAGGAGCGATGTTGAGCCTAGATTCCACAAAATGGCTTGAGGCCAGGAAATCTGAGATGGGATCCATGTATGAGAACAAACTGTGAACTTTGGTTGACTTGCCCAATGATCGGCAAGCCATTAAAAAATAAATGGATCTTTAAGAGGAAGACTGACGCTAATGCTAATGATACTGTCTACAAAGCTCGACTTGTTGCGAAAAGGTTTTCGACAAGTTTAAGGAGTTGATGAAGGAAATATGCCCTAGAGGAAATAAATAAAGTTATTATTTATTTCCTTATATCATGATAAATGTTTATTATTCATGCTAGAATTGTATTAACCGGAAACTTAGTACATGTGTGAATACATAGACAAAACAAAGTGTCCCTAGTATGCCTCTACTAGACTAGCTCATTGATCAAAGATGGTTATGTTTCCTAACCATAGACATGAGTTGTCATTTGATCAACGGGGTCACATCATTAGGAGAATGATGTGATGGACTAGACCCATCCGTTAGCTTAGCACTATGATCGTTTAGTTTTACTGCTATTGCTTTCTTCATGACTTATACATGTTCCTATGACTATGAGATTATGCAACTCCCATATACCGGAGGAACACCTTGTGTGCTATCAAATGTCACAACGTAACTGGGTGATTATAAAGATGCTCTACAGGTGTCTCCGAAAGTGTTCCTGGTGTTGGCATAGATCAAGAATAGGATTTGTCACTCTGAGTGTCGGAGAGGTATCTCTGGGCCCTCTCGGTAATGCACATCATAATAAGCCTTGCAAACAAATGACTAATGAGTTAGTCACGAGATGATGTATTACGGAATGAGTAAAGAGACTTGCCGGTAACAAGATTAACTAGGTATGGTGATACCGACGATCGAATCTCGAGAAAGTAACATACCGATGACAAAGGGAACAACGTATGTTGTTATGCGGTTTGACCGATAAAGATCTTCGTAGAATATGTAGGAGCCAATATGAGCATCCAGGTTCCGCTATTGGTTATTGACCGGAGATGAGTCTTGGTCATGTCTACATAGTTCTCGAACCCGTAGGGTCCGCACGCTTAACGTTTGATGATGATCGGTATTATGAGTTTATGTGTTTTGATGTACCGAAGGTAGTTCGGAGTCCCGGATGAGATCAGGGACATGACGAGGAGTCTCGAAATGGTCGAGACGTAAATATCGATATATTGGACGATAATATTCGGACATCGGAAAGGTTCCGAGTGGTTCGAGTATTTTTCGGAGTACCGGAGAGTTACGGGAACTCGCCGGGGTGTATATGGGCCTTATTGGGCTTTAGGGGAAAGAGAGAAGAGGACGGCTGCGCCCCCCCCCCCCCAAGGCCTAGTCCGATTTGGACTAAAGGGAGGGGCTGCGCCCCCTCCTTCCTTCTCTTCTCTTTTTCCTTTCCTTCTCTCCTACTCCTACTACTTGGAAGGGCTCCTAGTTCTACTAGGAAAAGGGGAATCCTACTCTCGGTGGGAGTAGGACTCCCCTAGGCGCGCCATAGAGAGGGCCGGCCCTCCCCCTCCTCCACTCCTTTATATACGGGGGTAGAGGCACCCCATAGACACACAAGTTGATCAGTTGATCTCTCCCAACCGTGTGCGGTGCCCCTCTCCACAAAAACACACCTCTGTCATACCGTTGCAGTGCTTAGGCGAAGCCCTGCGACGGTAACTTCATCATCTCCGTCACCACGCCGTCGTGCTGACGAAACTCTCCCGCGAGGTTCTACTGGATCAAGAGCTCGTGGGACGTCATCAAGCTGAACGTGTGCTGAACGCGGAGGCTCCGTACGTTCGGTGCTTGATCGGTTGGATCGCGAAGAAAGTTCGACTACATCAACCGCGTCACTAGACGCTTCCGCTCCCAGTCTACGAGGGTACATAGACACACTCTCCCCTCTCGTTGCTATGCATCTAGTTGATAGATCTTGCGTGATCGTAGGAAATTTTGAAATACTATGTTCCCCAACAGTGGCATCATGAGCCAGGTCTATGCGTAGATGATATGCACGAGTAGAACACAAGTGAGTTGTGGACGATACTAGTCATACTACTTACTAGCATGTCATACTTTTGTTCGGCGGTATTGTGAGATGAAGCGGCCCGGACCGACATTACGCGTACGCTTACGCGAGACTTGTTGGGGATCGTAGCAGAAATCAAAAAATTTCTACGCATCACCAAGATCAATCTATGGAGTAATCTAGCAACGAGGGAGAGGGGAGTGCATCTACATACCCTTGTAGATCGCGATGCGGAAGCGTTACTAGAACGCGGATGAAGGAGTCGTACTCGTAGCGATTCAGATTGATGAGGACATGACTACCTTGGATACGACCAAAAATATTGCATACATGTATATTTGTGAGGTGATTTCTAATGCAAACTATGCAACAATTTATTTATGTTATCCAGGACAAAAATACTTCACAGACTTTTGTGCCATGTCTAATTCCAGGTGTATGGGATATTTGTACAATCCACATATGAAGATAAGGGAAAAATAGAAGTTTAGGTGCTGTTCAAAAAGTTCTCTCACGTCACTTTTGGGCCAAGAGAAGATAGAGTCCAAGTCTCTCACGTTCTGCATCCAGATTCGGACTGCACAGACATACCTGACTCAAAACGGCAAGAACTCCTTCATACGGACTCCGAATTGGGTGATTCTTTTTTTGTTGGAAACTAGATTTCGTACACTTTCCAACCCAATTGGAATCATCTTGAAATTCGTCCGGAGCGTTGAGATACCGACGAAACAATCTGATGCTCCAGCAGAATCCGAGTCAAACTACAAGTCCAAAGGTGTTACATCACCTCCACTTGGGCCCATGAGCCTTGTACGACCTAGGGTTAGTTTTAGGCTGGCTTGGGACGTCCTTCCACCTCCTTGGCCGCCACCCCTTGCTCCTATATAAGTAGATCCATCTAGTAGCTTTTTCTTTGGGATTTGTTTAGTCAAAAGTTAGCCATTGCAACTTCGTGTACTTCGTTTGTGTCCAACGACCAGACCAAGACCGCTTACGGATCCCCACCTTTATCAATACATCATTTATATTTGCAATATTCAGATTGCTTCATCATATTCTTGCTTGTTCTTCGATTGCATGCAGGAATAGACCTTCGTGGTCAGGCTGATCGTGCTTCTGGCATTGTCAGTAACCCCTGGAGATTGGTTTAGCGATTGCTAAGGCGCAACGTTGTGCACGTTTGTAGTCGGATCGTCAAAGTCGTCTCCACCAAATCGATAGTTATCATCTCATCGAAAGATCGGGCCCCTCGCCTCTATCACAGATCGCGGTTGATTCCGATATAAGCGCCGAACAACGGCGCCTCCGCGTTCAACACACGTGCAGCCCGGTGACGTCTCCCACGCCTTGATCCAGCAAGGAGAGAGGGAGAGGTTGGGGAAGACTCCATCCAGCAGCAGCATGACGGCGTGGTGGTGGTGGAGGAGCACGGGACTCCAGCAGGGCTTCGCCAAGCAGTGCGAGAGACGAGGAGGGAGAGAGGTAGGGCTGCGCCAAGCGAGAGAGGTCAAACCGTGTGTTGGGCAGCCCCAAACCTCAAGTATATATAGGGGGATGGGAGGGGCTGCGCCCCCTTTAGGGTTTCCCACCCATAGGGGTGTGGCCACCCCAGATCCCATATAAGGGTGGCGACAAGAGGGGGGGAGTGAGAGGGGGGCGCACCAGATTGGGCCCTAGGGCCCATCTGCCCTAGGGTTTGCCCCCTTCCCCTCTATGATGCGCCTTGGGCCCTGGTGGGGGGCACACCAGCCCACCTGGGGCTGGTCCCCTCCCACACTTGGCCCACGCAGCCCTCTGGGGCCGGTGGCCCCACCCGGTGGACCCCCGGGACCCTCCCGGTGGTCCCGGTACGCTACCGATAGCGCCCGAAACTTTTCAGGTGACCAAAACGGGACTTCCCATATATGAATCTTTACCTCTAAACCATTCCGGAACTCCTTGTGACGTCCGGGATCTGATCCGGGACTCCGAACAACATTCGGTAACCGCATACATACTTTCCCTATAACCCTAGCGTCATCGAACCGTCAGTGTGTAGACCCTACGGGCTCGGGAGTCATGCAGACATGGACGAGACAACTCTCCGGTCAATAACTAACAGCAGGATCTGGATACCCATGTTGGCTCCCACATTCTCCACGATGATCTCATTGGATGAACCATGATGTCAAGGATTCAATCAATCCCATATACAATTCCCTTTGTCTACCGGTATAGTACTTGCCCGAGATTCGATCGTCGGTATCCCGATACCTTGTTCAATCTCGTCACCGGCAAGTCTCTTTACTCGTTCCGTAACACATCATCCCGTGGTCAACTCCTTGATCACACTGTGCACATTAAGATGATGTCCTACCGAGTGGGCCCAGAGATACCTCTCCGTCACACGGAGTGACAAATCCCAGTCTTGATTCGTGCCAACCCAACAGACACTTTCAGAGATACCTGTAGTGCACCTTTATAGCCACCCAGTTACGTTGTGACATTTGGTACACCCAAAGCATTCCTACGGTATCCGGGAGTTACACAATCTCATGGTCTAAGGAAAAGATACTTGACATTTAGAAAAGCTTTAGCATACGAACTACACGATCTATGCTAGGCTTAGGATTGGGTCTGGTCCATCACATCATTCTCCTAATGATGTGATCCCGTTATCAACGACATCCAATGTCCATGGTCAGGAAACCGTGACCATCTGTTGATCAACAAGCTAGTCAACTAGAGGCTTACTAGGGACATGGTGTTTGTCTATGTATCCACACATGTATCTGAGTTTCCTATCAATACAATTCTAACATGGATAATAAACAATTATCATGAACAAGGAAATATAATAATAACC
The DNA here is from genome assembly GCA_902687465.1 of Secale cereale. Classification (NCBI taxonomy): domain Eukaryota; kingdom Viridiplantae; phylum Streptophyta; class Magnoliopsida; order Poales; family Poaceae; genus Secale; species Secale cereale. The sequence continues at coordinate 109,824,384 of LR738715.1, read as the reverse complement.
AATTTATTATTGCCTCTAGGGCATATTTCCAACAGTCTCCCACTTGCACTAGAGTCAATAATCTAGTTCACATCGCCATGTGATTAACACTCATAGGTCACATCGCCATGTGACCAACATCCAAAGAGTTTACTAGAGTCAGTAATCTAGTTCACATTAATATGTGATTAACACTCAATGAGTTCTGGGTTTGATCATGTTATGCTTGTGAGAGAGGTTGTATTCAACGGTTCTACAACATTCAGATCCCTATGTAGTTCGCAAAACTTTATGTCATATCGTAGATGCTGCTACCACGTTCCACTTGGAGCTATTCCAAACTGTTGCTCCATTATACGTATCCGGTATCTCTACTCAGAGTTATCCGGATAGGTGTTAAGCTTGCATCGACGCAACTCTTTACGTCGAACTCTTTATCACCTCCATAACCAAGAAACATTTCCTTATTCCTCTAAGGATAATTTTGACCACTATCTAGTGATCAACTCCTGGATCACCTTTGTACCCTCTTGCCAGACATGTGGCAAGGCACACATCAGGTGCGGTACTCAGCATGGCATACCGTATAGAGCCTATGACAAAAGCATAGGGGACGACCTTCGTCCTTCCTCTTCCTTCTGCCGCGGTCAAGCTTTGAGTCTTACTCAACTTCACACCTTACAACTCAGGTAAGAACTCCTTCTTTGACTGATCTATTTTGAACTCCTTCAAAATCATGTCAAAGGTGTGTGTTCTTTTAAAAGTATCATCAGGTATCTTGATCTATCTCTATAGGTCTTGATGCCCAATTATGTAAGCAGCTTTATCCAGGTCTTCCTTTGAAAAACTCCTTTCAAACAACCATTTATGCTTTCCAAAAATTCTACATCATTTCGGATCAACAATATGTCATGCACATATACTTATCAGAAATGTTGTAATGCTCCCACTCACTTTATTGTAAATACAAGTTTCTAACAAACTTTGTATAAACCCACAAACTTTGATCACTCCATCAAAGCATATATTCCGACTCCGAGATGCTTGCTCTAGTCCATGGAAGGATCGCTGGAGCTAGCATCCTTAGGATCGACAAAACCTTTCTGATTGTATCACATACAACCTTTCCTTACGAAAACTGGTAAGGAAACTTGTTTTGACATCCATCTGCCAGATTTCATAAATGCAGCTAATGCTAACTTGATTCTGACGGACTCAAGCATCGCTACGGGTGAGAAAATCACATCGTAGTCAACTCCTTGAACTTGTGAAGAACTCTTCGTCACAAGTCGAGCTTCATAGACGGTGACATTACCGTCCACGTCCGTCTTCTTCTTAAAGATCCATTTATCTCAATGGCTTGCCGATCATCGGGCAAGTCCACCAAAGTCCATACTTTGTTTTGATACATGGACCCTATCTCGGATTTCTCGGCTTCTAACCATTTGTCGGAATACGGGCCCACCATCGCTTCTCCATAGTTCGTAGGTTCATTGTTGTCCAACAACATGACATCCAATACAGGATCACCGTACCACTTAGGAGTAGTACATATCCTTGTCGACCTACGAGGTTCGATAGCAACTTGATCTGGAGCTTCATGATCACTATCATTAGTTTCCTCTTCAATAGTCGTAGGTTTCATAGAAACATCTTTCTGTGTTGCACTACTCTCTGGTTAAAGTGAGGGTTCGACAACCTCATCAAGTTCTATCTTTCTCCTACTCAATTCTTTCGAGAGAAACTCCTTCTCGAGAAAGGACCCATTCTTAGCGACAAACATTTTTGTCCTTGGATCTGAGATAGAAGGTATACCCAAATGTTACCTTTGAGTATTCTATGAAGATGTATTTGTCCGCTTTGGGTTCGAGCTTTTTCTGGCTGAAGCCATAAGCATCGAAGCCCCAAACATTAAGAAACGACAACCTTGGTTTCTTGCCAAACCATAGTTCATACGACGTCGTCTCAACGGACTTATATGGTGCCCTATCTAAAGTGAATGCAGCTGTCTCTAATGCATAACCTCAAAATAATAGCGGTAGATCGGTAAGAGACATCATAGATCGCACCATATCTCATAAGGTTCGATTACGACATCCGGACACACCATTACGCTGTGCTGTTCCAGGTGGCTTCAACTGTGAAACAATTGCACAATGTTTTAAGTGATTGCCAAACTCATAATTTAGAAAATCTCCCCTTGATCAGATCGTAGGAACATGATCTTCTTGTTATGATGCTTCTTAACTTCACTCTAAAATTGCTTGAACTTTTCAAATGTTTGAGACTTTTGCTTCATTAAGTGAATATACCCATATCTACTCAAATCGTCAGTGAAGATGAGAAAATAACGATATCCACCACACACCTTAATTCTCATTGGATCACACACATCAGCATGTATGATTTCCAACAAGTCACTTTCCCGTTTCATTGTACCTGAACACGGGATCTTAGTCATCCTGCCCATGAGGCATGGCTCGCATATGTCAAGCGATTCAAAATCAAGTGACTCCTAACATCCATCAGCATGGAGTTTCTTCATGCATTTTATGCCAAAATGACCTAAGCGGCTAGTGCCACAAGAAAGTGGTACTATCATTATTAACTCTACATCTTTTGGCGTTAATATTATTATCATGTGTATTACTATGATCGAGATTCAGTAAACCATTGGGTGCATGAACATAAAGGTATTATTCATGTAAACAGAATAACCATTATTCTCTAACTTAAATGAATAACCGTATTGCAATGAACATGATCTAATCATATTCATGCTCAACGTAGACACCTGATAACATTTATCTAGGTTCAACACTAATCCCGAAGGTAGAGGGAGCGCGCGATGGTGATCTTATTAACCTTGGAAACATTTCCAACACCCATCGTCACCTCACCTTTAGTTAGTCTCCGTTCAGTCCGTAGCTTTTGCTTCAAGTCACTAATAATAGCAACTGAACCAGTATCCAATACCCATGTGCTACAAGGAGTACTAGTAAGGTACACATCAATAACACGTATATCAAATACACTTTGTTGAAGTTGCCAGCTTTCTTATCTACTATGTATTTGGGGTAGTTCCGCTACCATGTGACCGTTCCCCTTATAATAGAAGCACTTAGTCTCGAGGTTTGGGTTCAACCTTGGGTTCCTTCATTAGAGCGACAACTTTTGAAACCAGTGGTCTTATTAAACCATCAACACTTGATGCTCCTTCTTTATTTCTACTTTCGCGGTCTTAAGCACCGCTAATAGCTCCGGGATCATCTCCATCCTTTGCATGTCATAGTTCATCACGAAGTTCTAGTAGCTTGGTGATAGTGTCTAGAGAATTCCGTCAACCACTATCTCATCTAGAAGATTAACTCCCACTTGGTTCAAGTGATTTTTGTCAGGCCCAAGATGTGATTCTATCTCGATCACGTGACACTTACGTGATTGAGGCACAACCGCATTTCGGGCGCTTAGCAAGATGGATATCATTACATCATACCATTACATACATACATAGGGGATACAACAATACATACAAATCTCATGAATACAACAATATCAATACAAGTATCCGACTACGGATACAAACAAGAAAAGCACAAAGACATCCATCTGCTATCCCAGGCTGCTGACCCGGAACCTAACCCAAGACTGAAGAAGAAGAACTCCAACAAAAGAACAACGCTCTCACGTCAAGACATCGGAACCTGCACCTGCAACTGTGGTTGTAGTATCTGTGAGCCACGAGGACTCAGCAATCCCATAACCATGGGTAATAAGACTATCAAAGCTTAATAGGTAGGAAGAGGTAAAGTGGTGAGGTTGCAGCAGCGACTAAGCAAAAGTATGGTGGCTAACTTACGAGTACAAGAGTAAGATGAGCATCTACGCAAACGGTCGCAAAAGTAGTGATCGCTAAAGATCCTAAACTACATACGAGTCAAACATAACCCCACCGTGTTCTCTTCTCAAAATGAAAAGAGACAGTCACGGTTACTCACGCAGTTGTGTGTTTTACTTCGGATCCTCTGTCAAGTTTTCTACAACCGGACATTAACAAATTCCAATCTGCCACATAACTGCGGGCACGGCTTTCGAAAGATCATAACCCTGCAGGGGTGTCCCAACTTAGCCCATCACAAGCTCTCACGATTAGCTGAAGTGATAAATATAATATCATCACTCCTTATCTTAGGGAAAACCGATCAGGCTCGGCATCCCGGTGCACAGGACATTTCGACAATGGTAAAACAAGTCCAGCAAGACCTCCCGGTGTGTCGACACCCTGATAGTAGCCGCGCGCATCTCGTCTCAGGCCACGACCGGATGGGCGATTATACGAGTAAAACCAAACCTCGAGTTTCCCCGTGGTGGCCCCGCATAACCCCCGTTTGGGACCAACACAATCAGCACTGCCCCCCCTGCTATGTAGAAAGAATCCTCGGGTAGCGCTAACTCCCTATGCAATTTAATTAATTAATTAAGTTGTTATTATGAGCAAATTAAAACCAATGTTGGGCCTTGCTGGAGGAGTTTTATTCAAAGTCGAACTGTCAAGGGGTCCCCATCCACCCATCGTGTAAGGAACGCAAAATCAAGGAACATAATGCCGGTTTATCGGCGCCTAAGGTGGCATGAGTGGAACAAAACACCGAGCAAAAGGCCAAGCCTTCCACCCATGCCCAGTATATAGGTGTGTTAATAATAATTATAGATATTGTGATATATCCAACAACAAGTTCCCTCCTGGAACGAACTTCATCTTCACCTGCAACTAACAACGCTATAAGAGGGGCTGAGCAAGCGGGTGACATAGCCAAACCGTGGTTTTGCTAGGAAGGTGTCAAAAGGTTAGAGGTTTCATGGCAACAAGGAGAGGCTGACATAAAAGATGGGTAGCGCGACATGTAACGATAGCATCGAGACTACTAAGCATGGCAAAGATAGTAAAGGTATCCAAGGGTATGGTCATCTTGCCTGAGATCCCGCAAGGAAGAAGAACGGTTCCGTGAAGAAGACGGAGAAGAAGCCTTGAAGAAGAACCACGGGTAGACGGTCGAATCCTCACAACGCAACGGAACAAGCACTAACAAAAAGAAGCAAGCAATACGGTAAACAAGCCACTCAAGAACATAACAATATGCACTACCAAGTATGATGCAAAACAAGTCTACTTATGAGGCGCAGAAAGTCTACACAGGAAGCAAAACATGGCAATGTAGGAAGCGTAGATAACAACACAAGTCTATATGATGCAATACATGGCAAGATATGATGCAAGGCAAAACTATACAGGAAGCACAAAAATATAGCACAAGGGCATGGCAATTTGCATCAAGCAAAAATACTTCAAAACATGATAACAATAGAATAATATGAATCTACATGCAAAATCACCCAAGTTTCATATAAAGAACACCCCAATCGGAGCAACGGGCTAAAAGATACACATGAAACAAGATATAACAACAAGCTGAAATTAACAGCCACATAGCAACTTTGGAGCAAGAGATAAATGAGCTACAGCACTTAAACATCATGGCAATGAGAATGGACATAAACTAGACATATCCTACAGCAAATAAGTCCATTGGAGCATCCCCAAAGGAGCCACGGATCAATAGCAACAAGCTAGGACATTTGGAACTTGATAACAAAATCCTGGCAGCAATATTTTATAGCAACTTGGGAGCAAGAGTTAAATATGCTACAGCCATCCAAAAGGGCATGTGAGAGCATGAATGGATAGCCAACAATATATACAACAAGGAATCATCAAGAGTCACCCCAAAACTATCATGGATTTGCCTAGAACAACAAGCAAACATGGCATCAGATATTACAGATTCCAGACTTAGTGAAATTTCTCTAAGTGTTAAAACAACAGTTTTATCATGGCATGTTTGTGAGCAAGTTTAAGTCAACACAAGGCATATCATGGAAAGATAAAAGCACCACATCAAAGAGCACATCATGGGGAGTCCGAAACATCTAAGCATGCATCAAGGGGACAACCACATCAATAGCAACGAGGAATCGAAATCAGCATCTCATAACAAGTTTCAGGACATAACAGCCAAATGCACTTTTGCAAAGGAGATAAACATGGCAAGATGATATCTATCATGCAAGCTAAAGCAATCAACATGTAAAGCATATCAAGACGAACATGTGGACATATCATTTGCTTCATTTGGATAAACATGCACCAAGATATCACATTGCAAACATGGCAACAAAATAACAAGTAGCAGCAGTTTGTAATAAGTAGCACTCTTGCAACAGATATTTAAGCATCTAGATGAACTCAAACATGCATGGCACAATGGAACAAAATGTAGAGCATCTCACCACGAACATTTGGACATGTCATTCGCTCAAAACGGATAAGCACACAAAAAGTTATCACAGTGCAAAGATGCAACATTATAAGCAGACATAAAAGACTTAGCAGAAAACCTAACACGAAAAGAGAGCGCAGATTAGTAAAAGACGCATGGGGCGGGGAAAAGGGGCCGCTCACCAGCGGGCTCGGCCCAGGTCGCAGAGGTGGCAGCTCGGGCCTGGAGGGGAGCCGAGGGAGAAGTGGGCCGGGGGGAGGCCCATGTGGCGGCGGAGCAGCCGAGGCAGGGGGATGGGCCGGAGAAAGGCGAGGCCGGCCCGAGGAGGAGGCCTGGCGCGGCGCACTGCTGCTCGGCCTGGAGCGGCCCGAGCGGAGGAGGAGGCCCGGGAGGCCGCTGGGCTCGCGCGCGGCCTGGCGAGGCAGATCGGGCTGGGCCGACAAGGGGAGGCCCAGCGGCTGGGAGGATCGGTCGGGTGGATCTGGCGTGTACAACGAGGCTCCCCGACGGCGGAGCTCTGCCATGGTGCGGTGGCGGCAGTTCCCTGCGCGGAAGATGGCGAGCGTGGTGAGGGAGAGGGAGAATGGAGGGAACGGAGAGAGAGGCACATCGACGGCGACTACCAGGGACCCAGCGACGGCGGATCCGGGACGCTGGAGGGCGCGACGACGTGCGCTGGACTGCCGATCCAGATCGGGAGCTCGGGCGCTGCGCGGCCTGCGACTGTGGAAGGAGCGGGCGGCTCGGGCCCGGACGGGCCGCGGGTGGGCTCGGTGGGCCCGTGCGTGCTGGCGCGGTGGAGGAGAGCTGGGGGGACATGGCTCCGCCCACGTGGAGGCGCGGGATTGGCCATGAGCTGGCCAGGTGGCGGCGCTGGCCACTGGCGACGCGCCAAGTGGTGGAAGAGGGCTGGTTTCGGCCGAAAATTGAGGAGAAGAGGTGGGAGGTGGCTGGCTGATGATTGGGGGCGTGGAAATTGAGGGGGAGGTAGGGGAAGGCCTAGGGGATGCCCAAAATGGACATGGGGTTCTATATATAGCAGTTTTGGCTAGGGTTAGGGTTTTTTGGGGGGTTTTAGAGCCCTCCGATCACGATCCGACGGATCCGATCGCGTGGGGAGTTAGGTTGGGCCAAGAGGAGGTTAGTGGGCTGTGTAGAAGTGGTTGGGCTGAGATGGGAGGAGAGGAAGAGAGACCCGCGGGGGTTTTCGGAGACCGAAAACATCCGACGAATTAACCGGCGACTAGTGCCGCTATATATATCCGTTGGGCTATCAAACGGACTCCGAATGCGATGAAATTTGGCAGGCGACCTGTCTACACTATAATAAGACCACATGACAAGTTTCATCCCATTCCGAGAACATTTTTTAGCCAATCACAAAATAAAAATTCGGAGGCACCGCGGGCGCGTGCAAGTGTGTCTGGGCTCAAAACGGACAACGGGAAGGACGAGGAGACTCGGACGGATGCAAGTTTTGAAAACATGCTGATGCAACACACATGATGACATGGCAAGATGCAACACACAAGTAGATGACATGGCACTGACAACGAATAACTGGCTGACACCTGGAGCATCGGTCTCGGGGTGTCACAACACTCCCCTACTAACAAGAGATCTCGTCCCGAGATCTTAGGAACGAGACGGGAGAGAAAAAGGAAGAACAAAGTTCTTCGAGGACAAAAGAGTGAAAGAAAAGAACCTTGAGAGGTTGAGCCACTTGAAAAGAAGAAAACAACGAAGAAGAACGAAGTTGCAAGGGCTTCGTTAAACAAGAGGAACAAAGAATATGACAAGAATCCAAAAGGTTGAAGGAATATGAAGCACGATTGAAGGAATAAGAATAAATTCGAAATCACTCCGGTTAATAAGAGATAGAGAAGGAATCTCCACGAAGGAATTCGGGAAGCACTCCGGCTGAAACTCGAAGAAATAGCACACCGGTTGAACAAGAATGGAATAGGACAAGAACCTGAGAAGATGAAATGAAAACATGATGAGATGAACAAGAAATTCCTCCGGAAGAATTGAAATGATGGAATTAGAAGAACGGAGAAGAAGATGACAACTTTCACGACGAGTGAATTCAAAAGAGGATCTTCAGAAGAAAGGCTTGAACGGAGCTGTTGAGATAATCAACAACAAAACAATAAGCTTGTTGTGGACTTATTTAATCATCTCAAAAGTTGAGGTGAATTATGCCGCAACCCAAAATATTGAATAGATGAGAATGAAGAAAGAAATACAAAACTCCACTTCAAAAGAAATAGGGAGAATTATTTGCACTCGAGAGGCAAAAGAATAATGCTTGAGCTGCTCCAGAAGAATTAGATGAATTTAGAAGAATGAATTTAATGATGAAGAACCATCATGAAGAACTCCGGTAAAATGAAAGAATGATGAAATAGAAATGACGGATGAAAAAGAATAAGAATAAAGCCTTGCGATGATTAGACGGGGTTCCGACGAGATAACCGATAAAACTTGAACTCCGGGAAGAAAAAGATGAAAGGACTTGGAACTAGAATTTATTCATCAAGAATAAACTCCGGAGGAAGGGATTAAATCAACTCGATAAAAACGAATAAGAATTATGTTATGCTATCCTCCACCAATTTAAATTGATGAGAGCAATGGATTCGCATACTACTTATTCTCGATGAAATTGATTAAGGAGGGAAATCTCGCGAACTTGCGAAAATCTTCATGAAACACCGGTAGGATTGGAAGGAACGAATGAAATGATATGATAGCACCGGAAAAGAACTCTTGAGAGAACCATCGTAAGAATTGAAACCGAGTGAAGAAAAGAACAAACCACCGGGAAGAATTAATCGAGTGAAGGACGAGAATGACCACCGTAAGGAATGAAATTGAACGATGCAAGAGGACAGGCCACCGTAAGAAAATGAATTGAGTGAATACAAGAGACTGAATCTCCGGGAAGAATAAAGCACTCGAGGGAATTAAAATGACGAGAGCAACGAGATCATGAACTGATTAAAGAATACTTGAACGAAGCACCGGACAAATGTGAGACGAACGAAGAGGCATCAATGAAGAATATTTGGAGGACGAAGTTGAAAACCGAGAACGAAGAAATCTTGTGAAATGATGGCCTTCAGAGGAACACAAGAAAAGAATTCAAGAACTACTCCGGATGAAGAAAAGAAGAAAGGTTGAACCAACAATAAAAAGAATTTGCAAACGAACTTGGAGAAGGCATATGACTGATGGAATCCATACTTACGTCACACTTGAAAAGAATTTTTGAACACTCCGGTAAATAAAAGAGTCAGGTAAGATCCTGGGAAAGACCTGTGGGTTAGGGCCCACCGAAGATAAGACCACCGTTGAAAGGATTGAAAAGGAGATAATGCACCGGACCGAATGAAAAACTCGAATGAGGTGACAACCTCGAATTGGAAGACAGACGAATATCCTGAGATATCTTGGGAACTCCGGAATAATTAAATGGCGAGAGATGAACGAGCAAGGTGAAGCAATTGAGCCGAGGAAAAGAATATGAACAACACCGAATACTTGAATTGAATCCACCGGAAAAGAAGACGAGGTGAAGAATATCAAACAAGAGGAGAATTCATCGGAGAAGAAAAGAGATGAAGGATGACGAGCTATACGAGAATTCACCGGTTGAAAAAACTGAGGAAAGAATGCAAAGGATTCACAAGAGTAGGATGGATGCTCGATTAAGGACTCCGGTCCGAGAAGCAAAAGGGTGGGCGGGTGGGAAAAAAGAAAGACCACATCGGACGGAGAAAACACCGTCGGTTAAAAGAACTGAGGGTTGAACTTGCAAAGAAGAAGAGGGTTGAATCCACTTGACGAGAGATGCACCAGATGAAAAAAACTAACAACGCAACGAGCAAAAACTATCCACGTGATCCTAAAAAAATTGAAGGGGAAGAGGGGTAATTCAAAACGCCTACGTCAAGATTCCTCACCAGAGCGACGAAGGGGCAAGGGAGTAAAAATAATTCCTACTCTCCGATATTACTAGACTCCGAAAAGTTTTTGCTAGACGGCCAAGCTACGATCAATCAAGGGGGATCCTATGGTCGGTCGAGGCTCTGATACCAACTTGTCAGGCCCAAGATGCGATTCTATCTCGATCACGTGACACTTACGTGATTGAGGCACAACCGCATTTCGGGCGCTTAGCAAGATGGATATCATTACATCGTACCATTACATACATACATAGGGGATACAACAATACATACAAATCTCATGAATACAACAATATCAATACAAGTATCCGACTACGGATACAAACAAGAAAAGCACAAAGACATCCATCTGCTATCCCAGGCTGCCGACCCGGAACCTAACCCAAGACTGAAGAAGAAGAACTCCAACAAAATAACAACGCTCTCACGTCAAGACATCGGAACCTGCACCTGCAACTGTGGTTGTAGTATCTGTGAGCCACGAGGACTCAGCAATCCCATAACCATGGGTAACAAGACTATCAAAGCTTAATAGGTAGGAAGAGGTAAAGTGGTGAGGTTGCAGCAGCGACTAAGCAAAAGTATGGTGGCTAACTTACGAGTACAAGAGTAAGATGAGCATCTACGCAAACGGTCACAAAAGTAGTGATCGCTAAAGATCCTAAACTACATACGAGTCAAACATAACCCCACCGTGTTCTCTTCTCAAAATGAAAAGAGACAGTCACGGTTACTCACGCAGTTGTGTGTTTTACTTCGGATCCTCTGTCAAGTTTTCTACAACCGGACATTAACAAATTCCAATCTGCCACATAACCGCGGGCACGGCTTTCGAAAGATCATAACCCTGCAGGGGTGTCCCAACTTAGCCCATCACAAACTCTCACGATTAGCTGAAGTGATAAATATAATATCATCACTCCTTATCTTAGGGAAAATCCGATCAGGCTCGGCATCTCGATGCACAAGACATTTCGACAATGGTAAAACAAGTCCAGCTAGACATCCCGGTGTGACGACACCCTGATAGTAGCCGCGCGTATCTCGTCTCAGGCCACGACCGGATGGGCGATTATACGAGTAAAACCAAACCTTGAGTTTCCCCGTGGTGGCCCCGCATAATCCCCGTTTGGGACCAACACCATCAGCACTGCCCCCCCCCCTGCTATGTAGAAAGAATCCTCGGGTAGCGCTAACTCCCTATGCAATTTAATTAATTAATTAAGTTGTTATTATGAGCAAATTAAAACCAATGTTGGGCCTTGCTGGAGGAGTTTTATTCAAAGTCGAACTGTCAAGGGGTCCCCATCCACCCATCGTGTAAGGAACGCAAAATCAAGGAACATAATGCCGGTTTATCGGCGCCTAAGGTGGCATGAGTGGAACAAAACACCGAGAAAAAGGCCAAGCCTTCCACGCATGCCCAGTATATAGGTGTGTTAATAATAATTATAGATATTGTGATATATCCAACAACAAGTTCCCTCCTGGAACGAACTTCATCTTCACCTGCAACTAACAACGCTATAAGAGGGGCTGAGCAAGCGGGTGACATAGCCAAACAGTGGTTTTGCTAGGAAGGTGTCAAAAGGTTAGAGGTTTCATGGCAACAAGGAGAGGCTGACATAAAAGATGGGTAGCGCGACATGTAACGATAGCATCGAGACTACTAAGCATGGCAAAGATAGTAAAGGTATCCAAGGGTATGGTCATCTTGCCTGAGATCCCGCAAGGAAGAAGAACGGTCCCATGAAGAAGACGGAGAAGAAGCCTTGAAGAAGAACCACGGGTAGACGATCGAATCCTCACAACGCAACGGAACAAGCACTAACGAAAAGAAGCAAGCAATACGGTAAACAAGCCACTCAAGAACATAACAATATGCACTACCAAGTATGATGCAAAACAAGTCTACTTATGAGGCGCAAAAAGTCTACACAGGAAGCAAAACATGGCAATGTAGGAAGCGCAGATAACAACACAAATCTATATGATGCAATACATGGCAAGATATGATGCAAGGCAAAACTATACAGGAAGCACAGAAATATAGCACAAGGGCATGGCAATTTGCATCAAGCAAAAATACTTCAAAACATGATAACAATAGGATAATATGAATCTACATGCAAAATCACCCAAGTTTCATATAAAGAACACCCCAATCGGAGCAACGGGCTAAAAGATACACATGAAACAAGATATAACAACAAGCTGAAATTAACAGCCACATAGCAACTTTGGAGCAAGAGATAAATGAGCTACAGCACTCAAACATCATGGCAATGAGCATGGACATAAACTAGCCATATCCTACAGCAAATAAGTCCATTGGAGCATCCCCAAAGGAGCCACGGATCAATAGCAACAAGCTAGGACATTTGGAAGTTGATAACAAAATCCTGGCAGCAACATTTTATAGCAACTTGGGAGCAAGAGTTAAATATGCTACAGCCATACAAAAGGGCATGTGAGAGCATGAATGGATAGCCAACAATATATACAACAAGGAATCATCAAGAGTCACCCCAAACTATCATGGATTTGCCTAGAACAACAAGCAAACATGGCATCCAGATATTACAGATTCCAGACTTAGTGAAATTTCACTAAGTGCTAAAACAGCAGTTTTATCATGGCATGTTTGTGAGCAAGTTTAATTCAACACAAGGCATATCATGGAAAGATAAAAGCACCACATCAAAGAGCACATCATGGGGAGTCCGAAACATCTAAGCATGCATCAAGGGGACAACCACATCAATAGCAACGAGCAATCGAAATCAGCATCTCATAACAAATTTCAGGACATAACAGCCAAATGCACTTTTGCAAAGGAGATAAACATGGCAAGATGATATCTATCATGCAAGCTAAAGCAATCAACATGTAAAGCATATCAAGACGAACATGTGGACATATCATTTGCTTCATTTGGATAAACATGCACCAAGATATCACATTGCAAACATGGCAACAAAATAACAAGTAGCAGCAGTTTGTAATAAGTAGCACTCTTGCAACAGATATTTAAGCATCTAGATGAACTCAAACATGCATGGCACAATGGAACAAAATGTAGAGCATATCACCACGAACATTTGGACATGTCATTCGCTCAAAACGGATAAGCACACAAAAAGTTATCACAGTGCAAAGATGCAACATTATAAGCAGACATAAAAGACTTAGCAGAAAACCTAACACGAAAAGAGAGCGCAGATTAGTAAAAGACGCATGGGGCGGGGAAAAGGGGCCGCTCACCAACGGGCTCGGCCCAGGTCGCAGAGGTGGCAGCTCGGGCCTGGAGGGGAGCCAAGGGAGAAGTGGGCCGCGGGGAGGCCCATGTGGCGGCGGAGCAGCCGAGGCAGGGGGATGGGCCGGAGAAAGGCGAGGCCGGCCCGAGGAGGAGGCCTGGCGCGGCGCACTGCTGCTGGGCCTGGGGCGGCCCGAGCGGAGGAGGAGGCCTGGGAGGCCGCTGGGCTCGCGCGCGGCCTGGCGAGGCAGATCGGGCTGGGCCGGCAAGGGGAGGCCCAGCGACTGGGAGGATCGGTCGGGCGGATCTGGCGTGTACAACGAGGCTCCCCGACGGCGGAGCTCTGCCATGGTGCGGCGGCGGCAGTTCCCTGCGCGGAAGATGGCGAGCGTGGTGAGGGAGAGGGAGAATGGAGTGAACGGAGAGAGAGGCACATCGACGGCGACTACCAGGGACCCAGCGACGGCGGATCCGGGACGCCGGAGGGAGCGACGACGTGCGCCGGACTGCCGATCCAGATCGGGAGCTCGGGCGCTGCGCGGCCTGCGACTGCGGAAGGAGCGGGCGGCTCGGACCCGGACGGGCCGCGGGTGGGCTCGGTGGGCTCGTGCGTGCTGGCGCGGTGGAGGAGAGCTGGGGGGGACGTGGCTCCGCCCACGTGGAGGCGCGGGATTGGCCAGGAGCTGGCCAGGTGGCGGCGCTGGCCACTGGCGACGCGCCAAGTGGCGGAAGAGGGCTGGTTTCGGCCGAAAATTGAGGAGAAGAGGTGGGAGGTGGCTGGCTGATGATTGGGGGCGCGGAAATTGAGGGGGAGGTAGGGGAAGGCCTAGGGGATGCCCAAAATGGACATGGGGTTCTATATATAGCAGTTTTGGCTAGGGTTAGGGGTTTTGGGGGGGTTTTAGAGCCCTCCGATCGCGATCCGACGGATCCGATCCCGAGGGGAGTTAGGTTGGGCCAAGAGGAGGTTAGTGGGCTGTGTAGAAGTGGTTGGGCTGAGATGAGAGGAGAGGAAGAGAGACCCGTGGGGGTTTTCGGAGACCGAAAACATCCGACGAATTAACCGGTGACTAGTGCCACTATATATATATCTGTTGGGCTATCAAACGGACTCCGAATGCGATGAAATTTGGCAGGCGGCCTGTCTACACTATAATAAGACCATATGAAAAGTTTCATCCCATTCCGAGAACATTTTTCGGCCACTCGCAAAATAAAAATTCGGAGGCACCATGGGCGCATGCAAGTGTGTCTGGGCTCAGAACGGACAACGGGAAGGACGAGGAGACTCGGACGGATGCAAGTTTTGAAAACATGATGATGCAACACACATGATGACATGGCAAGATGCAACACACAAGCAGATGACATGGCACTGACAATGAATAACTGGCGGACACCTGGAGCATCGGTCTCGGGGTGTCACAATTTTAGCACCCAGACATTCTGAGCACATGCTCACTAGCTAAGCTATTCTCCTCCATCTTGTTGGCAACAGAACTTGTCAGAGGTCTCATACCTCTAAACACGGGCATGAGCCTGAAATCCCAATTTCAGCTCTTGGAACATCTCATATGTTTTATGGCGTTCAAAACGTCATTGGAATCTCGATTCTAAGCCGTAAAGTATGGTGCACTAAACTATCAAGTAGTCATCAGGCCGTGTCTGTCAGGTGTTCACAACATCCACAGACGACGTTGTAGGGGTCTGCACATCGAGCGGTGCATCAAAGACGTAAGCTTTCTGTGTAGCAGTGAGGACACTCCTCGGACTACGGACCCAATCCGCATCATTGCTTACAATATCTTTCAACTTAGTCTTTCTCTAGGATCGTATTAAACAGGGAGCTACAACGCAGTTATTGGTCTACAACATAATTTGCGAAGACAACTTAGACTATTGTTCATGACAATTAAGTTCATCTAATGAACTCCCACTCATATAGACATCTCTCTAGTCATCTAAGTGATACATGATCCGAATCGACTAGGCCGTGTCCGATCATCACGTGAGATGGACTAGTCAT
This sequence comes from Secale cereale, assembly GCA_902687465.1. Classification (NCBI taxonomy): domain Eukaryota; kingdom Viridiplantae; phylum Streptophyta; class Magnoliopsida; order Poales; family Poaceae; genus Secale; species Secale cereale. Next base: position 109,808,811 of record LR738715.1, on the reverse strand, counting down.
CAACGGTGAACATCTTCATGTTGATCGTATCTTCTATACGACTCATGTTCGACCTTTCGGTCTTCCGTGTTCCAAGGCCATGTTTGTACATGCTAGGCTCGTCAAGTCAACCCTAAGTGCATCGCGTGTGTAAATTTGGCTTACACCCGTTGTATGCGAACATTAGAACCTATCACACCCGATCATCACGTGGTGCTTCGGAACAACGAACCTTAGCAACGGTGCACAGTTAGGGGGAACACAATTCTTGAAATTTTTAGTGAGAGATCATCTTATTCACTACCGTCGTTCTAAGCAAATAAGATGTAAAACATGATAAACATCACATGCAATCAAATAGTGACATGATATGGCCAATATCATCTTGCTCCTTTGATCTTCATCTTCGGGGCTCCATGATCATCATCGTTACCGGCATGACACCATGATCTCCATCATCATGATCTCCATCATCGTGTCTTCATGAAGTCGTCTCGCCAAACATTACTTCTACTACTATGGCTAACGTTTAGCAATAAAGTAAAGTAATTACATGGCGTTATTCAGTGACACGCAGGTCATACAATAAATAAGACAACTCCTATGGCTCCTGCCGGTTGTCATTCTCATCGACATGCAAGTCGTGATTCCTATTACAAGAACATGATCAATCTCATACATCACATATATATCATTCATCACATCCTTTTGGCCATATCACATCACACGGCACATGCTACAAGAACAAGTTAGACGTCCTCTAATTATTGTTGCAAGTTTTTACGTGGCTGCTATAGGTTTCTAGCAAGAATGTTTCTTAACTACGCCAAAACCACAACGTGATATGCCAATTTCTATTTACCCTTCATAAGGACCCTTTTCATCGAATCCGATCCGACTAAAGTGGGAGAGACAGACACCCGCTAGCCACCTTATGCAACTAGTGCATGTCAGTCGGTGGAACCTGTCTCACGTAAGAGTACGTGTAAGGTCGGTCCGGGCCGCTTCATCCCACGATGCCGCCGAATCAAGATAAGACTAGTAATGGCAAGAGAATTGACAAATCGACGCCCACAACTACTATGTGTTCTACTCGTGCAAGAAACTACGCATAGACCTAGCTCATGATGCCACTGTTGGGGATCATAACAGAAATCAAAAAAATTATACGCATCACCAAGATCAATCTATGGAGTAATCTAGCAGCAAGGGAGAGGGGAGTGCATCTACATACCCTTGTAGATCGCGATGCGGAAGCGTTACTAGAACGCGGATGAAGGAGTCATACACGTAGCGATTCAGATCGCGGTTGATTCCGATCTAAGCGTCGAACAACGGCGCCTCCGCGTTCAACACACGTGCAGCCCGGTGACGTCTCCCACGCCTTGATCCAGCAAGGAGAGAGGGAGAGGTTGGGGAAGACTCCATCCAGTAGCAGCACGACGGTGTGGTGGTGGTGGAGGAGCGCGGGACTCCAGCAGGGCTTCGCCAAGCACTACGAGAGACGAGGAGGGAGAGAGGTAGGGCTGCGCCAAGCGAGAGAGGTCAAACCGTGTGTTGGGCAGCCCCAAACTTCAAGTATATATAGGGGGAAGGGAGGGGATGCACCCCCTTTAGGGTTTCCCACCCCTAGGGGTGCGGCCACCCCAGATCCCATCTAAGGGTGGCGGCCACAGGGGGAGAGGGAGAGGAGGGCGCACCAGATTGGGCCCTAGGGCCCATCTGCCCTAGGGTTTGCCCCCTTCCCCTCTATGATGCGCCTTGGGCCCTGGTGGGGGGGCGCACCAGCACACCTGGGGCTGGTCCCCTCCCACACTTAGTCCATGCAGCCCTCAGGGGCCGGTGGCCCCACTCGGTGGACCCCCGGGACCCTCCCGGTGGTCCCGGTACGCTACCGATAGCGCCCGAAACTTTTCCGGTGACCAAAACGGGACTTCCCATATATGAATCTTTACCTTCGGACCATTCCGGAACTCCTCGTATGTCCGGGATCTGATATGGGACTCCGAACAACATTCGGTAACCGCGTACATACTTTCCCTATAACCCTAGCGTCATCGAACCTTAAGTGTGTAGACCCTACGGGCTCGGGAGTCATGCAGACATGGCCGAGACAACTCTCCGGTCAATAACCAACAGCGGGATCTGGATACCCATGTTGGCTCCCACATTCTCCATGATGATCTCATCGGATGAACCACGATGTCAAGGATTCAATCAATCCTGTATACAATTCCCTTTGTCTACCGGTATAGTACTTGCCCGAGATTCGATCGTCGGTATCCCGATACCTTGTTCAATCTCGTCACCGGCAAGTCTCTTTACTCGTTCCGTAACACATCATCCCGTGGTCAACTCCTTGATCACACTGTGCACATTATGATGATGTCCTACCGAGTGGGCCCAGAGATACCTCTCCATCACACGGAGTTACAAATCCCAGTCTTGATTTGTGCCAACCCAACAGACACTTTCGGAGATACCCGTAGTGCACCTTTATAGCCACCCAGTTACGTTGTGACGTTTGGTACACCCAAAGCATTCCTACGGTATCCGGGAGTTGCACAATCTCATGGTCTAAGGAAAAGATACTTGACATTTAGAAAAGCTTTAGCATACGAACTACACGATCTGTGCTAGGCTTAGGATTGGGTCTGGTCCATCACATCATTCTCCTAATGATTTGATCCCGTTATCAACGACATCCAATGTCCATTGTCAGGAAACCGTGACCATCTGTTGATCAACGAGCTAGTCAACTAGACGCTTACTAGGGACATGGTGTTTGTCTATGTATCCACACATGTATCTGAGTTTCCTATCAATACAATTCTAACATGGATAATAAACAATTATCATGAACAAGGAAATATAATAATAACCAATTTATTATTGCCTCTAGGGCATATTTCCAACAAGACTGGTTTCACCGTTATGCGCACTCGTTGCTTAAAGGTGACTGGCGGGTGTCTGTCTCTCTCACTTTAGCTTAATCGAGTGTGACTACGCCCGGTCCTTGTGAAGGTTAAAACATCACATACTTGACGAAAAATCGTTGTGATTTTTGTATGCGTAGGTAAGAACGGTTCTTGCTAAGCCCGTAGCAGCCACGTAAAACTTGCAACAACAAAGTAGAGGGTATCTAACTTGTTTTTGCAGGGCATGTTGTGATGTGATATGGTCAAGACATGATGAGTTATACGTTATTGTATGAGATGATCATGTTTTGTAAAGTTATCGACAACTGGAAGGAGCCATATAGTTGTCGCTTTATTGTATAAAATACTGGCTTCATGTAATTGCTTTACTTTATCACTAAGCGGTAGCGATAGTCGTGGAAGCAATAGTTGGCGAGACGACAACGATGCTACGATGGAGATCAAGGTGTCGCGCCGGTGATGAAGGTGATCATGACGGTGCTTTGGAGATGGAGATCAAAAGCACAAGATGATGATGGCCATATCATGTCACATATTTTGATTGCATGTGATGTTTATCTTATTATTCTTCTTATTTTGCTTAGTACGGCGGTAGCATTATAAGATGATCCCTTACTAAATTTCAAGGTATAAGTGTTCTCCCTGAGTATGCACCGTTGCAAAAGTTCGTCGTGCCGAGACACCACGTGATGATCGGGTGTGATAAGCTCTACGTTCAAATACAACGGGTGTAAGACAGTTTTGCACATGCAGAATACTCGGGTTAAACTTGACGAGCCTAGCATATGCAGATATGGCCTCGGAGAACTGGAGACCGAAAGGTCGAGCGTGAATCATATAGTAGATATGATCAACGTAAGATGTTCACCATTGAAAACTACTCCATCTCACGTGATGATCGGACATGGTTTAGTTGATTTGGATCACGTGATCATTTAGACTAGAGGGATGTCTATCAAAGTGGGAGTTCTTTAGTAATATGATTAATTGAACTTTCATTTATCATGAACTTAGTCCTGATAGTATTTGCAAATTATGTTGTACATCAATAGCTCGCGTTATAGCTCCCCTATGTTTTTGATATGTTCCTCGAGAAAACTAAGTTGAAAGATGTTAGTACAATGATGCGGACTTGTTCCGTGATCTGAGCATTTTCCTCATTGATGCACAGAAGTATTATGTCCTTAATGCACCACTAGGTGACATATCTATTGCAGGAGCAGATGTAGACGTTATGAACGTTTGACAAGCTCGGTATAATGACTACTTGATAGTTTAGTGCGCCATACTTTACGGCTTATAACCAGGACTTCAAAAACGTTTTGAATGCCACGGAGCATATGAGATGTTCCAAGAGTTGAAATTAGTATTCCATACTCATGCCCGTGTCGAGAGGTATAAGACCTCTGACAGTACATTGCCTACAAGATGGAGGAGAATAGCTCAACCAGTGAGCATGTGCTCAGATTGTCTGGGTACTACAATTGCTTGAATCAAGTGGGAGTTAATCTTCCAGATAAGATAGTAATTGACAAAGTTCTCTAGTCACTATCACCAAGTTAGTAGAACTTCGTGATGAACTATAATATGCAAGGGATGACGAAAGTAATTCCCGAGCTCTTCGCGATGCAGAAATCAGCGAAGGTAGAAATCAAGAGAGAGCATCAAGTGTTGATGGTTAATAAGACCACTTGTTTCAAGTAAAGGGCAAAAGGATAGAAAGGGAACTTCAAAAAGAATGACAAGCAAGTTGTCACTCCCGTGAAGAAACCCAAAGTTGAACTCAAGCCTGAAACTAAGTGCTTCTACTGGAAAGGAAATGGTCACTCGAAGTGGAACTGCCATAGATATTTGGCGGATAAGAAGGATGGCAAAGTGAACAAAGGTATATTTGATATACAGATTATTGATATGTACTTTACTAGTGTCATAGCAACCCCTGGGTATTTGATATTGGTTCAGTTGCTAAAATTAGTAACTCGAAACGAGAGTTGCGGAATGAACAGAGACTAGGTAAAAGGTGAAGTGACGATGTGTGTTGGAATTGGTTCCAAGATTGATATGATCATCATCGCACACTCCTTATACTTTCGGGATTAGTGTAGAACCTAAATAAATGTTATTTGGCTTTTGCGTTGAGCATGAATATGATTTGATCATGTTTGTTGCAATACGGTTATTCATTTAAAGTCATAGAATAATTGTTATTCTGTTTACATGAATAAAGCCTTCGATGGCCATACACCCAATGAAAATAGTTTATTGGATCTCGACCGTAGTGATACACATATTCATAATATTGAAGCCAAAAGATGCAAAGTCAATAATGATTGTGCAACTTATTTTTGGCACTGCCGTTTAGGTCATATTGGTGTAAAGCGCATGAAGAAACTCCATAATGATGGAATTTTGGAATCACTTGATTATGAATCACTTGGTGCTTGCGAACCATGCCTCATGGGCAAGATGACTAAAACTCTGTTCTCCGGAACAATGGAGCAAGCAACTGATTTATTGGAAATCATACATACTGATGTATGTGGACTGATGAGTGTTAAGGCTCGCGGTGAGTATCGTTATTTTCTGACTTTCACTGATGATTTGAGCAGATATGGGTATATCTACTTAATGAAACACAAGTCTGAAACATTTCAAAAGTTCAAAGAATTTCAGAGTGAAGTAGAGAATCATCATAACAACAAAATAAAGTTACTACGATCTGATCGCGGAGGTGAATATTTGAGTTACGAGTTTGGTCTTCATTTGAAACAATGTGGAATAGTTTCACAACTCACGCCACCCGGAACACCACAACATAATGGTGTGTCCGAACGTTGTAACCGCACTTTATTAGATATGGTGCGATCTATGATGTCTCTTACCGATTTACCACTATCGTTTTGTGTTATGCATTAAAGATAGCTGCATTCACGTTAAATAGGGCACCATCTAAATCCGTTGAGACAAGGCCTTATGAACTGTGGTTTGGCAAGAAACCAAAGTTGTCGTTTCTTAAAGTTTGGGGCTGCATGCTTATGTGAAAAAGCTTCAACCTGATAAGCTCGAACCCAAGTCGGAGAAATGTGTCTTCATAGGATACCCAAAGGAGACTGTTGGGTACACCTTCTATCACAGATCCGAAGGCAAGATATTCGTTGCTAAGAATGGATCCTTTCTAGAGAAGGAGTTTCTCTCGAAAGAAGTGAGTGGGAGGAAAGTGGAACTTTGATGAGGTAATTGTACCTTCTCCCGAATTGGAAAGTAGTACATCACAGAAACTAGTTCCAGTGATTCCAACACCAATTAGTGAGGAAGCTAATGATGATGATCATGAAACTTCGGATCAAGTTACTACTGAACTTCGTAGATCAACCAGAGTACGTTCCGCGCCAGAGTAGTACGGCAACCCGGTTCTGAAAATCATGTTACTAGACCATGATGAACCTACGAACTATGAGGAAGCGATGATGAGCCCAGATTCCGCAAAATGGCTTGAGGCCATGAAATCTGAGATGGGATCCATGTATGAGAACAAAGTGTGGACTTTGGTTGACTTGCTCGATGATCGGCAAGCCATCAAAAATAAATGGATCTTCAAGAGGAAGACTAACGCTGACGGTAATGTTACTATTTACAGAGCTCAACTTGTTGCGAAAGGTTTTCGACAAGTTCAAGGAGTTGACTACGATGAGACTTTCTCACCCGTAGCGATGCTTAAGTCTGTCCGAATCATGTTAGCAATTGCCGCATTTTAGGATTATGAAATCTGGCAAATGGATGTCAAAACTGCATTCCTGAATGGCAATCTTAAAGAAGAGTTGTATATGATGCAACCAGAAGGTTTTGTCGATCCTAAAGGTGCTAACAAAGTGTGCAAGCTCCAGCGATCCATCTATGGACTGGTGCCAGCATCTCAGAGTTGGAATATACGCTTTGATAAGTTGATCAAAGCATATAGTTTTATACTGACTTGCGGTGAAGCCTGTATTTACAAGAAAGTGAGTGGGAGCACTACATCCTTTTCTGATAAGTATATGTGAATGACATATTGTCGATCGGAAATGATGTAGAATTTTCTGGAAAGCATAAAGGAGTGTTTGAAAGGAGTTTTTTCAAAAAAGACCTCGGTGAAGCTGCTTACATATTGAGCATCAAGATCTATAGAGATAGATCTAGACACTTGATAAGTTTTTCAATAAGTACATACCTTGACAAGTTTTTGAAGTAGTTCAAAATGGATCAGTCAGAGAAGGAGTTCTTGCCTGAGTTGTAAGGTATGAAGTTGAGTAAGACTCAAAGCCCGACCGCGACAGAAGATAGAGAAAGAATGAAAGTCATTCCCTATGCCTCAGCCATAGGTTCTATAAAGTATGCCATAATGTGTACCAAACCTGTTGTCTACCTTACCATGAGTTTGACAAGGAGGTACAAAAGTGATCCAGGAGTAGATCACTGGACGGCGGTCAAAAGTATCCTTAGTTACTGAATGACTAAGGAAAGATTTCTCGGTTATGGAGGTGAAAAAGAGTTCGTCGTAAAGAGTTACGTCGATGCAAGCTTTGACACCAATCTAGATGACTCTAAGTATCAATCTGGATGCATATTGAAAGTGGGAGCAATTAGCTAAAGTAGCTCCGTGCAGAGCATTGTAGACATAGAAATTTGCAAAAATACATACAAATCTGAATGTAACAGACCCGTTGACTAAACTTCTCTCACAAGCAAAACATGATCACACCTTACTACTCTTGGGTGTTAATCACATAGCGATGTGAACTAGATTATTGACTCTAGTAAACCCTTTGGGTGTTGGTCACATGGCGATGTGAACTATGGGTGTTATTCACATAACGATGTGAACTATCGGTATTAAATCACATGGAGATGTGAACTACATTATTGACTCTAGTGCAAGTGGGAGACTGAAGGAAATATGCCCTAGAGGCAATAATAAAGTTATTATTTATTTCCTTATATCATGATAAATGTTTATTATTGATGCTAGAATTGTATTAACCAGAAACTTAGTACATGTGTGAATACATAGACAAAACAAAGTGTCCCTAGTATGCCTCTACTAGACTAGCTCATTGATCAAAGATGGTTATGTTTCCTAACCATAGACATGAGTTGTCATTTGATCAACGGGGTCACATCATTAGGAGAATGATGTGATGGACTAGACCCATCCGTTAGCTTAGCACTATGATCGTTTAGTTTTACTACTATTGCTTTCTTCACGACTTACACATGTTCCTATGACTATGAGATTATGCAACTCCCGTATACCGGAGGAACACCTTGTGTTCTATCAAACATCACAACGTAACTGGGTGATTATAAAGATGCTCTACAGGTGTCTCCGATGGTGTTCGTGGTGTTGGCATAGATCAAGAATAGGATTTGTCGCTCCGAGTGTCGGAGAGGTATCTCTGGGCCCTCTCGGTAATACACATCATAATAAGCCTTGCAAACAAATGACTAATGAGTTAGTCACGAGATGATGTATTATGGAATGAGTAAAGAGACTTGCCGGTAACGAGATTAACTAGGTATGGTGATACCGACGATCGAATCTCGGGAAAGTAACATACCGATGACAAAGGGAACAACATATGTTGTTTTGCGGTTTGACCAATAAAGATCTTCGTAGAATATGTAGGAGCCAATATGAGCATCCAGGTTCCGCTATTGGTTATTGACCGGAGATGAGTCTCGGTCATGTCTAAATAGTTCTCAAACCCGTAGGGTCCGCACGCTTAACGTTTGATGACGATCGGTATTATGAGTTTATGTGTTTTGATGTACTGGAGGTAGTTCGGAGTCCCGGATGAGATCGGGGACATGACGAGGGATCTCGAAATAGTCGAGACGTAAAGATTGATATATTGGACGACTATATTCGGACATCGAAAAGGTTCCGAGTGATTCGGATATTTTTTGGAGTACCAAAGAGTTACGGGAATTCGCCGGGGAGTATATGGGCCTTATTGGGCTTTAGCGGAAAGAGAGAAGAGGAAGGCTGCCCCCCCCCCCAAGGCCTAGTCCGAATTGGACTAAGGGGAGGGGCTGCGCCCCCTCCTTCCTTCTCTTCTCTTTTTCTTTTCCTTCTCTCCTACTCCTACTACTTGGAAGGGCTCCTAGTTCTACTAGGAAAAGGGAAATCCTACTCCCGTTGGGAGTAGGACTCCCCTAGGCGCGCCATAGAGAGGGCCTGCCCTCCCACTCCTCCACTCCTTTATATACTGGGGTAGAGGCACCCCATAGACACACAAGTTGATCAGTTGATCTCTCCCAACCGTGTGCGGTGCCCCTCTTCACAGAAACACACCTCGGTCATACCGTTGCAGTGCTTAGGCGAAGCCCTGTGACGGTAACTTCATCATCTCCGTCACCACGCCGTCGTGCTGACGAAACTCTCCCGCGAGGTTCTACTGGATCAAGAGCTCATGGGACGTCATCAAGCTGAACGTGTGCTGAACGCGAAGGCTTGGTATGTTCGGTGCTTGATCGGTTAGATCACGAAGAAAGTTCGACTACATCAACCGCGTCACTAGACGCTTCCGCTCCCGGTCTACGAGGGTATGTAGACACACTCTCCCCTCTCGTTGCTATGCATCTAGTAGATAGATCTTGCGTGATCGTAGGAAATTTTGAAATACTACGTTCCCCAACAGTTGACTACGATGAGACCTTCTCACCCGTAGCAATGCTTAAGTTTGTCCGAATCATGTTAGCAATTGACACATTTTATGATTATGAAATCTGGCAAATGGATGTCAAAACTGCATGGATATATCAAAGAAGAGTTGTATATGATGCAACCAGAAGGTTTTCTCGATCTTAAAGGGGCTAACAAAGTGTGCAAGCTCCAACAATCCATCTATAGATTGGTGCAAGCATCTCGGAGTTGGAATATACGCTTTGATGAGGTGATCAAAGCATATGGTTTTATACAGACTTTTGGAGAAGCCTGTATTTAGAAAGAAGTGAGTGGGAGCACTACAACATTTCTGATAAGTATATGTGAATGACATATTGTTGATCGGAAATGATGTAGAATTTTCTGGAAAGCATAAAGGATTGTTTAAAATGAGTTTTTCAATAAAAGACCTCGGTGAAGCTGCTTACATATTGGGCATCAAGATCTATAGAGATAGATCAAGACGCTTGATAAAGACTTTCGATGAGTACATACCTTGATAAGATTTTGAAGTAGTTCAAAATGGATCAGTCAAAGAAGGAGTTCTTGCCTGAGTTATAAGGTATGAAGTTGAGTAAGACTCAAAACACGACCACGGCAGAAGATAGAGAAAGAATGAAAGTCATTCCCTATGCCTCAGTGATACGTCTCCAACGTATCTACTTTTCCAAACCCTTTTGCTCTTGTTTTGGACTCTAACTTGCATGATTTGAATGGGACTAACCCGGACTGACGATGTTTTCAGCAGAATTGCCATGATTTTGTTTTTGTGCAGAAATAAAAGTTCTCGGAATCGCCTGGAAATCAACGGAGAATTATTATGGAAAATATAAAAAATACCTGCACAAAGATCCACGCCATGGGGCCTTGGGCCAGCCCACGAGGGTGGGGGCGCGCCCCCTGCCCAGGGCGTGCCCCCCTACCTCGTGGCCCCCTTGGTGCTCCAACGACGTATCCCCAGATCCTATATCTTCCGTTTCGGGGAGAAAAAAATCAAGGATAAGGAATTATCGCGTTTCACGAGACGGAGCCGCCGCCAAGCCCTAATCTCTCTCGGAAGGGCTGATCCGGAGTCCGTTCGGGGCTCCGGAGAGTGGAGATCGTCGCCATCGTCATCATCAACCTTCCTTCATCACCAATTCCATGATGCTCACCGCCGTGCGTGAGTAATTCCATCGTAGGCTTGCTGGACGGTGATGGGTTGGATGGGATCTATCATGTAATCGAGTTAGTTTTGTTAGGTTTGATCCCTAGTATCCACTATGTTCTGAGATTGATGTTGCTATGACTTTGCTATGCTTAATGCTTGTCACTAGGGCCCGAGTGCCATGATTTCAGATCTGAACCTATTATGTTTTCATGAATATATGTGTGTTCTTGATCCTATCTTGCAAGTCTATAGTCACCTACTATGTGTTATGATCCGGCAACCCCGAAGTGACAATAATCGGGACCACTCTCGGTGATGACCTTAGTTTGAGGAGTTCATGTATTCACTATGTGTTAATGCTTTGGTCGGGTACTCTATTAAAAGGAGGCCTTAATATCCCTTAGTTTCCAATAGGACCCCGCTGCCACGGGAGGGTAGGACAAAAGATGCCATGCAAGTTCTTTTCCATAAGCACGTATGACTATATTCGGAATACATGCCTATATTGCATTGATGAACTGGAGCTAGTTCTGTGTCACCCTAGGTTATAACTTCTACATGATGAATTGCACCCGACGTAATTTCCCATCACCGATCCAATGCCTAAGAGCTTTACCTATATTGCGTGTCGCTTATTTACTTTTCCGTTGCTACTATTACAAAAACTACAAGAACACTATCGTTACTTTTATTGCTGCTACCGCCACTATCATATTACTTTGCTACTAAACTATCTTGCTGCAGATACTAAGTTTCCAGGTGTGGTTGAATTGACAACTCAGCTGCTAATACTTAAGAGTATTCTTTTGCTCCCCTTGTGTCGAATCAACAAATATGGGTTGAACACTTTACCCTTGAAAACTGTTGTGATCCCCTACACTTGTGGGTTATCACTCAGTCATAGGTTCTATAAAGTATGCCATGCTGTGTACCAAACCTATTGTGTACCTTGCCATGAGTTTGGCAAGGAGGTACAAGAGTGATCCATGAGTAGATCAGTGGACAGCGGTCAAAATTATCCCTAGTTACTGGATGACTAAGGAAATGTTTCTCGATTATGGAGGTGATAAAGAGTTTGTTGTAAAGAGTTACGCCGATACAAGCTTTGACACTAATCCAGATGACTCTAGGTATCAATTTGGATGCGTATTGAAAGTGGGAGCAATTAGCTGTTGGGGAACGTAGCAGAAATCAAAACAATTATATGCTTCACCAAGATCAATCTATGATTCGTCTAGCAACGAGGGAGAGGGGGGTGCATCTACATACCCTTGTAGATCGTGAGCGGAAGCGTTCAAGAGAACGTGGATGATGGAGTCGTACTCGTCGTGATCCAAATCGCCGATGATCTGAGCCCCGAACGAACGGCACCTCCGCGTTCAACACACGTACGGAGCAGCGACGTCTCCTCCTTATTGATCTAGCAAGGGGGAGGAGAGGTTGATGGAGATCCAGCAGCACGACGACGTGGTGGTGGATGCAGCAGTATTCTAGCAGGGCTTCGCCAAGCAGCACTTGAGGAGGAAGGGGTGTCACGGGAGGGAGAGGGAGGCGCCAGGGCATGGGTGCGGCTGCCCTCCCTCCCCCCACTATATATAGGGGCCCGGGGGGCGCCGGCCCTAGGAGATCCAATCTCCTAGGGGGGTGGCGGCCAAGGGGGGGGCTTGCCCCCCAAGCAGGTGGGGCGCCCCCAAAGTTTAAGTGACGACTAGATACAATGATTTCAGAATAAACGATACCATAATCATGCAGAAGACAATGGTACTTTGGGACAATGCACATTACACTCAGAATGACAATCATGCTCTCAATAGTTGGTGCTTTAAAGAAAGAAGGTGGAGACTCTCGAACCGTGGCTTTTGATGGCAAGGTTGAAAACCCGTGGTCGGAAACAAAAACTAAACATGTACCAGAGCTCTTGGTTTTTAAAAACAGAGGTAATAATTTATTTTTTAGAGATGCATATTTCGTCAACGAATGCTAGCAGATAACTCAATTACTTCTCGAGGTGGACAAGTTTCGAGGAACGGCTCCCGCACAAGGACGATCACATCCTCTTAATCTCCTTTGTTTATCACTGCCAAAGTTTTCTGATTTCTCATGAACAAAGCGTGAAGGAGGGTTTGTTTGTTGTATATATTTTTAATGAGCCGGGCGCACTCTATGCCAGTTCCTTCTCGTATTATGGGTTTGCACATTAGACATGCAATCCCGGGGTGAAGCTTGTCCAACTTAAAAAGATCATGAATTAACTACTACTTCCTCATGAGCTAAAACAGAGGCATAAAATAGAAATGCTTTTTTTTTGAATAATTTCGAGATGGTACATGAAAGTCTTCGTTAGGAATGGCAGGTAAATACCATGTATAGGAAGGTATGGTGGACTCATATGGCATAACTGGTTTAAAGGATTTTGGATGCACAAGCAGTCAGTCCGCTTAGTACAGGCGAAGGTTAGCAAAAGACTGGAAGCGACCAACTAAGAGAGCAATGACGGTCATAATCATGCAGAGCGACAAAGCAACATTGAATCGGGCATGGAAGTTATATCGCTACTCAGAAATTAAAGATCATCAAGGCTTGATAGACTTTCTTTACAGACTTAAATATGCGTGAGCATACGCCAAGTCAATCAAAATAAATTCTTGGGGGGAGATACCACTAAACCATACCACATCATAGGCAAACAAATCATGTTGGTACTCCAATAACACATTGAGAACCCCCCAGCTATTTGAGACTAACCATAAGAAAACATGAACTACTAAGCACCATTATGCACATAGCATTTTTATCATAGACATATCAACCAGTGCAACAGAAGCCAACTCTCTTAACAAGATAAGCATGATAAATAAAAAGAGTTCCAGCGACCAACTAAACAAAAGCTCTTTAAAAAGATAAGCATGAAAACTAAGAGCTGAACATGATAGTAGCTATTGAAAGACAAAGAACACACACAACAAAGATAGACATGAAAATTCTATGTTATGTTCTAGGTTGAAGTGGAGCGGGTCTCTCTCCCACACAAAGAAAGCTGGGTTCCAACTCGTTATGTACAGCAAGCAAAGCTAAAGAAAACTAAAAAGGAAACTAAAAGCAAGACGCTCCAAGCATAGCACATAACACATGAAGTGATAAAAATATAGTGGAACGAAAGACGAACTGATAATTGTTGATGGAGAAGGGGATGCACGGGGGAATCCCCAAGCTTAGACGCTTGAGTCTTCTTGAATATGTCTTGGGGGTGCATGGGGGCATCCCAAAGCTTGAGCGTTTGACACTCCTGAATCTTTTTATCATCTTCCCTCGCACACTTGAAAACACCCTTCATACATAACTCATCATAATCTGATTAGCAAGGTTAGTACCCATAATAAAATAATTTTTCCTTGCTGGAAATAAGGATATTCTTGAAGGTCTAGTGTTTCTCAAGATTGCCAAAAGGTTTTTGCAAAGAAAAAGCAAGCTCAAGGTTTGCAAAACGAAGGAAAGGCAAAACAGGACAGAGTTTGTGAAAAACAGACCAGCAGGTAGTAAATGATTTTTTCGGTGCACTTCTGCAACTCAAATCAAAAAACTCAGAACAGACGCCCGAAAGCCAATTGTATAGAGCACGCTGTCGAAAAAATTCAGACCAAAAAGATGATCTGGTGATTTTATACGAATTTTTCTGTCCAATGACAGAATCTATTTTCTGGACAGCACGTCACAACTTTTGAACTTTCTTGCAATCAGAGGCTACACTTGGCACAAAGCTGAAAAATAAAGATACAATGATGTTGCTACAGTAGTAACGAACATCAAGACCACTAAAAACTGAAAGAACACACTGAAAGCAATGATAACAAGGGTTGTCTACCTAGAGCTCTTTCTTTATAGCCATAAAGATAGGCTTAAAACTTTAATAATGCTCTCGTAGGAATAAGAGTTGAAGAGCAAAAGAGAGCATCAAGAAGCAAATATCAAACACATTTAAGCCTAACATGCTTCCTATGCATAGGAATATTGCAATAGAATAATTCATTAAAGCACAAAGCAACTAGCATAGGAAGGCAAAGCAAGCATAACTTCAAAGCCTTCAACATAAAGAGAGGGAACTTAATATTATTGAAATATCTATAAGCATATGTTCCCTTTTCATAATAATTTTCAGTGGGATCACGAATAAACTCAACAATATAAGCATCACATAAAGCATTGTTACCATGATCCACATGCAAAAAGGTACTCTTACTCTCCACATAAGCATCTTTGGGGAGCCCATGGTTAGGACTTTTTAGCATTAACGTTTTCAGTCTCCCCCAAGCTTGAGCAATGCTTTCTCCGTCACGAGACCTAAAGTTATAGATATAGTTCCTGTCTCGATGAATTTCATGAAGAGGATAAAACATAGTATAAAAGAGAGACATAAGCTCTTGCCAATCAAGCAAGTGCTAGTTATCGAGAAGCTTATACCAATCTAAAGCTTTATCTATAAGTGATACGGCAAACAATTTCCTCATGACAAACTCCCTTGATACAACTGCAAGCTTAAATAATGAACATAATTGTGACAGATATAGCAAGTGTTCACCGGGATGTCTGTCTCCTGCATAACGATTAGCCAAAATATAATCGATAATACCAGCTGGTATTTTATAGGGCACAATTTCAGTAGGGGGAGGAGCAACCACCACAGGTGTGGGGCGTCTTTCCACAAGCAACGATCCAATAGCAAGGTTGTCCATAAGCATAACTAGTGAAATAAAAACAAGAAACAAAAATATTTAATTGCAAGATCTAAAGATATACCTTCAAGCACTCACCTCCCCGGCAACGGCGCCAGAAATAGCTTGATGTCTACACACGCTTCTACTCTTGTAGACTATGTTGGGCCTCCAAGCGCAGAGGTTTGTAGGACAGCAGCAATTTCCCTCAAGTGGATGACCTAAGGTTTATCGAACTCAGGAAAGTAGAGGTTGAAGATGGTCTCTCTCAAGCAACCCTGCAACTAAGATACAAGAAGTCTCTTGTGTCCCCAACACACCTAATACACGTGTCAGATGTATAGGTGCACTAGTTCGGCGAAGAGATGTTAAATGGCAAGTGATATGGATGGCAAAACAAAGTAATATAAATCTGTAATAAAAAGTGCAGCAAGCAAACAAGCGGTAAACGTGAGCACAAATGGTATTGCAATGGTGGAAACAAGGCCTAGGGATCATACTTTCACTAGTGGCAACTCCCAACAACATTAACATAATTGAATCACATGATATTTCCCATAAAACATGCAATGGAGACGCACCCGGAGGTCATTCCTTCGCGGTCAAGAGAGGACGAGAATTATGTAGGGCTACAAAAGCACGCCTCAAAGTTCGTAGTTCTCAATCTAAGGATTTCTCAATGTCACCGCGGCCATCCAAAGAGAGTCCCACAATCACCACAACATATCTAAAGGATAGTCAAAGACAAGCACCAAGAGACTCTCAATCTTCAATCAACACACAAGAGAGGAAATCACTAATGAAAATATTTTTCTAATCCATGTCCAATAGACCGCTGTCACCTTAGTCTCGGGGATTATACTAGATAAAGACAAGTGAGTACATCAATCCAATACATAGAGGAAAGGGAAACATCATGTGATCACCCTAGATTAACATAGCCTATGATCACAACGAAGATCACATCATGGGAGAGAAAGATAACCACATAGCTACTCGTACTGACGTACGAGCCCTCGGCCCCGGAGAAGGCTACTCACGCATGGACATAGTGAGGAGGAGGTTGATGATGGTTTTGATGGAGAGGTGCAGCCCCGCGAGGAGGAGATGGCCGGCGGCAGCCACGGAGGCGGCGGCGGCGGCCCTTGGTGGCGCGGCGGCGGCGGCGGCCCTAGGGGGCGGCGGCTCCTTGGCCCCCCTTCTTCCTTGTGGATGGTTCTGCAATGGTGCTGGTCCTCCCTTACAAGACGGCGGCTCGGGAGGAGGAAAATTCGTGGCCCTTGGTGACCTAGGTTTCCTCTCTTTATATAGACTCTCGGATTCCCGTCATCAGATTTTGGGCCTCAGTAAAACGGGCTTTACTCGGCCGTCCGGACTCCGATTTGGACGAATTTTATATCCAGGAGCATCGCCTCGAAATTCCCCACAACTTTTGCAACTAGACTTTTTTCGTTTGACGTCGTCTTCGGGACGGAATGAGACCATCTTTAAAAAACGTTCTCACACAGATTTCAGGAAAGTCAGAGTCCTACTCCAATACGACTCCTTTTACGTTTTTGTCAATTTCCAAATTATTCCTACACAATAAAGTGTAAAACAAGAACATTGTGCACTTTTGCAACCATTAGTAGGTTAGTCCAAATATGATCAAAAGTGTATGGAAGTGCATAAATATCATAGCAATATCACACAAAAAAGGCATGAAGCAAGCAGAAATTATAGATACGTTTTGGACGTATCAACATCTCAAGCTTAATTCCTGCTTGTCCTCAAGTAGGTAAATGATAACAAGCATAATTTCTGTGGTGACATGCTATTAACCATATAGGAACTTTTCACAGTCATATGACAAGTGCGTACTGAGACAATGAATCTGTAGTAATTAAGTTGCCTCATGAGAGTATCACAAAGAACTGAAAGTTATACAATATGACACTGAAACACTCAATAGATTTGTAGTGAGCATGGTGTGCAAATATGACAAAGTGATACCTCGCTTGCCCCCTTTAGTGAAGCAAAACATAAATGCAGGGGCACCTCCAAAGTTTAAGTGACGACTAGATACAATGATTTCAGAATAAACGATACCATAATCATGCAGAAGATAATGGTACTTTGGGACAATGCACATTACACTCAGAATGACAATCATGCTCTCAATAGTTGGTGCTTTAAAGAAAGAAGGTGGAGACTCTCGAACCGTGGCTTTTGATGGCAATGTTGAAAACCCGTGGTTGGAAACAAAAACTAAACATGTACCAGAGCTCTTGGTTTTTAAAAACAGAGGTAATAATTTATTTTTTAGAGATGCATATTTCGTCAACGAATGCTAGCAAATAACTCAATTACTTCTCGAGCTGGACAAGTTTCGAGGAACGGCTCCCGCACAAGGACGATCACATCCTCTTAATCTCCTTTGTTTATCACTGCCAAAGTTTTCTGATTTCTCATGAACAAAGTGTGAAGGAGGGTTTGTTTGTTGTATATATTTTTAATGAGCCGGGCGCACTCTATGCCAGTTCCTTCTCGTATTATGGGTTTGCACATTAGACATGCAATCCCGGGGTGAAGCTTGTCCAACTTAAAAAGATCATGAATTAACTACTACTTCCACATGAGCTAAAACAGAGGCACAAAATAGAAATGCTTTTTTTTTTGAATAATTTCGAGATGGTACATGAAAGTCTTCGTTAGGAATGGCAGGTAAATACCATGTATAGGAAGATATGGTGGACTCATATGGCATAACTCGTTTAAAGGATTTTGGATGCACAAGCAGTCAGTCCGCTTAGTACAGGCGAAGGTTAGCAAAAGACTGGGAGCGACCAACTAAGAGAGCAATGACGGTCATAATCATGCAGAGCGACAAAGCAACATTGAATCGGGCATGGAAGTTATATCGCTACTCAGAAATTAAAGATCATCAAGGCTTGATAGACTTTCTTTACAGTCTTAAATATGCGTGAGCATACGCCAAGTCAATCAAAATAAATTCTTGGGGGAAGATACCACTAAACCATACCACATCATAGGCAAACAAATCATGTTGGTACTCCAATAACACATTGAGAACCCCCCAGCTATTTGAGACTAACCATAAGAAAACATGAACTATTAAGCACCATTATGCACATAGCATTTTTATCATAGACATATCAACCAGTGCAACAGAAGCCAACTCTCTTAACAAGATAAGCATGATAAATGAAGAGAGTTCCAGCGACCAACTAAACAAAAGCTTTTTAAAAAGATAAGCATGAAAACTAAGAGCTGAACATGATAGTAGCTATTGAAAGACAAAGAACACACACAGCAAAGATAGACATGAAAATTTTATGTTATGTTCTAGGTTGAAGTGGAGCGGGTCTCTCTCCCACACAAAGAAAGCTGGGTTCCAACTCGTTATGAACAGCAAGCAAAGCTAAAGAAAACTAAAAAGGAAACTAAAAGCAAGACGCTCCAAGCATAGCACATAACACATGAAGTGATAAAAATATAGTGGAACGAAAGACGAACTGATAATTGTTGATGGAGAAGGGGATGCACGGGGGCATCCCCAAGCTTAGACGCTTGAGTCTTCTTGAATATGTCTTGGGGGTGCATGGGGGCATCCCAAAGCTTGAGCGTTTGACACTCCTGAATCTTTTTATCATCTTCCCTCGCACACTTGAAAACTCCCTTCACACATAACTCATCATAATCTGATTAGCGAGGTTAGTACCCATAATAAAATAATTTTTCCTTGCTGGAAATAAGGATATTCTTGAAGGTCTACTGTTTCTCAAGATTGCCAAAAGATTTTTGCAAAGAAAAAGCAAGCTCAAGGTTTGCAAAACGAAGGAAAGGCAAAACAGGACAGAATCTGTGAAAAACAGACCAGCAGGTAGTAAATGATTTTTTCGGGGCACATCTGCAATTCAAATCAAAAAACTCAGAACAGACGCCCGAAAGCCAATTGTATAGAGCACGCTGTCGAAACAATTCAGACCAAAAAGATGACCTGGTGATTTTATACGAATTTTTCTGTCCAAGGACAGAATCTGTTTTCTGGACAGCACGTCACAACTTTTGAACTTTCTTGCAATCAGAGGCTACACTTGGCACAAAGCTGAAAAATAAAGATACAATGATGTTGCTACAGTAGTAACGAACATCAAGACCACTAAAAAGTGAAAGAACACACTGAAAGCAAAGATAACAAGGGTTGTCTCCCTAGAGCTCTTTCTTTATAGCCATAAAGATAGGCTTAAGACTTTAATAATGCTCTCATAGGAATAAGAGTTGAATAGCAAAAGAGAGCATCAAGAAGCAAATATCAAACACATTTAAGCCTAACATGCTTCCTATGCATAGGAATATTGCAATATAATAATTCATTGAAGCACAAAGCAACTAGCATAGGAAGGCAAAGCAAGCATAACTTCAAAGCCTTCAACATAACGAGAGGGAACTTAATATTATTGAAATATCTATAAGCATATGTTCCCTTTACATAATAATTTTCAGTGGGATCACGAATAAACTCAACAATATAAGCATCACATAAAGCATTGTTACCATGATCCACATACAAAAAGGTCCTCTTACTCTCCACATAAGCATCTTTGGGGAGCCCATGGTTAGGACCTTTTAGCATTAACGTTTTCAGTCTCCCCCAAGCTTGAGCAATGCTTTCTCCGTCACGAGACCTAAAGTTATAGATATAGTTCCTGTCTCGATGAATTTCATGAAGAGGATAAAACTTAGTATAAAAGAGAGACATGAGCTCTTACCAATCAAGCAAGTGCGAGTTATCGAGAAGCTTATACCAATCTGAAGCTTTATCTATAAGTGATACGGCGAACAATTTCCTCATGACAAACTCCCTTGATACACCTGCAAGCTTAAATAATGAACATAATTGTGACAGATATAGCAAGTGTTCACCGGGATGTCTGTCTCCTGCATAACGATTAGCCAAAATATAATCGATAATACCAGCTGGTATTTTATAGGGCATAATTTCAGTAGGGGGAGGAGCAACCACCACAGTTGTGGGGTGTCTTCCCACAAGCAACGATCCAATAGCAAGGTTGTCCATAAGCATAACTAGTGAAATAAAAACAAGAAACAGAAAGATTTAATTGCAAGATCTAAAGATATACCTTCAAGCACTCACCTCCTCGGCAACGGCGCCAGAAATAGCTTGATGTCTACACACGCTTCTACTCTTGTATACTATGTTGGGCCTCCAAGTGCAGAGGTTTGTAGGACAGCAGCAATTTCCCTCAAGTGGATGACCTAAGGTTTATCGAACTCAGGGAAGTAGAGGTTGAAGATGGTCTCTCTCAAGCAACCCTGCAACTAAGATACAAGAAGTCTCTTGTGTCCCCAACACACCTAATACACTTGTCAGATGTATAGGTGCACTAGTTCGGCGAAGAGATGTTAAATGGCAAGTGATATGGATGGCAAAACAAAGTAATATAAATCTGTAATAAAAAGTGCAGCAAGCAAACAAGCGGTAAACGTGAGCACAAATGGTATTGCAATGGTGAAAACAAGGCCTAGGGATCATACTTTCACTAGTGGCAACTCCCAACAACATTAACATAATCGAATCACATGATATTTCCCATAAAACATGCAATGGAGACGCACCCAGAGGTCATTCCTTCGCGATCAAGAGAGGACGAGAATTATGTAGGGCTACAAAAGCACACCTCAAAGTTCGTAGTTCTCAATCTAAGGATTTCCCAATGTCACCGCGGCCATCCAAAGAGAGTCCCACAATCACCACAACATATCTAAAGGATAGTCAAAGACAAGCACCAAGAGACTCTCAATCTTCAATCAACACACAAGAGAGGAAATCGCTCATGAAAATATTTTACTAATCCATGTCCAATAGACCGCTGTCACCTTGGTCTCGGGGATTATACTAGATAAAGACAAGTGAGTACATCAATCCAATACATAGAGGAAGGGGAAATATCATGGGATCATCCTAGATTAACATAGCCTATGATCACAACGAAGATCACATCATGGGAGAGAAAGATAACCACATAGCTACACGTACTGACGTACGAGCCCTCGGCCCCGGAGAAGACTACTAATGCATGGACATGGTGAGGAGGAGGTTGTTGATGGTGTTGATGGAGAGGTGCAGCCCCGCGAGGAGGAGATGGCCGGCAGCAGCCACGGAGGCGGCGGCGGCGGCCCTTGGGGGCGCGGCGGCGGCGGCGGCCCTAGGGGGCGGCGGCTCCTTGGCCCCCCTTCTTCCTTGTGGATGGTTCTGCAATGGTGCTGGTCCTCCCCTACAAGACGGCGGCTCAGGAGGAGGAAAATTCATGGCCCTTGGTGACCTAGGTTTCCTCTCTTTATATAGACTCTCGGATTCCCGTCATCAGATTTTGGGCCTCAGTAAAACGGGCTTTACTCGGCCGTCCGGACTCCGATTTGGACGAATTTTATATCAAGAAGCATCGCCTCGAAATTGCCCACAACTTTCGCAACTAGACTTTTTTCTTTTGACGTCGTCTGCGGGACGGAACGTGACCATCTTTAAAAAACGTTCTCAGACAGATTTCAGGAAAGTCAGAGTCCTACTCCAATACGACTCCTTTTGCGTTTTTGTCAATTTCCAAGTAATTTCTACACAATAAAGTGTAAACCAAGAACATTGTGCACTTTTGCAACCATTAGTAGGTTAGTCCAAATATGATCAAAAGTGTATGGAAGTGCATAAATATCATAGCAATATCACACAAAAAAGGCATGGAGCAAGCAGAAATTATAGATACGTTTTGGACGTATCAACATCCCCAAGCTTAATTCCTGCTTGTCCTCGAGTAGGTAAATGATAACAAGCATAATTTCTGTGGTGACATGCTATTAACCATATAGGAACTTTTCACAGTCACATGACAAGTGCGTACTGAGACAATGAATCTGTAGTAATTAAGTTGCCTCATGAGAGTATCACAAATAACTAAAAGTTATACAATATGATACTGAAACACTCAATAGATTTGTAGTGAGCATGGTGTGCAAATATGACAAAGTGATACCTCGCTTGCCCCCTTTGGTGAAGCAAAACATAAATGCAGGGGCACCTCCAAAGTTTAAGTGACGACTAGATACAATGATTTCAGAATAAACGATACCATAATCATGCAGAAGACAATGGTACTTTGGGACAATGCACATTACACTCAGAATGACAATCATGCTCTCAATAGTTGGTGCTTTAAAGAAAGAAGGTGGAGACTCTCGAACCGTGGCTTTTGATGGCAAGGTTGAAAACCCGTGGTCGGAAACAAAAACTAAACATGTAACAGAACTCTTGGTTTTTAAAAACAGAGGTAATAATTTATTTTTTAGAGATGTATATTTCATCAACGAATGCTAGCAGATAACTCAATTATTTCTCGAGCTGGACAAGTTTCGAGGAACGGCTCCCGCACAAGGACGATCACATCCTCTTAATCTCCTTTGTTTATCACTGCCAAAGTTTTCTGATTTCTCATGAACAAAGCGTGAAGGAGGGTTTGTTTGTTGTATATATTTTTAATGAGCCGGGCGCACTCTATGCCAGTTCCTTCTCGTATTGTGGGTTTGCACATTAGACATGCAATCCCGGAGTGAAGCTTGTCCAACTTAAAAAGATCATGAATTAACTACTACTTCCTCATGTGCTAAAACAGAGGCACAAAATAGAAATGCTTTTTTTGAATAATTTCGAGATGGTACATGAAAGTCTTCGTTAGGAATGGCAGGTAAATACCATGTATAGGAAGGTATGGTGGACTCATATGGCATAACTGGTTTAAAGGATTTTGGATGCACAAGCAGTCAGTCCGCTTAGTACAGGCGAAGGTTAGCAAAAGACTGGGAGCGACCAACTAAGAAAGCAATGACGGTCATAATCATGCAGAGCGACAAAGCAACATTGAATCGGGCATGGAAGTTATATCGCTACTCAGAAATTAAAGATCATCAAGGCTTGATAGACTTTCTTTACAGTCTTAAATATGCGTGAGCATACGCCAAGTCAATCAAAATAAATTCTTAGGGGAAGATACCACTAAACCATACCACATCATAGGCAAACAAATCATGTTGGTACTCCAATAACACATTGAGAACCCCCCAGCTATTTGAGACTAACCATAAGAAAACATGAACTACTAAGCACCATTATGCACATAGCATTTTTATCATAGACATATCAACCAGTGCAACAGAAGCCAACTCTCTTAACAAGATAAGCATGATAAATAAAGAGAGTTCCAGCGACCAACTAAACAAAAGCTCTTTAAAAAGATAAGCATGAAAACTAAGAGCTGAACATGATAGTAGCTATTGAAAGACAAAGAACACACACAGCAAAGATAGACATGAAAATTCTATGTTATGTTCTAGGTTGAAGTGGAGCGGGTCTCTCTCCCACACAAAGAAAGCTGGGTTCCAACTCGTTATGAACAGCAAGCAAAGCTAAAGGAAACTAAAAGCAAGACGCTCCAAGCATAGCACATATCACATGAAGTGATAAAAATATAGTGGAACGAAATACGAATTGATAATTGTTGATGGAGAAGGGGATGCACGGGGGCATCCCCAAGCTTAGACGCTTGAGTCTTCTTGAATATGTCTTGGGGGTGCATGGGGGCATCCCAAAGCTTGAGCGTTTGACACTCCTGAATCTTTTTATCATCTTCCCTCGCACACTTGAAAACTCCCTTCATACATAACTCATCATAATCTGATTAGCGAGGTTAGTACCCATAATAAAGTAATTTTTCCTTGCTGGAAATAAGGATATTCTTGAAGGTCTACTGTTTCTCAACATTGCCAAAAGGTTTTTGCAAAGAAAAAGCAAGCTCAAGGTTTGCAAAACGAAGGAAAGGCAAAACAGGACAGAATCTGTGAAAAACAGACCAGCAGGTAATAAATGATTTTTTCGGAGCACTTCTGCAACTCAAATCAAAAAACTCAGAACAGACGTCCAAAAGCCAATTGTATAGAGCACGCTGTCGAAAAAATTCAGACCAAAAAGATGACCTGGTGATTTTATACGAATTTTTCTGTCCAAGGACAGAATCTGTTTCTGGACAGCACGTCACAACTTTTGAACTTTCTTGCAATCAGAGGCTACACTTGGCACAAAGCTGAAAAATAAATATACAATGATGTTGCTACAGTAGTAACGAACATCAAGACCACTAAAAACTGAAAGAACACACTGAAAGCAAAGATAACAAGGGTTGTCTCCCTAGAGCTCTTTCTTTATAGCCATAAAGATAGGCTTAAGACTTTAATAATGCTCTCGTAGGAATAAGAGTTGAAAAGCAAAAGAGAGCATCAAGAAGCAAATATCAAACACATTTAAGCCTAACATGCTTCCTATGCATAGGAATATTGCAATAGAATAATTCATTGAAGCACAAAGCAACTAGCATAGGAAGGCAAAGCAAGCATAACTTCAAAGCCTTCAACATAAAGAGAGGGAGCTTAATATTATTGAAATATCTATAAGCATATGTTCCCTTTTCATAATAATTTTCAGTGGGATCACGAATAAACTCAACAATATAAGCATCACATAAAGCATTGTTACCATGATCCACATGCAAAAAGGTACTCTTACTCTCCACATAAGCATCTTTGGGGAGCCCATGGTTAGGACTTTTTAGCATTAACGTTTTCAGTCTCCCCCAAGCTTGAGCAATGCTTTCTCCGTCACGAGACCTAAAGTTATAGATATAGTTCCTGTTTCGATGAATTTCATGAAGAGGATAAAACTTAGTATAAAAGAGAGACATAAGCTCTTGCCAATCAAGCAAGTGCGAGTTATCGAGAAGCTTATACCAATCTGAAGCTTTATCTATAAGTGATACGGCAAACAATTTCCTCATGACAAACTCCCTTGATACACCTGCAAGCTTAAATAATGAACATAATTGTGACAGATATAGCAAGTGTTCACCGGGATGTCTGTCTCCTGCATAACGATTAGCCAAAATATAATCGATAATACCAGTTGGTATTTTATAGGGCAAAATTTCAGTAGGGGGAGGAGCAACCACCACAGGTGTGGGGCGTCTTCCCACAAGCAACGATCCAATAGCAAGGTTGTCCATAAGCATAACTAGTGAAATAAAAACAAGAAACAAAAAGATTTAATTGCAAGATCTAAAGATATACCTTCAAGCACTCACCTCCCCGGCAACGGCGCCAGAAATAGCTTGATGTCTACACACGCTTCTACTCTTGTAGACTATGTTGGGCCTCCAAGCGCAGAGGTTTGTAGGACAGCAGCAATTTCCCTCAAGTGGATGACCTAAGATTTATCAAACTCAGGGAAGTAGAGTATGAAGATGGTCTCTCTCAAGCAACCCTGCAACTAAGATACAAGAAGTCTCTTGTGTCCCCAACACACCTAATACACTTGTCAGATGTATAGGTGCACTAGTTCGGCGAAAAGATGTTAAATAAAGTAATATAAATCTGTAATAAAAAGTGCAGCAAGCAAACAAGCGGTAAACGTGAGCACAAATGGTATTGCAATGGTGGAAACAAGGACTAGGGATCATACTTTCACTAGTGGCAACTCCCAACAACATTAACATAATCGAATCACATGATATTTCCCATAAAACATGCAATGGAGACGCACCCGGAGGTCATTCCTTCGCGGTCAAGAGAGGACGAGAATTATGTAGGGCTACAAAAGCACACCTCAAAGTTCGTAGTTCTCAATCTAAGGATTTCCCAATGTCACCGCGGCCATCCAAAGAGAGTCCCACAATCACCACAACATATCTAAAGGATAGTCAAAGACAAGCACCAAGAGACTCTCAATCTTCAATCAACACACAAGAGAGGAAATCACTCATGAAAATATTTTTCTAATCCATGTCCAATAGACCGCTGTCACCTTGGTCTCGGGGATTATACTAGATAAAGACAAGTGAGTATATCAATCCAATACATAGAGGAAGGGGAAACATCATGGGATCACCCTAGATTAACATAGCCTATGATCACAACGAAGATCATATCATGGGAGAGAAAGATAACCACATAGCTACACGTACTGACGTACGAGCCCTCGGCCCCGGAGAAGACTACTCACGCATGGACATGGTGAGGAGGAGGTTGATGATGGTTTTGATGGAGAGGTGCAGCCCCGCGAGGAGGAGATGGCCGGCGGCAGCCACGGAGGCGGCGGCGGCGGCCCTTGGGGGCGCGGCGGCGGCGGCGGCCCTAGGGGGCGGCGGCTCCTTGGCCCCCCTTCTTCCTTGTGGATGGTGCTGCAATGGTGCTGGTCCTCTCCTACAAGACGGCGGCTCGGGAGGAGGAAAATTCATGGCCCTTGGTGACCTAGGTTTCCTCTCTTTATATAGACTCTCGGATTCCCGTCATCAGATTTTGGGCCTCAGTAAAACGGGCTTTACTCGGCCGTCCGGACTCCGATTTGGACGAATTTTATATCCAGAAGCATCGCCTCGAAATTGCCCACAACTTTCGCAAGTAGACTTTTTCGTTTGACGTCGTCTTCGGGCCGGAACGTGACCATCTTTAAAAAACGTTCTCAGACAGATTTCAGGAAAGTCAGAGTCCTACTCCAATACGACTCCTTTTGCGTTTTTGTCAATTTCCAAGTAATTCCTACACAATAAAGTGTAAAACAAGAACATTGTGCACTTTTGCAACCATTAGTAGGTTAGTCCAAATATGATCAAAAGTGTATGGAAGTGCATAAATATCATAGCAATATCACACAAAAAAGGCATGGAGCAAGCAGAAATTATAGATACGTTTTGGACGTATCAGTACTTGCCCGAGATTCGATCGTCGGTATACTGATACCTTGTTCAATCTCGTCATGGAAAGTCTCTTTACTCGTTGCTTAATACATCATCCCGTGACCAACACCTTAGTCACGTTGAGCTCATTATGATGATGTCTTATCGAGTGGGACCAGAGATACCTCTCCGTCACACGGAGTGACAAATCCCAGTCTCGGTTCGTGCCAACCCAACAGATACTTTCGGAGATACCCGTTGTGTACCTTTATATCCACCCAGTTACGTTGTGACGTTTGGACCACCCAAAGTATTCCTATGGTATCCGGGAGTTGCACAACCTCATGGTCTAAGGAAAAGATACTTGACATTTGAAAAGTTTTAGCATTACGAACTACACAATCTTGTGCTAGGCTTAGGATTGGGTCTTGTCCATCACATCATTCTCCTAATGATGTGATCTCGTTATCAATGACATCCAATGTCCATGGTCAGGTAACCGTAACCATCTGTTGATCAACGAGCTAGTAACTAGATGTTTATCAGGGACACGTTGTGGTCTATGTATTCACACATGTATCACTGTTTCCGGATAATACAATTCAAGCATGAATAACAGACAATTATCATGAACAAGGAAATATAATAATAACCATTTTATTATTGCCTCTAGGGCATATTTCCAACATTAGCTAGAGTAGCTCCATACAGAGCATTGTAGACATAAAAATTTGTGAAATACATACGGATCTGAATGTAACAGACCCGCTGACTAAACTTCTCTCACGAAGCAAAACATGATCACACCTTAGTACTCTTTGGGTGTTAATCACATGATGATGTGAACTAGTTTATTGACTCTAGTAAACCCTTTGGGTGTTGGTCACATGATGATGTGAACTATGGGTGTTATTCACATAACGATGTGAACTATCGGTATTAAATCACATGGTGATGTGAACTAGATTATTGACTCTAGTGCAAGTGGGAGACTGAAGGAAATATGCCTTATAGGCAATAACAAAGTTGTTATTTATATTTCCTTATATCATGGTAAATGTTTATTATCCATGCTAGAATTGTATTAACTGGAAGCTTAGTACATGTGTGAATACATAGACAAAACAAAGTGTCCCTAGTATGCCTCTACTTGACTAGCTCGTTGATCAAAGATGGTTATGTTTCCTAACCATAGACATGTGTTGTCATTTGATGAACGAGATCACATCATTAGAGAATGATGTGATGGACAAGACCCATCCGTTAGCTTAGCATAATGATCGTTTAGTTGTATATCTATTGCTTTCTTCATGACTTATACATGTTCCTCCGACTATGAGATTGTGCAACTCCCGAATACCAGAAGAACACCTTATGTGCTATCAAATGTCACAACGTAACTGGGTGATTATAAAGATGCTCTACATGTGTTTCCGAAGGTGTTTGTGGTGTTGGCATAGATCGATAATAGGATTTGTAACTCCGAATGTTGGAGAGGTATCTCTGGGCCCTCTCGGTAATACTCATCATAATAAGCCTGGCAAGCAAATGACTAATGAGTTAGTCATGAGATGATGTATTTAGGAACGAGTAAAGAGATTTGCCGGTAACAAGATTGAACTAGGTATCATGATACCGACGATCGAATCTCGGGCAAGTAACATACCGATGACAAAGGGAACAACGTATGTTGTTACGCAGTTTGACCGATAAAGATCTTCGTAGAATAGGTAGGAGACAATATGAGCATCCAGGTTCCGCTATTGGTTATTGGTCGGACATGTGTCTCGGTCATGTCTACATAGTTCTCGAACCCGTAGGGTTCGCACGCTTAACGTTCGATGAAGATTAGTATTACGAGTTATGTGATTTTGATGATCGAAGTTTGTTTGGAGTCTCAGAGGAGAGCACGGACATGACGAGGAGTCTCGAAATGGTCAAGAGGTAAAGATTCATATATTGGAAGGCTATATTCGGACATCGGAAAAGTTCCGAGTGATTCTGTTATTTTTCGGAGTACCGGGGAGTTACGGGAATTCATCGGGAGAAGTAATGGGC
Organism: Secale cereale; assembly: GCA_902687465.1. Lineage (NCBI taxonomy): Eukaryota > Viridiplantae > Streptophyta > Magnoliopsida > Poales > Poaceae > Secale > Secale cereale. The sequence goes on along the minus strand of LR738715.1, from coordinate 109,779,481 downwards.
CTTATTGGGCTATACATGGATAGAGGAGGTAGGCCAAAGGGGAGGTGGCACCCCCTTGCCTTTTCCTTCTCCCTCTCTCTTTCCCTCTTTCCTTGTCTCTTACTCCAAATAGAAAAGGGTTTCCTACTAGGACTTGGAAGTCCTAGTAGGACTCCCTACACAAGGCGCGCCCTAGGAGGCCGGCCTCTCTCCTCCCTCCTTTATATACGTGGGCAGGGGGCACCCCATAGACAAGTTGACAATTGTTTTAGCCGTGTGCGGTGCCCCCTCCACAGATTCCACCTCAAGTCATATTGTCGTAGTGCTTAGGCGAAGCCCTGCGCGGATCACATCATCAACACCGTCACCACGCCGTCGTGGTGACGGAACTCTCCCGTGTCCTCAATTGGATCAAGAGCTCGAGGGACGTCATCGTGATGAACGTGTGCTGAACACGAAGGTGCCATGCGTTTGGTATTTGGATCGGTTGGATCGTGAAGACGTTCGACTACATCAACTGCGTTACTAAACGCTTCCTCTTTCGGTCTACGAGGGTACGGGGACACACTCTTCCCGCTCGTTGTTATGCTTCTCCTAGATAGATCTTGCATGATCGTAGGAAAATTTTGAAATATTACGTTCCCCAACACTCCAACACCTCCATTTGTGATCATAGACGTCCTAGTGTTATCGTGGTGCCTCTGCCGTGCTGTCTACTCCCACTCCATCGTGCGCGATCATAGACCTGGTAGTGCTGCTAAGTCATTTGGCCACGCCGGTGAGCTCCGTTCCTTTCTATGAATCTTTTAGTGTTGTTGGTATGAACACATGAATATTGATGTGGTGGATTTCACCATGAATGTCGTTATTAGTTAGAATTTGATATGCATCTTATAGAATTGTGTATGTATTATGTAGTATTTTTATGATTGTTATATTATTTGTTATGACTTGCCGTATTTTTCTATGAATCTTGTAATAACCCGCTTTACATCTTACAGGATTTTGCCATGAATATTGCAGTTAGTATTTGCTATGCTTGTGATAGGATATTGATATGAATCATGTAGTATTTTGCTATGTATCTTATAGAATATTCATATGAATTGTGTAGTGATTTGCTAGAATTGTGATATAAAATGTTTGTATGTTTCATTCTTGTCTTTTTTGTTCCTCTCTCCTTTTCCAAAAATACCAATATATCTTTTCTCCTCTCACTTTATTCCCTCACGTTATTATCCACCCTTGGACCTCTCTCATAGAAAAACTAGATAATAATGTGATGTACATTTGATAGTTAGTACTAACTTTCCTCTGGGTTCAGGGTTAGCCGGTCAGTGGTGTTATTCATCACTGCAAGAAACCACTAATGGGCCACCATCCGATTAGAATGATGGATTTTGGCGGGTCAGTGTTGACTGACATTGTTGTATTGTGTTTTTCACATTAGTCAGCTACAGAAGCACATGGGGCCTACACCAATCGCTTGTCGAGATCTCCCTTGTGTGGATTTTGACATATAAATCAAAACTGAGCCGGTGTTGGTACTTGAAATTTGCCAAATTTCTTGGAACAATTTACCTGATGTGTAGTGTCTAGTTCAATGGGCAATTTACGATTAGGTGACGGAACCTTGAGAGGATATTGAGTTCATCCAGCATATGTTCCCGATGTTCTTCAAAATGATAGTTCTACCTCAGAAGTCATCTTCTGATCCCGATCTCATTTGAGCTCGCGATGAACAGTAAAAATAAAAACATTGACAAAAGTTTTACATGCCCACAATTTTTCATCTTGAAAAGACATTCGTGGTAGTTGTGGCAAAATAAAACCAAATCAACACTCAAAAATGCTTTCAAAAATAACACTTTTGGAGCATCATTTTTTGCCATGACTTCCAAGAATGTGATTTCAAGATGAAATTTTGTGAGCACGTAAAACTTTTGTCAATGTTTTCAGCAAACAAATTTCAGATATTTTTTTGAATCTTTTCGATTTTACTGTGCACCTGGCTCGTTTGAATTCGAGCTCAAAAACCACACTTCCACTCTACCTTTGTGTTTTTTTATAATTTAAATTTCTAACAATAATATTTTTATCTATGATTTTTTCCGTAATATACATCAACCACTTTTCAAGTACACATTGAACATTTTATAAATACATGTTGAATATTTTTAAATACATCATAAACATTTTTTAAATGTTGTTAAACATTTTTTTAATACGCAACGAACATTTCTTAAATACAAGTTAAACATTTATAATACACAATGATTTAGTTTTTCAAATGGATGAACATTTAAATGAATACATCAATTTTTTCGAGTTTGTTTACGTGTGAACATTTTTACAACACATGCATACTTTAAAACATTAATTGATTATATAAATTATTAAGATAAGTTGATTCAGCATAACTAGATTGAAAAAGTTTCATCTATCTCTAAACTTATTACTTATTTTCAAAAAATAAGATAAAATAAAAAAGGGCCAAATAAGAAAACGAAAAT
>LR738715.1:109738101-109758938 GCA_902687465.1 Secale cereale | reverse complement strand
GGGGGGGGATTTTATACCCATCCCCGCCCCGCGAGACTAACGGGTACCCACCAAACAATACCATGGGGATAATTTGCCCCCCATCCCTGCTCCATGACGGGTAAATCCCCGCGGATACCCATCCCCACGGGGAATATTGCCATCTTGAGCGGAGCGGCTGGCCTTCATCTTCATGTCCATCGCCGTGCGGGGCAGCGGGTGGGCGTCGCTATCGGAGGACTCGAGGTCGATCTGCCACATACGACGGCCTGGCTCCGGCGCCCTCACTGGCATCTGCACCGGTTCTTCCTCCTCCTTAGGCTCCCCACCGACGACAGTCGGTGGCATGATTACCGTCTCCCAGTACACTGCGGCACGACGGTCATTAGGAGCCCAACAGTTCTTGTACTTGGACCACTTCTTCCTCTGTTTAGCGTCGTCGGAGACGGCCTGATTCATGGCCCAGCGAATGATGTCTACTGCCATCGCGCCCTTCGCTGGGTCAGGAATCAGCGTCTTCAGCTCTTGTGTAGTGGCCCTCATGAGCACTGCATCAAATTCCTTCTGCATGTCAGGCATGGAGCCGAAGTTTGAGCACACCTCCCTGGTGTTCTCGAACTTGGTGCGGTCACCAGTCGACCACCCGAGGAAGAAGGCCCTCCAGCCAATACCCTAAGGGAAGGGGTTGGCATTGGAGCTGGAGCTAGAGCTCATGGCGATGGAGAGGAGGAAGGTTGATAGTGAGAGAAGAGAGGGGGTGGGTAAGTAGTGGTGGGCAGGGTGAGTAAATATACGGGCGATTGAGAGGAGGAAGAGTGACAATCATGCCGTTTTAACTACATGCTCTTCAATAAGTTATGAACTCTGTGTTGTGCCTGACTCCATGAATTGTGAGTAGATCGAGGAGAGCAATGAGATGGGCACGGAGGTGCTCCCTGCCATTGACAATAAGGGCAAGCAGCCCATTCATCCAATGCCCGAGGATGTGCTGCCGCCCACCGCCGAGGAGGAACCGAAGACGCCCAAGGTTGGCGACGACGAGTGCATGGAGGAGCCCCCCCCCCAGCAACAAGCGCCGCAACTATGGCCACTACCACGAGGAGGATGGCCCAACTCACTTCTGCAAGGTCATCCTTGCACCGAAGCTTGAGTGCATCCCCATGCCCCCGGACTTCACCAAGCACTTCGTCGTGGTGCCGACGAAGTTCAAGCTCAGGAACAACACCGACTGCTCTTGGAAGGTGACGCTGAAGCTGATGAACAGCAGGGTAACCCTGGATCAGGGTTGGGCCACCTACGCAGCCGTTCATCTGATCAAGATTGGCTACATGGCGACGTTTAAGCTCCTCACTCCCGACACCCTCAAGGTCATCATCTTTGACCACGATGGCATTGAGGTTGTAAACAAGTGCGGAAAGCACGACGAAGCCTTCGCCGCCAAGGACTAGGGCCGGGGCACCTCCTTCCTAAGTACTATTGAGTCTGCTTTGAACTGTTTATGGTTTATGCGTTGAACTGTTATGAAGTGTGATACTACTTATCTGAATTAAGTTGTTAAGTAGTTGATGCTCTGTTTATACTCCGCTCTGCTTATGATGTGTGTTACATGGTTGTGCCGAAGTGTGTTGGTAACCTCACCAACTAGCCAAAGAGGTTACCACACACCAGGCGTTGCATACGACCAAACACCATGCCTTGGGTTTGTCCACTAAATGCAGACAATCAAACACCAGGCAGTGTGGTTCAGCCCATGCAGGTAAGAGGAAATGCAGGCAACCAAACAACTTGCAGATGGTGTATTTCATGCTGCATTTGCATAGCCAGGCTGAGTTGAGAAGGCTATGCAATGCAGCTACTGTAGACTACGGCAACCAAACACGCCCTAAGGGTGTACACTGATCCACTCGGTTTTGGAGTTGTGGTTGTGTGACGAAGGTGACCCGCATTGGCCGTGACACGGTCTAGGTGAAGAAGCTAGCTTCATGTATTAGAGCTCAAGATGGCAAGATCAGTTCGGTTGGCGATGGCCACTACGAGCTTAGAGAAAATCCAATGGGGCGACCCAAACGACGTCGATTTCATCCGCTTTTTGTCCATTTGGGTCGGCCGTCCGCCCGTCGTCCATCTTATTTTTGATATGGCTCGGTAGCGCGCTTAACGCGTTGACCCATATGTGCCGGTGTGTCCGGCTGGTGCTACTTCTCGAGCTTGCGTTGTATTCCCTCGAAGAGAAAATGGAGATGCAGCACAATAGCGTAAGTATTTCCCTCAGTTTTTGAGAACCAAGGTATCAATCCAGTAGGAGACCATGGGCGAGTCCCTCGCACCTGCACAAACAAATAAGAACTTCGCAGCCAACGCGATAAGGGGTTGTCAATCCCTTTACGGTCACTTACGAAAGTGGGATTTGATAGAGATGATAGTTTATATTTTTGGTATTTTTTTGTTTATAAGAACAGAAAGTAAAAGAAGAAAAAATAAAGTAGGTGTAGATTGATATGTTGAGAATAGACCCGGGGCCATAGTGTTCTCTAGTGGCTTCTCTCATGATAGCGATATTCTACGGCGGGTAAACAAATTACTGTCGAGCAATTGATAGAAAAGCGAATAATTATGAGACTATCTAGGCATGATCATTATATATAGGCATCACGTCCGAGACAAGTAGACCGAAACGATTCTACATCTACTACTATTACTCCACACATCGACCGCTATCCAGCATGCATCTAGTGTATTGAGTTCATAGGAACAGAGTAATGCCTTAAGCAAGATGACATGATGTAGAGGGATAAACTCAAGTAATATGATATAAACCCCATCTTTTTATCCTTGATGGCAACAATACAATATGTGCCTTGCTGCCCCTACTGTCACTGGGAAAGGACACCGCAAGATTGAACCGAAAGCCAAGCACTTCTCCCATTGCAAGAACTATAGATCTAGTAGGCCAAACCAAACCAATAATTCGAAGAGACTTGCAAGGATATTATAATCATACATAAAGAGTTCAGAGAAGAACCAAATATTTCTCATAGATAATCTTGATCATAAACCCACAATTCATCGGATCTCGACAAACACACCGCAAAAAGAGATTACATCAAATAGATCTCCTCGAAGACCGAGGAGAACTTTGTATTGAGATCCAAAGAGAGAGAAGAAGCCATCTAGATACTAGCTATGGACCCGAAGGTATGTGGTAAACTACTCACAACTCATGGTGAGGCGATGATGATGATGTAGAAGCACTCCTTGGAAGATCCCCCCTCTAGCAGAGCTCCGAAACAGGCCCCAAGATGGGATCTCACGGGACCAGAAGGTTACGGCGGTGGAACTAAGGTTTTCTCTGTTGCTCTGATGGTTTCGGGGTACGTAGGCTTATATAGGAGGAAGGAGAGCACCGGGGGCCTTACGTGGGACCCACGAGGCAGGGGCGCGCCCTAGGGTGGGCGCGCCCCCACCCTCTTGGGCACCACGTGGCCCATACTTCGTGGTTCTCAAGTCTCCCGTGCGTGATTTTCTCCAAAAATATATCTCCCGAAGTTTCATTCCGTTTGGAAACCGTTTGATATCCCTTTTCTGTAAAACCCTGAAACAGGCAACAACAATCTGGACTGGGCCTTTAGGTTAATAGGTTAGTCCCAAAAATAATATAAAAGTGTATAACAAAGCCCATTAAACATCCAAAACATCATAAATAATAGCATGGAACAATAAAAAATTATAGATACTTTGGAGACGTATCAAGCATCCCCAAGCTTAACTCCTGCTCGTCCTCGAGTAGGTAAATGATAAAAACAGAATTTTTGATGTGGAATGCTAACCAACATAGTTTTTCAATGTAATTCTCTTAATTGTGGCATGAATGTTCAGATCTGAAAGATTCAAGACAAAAGTCTATATTGACATAAGAAATAATAATACTTCAAGCATACTAACAAAGAAATCATGTCTTCTCAAAATACTATGGCTAAAGAAAGTTATCCCTATAAAATCATATAGTCTGGCTATGCTCCCTCTTCATCACACAAAATATTCATATCATGCACAACCTCGATTTCAGCCAAGCACTTGTTTTCATACTCTATTCTTTCAAACCTTTCAACTTTCACGCAATACATGAGCGTGAGCCATGGACATAGCACTATGGGTGGAATAGAGAGGTGGTTGTGGAGAAGACAAAAAGGAGGGAGATAGTCTCACATCAACTAGGCGTATCAACGGGCTATGGAGATGCCCATCAATAGATATCAATGTGAGTGAGTAGGGATTGCCATGCAACGGATGCACTAGACCTAAATATGTATGAAAGCTCAACAAAAGAAACTAGTGGGTGTGCATCCAACTTGCTTGCTCACGAAGACCTAGGGCATTTTAGGAAGCCCATCGTTGGAATATACAAGCCAAGTTCTATAATGAAAATTCCCACTAGTATATGAAAGTGACTAAACATGAGACTCTCTATCATGAAGAGCATGGTGCTACTTTGAAGCACAAGTGTGGAAAAAGATAGTAGCAATTGTCCCTTTTTCTTTTCTTTTTTTCTTTTTTTTGGACTTTCCTTTTTTTCTTTTCTTTTTGGCCTTTCTTTTTCTTTTCTTTTTTTGTGGAGGGGCTTTATTGATTTAGCCTTTACTCCCATGGGACAATGCTCTAAAAATGATGATCATCACACTTTCATTACAACTCGATACTAGAACAAAGTATGACTCTATATGAATGCCTCCGGCGGTATACCGGGATGTGCAATGAATCAAGAGTGACATGTATGATTTTTTTTTTGCATGGTGGCCTTGCCACAAATACGATGTCAACTACATGATCATGCATGACAATATGACAATATGATGCGTGTCATATGAACGGAACGGTGGAAAGTTGCATGGCAATATATCTCGGAATGGCTATGGAAATGCCATGATAGGTAGGTATGGTGGCGGTTTTGAGGAATATATATGGTGGCTGTTTTGAGGAAGGATATATAGTGGGTGTATGGTACCTGCGAAAGTTGCGCGATACAAGAGAGGCTAGCAATGGTGGAAGGGTGAGAGTGTGTATGATCCATGGACTCAACATTAGTCATAAGAACTCATATACTTATTGCAAAAATCTACGAGTCATCAAAACAAAGCAATCAACACATGCTCCTAGGGGGGAGGTTGGTAGGAGTTAACCATCGCGCGCCCCCGACCTCCACACAAAGGTTGACATTTTACAAATACCTCATGCTCTAACTTCGTCACATAGCGGTTCACCATACGTGCATGCTACGGGAATCACTAACCTTAACACAAGCATTTTTCAATTTCATAATAACTCCACTAGCATGACTCTAATATCACTATTCTCATATCTCAAAACAATTATCAAGCATCCAACTTCTCATCATATTCAATGCACTTAGTGTGAAAGTTTTTACTACATTGATATTGGATGTCTATCATGTGAAGACTAGTTTTATAGCGTAAACACATTACCATGTTGTTTTAATAGACTCTCAAAAGGATATAAGTGAAGCATGAGAGTTCAATAATTTCTTCAAAATATTATCACCACCGTGCTCTAAAAGATATAAGTGAAGCACATAGAGTGTTCTAACAATTCCTAGGCCATATTTAACTCTCTCAAATAGGTGTGTCCAGAAAAGATAATTGTGTCAAACTAACTAGAAAAGACTCAAATTATACAAGACGCTCCAAGCAAAACACATAGCATATGGTGAATAAAAATATAGCTCCGAGTATAGTTACCGATGGATGAAGACGAAAGAGGGGATGCCTTCCCGGGGCATCCCCAAGCTTAGGCTTTTGGTTGTCCTTGAATTTTACTTGGGGTGTCATGGGAATCCCCAAGCTTAGGCCCTTGCTACTCTTTGTTCCATAGTCCATCAAAGCAATACTCAAAACTTGAAAACTTCACAACACAAAACTTAGACAAAAATCTCGTGAGCTCCGTTAATATAAGAAAGCAAACCACTACTCAAAGGTACTGCAATGAATTCATTCTTTATTTATATTGGTGTTAAACCTACTTTATTCCAACTTCTCTATGGTTCATACTTCCCAATATTACTCATAGATGCATTGAAATAAGCAAACAACACACGAAAAACAGAATCTATCAAAAACAGAACAGTCTGTAGTAATCTGCAGGGTTTGCATAATTCTGTAACTCCAAAAAATTCAAACTAAATTGGTAAATGTGAGGAATTTGTCTATTAATCATCTGCATAAATAATCAACTAAATAGCGCGCTCCAGTAAAATCTGATGATCATTCCAGCGAGCGCTAAACGATTCTGTTTTTCACAGCAAGATCACATAAACTTCACACAAGTCATCCCAAAGGTTCTACTTGGCACAAACACTAAACAAAACACAAAACCACATCTAAACAGAAGCTAGATGCAATATTTATTCCCTAACAGCAGCAAAAACAAAAAATATAAAATTGGGTTGCCTCCCAACAAGCGGTATCATTTTACGCCCCTAGCTAGGCACGATACATGGATAGATCTAGGTATTGCCATCTTTAGAAGGCAATCCATAAGTGGCTCTCATAATAGATTCATATGGTAATTTTCTTTCTTTCTAGGAAAGTGTTCCATGCCTTTCCTTAACGGAAATTGGAATCTAATATTTCCTTCCTTCATATCAATAATTGCACCAATCGTTCTAAGGAAAGGTTTACCAAGAATAATAGGACATGAAGGATTGCAATCTATATCAAAAACAATGAAATCTACGGGCACATAATTCCTATTGGCAACAATAAGAACATAATTAATCCTTCCCATTGGTTTCTTAATAGTGGAATCCGCAAAATGCAAATTTGAAGAACAATCATCAAGCTCATGGAAACCTAGCAAATCACACAAAGTTTTTGGGATAGTGGAGACACTTGCACCCAAATCACACAAAGCAAAGCATTCATGATCTTTAGTTTTTATTTTGATAGTAGGTTCCCACTCATCATAAATCTTTCCAGGGATAGAAACTTCTAACTCAAGTTTTTCTTCATAAGATTGCATCAAAAGCATCAACTATGTGTTTAGTAAAAGCTTTATTTTGACTATAAGCATGCGGAGAGTTTAGTACGGATTGCAACAAGGAAATACAATCAATTAAAGAGCAATTATCATAATTGAATCCCTTGAAATCCAAAGTAGTGGGTTCATCACTATGCAAAGTTTTAATCTATTCACTCCCACTTTTAACAATTTTAGCATCAAGATCTAAAGACTCCGAATCATTGGGACACCTTAAAGTAGGATCATCTCCAATCCTATCTTCATCAAGATTTATACTAGAAAACAAGGATCTAATAGGAGACACATCAATAACTTTCAGATTTTCATCTTTATTTTCATGATAACTAGAAGAACTCGCTTTAATATAATCCTCTCTTTTAGCACGCATCCTAGCGGTTCTTTCTTTGCATTCATCAATGGAAATTCTCATGGCTTTGAGAGACTCATTGATATCATGCTTAGGTGGGATATATCTAAGTTTCAAATAATCAAAATCAATAGTAATTCTATCCACACTTCTAGCCTATTCATCAATCTTAAGCAATTTTTCTTCAAGCATGCATTGAAATTCTTTTGCGAAATCATAAACTCCTTAACACTAGTTTCAAATTCAGAAGGCATCTTTCCATAAGAGTTGTTGTAGGAATTACCATAATTATTAGAGGAATTACTAGGAAAAGGCCTAGGATTAAAGTTCCCTCTATAAGCATTGTTACCAAAATTATTCCTACCAACAAAATTCACATCCAAAGATTCATTGTTATTTTCATTCAAAGTGGACAAAGGCATATCATTAGGATTAGAAGAAGCACTCTTAGCAGCTAATAATTTCATAAGTTCATCCATCTTTCCACTCAAAACACTTATCTCTTCAATAGCATGCACTTTTTTACTAGTAGATCTTTCGGTGTGCCATTGAGAATAATTAACCATAATATTATCTAGGAGTTTGGTAGCTTCTCCTAAGATAGTTTCCTTGAAAGTGCCTCCTGCGGCCGAATCTAAAAGATTTCTAGAAGCAAAATTCAAGCCAGCATAAAAGTTCTGAATAATCATCCATAAGTTCAAACCATGTGTAGGGCAATTACGTATCATTAATTCAATTCTCTCCCAAGCTTGTGCAACATGCTCATGATCTAGTTGCTTAAAATTCATAATATCTTTTTTAAGAGAGATGATCTTAGCAGGAGGGAAATACTTAGAGATAAACGCATCTTTGCACTTATTCCGCGAATCAATACTATTTCTAGGCAAAGAGGAAAACCAAGTTTTAGCACGATCTCTAAGTGAAAACGGAAATAACTTCAATTTAACAATATCGTTATCTGTATCCCTTTTCTTTTGCATATTACACAAATCAACAAAGTTGTTTAGATGGGTAGCGACATCTTCACTAGGAAGGCCGGAGAATTGATCTTTCATGACAAGATTCAACAAAGCAGCATTGATCTCACAAGATTCAGCATCGGTAATAGGAGCAATTGGAGTGCTGATAAAATCATTATTGTTGGTATTGGAGAAGTCACACAATTTGGTATTGTTCTGAGCCATAGTGACAAGCAAGCAATCCAACACACACAAGCAAACAAGAGGCAAGCGAACGATAAACACACGACGGAAGAAGGGCAAATAAAATGGCAAGGGTGAAGTGGGGGAGAGGAAAACGAGAGGCAAAAAATGTAATGCGAAGGATAAGGGTTTGTGATAGGTACTTGGTATATGACTTTTGCGTAAGCCTCCCCGGCAACGACGCCAGAAATTCTTCTTGCTACTTCTCGAGCTTGCGTTGTATTCCCTCGAAGAGGAAAGGGAGATGCAGCACAGTAGCGTAAGTATTTCCCTCAATTTTTGAGAACCAAGGTATGAATCCAGTAGGGGACCACGCGTGAGTCCCTCGCACCTGCACAAACAAATAAGAACTTTGCAGCTAACGCGATAAGGGGTTGTCAATCCCTTTACGGTCACTTACGAAAGTGAGATCTGATAGAGATGATAGTTTATATTTTTGGTATTTTTTGTTTATAAGAACAAGAAGTAAAAGCGGAAAAAGTAAAGTAGGTGTAGATTGATATGTTGAGAATAGACCCGGGGGCCATAGTGTTCTCTAGTGGCTTCTCTCATGATAGCGATATTCTACGGCGGGTAAACAAATTACTGTCGAGCAATTGATAGAAAAGCGAATAATTATGAGACTATCTAGGCATTATCATTATATATAGGCATCACGTCCGAGACAAGTAGACCGAAACGATTCTGCATCTACTACTATTACTCCACACATCGACCTCTATCCAGCATGCATCTAGTGTATTGAGTTCATAGAAACAGAGTAACGCCTTAAGCAAGATGACATGATGTAGAGGGATAAACTCAAGCAATATGATATAAACCCCATCTTTTTATCCTCGATGGCAACAATACAATACGTGCCTTGCTGCCCCTACTGTCACTGGGAAAGGACACCGCAAGATTGAACCGAAAGCCAAGCACTTCTCCCATTGCAAGAACTATAGATCTAGTAGGCCAAACCAAACCAATAATTCAAAGAGACTTGCAAGGATATTATAATCATACATAAAGAGTTCAGAGAAGAACCAAATATTTCTCATAGATAATCTTGATCATAAACTCACAATTCATCGGATCTCGACAAACACACTGCAAAAAGAGATTACATCGAATAGATCTCCTCGAAGACCGAGGAGAACTTTGTATTGAGTTCCAAAGAGAGAGAAGAAGCCATCTAGATACTAGCTATGGACCCGAAGATCTGTGGTAAACTACTCACAACTCATGGTGAGGCGATGATGATGATGTAGAAGCACTTCGTGGAAGATCCCCCCTCCGGCGGGGCACCGGAATAGGCCCCAAGATGGGATCTCATGGGAACAGAAGGTTGCGGCGGTGGAACTAGGGTTTTCTTTGTTGCTCTGATGGTTTCGGGGTATGTAGGCTTATATAGGAGGAAGGAGGCCACCGGGGGCATTACGTGGGACCCACGAGGCAGGGGGGGCGCGCCACGCCCCCACCCTCGTGGGCACCATGTGGCCCCTACTCTATGGTTCTCAAGTCTCCCGCACGTGATTTTCTCCAAAAATATCTCTTCCGAAGGTTTCATTCCGTTTGGACTCTGTTTGACATCCCTTTTCTGTAAAACCCTGAAACAGACAAAAAACAACAATCTGGACTGGGCCTTTGGGTTAGTAGGTTAGTCCCAAAAATAATATAAAAGTTTATAATAAAGCCCATTAAACATCCAAAACATCATAAATAATAGCATGGAACAATAAAAAATTATAGATACGTTGGAGACGTATCAGCTGTGTAGGATCGAAAGTATGTCTAAAGGGGGGGTGATTAGACTACTTGTAAATATAAAATTTCTGCCTTTTGATCATGAACAGTTTTTGGCAGTTTCACAATAATGATCAAGACAAGTATCACCCTACACATGCAATTCTAGAGTATAAGCAGCGGAAAGTAAATTGCACATGTAGTAAAGAGAGGTGGAGAAGATCAAACGCAATTTGGAGACGCGGAGATTTTTCTCGTGGTTCCGATAGGTGGTGCTATCGTACATCCACGTTGATGGAGACTTCAACCCACGGAGGGTAACGGCTGCGCGAGTCCACGGAGGGCTCCGCCCACGAAGGGTCCACGAAGAAGCAACCTTGTCTATTCCATCATGGCCTACGCCCACGGAGGACTAGCCTTACTCGGGTAGATCTTCACGAAGTAGGCGATCTCCTTGCCCTTACAAACTTCTTGGTTCAACTCCACATCTCGAAGACGGAGGCTCCCAAGCGACACCTAACCAATCTAGGAGGCACCACCCTCCAAAAGGTAATAGATGTGGTTGATGATGATGAACTCCTTGCTCTTGTGCTTCAAATGATAATCTCCCCAACACTCAACTCTCCTCACTGATATGGCTGTGGTGGAAGAAAGGATTGAGTGGAAAGCAACTTGGGAAGGCTAGAAATCAAGTTTCATATGGTAGGAATGGAATAACTTGATCTCAACACAAGGGTAGGTGGTTCTCTTCTCAGAAAGTGTAAGGTAAGAGTGGTGGTACTTTCTGATGGCTCTCTCCACAAATGAAGAGGGGGTGGAGGGGTATATATAGCCTCCACACAAAATCCAACCGTTACACACATAATTGAGCAATCTCGGTGAGACCGAAGTGAAAACTCGGTCAGACCGAAAGTTCAAATATAGTGAACGTTGGGGTTTTCGGTGGGACCGAAAATACCATCTCGGTGTGTCCGATATGAGTCAAAGGTAGGAACTTGCCAGAATCGGTGGGACCGAAATCAACAACTCGGATATTCCGAAATGATGACAAACGGTTACAGAAGGTTGGCAGTCCAGTTTCGGTGAGACCGAACTCAAAATCGGATTGACTGGTTTGGAAAATAGCTGAGGTGGTTCATCTCGGTGGGACTGAGTTGGAAGAATCGGTTTGTCCGAGATTACTTATGAGTGTGTTTAGTAGTGAAAGTTGCTGATAGTTGAAGGAGCTAAATCACTAAGCACTTGAGCAACCAGATCATCAACACAACCTCATCCCCTTTTAATAGTATTGGCTTTTCCTATGGACTCAATATGATCTTTGATCACTAAACCAAAAATGGAGTCTTGAGCTTTTGCCAATGCTTGTCTTAGCATTTTGAGGGGTCCACTTCTTCAGACATTTCCATACCCGTATCACTGAACTTCTCTGAAATGATTCTCAAGAACTATTAGTTCAATGATATATATGTTGTTATTAATTACCAAAACCACCCAGGGATAAGTTGTACTTTCAATCTCCCCCTTTTTGGTAATTGATGACAACATATAGATCAAAGCTTCGACAAAGGATATAATCAATGAATAATATCATCGCTTTGAGAAGTATGTGATAAACAAGAGCTCCCCCTAAATTTGTGCATTATTTAAAATTTGCGTTTGAATGCAAATGCACAATCGATTAGGATTATGGGTCACTCTTCCATGTCACATACATCTTGGTGGAGCGCACAAAATGATAAGAATGAATAACATGCACCCAATCACCAAGACATGAGTAAATGATCACACAAGAAGAAATAGCATATGATAAGCATTAAGCACACATTAAGGCATAGTATGACCAAGCACTCATTAAGGTAGCATCAAACGTAGTATCAAGCACACTTAAAGTATCAAGAACCAAAAGAACCAAATGTATCTCAAAGAAAACCGGCAAAAGAACGAAAGAGCACTCTCTCTCTCGAAGCCCTATGATCTATACAATTTCTCCCCCTTTGGCAACAAGTTACCAAAAAGTTCGAAAAAGCATAGAGCTAAACGTCACTGTGGGCTCTGCTGGCGGCTGCTGTCTGGGTAGATGTCGGAGTAGAAATGACGGCATCGGCGAAGACTTCTGCTGATGTCTGCGCTGGAGGAGTGGATGCTGGAGCTGGAGCTGGAGTAACTGCTGGAGCTGTAGGAGGTGCTGAAGTGGTAGCCCTGGAGTCAGTCACTGGGATAGCTGCTGATCGGGATCCTCTGGGAACCTGAGCAGTCTGGCGATGAGAGTCCTGGACTAGATCATCCTGCATGAGCTCTGCTCTCTCCTGCCTTGCTTCCTCCATGTCTGCCTCAAGCTTGTTGACGGACACCTGAATCTCAGTCAGCTTCACGTCCAGAGCGTGGATCTTGTCTTCAACAATCCTCTCTAGGCTTTCCTGAGATCGTTCAATGCTGGCCAGGCGTTGTTCAATCCTCTGGGTAGCTTCAAGAATCTGCTCTCCAAAGCTCTTTGGTTTAGCTGCTGCTGCTGCTTCTTTATCAGCTTTAGCTTTCTTAGCAGCCTCAATTTTGGCTTGACCTTCAACTGAGGTTGGATCCTCCTCATCCATCACAACAATGTTATCTTCATGCTCTGGCTGCAGTGGCAAGTGCTTCCTATCCAACATGAATTTGCCCGTGCCAAACTTGGCATTGATGAGCATCTGAATCTGCGGGGCAAATCCACACGACCTCTTCTGGTCAGCTGCAGTCCTCTTAATGGTCTCTACCATTAAGTCCATCACCTTGAAAGGTGCCTTCTCATCAAGAATGTGCAGCATGTTGATAGAATAGCCTCGAATCATGCGGTGGTCTCCAGACTTGGGCATCAAGGTATGCCTCAAAATAGTGTTTGTGGTAGTGAGACCTGCCTGGAGATAGTACACTGAGCCAAGCTTCCACCCTTCCAAATCAGCTGCGGGGATCTCCTTGTACATGTTCTTCATGGAATCATGGTTCTTCTTAGGAATCCCATATACATCAATGTCGTCCTCTCTCTGCACTGGAGCATTCAGAAGTTCTGCCCATTCTTCAACAGACGAAGAAAACCTTTGACCTTCAGTCATCCAGGTGATCTTGCCATCAGGATAGAAGTGGGCTGTGGCGTAGAACTGCATGATCATCTCATCATTCCAATCTGTCAGCTTCTGACCCACAAAGTCATCAACTCCACATGCAGTAAAGCTCTCATGCACATGGGGAAAGAAGTCTCGGTGCTCTTCACTGTCAATGTACTCCCAGTCAACATACCTGGTGTCTGCAACAATAGGCTTCTTATCCATCAGCATGGTCTCATAGAAGTCCTGCTGCTCTCTGGTGTGGAATCTGGGGTCCACAGCAGTCCTTCTCCTCACGGCATATGGATCAGACTGTCTCCATAGCCTGAGACCTCTATCCTTCCTTGCCTTCATATCCTCGGCTTGAGGATGAGCATCGTTGTGGAGTGGCAATTTAGGACGGAGCTTCAGCAACACATGTTCTTCATCAGACTCAGACGGTGGCATATCACCTTTGTTCTTCTCAGAGGCTGGAATGTTCCTGGTTGTCCTCTTGGGCTTGGCTGGAGCTGCCTTGGCTTGAGCAGGCTTCTTGGGCTTAGAAGTGGCTTGAGCCCTAATAGCATCACCCATGAACTTAGCCTTCTGAGGAGGAGGCTGGGGTGCATCTTCTTCTTCTTCCTCAGCTGCATCAACATGAGGTTCAACATACACAACTCTCTTCCTCTTGGAAGTTTTCTTCACCTTACTTGGAGCTGGCTCTTCCAAGTTCAGCTTCTTTGCAACAGCTGACTGCTTGACCTTGCTGGTGCCTTTCTTCGACTGAAGCCCTTGGTGCTCTTTGGCAACAACTTTTCTCTTGGGCTTGGAGGTTACTTCCTCAGCAATGAAGTCAGAGTCCTCATCATCAAAATTTCTCTGCTTTCTGGTCCTGGTGGCTGCAGGAGGCAAACCACTAGGGGTACTCCTTTCACCATCATCACTAGGACTACTAGCCTCAGGACTAGTATCTGCCTCAGGGATCTCTGCAAAAGGTGACTCAGACCTGTTCTGGCTGTCACTGGCATCTGACATGGCTGACAACTTGTGAATAGATAAGGTATAGACAGAGTAGAAGAGTTATCACAACTGCAGAGGTTTTTGCAAAAAAAATGAGTTCAAATCTTAGTTTTGAGTTTTCACAGAATGCATTTCGGTCAAACCGATTTTTAGTTTCGGTGAATCCGAAGTGTATAACAGAAACCTACACACCACTTTCGGTCAGACCGAAATGGGTTTCGGTCCAGCCGATAAACTAGGGTTTCACTAAAACTGAGTTTCGGTCACACCGATTTGCACAACTCGGTTAGACCGAACGTGCAGTGCAATGGCCAGAGGCCAAATCGGTCATTCCGAGTTTTCAAAATCGGTTTCACCGAGATGTGTTTCGTGGAAACCTAAACCTAAGAATTTCGCTCGAAACTAAAACGATCTGATCTGATGTTAAGGAATATCTCAAACGTGGCTAGATGCAGGGCAAACCAATCGTGCAAGAATCAGATGGGGAGCACGAGAGGGATCGAGACTCACCCTAACTTGGTGGAGTCCCTCTACGGCGGCAACGGCGCGGAGAAGAAGACCGTTGACGGCGGCGGAGACCTGCGGCGAGGGCGCACAGGCGACGACGGCGACGATCCGAAGACCAGGGCGACGACAGCAGGGGACTTGAGGGCGAAACGGTTTGAAGAATTAAATCGCGCGCTGCCCTCAGTATTTATATCCCCATACTGTCGGTGGGACCGAGTTGAAAAACTCGGTGACACCGAAATGGATAACTGCTGTGCAGTTACACATATCGGTCACGCCGAGATTTATAACTCGATTTCACCGAGATGAAACCTAGATCAGTCTAAGCGTTTTGGTTGGACCGAGATGGAGAAGTTGGTCAGACCGAAATTGACTTAGAAGGTTTTGGAAGTCAGCCTTAGACGGATCGGTGGCTCCGAGTGCTCCTCACTCGGAGGGTCCGAAAATGACTTGTTCAAAGTTGTGATATGAGCATGAATAGAATTTGAGACAAGAAAGCATAGATAGCTAGGGGAGGTGCTTAGGCATTCTTGTCCATCCATTTGGCCAGAAGAAATCAAAACAATCAAAACAACAAATGGATGTCCTTGAATGGATAAAATCATGCATTCAACATGCTCACACAATAAGATAGCAAATGAAATATGTGTCAAACATGCACAACCAAAACTCTAGCTACTAGCACACAATTTGTCGATGACTAGGTCATCTATATATGAGTATTTTGACTTAGGAGTCAAATGAGAACATTTGATCATAGGTCATACTCATCGTTTAAGCACAAGTGGGGTTACCACTTTTACATAAAGCATTGATGTGTTCACATCATTTGGAGATGCTTTAGCTCAATTTTTAGAGCAAAGCTCCCCCTAGATGTGAGAACCCCTTTTAAAGGGTCAAACTAACCTTGGGTTGTCGTAGAAGACTTCATGTAGATGTTGAAGATGTGGATGCTCAATGTTGATGTAGATCATCAAGAGTTGGGAGCTATCCTTTGGATTAGGGCACTTTCAATACCTACATGGGTTAGTCCCACAAGGAACAAACAAGGATATCCATAGACATAGATTGAAGTACACAAAAGATGATGTCCATGAAAGCAATGATTACCTTGTCCCTTGACTTACCAACAAGAGGGTTTGTGACTCCATGAACTAGTGCATGATGTGGAAGTTGATTGCACAAGTCCTTGCCAAAATGAATGTGAGTGAAGTATGTTGGCGGAGTCACCCTCAAGAACCTTCTAGTTCTTCTTCTTTGGGATCCACATCATCTTGATGGGAATCCTTGGGGTTGTAGTTGAGCTTGACGAAGTAGAACTTGATGTGTCCTTGGGAACCCACTTGACCATGGCTTGAGGTGCTTCAATGAATGCATCAATCTCCTCTTGAAGCTTGTCCTTGGCCTTTAGCTTGTGATCTTGTGGTGGAAGGTCATCTTGAGCTTGTTCCACATTGGAAGAAGTAGGATCATACTTATCCTTTTGAGAAACAAACTGTGGAGTAGGGTATTGACCTTCTTCCCACTCAACACCTTCGGTGTTGAACTTTCGCTCAAAACCAATCCCTTGATTCTTCCGGTGCCTTCCTTGTTTGCGAACGATTTCCTCAAAGTTCTTGCTTCCGGCAAGACTCTTGTAGACACCTTTCTCTATGATTTCCTTCAATAAGCTATTTCCTTGCTCAAGTGTAACTTGGCTTGAAACATTGTTAGTGGAATCAAGAGAACTACTAGAAGCAACAATATTGGATTTAACATGGTTATTGTTACTACTAGAGGAAGAATTTTTCTTATGCTTGTCATGCTTAGTCTTAATAGGTGGCAAGAAATTAGACAAGAGAAGTCGTTTGGCAAGATATGAAGAACTCTTCTTTCGAAGATCGTCATTGATCGCTTTTAGAAACTCATGTTCTTGCTCTAGAGTGAGCTTCTCGAAGCGTAGCTTCTCATGAGATCTTAGAGGCTCTCTATGATCTTCTTGAGTTGTTTCATGAGCTAACTTAAGAGTGTTTAGTTCTTTAGTTAGACGCTCAATCTCCTTCATAGCATTGTCATTCGACTCTTCTCGACTATAAAGACTACTAGCATTTTCATCGTTACTAAGCTCACTAGATTTATCATGCAAGAGCTCATCTTCACCAAGCAAGTCATCCTCATCACTATCAAAGTCAATGAATTCGGGGTGTGTTACCTTGGGGCCTTTAGCCATGAAGCATCTTCCAATCCCCTCATTTGGTGAATCAAATAAGTCGTAGGAGTTGGAGTTGGAGGATACGAGTGCAAGTCCGGCAACACCTTCATCTTGACTGTAGTCGGAGTCGGAGTGATAGCTTCCATCGGATTGATTGTCGGAGTCGGAACCGGAGACCCATTCACCTACATGAGCTTGATGTCTTCTTCTTGTGTAGCTCCTTGATGACTTGTCCTTCCTCTCCGAATCCTTGCTTCTCCGAGAGGGTCTTCGTTCATAACGATCATCTCTACTCCTTCTCTCTCTCCGAGGTGACTCATCTCTTGCTCTTCTTCTTGGAGATTCTTCTCTTCTCTTGTGGGGAGCCGTACACTCATTTGAGAAGTGTCCGGGTCTTCCACAATTATAGCAGTTTCTATCACGACTAGAAGATCTCTTTTCATCATATGATCTAGACTTTGAGCTTCTTTCTTTGCCTCTATTCTTGTAGAACTTGTTGAAGTTCTTAACCATTAGGCTTATCTCTTCATTGGAAATTAACTTGTCACTTGAGGTTGTGGGAGCATCACTTGTAGCTTTGTAAGCACCACTTGACTTGTTGTGAAGCTCTTCCTTATCCTTAAGTGTCATCTCATGAGCAACAATTCTTCCAATGACTTCAGTTGGCTTGAGAGTCTTGTAGTTTGGCATCATTTGGATCAAAGTGCACACGGTGTCATACTTTCCATCCAAAGCTCTGAGAATCTTCTTAATGATGAATCGGTCGGTCATTTCTTCGCTTCCTAAGCCGGCAATCTCATTTGTGATGAGAGCAAGCCTAGAGTACATTTCAGCGACTCCTTCACCATCCTTCATCTTGAACTTGTCAAGTTGACCTTGAAGAATATCTAGCTTTGATTCCTTCACAGATTCGGTACCTTCGTGCATTTCAACCAAAGTATCCCAAATCTCTTTAGCATTCTCAAGACGACTGATTTTGTTGAACTCCTCGGGACACAAAGCATTGAAGAGAATGTCACAAGCTTGAGCATTGTTTTGCAACATCTGCAACTCTTCCGGTGTAGCTTCGCGATCCGGAACTTTTCCTTCCTCGAAGAATTCACCTTGCATACCAACACAAATAATGCCTCATGCGGCTGGGTTATGACCAAGAATATGCATTTTCATTTTATGCTTCCAACTAGCAAAATTTGTACCATCAAAGTAAGGACCTCTACGATAATTACCCTCACTAGACGCCATACTCTCCTAGGTTGTGAAACCAAGCTTATGGAGTCCAATGCAATGGAAACCAAAACAATGGAGACCAAAGCTCTGATACCACTTGTAGGATCGAAAGTATGTCTAGAGGGGGGGTGATTAGACTACTTGTAAATATAAAATTTCTGCCTTTTGATCATGAACAGTTTTTGGCAGTTTCACAATAATGATCAAGACAAGTATCACCCTACACATGCAATTCTAGAGTATAAGCAGCGGAAAGTAAATTGCACATGTAGTAAAGAGAGGTGGAGAAGATCAAACGCAATTTGGAGACGCGGAGATTTTTCTCGTGGTTCCGATAGGTGGTGCTATCGTACATCCACGTTGATGGAGACTTCAACCCACGGAGGGTAACGGCTGCGCGAGTCCACGGAGGGCTCCACCCACGAAGGGTCCACGAAGAAGCAACCTTGTCTATTCCATCATGGCCTACGCCCACGGAGGACTAGCCTTACTCGGGTAGATCTTCACGAAGTAGGCGATCTCCTTGCCCTTACAAACTTCTTGGTTCAACTCCACATCTCGAAGACGGAGGCTCCCAAGCGACACCTAACCAATCTAGGAGGCACCACCCTCCAAAAGGTAATAGATGTGGTTGATGATGATGAACTCCTTGCTCTTGTGCTTCAAATGATAATCTCCCCAACACTCAACTCTCCTCACTGATATGGCTGTGGTGGAAGAAAGGATTGAGTGGAAAGCAACTTGGGAAGGCTAGAAATCAAGTTTCATATGGTAGGAATGGAATAACTTGATCTCAACACAAGGGTAGGTGGTTCTCTTCTCAGAAAGTGTAAGGTAAGAGTGGTGGTACTTTCTGATGGCTCTCTCCACAAATGAAGAGGGGGTGGAGGGGTATATATAGCCTCCACACAAAATCCAACCGTTACACACATAATTGAGCAGTCTCGGTGAGACCAAAGTGAAAACTCGGTCAGACCGAAAGTTCAAATATAGTGAACGTTGGGGTTTTCGGTGGGACCGAAAATACCATCTCGGTGTGTCCGATATGAGTCAAAGGTAGGAACTTGCCAGAATCGGTGGGACCGAAATCAACAACTCGGATATTCCGAAATGATGACAAACGGTTACAGAAGGTTGGCAGTCCAGTTTCGGTGAGACCGAACTCAAAATCGGATTGACCGAAATTTCTAGGGTTTGAAAAATAGCTGAGGTGGTTCATCTCAGTGGGACTGAGTTGGAAGAATCGGTTTGTCCGAGATTACTTATGAGTGTGTTTAGTAGTGAAAGTTGCTGATAGTTGAAGGAGCTAAATCACTAAGCACTTGAGCAACCAGATCATCAACACAACCTCATCCCCTTTTAATAGTATTGGCTTTTCCTATGGACTCAATGTGATCTTTGATCACTAAACCAAAAATGGAGTCTTGAGCTTTTGCCAATGCTTGTCTTAGCATTTTGAGGGGTCCACTTCTTCAGACATTTCCATACCCGTATCACTGAACTTCTCTGAAATGATTCTTAAGAACTATTAGTTCAATGATATATATGTTGTTATTAATTACCAAAACCACCCGGGGATAAGTTGTACTTTCAAGCTGGCCGCTCAATTTTACATTGCATTCAAACATATTGTTAAATGAATCGAATAAAAATAGTATAGTTTTACAAGCCGAATACAAATAAAAATGTTTCACATAGTTTTGAAAACGAATAAAAGAAATACATCTATTGGTTGCCAACACGAGTCAACATATACTCAACCAAATCATTTTGCAGTTGCACGTGAGTTTCTCAATCACGCATGTCTTCATGAAATTGGGTGAACTGTTCAAACGTTGCTGCTACTCCATACTCAGGCACAATATTTTCACCCTGAAACTGAAAGCCTTGATCATACAGACGTTCCGGGCGCTCGTCTTCTACGATCATATTGTGCATGATCACACAAGCAGTCATCACCTCCCACAGTTTCTGCGTGCTCCAGGTATTAGCAGGATACCGAACGATGCCCCATCGAGATTGCAAAACACCAAAGGCACGCTCGACATCCTTCCTAGCACTCTCTTGCTCTTGGGCAAATCTTTTCCTCTTCTCTTCGACGAGGTTGGGTATTGTCTTGACAATAGTGGTCCACTGAGGATAGATATCGTCGCTCAGGTAGTATCCTTTGTCGTAGTTGTGGCCGTTAACAGTAAAGTTCATCATTGGGCTGTTGCCTTCGGCAAGCCTAGCAACCTCCAGCTCTTCGTCCGATCGAGTTTAGCGTCACAAGGGCGTGTCATCCCGTCACACGGTACCTATATATACCCCGGACCCACTAAAGTGCAGCCGCACCAACCGCAATCCCAATTCGCAACGGCCCTAACAGACACACGCACGCGCGCGCGGCCGGCAGCACGGCAAGTCGGCGACTCGTGCGGCCGCCGGACACCGGCCACCTCGCACTGGCCGCGCTACAAACGCGTCGTACGTCTACGCCCGCGTGCCGACGCAGGCCTCCACCTCCCCCCCCCCCCCCCCCCCCCCCCCCC
>LR738715.1:109720976-109737941 GCA_902687465.1 Secale cereale | reverse complement strand
CGCGGGCGCCGCACCGCCCTCTGGCAGCCAGACGAGATGACGGACTCCACGGCGGCCCCTCCAGGGCGCCGCGGCACGAACGGCGACGGAGCAGGCGAGCTGTGCCAGCACCAGCACGGCGGCCCCGCCAGGGCGCCGCAGCTGGGGCTCGAGATCCGGGATCCCTTCCTGCGTCTGATCACGTCCATGCGAGCCGCGCTCGACCCCGCCGCCGCCGACGGAGTCACCGGCCCAGATGGTGAGGAGGCGCCAGCGGGGAAGAATCGGGGCCGGCGACGGCTGACGCGGGTGGGGCTGCGGGCGTTCCAAATCGGCGACCGCAAGGTTCCTACTCAACTATCTATACACATCGATAGAATCGCATGCTCTTGGTTTCTTTGTGCTCCTTTCTTTCTCGGCTGTCTTGTTTTGTTGATTGTGTGTCCACTATCTACTCACTCATGGCCATGTCTAGATCGATCGAACGGCCGAGTTCGACGTAGCGGCCAAGTTCCAGTACAACAAGCCCAGGAAGATCGTGCTCCAGCTGCGCCGGGGCGACGCCTTGGTCAAGATCGACATCCTCTGGTCCAACATTCTGGCCATGTCGGCGCGCTTCGACGACGCGAGATTCGACACGCTGAGGATCCAGGTATATATGATGCATCTGCAGCAGGAGTCCGTTTCTGTTCTCCCTTTGAAACTGAGAGGATCATCATGATCATGGTGATGTGACCGACAATGTTCATGCCGATCGGTGCTTGTGCGTGCAGGTCAAATGCGCGTCCCAGCGGTTCAGTGCCACTCAACCTCCAGCAGGAAGCAGAATGCATCTCCGATGGCAGCGCTGCGACGATGTTATACCAAGGTAATAATAGTAATAAGCCATGGTTGATCTTGATTTCTCCGTCTTAGGTTCCGATCTCTAGCTACCGTGCGTGCAGAAGGTGACTGACTGGCTACTACGAACGCTTCACCTGAACCATCATTATTGTTCAATCTCCAGGACCTTTTCTCTCTGGTTTGACAAGGGGACGCTGGAGAGGGGCTACGGCAAGATGATGTACGCCGACCCTTCGCTGCTTCTACTGCCGCCGCCCCCTCCGAGACAAGGAGAGGAGGGGGAGCAAGAAGCCCCCTCCCCACCATTCGTCGGAGGCGCGACGCCGAGCACGATGATGATGATGACAGGCCCAGCAAACACAGGTAAACAGCTAAAATTCTGGCCATTCTCCAAGACTCCCAAGTGATCGGAGACTGCCTAGGCGCAGTTTTGCTCCCGCCCTTATTCAGCTGAACCTGAAACAACACACGGTTTTTCTACTATTTGCAGGGGCCGACTCCGCGGCGTATCAGGAGTACTGTGGCACCCTGTTGCAGGACTTGATTCAGTCGGCGCATATTTGTTCCTTGTACAGATAGCCGTTATTCACTGATATTCATTTTCTTCATTCGTTGTATCGATGTCATACAGGGTACATTCAAACAATGGTCTTGTCACATACAATCTTTTGTACAATGTTGAGATTGACATTTATGTTGCAATCATATAAACGGAAATGATGCCCCGGCAAAAGGAATTTGTAAACCTCGGCATAGCCCAATGGTAGTAGATTTTTGGAAATGTAGCACGATCTCGAAGCAGATTTTCCTACAGCTTGGACGATCTGACCTGCGCGATGAGCTCTCTTCTCAATATCTTGCCTGCGGCTGCCCTTGGCACGCTCTGCACGAAGGTAACCCTCCTCAGCTTTTTGTAGTATATGACCTGAAATGTAGGTCAGAGTTACAACTGGATTAGAATGTACTAGCAGTGAAAAAAAACATTGCTTGTTCAAGTGTATCTTTTCATCCTAGTGATGGTGACTTGTCCACAAGTTCTGCTGCTATTTGTGTTTTGGAGTTTAAGGTAGAGGTACTCTGATGTCACGATTTAGCAAGGTTTCAAGTCAGCCTCACCTGCTTCGCGATAAATTTCTGGACGTCCGCTTCGGTTAATGAACTAGCAGGTGACCTCACCACATAGGCAATGGGAACTTCCCCAGCTTCATCATCAGGGAACCTTGGAAACAAGCAAGCAGAGCTCCAAGTCAAGAGATAAGAAACAGCGGATGAAAGAAGTCCAAAGCAACAAGGTTGGAACTTACGGGATAACGACGGCATCCAGAATCTCTGGATGAGATAGAAGTAATCCTTCAAGCTCAGCAGGTGCAACCTACCAGTTAAACAAACAAAAGGTTTGAGCGGTTTCTCTTGACATATGTTCGAGCAAGAAAACAAGTGCAAAACAACGGGTTCCCATCATGATTCTTAGATTGGATACTAGCAAAGCAAGGCTTCTGTTCAGACAGTAAACAAGAACCCAACTGCTTAAGTTCACATGAATTGGCTTTTGGTAAGATGTTAATAATAAAAAAAAGGCTTTTGCTGAACTTTACGCTCGGTAGGCAAAGATGAAGAATTTCTGCCAAAAAAAAAAATGGGCGGCTACAGTTTGCAACACAAATTATTGTTAAGGTATATGATGAAAAATGTCACACAATAGTCCTCCCATTAGATCAGGTGCGGTGTTATCCTATCTAGAGGTATGAATATGCTTGTGGTGAACTCTGGATAACTCCGATGTGTCATTCGACAATACTTACACAAACACCTTACCAGTGTAATGTTTGGCTACATTTTGAATAAACGTAAGTAGAAGAAGAAATGGCCCTGGGGAGGCTGGCTGGAACCGTCCTTGAGAAAGCGCTCTCCATTCACAAGTAGTAGAAGATTCTAGCAATCATTAGCAATTTGCAAAAAACAAAATTACCTGGAAACCATAGCACTTAATCAGCTCCTTTAGTCTATCGACGACAAAAAGCTGGCCTTCTTCATCAATGTATCCAAGATCACCAGTATGCAACCATCCCTGCCTGATTGTAAATTCAGTAGCCTCTAAATTGTTGAAATATCCTACAAATAATCAACTCATATAAGGAGAATTTCTGGCCTTTATAATCCCTTCGAGTAGGACAGAATACGTGGAAATTTAGTGGACATCTTGTCAGTGAATCTTATATAGAAAGAAAAAATAGTAGCTGCCTGATAGTCACTAGGATTTCACATTAAGAAAAAAATCACTAGCCTTGATAAACCGTGCAATGTTAATAACAAGTGAAATAAATGGCAATATCAATTTTGACCACATGTCCACATTTTGCGACAGAGCAATATTATCAATAACTACAATCCCATTGTAATAACTAATATCATTTACATTGTACTCCCTCCGTTCCTAAATATAAGTCTTTGTAGAGGTTCCACTATAGACCACATACGGATGTATACAGATGCTTTTAGAGTGTAGATTCACTAATTTTGCTCCGTATGTAGTCCATAGTGGAATCGCTCCAAAGACTTATATTTAGTAACGGAGGGAGTAATTGCTAGCATTGTTTGGTATTAAAAGGCAGAGAAGAAGAACACAATTTAACACACATGTTCAATTTTTTACCTTGCATTATGTGTGGTCCTCGGACACAGATTTCTCCTTGTTGACCTGGCGGTAGATGTTTTTGTGTCTCTACATCGACAACTTTTGCTTCAACTCCAACGACAAGAGTTCCAGTTGATCCAAATTGACGAGCTTGTCCCCTTTCTGGGTATTCAAGTGATATGATCCCACAAGTCTCAGTCATACCATAGCCCTGCCAGAGGAGCACAGCACGCAATACAACTTGAGATGTGAACTACTTAAGCTTGTTTACAGGTGTTAGGTGTCACCATGAGAGAATGAAGCCATAATACTACATATACAGTAATGAGTGCAGTGTAGCAAACCGCTGAGCCACCGCAGCATAGTTTGGAAATTGGCTAGAAAACTTGCTAGCATCTTCCCAGATTGATGGTTCAGATAAATGAATAAACAGACAGATAGATAGATAGACAAATCAGTAAACAGATAAATTGGTACGAAAGGCAAGAGAGCTACTAACTTTAATTGATAATAAAAAGATGTTCACATAAATAAATAAACAAATACTTAACTTAATGTAAGAGTCAAAAAAACGTCTTACATTAAGTCACAATATTTTTAGATTCTACAGTAAGTCTATACCAGTATATAGTTTGCGAATAACTTCAAATATTAGCCATTCGATATGCTCCATCCAACTGCAAGAGATGGCAAATCCGAGCATTATCATCCCTTGAATAAAGTTTTCAACCCACGGGATTCTGCCACGTGGCCTTATAATTGAGCCCCCAACTCTACCATCTCATGTGCTCTAGAAACATCTTTTCACATGCTTATCTGATATACTCTAATAATCAAGAGACTAGAACAATCTGGATTCTAGAGAGGTAAGAACCAAGTTGGATCTATTCCAATACGATTCTACGAAAGGAAATACATAGATGCTTTTATATTTTTAATTTATTTTAAGACATCTTATATATTTAAATGACGTGCAAAGCACGTACAATTTACTAGTACTATTAGAATAATAATATGATCTGGAAGGGAAGAGAGATACTAACGTGCAACTGATAAAGGAATAGTTGACTTTGTCATTTCATTTTAAAAGACACACTAGTTGACTTTGGCATCACAGCTGTAACATGTCATATCCTTGGTCCATGACTTGTACTAGCATGTGTCCGTGTGTGGGTTCGGTGTATAGGAATGGGGCCCAGAGGGCAGTGTGTGTGAGAACGGCTTTAAAGGCCAGGACCCTGTGCTTTGAGGGGCATGTTGATGAATGTATGTTCTGAATCCCCCTCTCGTGTTCTTCTGTTGCTCATCCCCTTTCTCTAATTTCTCATCTCCAATTCCCCAAATTACTCTAAAGCTACCCAGATGCCAAGCTGATTTGTGCGATCTTGATCCCTCAATGATCGGGTCGTGACATAACAGTACATGATTAGCATTGCAAATTAACATCCCGTAACCTGATAATTCAGCAAAAAAGTTGTAACACGATACAGGTTTCTAGGAGTGGCAGCCCCGTGTATATTCGATTCATCTTGCAGACATTACAGGATTCTTTTTTACTGTGTGGTGAATTAGTGCAGGTTGTGTTCTCAGGACAAAATATTGGAATCCAAGTGTCACTTCCACCGGCAAAATCAAAGTAGTAGGAATCTAGCTGTTTGCATATCGCTGTATACGCACAAGTTCTAATCGCCATAAAGGAGGGAATCATGTCAACAGAAACCCTGTCTTAATCGCCTGATTAGCCTTTTCAGGGAAGCGACAAGAGTAGAGAGATTCATCAGTCCCCACAGAAGCACAACAAAAAGACGCTGAAAAGTCGATCTGGTCCTTCCAAACAACGGAGTAAATGTGGCTACTTTGGTCTGTCACTCAGCAGTAAAACAGCAGATAAAAAGTGCAGAGCAGCTGGCTGGCTGGTTGGTTGATTGGTTGGTTACCTGAACGATCTCGGCGTCGGGGAAGTTCCTGGCCACCACCTCCATGACGTCCCTGCCGAGCGGCGCGGCGCCGGAGCCGATGAACTTGAGCGAGCTGAGGTCGTACTTGCCGGCCCGCCCGTGCTTTGCCAGCGCGATCATCACCGGCGGCACGCAGTAGACGTGCGTCACCCGGTGCTGCTGCACGGCCTTCAGGACGGAGTCCATGGCGAACCCCGACATGACGACCACGGCGTTGCCGCGCTGCAGCTGCGCGAAGGTGATGACGGAGAGGCCGAAGATGTGGAACATGGGCAGGAAGCAGAGGAACACGTTGGGCGGCTCCCCGCGCTCGTCCTGGTCCGACGTCACCATCGTCGCCGCCGCGATGAAGTTGCCGTGCGTCAGGACCACGCCCTTGCTCTCCCCCGTCGTGCCGGAGGAGTAGAGCAGCCCGGCCGTGTCGCTCTGCTTGGTCGGCGGGCGGCGGTACTGTGACTCGTCCGCGCCGGACACGAGGTCGGAGTAGAGCGTCACGTCGGCCGTCGCCGGAGGGGCGGCGTCGTCGAGGAGGATGACGGGCAGGCGGAGGGCGGCGACCTTGGGGAGCAGCTCCGCCACGGTGACGACGAGCTTGACGCGGGCGTCGGACGCCTGCTTGGCGATCTCCCGCGGGGTGTAGAGCGGGTTGGCGGTGCTGGCGACGGCGCCGACGGCGGTGAGCGCGAAGAAGCAGACCGGGTAGAGGACGCAGTTGGGCGCGAGGAGGAGCACGGCGTCGCCGGGGCGGACGCCCGCGCGGGAGGCGAGCGCGACGGCGGTCTTGAGCACCGCGGAGCGGAGGCCGGCGAAGGTGAGGACGCGGCCCGTGGCGGCGTCGATCAGCGCGGGCGCGGACGGGCACGCGTCGGCGCGGCGGAGGAGGAGGTCGGCGACGGAGAGGCCCGGGTCGGACGGGATGCGCGCCGGCGGACGCAGCGAGCGGTACACGCCGTCCGCGCCGTACCCGGCCGCCGGCGCCGCCGCGGTTGTTGTCGCCATCTCGGGGCTGGACTCCTTGTTTGGCGTGTGCGATTGCGGCCGCGAAAGATTTTGGCCGCGGCGTCGAGTCCAAATCCGGGCCGCTGGGATTGATATGATGATGGGCGAGGCGAGGAGAGGAGAGGAGAGGAGAGCTCCGCCGAGTACTCCTGACGCTATCGGGTTTGCTGTACAGTCTTGTCCGGCTGCGTGCTCTCTACTTATTTGTCTCTGTGCTAGTACGCGTGATTTGATCGATCTGGTTTGGGCACGGCCCGGTTGACAATCACACATGCAAGACTATCATTCCTTTTTTTAGGCAATTCATACAAGACTATCTTTTTTTTTCTTTGAGGCGACACATGCAAGACTGGAACCCTTTTTAGGAGTTACATGAATATTTTATACTCCCTCCATCCCAAATTATTTATCTTAAATTTGAGTAGATACAGACGTATCTAAACATATTTTAGTGTAAAGACATTTTATTGTTAGATCTATTCATATCTAGACAAATTTAAGATAAGTTTTTAAGACGAAGATAGTACCTGCCATTTTTTTCTATCTATCTCGCTATAGTACGAGGATAATGTATTTTCGGATATGATAACTAAGTTATTATAAATTATTAAATAAGTGGAAATATGTGGTAAATAAGTAAAATCAATCTTGTACCCACCATCGAGAAAAATATTGTCAAAAGATATTGACATGAGATAATGATTTTGGAGATAATAAAAGTTTTAAAATATAACACCCCAATATAAGATAATGTTGGGGACGTCCCTCCCGTAGCATGATATATATTACTCGCTCCGTCCTAAATAGTGTGTATTGGATGTCACATTTTTTTATCAAGTTTATATTATTAAAAAAATCACATCCGTAATATCAAATTAATACCGTTAGATTCGTTATGAAATGTAGTTTCATGGTATAAATAATTTTCTTAATAAACTCATCAAAATTGTGAATCTTGAGTTTTACGAAAATCAATGCGCACTTTATTATGGGATAGAGAATACTATAGTAATAAACAATCAAAGATATGTTTCACAAATTGTGTTAATACAAAAATCCATCTGTCTATGAACTACAGGAGTAAGAACATTTTTTTACATTAAAATAAGGATATTCTTACCGGAAAGTCAATTTGGCTCCCGGTGTCAAAAAATATATTTTGAAACGAAAAAAAAGCAAGACAATTTTTTTCATGTACTTAGTTACATCCAAATGCTACCTGTAAATTTTGAGGCAAAAATATAAAACATTCTGCCTTGTGAAAAAAAACAAATCAAACACCAAAAGTTACCCCAAAATGTCACCCTAATTTTTTTTACGAAACACCGCCGCTCCGTTTCGCATGGAAATTGTCATGCATGTTTGCGACACTAATACAATCATCTATAAAAAATCAGAATTTTTCGAAAACATTTAATATTATTTTTCACGTTACTGTTCACCCGGGAGCAAGGAGCCAAAACGCCAGCATTGGAGGGCAGTGTCACTTGAGAATATGGTTTTTTTTTTTTTGCGGGTGAGAATACGGTTATTGGAGGGCAGTCAACCTCTAACAAGATACCAAACAAAAACTTTGATGTTTAAGGTTGAGCATACAAAATAAGAGGCCCTCACTGTAACATTTATTTTGTTTATTCTTGGTGTAAACGGGTTGAAATTTTGGAGTCTTGCTACACATCGGTGTAATGACAGTATGCATCATTCATGACTCAAGGGGAGAATACAAAATAGTCACGACCCAAAAGGGCCGAAGCACAACTCTAGATAAATTAAGCAACAGTTGTGCTTGGGTAAGCAAAGGTGCGTAAATTGTACTTCCTCCGTTTTTAAATATAAATCTTTTTAGAGATTTATATAATACATACGAAGCAAAATGAATAAATCTACACTCTAAACTACATCTATATACATCCGTATGTAGTTCATGATGAAATCTCTAAAAAGACTTATATTTACGAATGGAGGGAGTGGCCTGATCTTTGCGCTTGAAAATATGGGTGCTGTTGGGAGTCAACCTTTAATAAGTTTCCAAAGAAAACCTTGATTTTTCAGGTCGAGTATAAAAATTAAGAGCCTTTTCCTTTTTCTTTTTGCATTTTTTCGTGTAAAAGGAGTCGCTGCCCAAAAAGCTCTCATAGACATCTTTAGATAAATTGACCTTGCCTAAAAAAGATAAATTGATCTAAGGTGGGAACAAAATATAGTCCACATTTTTTTTTCAAAACGGAGATAAAAGATTTACCTCACCAATTAATTAAGAAGAAGAGAATTGCTCAGTTAATTAACAGAAAACCGGGCAAAAACCGATACATATAGAACACATGCGGACTACTTGCCAAGAAAGAAACTCCATGACGGCACGATCAACCCTACAAACATACACGGGGCATATGAGCTATCACCCGACGCTTGTCGCTTGAAAATATTGTCGCTAGGAGGGAGTCGACTGACGACCTCTAATAAACGGCCAAAGGAAAAATGTTATGTTTTAAAGTTGAGCGTAAATATACTTTGAAAAATAGATTTGAACATAAATAAATAAATAAAGCAGGAGTAAGACCTTGACGTTGACCTTCAATTTTTTTCTATGTTAATTCATTTTCTTATCACCAAGGCAGTGCACATTTCCCCCCTCCAAAGCAAGGGATGTGAAGTTCATAAGAACAAGTCGGCCTTTCAATTTTTGGGAGTATTATTTAAGTTAATAAAACTAACTAGGATGGATTTCTCAAAATGACTGAAGCTAGATGGAAAATTATTTATAGAAAAAAAATCTAGAGGCTCAAAATGTATTTTAGGAACGAGGACCATTTGTATCCGCAAAGGTTTGCATATTAGCTCCATATCTATCTCTATCACTAAAAACATGTGGGAGTTTCTAGCCAAAAATAAAAATAATAAACATGTGGCGTTCAATCAGTAGGACCTTTTTAGTGGTACGACATGTGGATCCATGCACGTGGCTGGCCCGGGAGCGCGTGGATCGCTGGCGTGTCGCTGCGTCGACGGGCAAAAGGCCGAAGGCAATAAGATGTGTATGCCCCTAGCTGAATGCAGCAGCTTTGTCCTGGTTTTCCGACGGCGAGGAACGCATGCATCCCATCCCAACCCAAAGTCGTCTGGTGATCGATATTCGAGAGAGACGAGTATCTGTCTGTCCACGGAGACGTGCGGTGTGGTATGGAGCCAGCGCTGTGGCGGTTACGTATGGACGATGATCTGGATCCCTACGCTTTGACTTTGAGCGCGCATGCTGACCACCCACCGCCTCCGCTGTCCGCTCCGTTCACCGCCTCGACGTTGATTTAATTTTCTGTATCTATTCCCCCACTCAGCTTTTTGCCCTGTTTCCAAAACAAACAAAAATCCCCCACTCAGCCTTAGATCGTGCTTCCTGTGCATCCATCTTGGATCGACCGAATGCTCGATCGGCGTCTTCTCCGACAGATGTTACGTCAGCTCTAGTCTTTTCCTCGAAACGCTATAAGAGCATCTAGAGCAACAGCAGGACACGTCAAACCCTTTTCAAACGCCGGATGGGACGCCCGGTCACTGACCGAAATTTTGACCCAGCCGAGCGCCTTAAACGGGCTTCAAACGCCTGAGTTGTCCGACGCTCCTCACATCCAGCTCAAATATGGGGTGGATATGGAGCTGCCCAGCCGCGTCCGACACGTAAGCCCGGCCAGCCCTGACCCCACAAATATCTCCAATCCGAAAACACTAACTAACTCCACTCTCGATCCGTCTATGCTTCTTTCCTTATATTTCTTCGATTCGATCCACTTTGACGATTCTGACGACTACAACGACCATGTCGAGCGCCGGCACCCGCTCCTCCTCCGACTCCGATGAGGAGCTGGCCCTCCACATTGCCCTCGAGAGGTCCAAGGTGGACACGGGTGGCAATTCTGGACCGGCCGCCTCGCCATCCCCCATCGGCGCAGCGAGGACGCTAGTGTTGCCTCCTCCCCGATGTGCTTGGCTCTGCGCGGGCTACACAGTTCGCACCCCCCCCCCACGTCGTCTCCTGCCCCCTTTGGCTGCTGCTCCTCCATGTAGACATCGGTGGGTGCTTATGCCCGCCCAGCTGGCCCGGACACGCACGCCGGAGTGGGAGGCGCGCGCCGCCTGCCACGAGAGGCAGCGGGCAAGGGAGAGGGAGGCGGCGGAGAGCTCTGTCTGCCACCGCCGTCGGTTACCGGCGGAGCCTAACAAGGACGAGCGGCTTCTCGTGTGGGTCTACCGCCGGTCGCTTACGACGGCGGAGACAGATGCTCGGCGGCTCCGTCGAAAGAGCGTGCAGGCTCTTCGGCTTGCCATCGAGCAGTCCGAGCGCGAGACCAAGGAGAAGGTGACAAAGGCGGCTCAGTTGGTGAAGCTCAAGCTCCAGCGAGACCGGGTCGTCTGGCGCCTCAAGGGCCTCAACATCGTCTCCTCCTCCTCCGACGATGATGACGGCCACGGCTACTCGTCCGACGAATCGGACGACCCTCCACGAGCAGTTGACGGCTACAACTGCGCCATCGCCTGAAAGAGGAAGGGGCCGGCCCGGAAGCGGTGAAGATCTATTTTTCTTCAATTTAATTTTAGGTTTTAGATGTAGTTTCAAGTAGTCCATTGTTTATGTGAATTTTGGTGGTTCTTTGAACATCCGATCATGATCTTTTGGTGAAAGTATTGTGGTTGCCTATGTCTGTTTCTATGTCCGTATGCTGATCTCCGTAATTTGATCGACGTTGCATGGTTTTGTATGGATATAGGGGATCGGATATGAGAAACACATACATGGACGACGTCATTTGAGAAGTGCCCGGTCACTGTCCGTGGACATTCCTGGGCGCGTCCACGGGCATTTGAGGAGTCATATTTGTTATATGAAGTTGTACATGCTTTAATCCCCCTGAAATTTCTGGTTTGGAGAGTTAAAGTAACTAGTATTTCTCTCAAATTTTGTAACTCAGAAACCTCGATTTTGAGCAGCCACCAAATTCTTCCTAAGTGCAAGAGGACCCTCATACTTTCACTATATGTTCAGTATCCGGACCACTTTTCCCATTTAATGGGAACACGTAGATGTTTGCTTAGCAGTCCAGACTACAATTTTTCACTACTAGGGAAACGCCTAGTAGTAGCACGGGTTAAACAACTAATACTAGGGCGCTACTACTAATTATCTGTAGCGAGTGTTTTATACCCCGCGCTACTACTATTAATTTCAAAAACAAAAAAAAATCTTAATCTCGTGCGCTGTGAATGGCAGCAATGGTTCGATCCAGCGACGGCTGGGGTCGCTAGAGGCCCGGACGGGCAGCGGAAGACCCGATCCGGCGGCGGCTGTTGGAGAGGCCTCGATCCAGGGCAGAGCAAGGCAACGGCGTGGGGCTCCTCTTCGCAACCAAGGAAGAGAGCTCCTGTTCGTCCATGGCGACGACCTGCATGGGCCTGGACATGGGAGGGTTAGTCAAATTAGAGGGAGAGTGAGAAAAAGAAAAATGAGGGAGAGAGGAAGGAGATGGAGGGAGCAACGGGGCTGGTCACCGGTGGGTGAGGTGCTCCGACGTGGTTGCATGGAGACGCGTGGGAAAATCTGCGAGCTCCTAGACGCCGGCAGCGCGAGGCGGCGACCTCTTTCGGCACCATGGAGGAGGAGGGGCGCATGTGCAAGAGGTCCATGTGAAAGTGTATGGAGAGAGAGGGGGAGAGTGGCGGAAGAGAGGAGGGGTTTGGGGGAGGAGATGGGGATTTCAGGGCTGTTAAAAAATCATGTACTTAGTAGCTGCATGGGGTTTATACCCCTCGCTACTATTATGGCATATGCCCATTCGTCCCCCGCACGCAGCCCATCCTCCACTCCCTCGTCGTCGTCATCCTCGACGATGCGGAAGCGGTGGAGGAGCACCCCGTGTTTGATATTTTTGTCAAATTTATGCACTTGGCCACTGAGGAGAGGCACCCACGACGCTGAAGCGTTGGACTTTGGCAAAGGCAAGGACGACCATCGACATCTCCTTCGATGAGGAGTTTGTTGATTGAGCATAATTTAGGTTAACTTTTGTTAGTTTGTGTACTTTTGATTTTAATGTGCAGCGCTATCGTATTTAGAATGTGTTTGAAGTGTTTGAAGTTCAAATTTGTGTTTTGGGAAGCTAAATTTTAGGAAAAGGTCTAGATGCCAAGTGTTGAACTCCTCAATCAAATTTGAGAAGTTAAGCTTCAAGGGCTTATTCGAGAAGTTAAAATTTAATGCAAGAGCTAGAGATGATTTAAGGGCATATCCAACACACACCCTCAAAACACCCGTAACCATCCGGACCAAGCTGTTTGAAAGTAATTTATCATCCAACACGGCACCCCGTCGGTCCACAAATCAGACCGGTTGTTCGAATTTCCCGCAAACCGGACGCAAACTGAGGGGGGGGGGGTGTTGGCGGGAGTCTGGACCGTCGCCACGTAGGACTCCGACACCCTCGGCCCATTGAAATCCCCATTATGTTTCACTTTTCTTCTACTCCACCCTTGGCCTCCCTACTTTGCATCCGCACCCTCCTCGTCGCCGTTGTTGTACCTCTCCGACTATCGCCCAGGCATACCCGGACGTCTGAAGCCCCCATCCATGTTGTGGACTTAAAACAAAAAAAACAAGGATGGACGTACAGGGAACATAGTTGGTTGACCGGCTGATGTATACGTGTTTGCAGACCAGTCCGCGCACAAATAATGTGTTTATTTTAAGGAAAGACGTTGAAGATGCTCTAAGAGCAAGTATAATAGATCCTTGTCAGCAGGCTATAGCCATTCCAAGTCAGCAACATCTTAGCTCGAAGAGAGAGAATGGAGCAAAGAGAAGCGAACGGGCGCTTCGCTTAGAGCAAGTATAATAGATTCTTGTCAGCAGGCTATAAGTCATTCCAAGTCAACAACATCTTAGCTGGAAGAGAGAGAATGGAGCAAAGAGAAGCGAGCGGGGGCTTCGCTTATCGCCCGGCTCTAGCTCAGTACCCGAGAAAAAAGAACGGCGTGCAAACTATAAAAGTTAGCGCGGCTGCCACTGCTCCAATCAACTGTGTTTCCCATCCTCCTCGTGCATGCAAACAGCAGCTCGCCTACAGCCGGCATTAGGCTGTCCGTAATGGGAGTATCATAAGTAGTATCATGCATGCCAACTAAGCTATTTTGATGATGTGGCATAGAATTAAATGAAGAAAGAGAGTCTTGAGTATCATATCATGATACCGTATCATATTAAATGATGTGCTACTTTGTGTCATGCATGACAATAAACATAGTCCTCTATGATACCCACATATGATACTATGCATTACGGTCGTAGTATCATATACTAGTATTATACATACTCCCCATTACAACCAGTCTTAGTGTACCAGACATCTTCTGTGAAAGCTACAAGTGACATGGCACAGGTATAGAGCCGGTAGCCGGCTACTTTATTAACCATGCTCTAAGCATGCATGCTGATCAGTGACACGTTTCCCTTCATCTTGGCAACTTAACGAGAGACCCTTACAAGTTACCAAGCACGACGAGCACGTTAGCGTTGTGTTTACCAATCGCCATTGCTGCCGGTGGGACGTTCTGATTAGTGCTTCTTTCCTTTTTGCTGTAATAAAGCTCATAAAAAATTTGTTGGGACGTTCTTCTTTAATGGTTCTTTCTTTTTGCTATGATAAATCTCATATAAAAAATGGTTGGGGCGTTCTGATTAATGGATCAATTAATATAAGTGAGAAAGGCACAACTATTTTTTATGATCATATTTCTTCCGTCTAGGTGAATAAGTCGTATTAGATTGTGCACCGCAACTAAGCCGAAGAGGAAAATGAGAGAACTTAATGTTTATTTGCTAATTAATAACATTAATAGTCTAAAGTCATTGAAAGTACACACGTCCCACATTTCTTATTGGTTGATTGCTTTATTCATGTCAAAAATTAATAAACGAGGTGAGAGTTAATGCATCGTGCCTAAGTATTTTAAGATTATTTGATTTTCGTAAGGTGACTTATACACCTAAATGGAAAGAGTACAAAGTTCGCACGCTGCACGACGTATCACTCCACCTTAATTTGAGTTACTAGGAGTAGTTTTGAAGACCAACCAAGCGACGCAAGACACAAGAGCCATGTGCAACATGATGCGCCCCACAGTCTATCGCCGAATCGGCGGCCGGGTCATCAACTAACTAACTGGAAATCGTTGATGGCTTTGGTCGACCCCGTAGATTGCAATGCATCAGGGGAACCAGCCGTTGAAACAGGAACATATTGAACATGCTGAGTAAATAGGTAATTTTTCGATTAATTTAATTCACGAATTAACTACTAGCATGACATTGACACAAATAATAGCATACTGATATTTAATCATGCAACCGCATACTACGCTAATTGTAGACAGATCTACGTATAACGCTAGCATGCCTAACACAGAAAACAGTAGGAGCGAGATAGCTATTTTTTTTAAATAATACATTTTATTTAGTAAATTTCATAACTAGTACGTGACTAGGCGAATTTTCAAAAATATGACCCAATCGGCCAGCAGCAGGCCGACTAGGCCTTGTTGGTCTGCTGCTGGCCGATTAGGACCTTATTGGCCTGCTGCTGGCCGATTAGGACCTTATCGGCCAGCAGCAGGCCGATAAGGTCCTAATCGGCCAGCAGCAGGCCAACAAGGTACTGATGGGAACAAGCCTATCGGCTAGCAGCAGGCCGATAAGGTCCTAATCGGCCAGCAGCAGGCCGATAAGGTCCTAATCGGCCAGCAGCAGGCCAACAAGGCCTAGTCGGCCTGCTGCTGGCCGATTGGGTCATATTTTTGAAAATTCGCCTAGCCACGTACTAGTTATGAAATTTACTAAATAAAATGTATTATTTAAAAAAAATTAGCAGCGAGATAAACGAGTTATACCCTCCAGTAGGCCATGCAGAGGCCGCGGCGGCGGTGACGGCAGCAGCGTCCTCGGCTGCCTTCTTGTCGGCTTCGATCTTCTCGGCGGCGGCACGTTCGGCGTCGGTGGCCATGGTGATGACAAGGGCGACGCGGACGTAGAGGAAGTAGACGAACGGCGAGCAGTCGCGTAATCGCTTCCCAAAAACCTATTCGCCCCTCTCCCGTACATGATCCAGAGAGGCGAGGCTTCGGAGACCTGCTCTCCCGTCGACCGTGTACGCGGCGGACGGGATGGAGTCACCTGCGGCAGCAGCAGCAAAGGGACGACGGCGGGCGTGGATGCAGATGCGTTCTGTGTTGCGGCGGCTAGGGTTGGCAGCGCCCCACATATATATGTGCGGCCGCGCGCGGAGAAACGTGGGCTGAACCCACGTCCAAGTCGGTAGCCCACGATCCGACGTCTCAGATCGTGGCCCTACCTGTCAAAGACTTTCCGTTCCTGACCGGTAAAAAGAAGCGCATAGGAGTGAGCTCAGCTCGGTTCAATCCCACAACCCGCGATGAGGCGTGGCGAGGCGAGCGGAGGAGGAGGAGTGCAGGAGGGCCTCATCTCTTCTCAAGCTCCAATAGCATGAGGAAGAGAATCCCTTATAAACCATTCCAACTCTCCTTCCACTTCCGGGGTGGGACTAAACTTCCCACCACTTTGTCATGCCATATACATGGGCCCTTAGAGATCAAATTTGAAATTGTCATATGGGCTTTAGGCCCATCTCAGATTTCAACAGAACATGCATGAATTCCCAAGAAAATAGAAGATTGAACATGGACGATCAGGTTTACACGACAGCAAAAGATTTTGCTGTTACAAAAATTCTTAAGTTTTTGCCTTGGCTTGTTCGCTGGCTAGCCTTAGCAGGCGGCAGCTGCGTTTGCAAAACTTTGAACTGATGGATGGAACCTTGCACCTGCATGCTATTTCATGTTTTTGGTCGTTCCGTTTATGTCTATGACGATGATGAGAAGATGAAGTTTACTGGTTGCGCGCAAGGACACGAACACGGTCGTTGCATGCTGACACAGCGTGCGCAGCCAGCAGGCGAGCCTCCGCTTTGACTTTGAGCGGACACGTACAGCACCATCCTACTCTGCTCCGTTCACCACCTCGACAGCAGTTTTCTCCAGCTTTCTTCGCCTAGCTTAGATCGTGCACGTTGGATCGGTCCATGCATGACCTTTCGGCTGTCGTTTTATCGAGCGTATACAAGTGTCGTGTGTGTGCGTGTGTGCAGTATTTCCCTGTTATGAGAGAGAAAGAGAGAGACCCTTACCTAGCTAGCTCGCCATTGCAGCCGGTGGACGGGTTGCTGCGAAGATTGATCGGTCGTTTGGGGGAGAGGGACACTTACCTAGCTCGATGACCACATTAAGCGTTGTGTTTATCTACCTATCGCCATTGTTGCTGGTGCCTGGTGGGACGTCGTGCAAAAGTTCGTTTCCAGTTGGAATCTATTTTTCACAAGATTTTTTTTTTTTGCCATAAACAGGGTAAAAGCGACTAAGAAGATGAGTGTTCTTGACAAAAATCTGCTAAGATTGATAAAATGTATTAACTTATGAGCTGACCTCCCCGCAAAA
>LR738715.1:109669638-109720772 GCA_902687465.1 Secale cereale | reverse complement strand
CCCCACAAAAAAAAAAAAAAAAAAAAAACTTATGAGCTGACCGTCAAATTTTATGGGTCCGAGAGCAATAATCTAAGTGTGCACGTAAGCATCGGGCTGCCTCCTCCCCAAGAAAATTCTAGGATACCCCTGCCTCCCGCCGACACCGCCGTTGGTTGCCTCGTCTTCGATGGCCTTAAGGCCATGGCGGCGCGGTGGACCTCGGTCCTTATCGGCGGGAGGACTGTTTTCAGTTGTTTCTTCGTGTTTTGTTAAGATTTATGTCTTACTCAGGAAGATGAGCCGGTACCGGCTCCCTGAAGATGGAATAAGATTTTATCCACCTAGCCCCTACTTGATGGTGTGTCTAGCATCATCGGTGGGCATGTGGAGGTGTGTCTCTGATGGATCTATCCATGATCGAGTTGCTTTTATCCGGTCATAGTTTGTCTATGTTCATGTGTTTTCAGGTTGGATCCTTCCGATTTACGCTACTCTTTATCGACGACGATTGTTGTTCCGTTGCGTTGGTTATATGTGGCCGTAGTACGACGACTTCCCGACTGTCTACTACAGCAAGTTTTGCCCGACTTCAGTGAGGAAGGGGCTATATATGTGTCTTTGGCTCGTTTCAGTGCTCGTAGTCGTTGCTAGGTGATCTACGTACCCGAATGTAATTTTTATTATTTCTGATGTTCGTTATACTATCATAATTGAAGATGAAAAGATTGAAAGTTTTCTAAAAAAGAATATACAGGTCCAAAGCTCATTAGTTTTCTTGAGAAGGTGAACTGATCCATCGCGAAAAGAAAAGCGGGGGTGAACCGTTGATGAACTCAATTAAACTCTCCTTGACCGACAATGACACCGCGCTTATCCATGAGTAAGAGCTTCTCCAGCCGCGTCCCAAGAAGGCTCCTTAACAGTTCTTTCGTTCGCCGGCGCCAAAAAATCGGCCCAGTCGCGCCCTCAAGAGCCCAGTTTTCGCCGGCTCGGGCCGAAATTGGCGCCGGCGGACCCAACCCGAACCCGGCGCGTTGGGGGTCGCTCGGGGGCGCCGGACGAGTCGTTTTTTGCGTGAAAAGCCGCGGGCCCGCCGCGTCAGCGACTCGACTCTCTTCTCGCCGCTTCGTCGTCCTCATCGCCTCGTTTCCCGCGGCGAATCAATGCCAAAGCTGCGCGCGCTGCCGCGCCGGTCAGCCTCCATTGATGCCTCACGGGCGGCGCAGTGAAGGCTGGCGACGCATCTCTCGGCCGCCACGCAATCACGCCACGCGTAACGCGCCGACCAAGCCTGCCACGCGGCGTCTTCGCCTATAAAAGCCGACCGCCAGCGCGCCGGAGACTCGCACAGAGCACCCACCGCCGACGCGCCCATTTCTCCCCCTTTCCTCGTCTCGCCGTCCCCAGTTGAGAAGCATGGCCGAGCGTTTCCCAGGCGACGGCGCGGCGGCGAATGGATTAGGGCGCCGTCATCTGCACGAGTACCCCGCCCGCCCGCACGTTGGAGTCCGTCCTCGAGTACATCGAGGGCGGCAACACGTCGCGCCTCGAGTACCCCGCTCCCCCGTCCTTCTCACGCCGCCGGGAAAGCTCCTGGACGCCGAGGCGCATGGAGCCCGGGGCGTCCTCCTCCTCGTCAGGTGGCTCTCCCTGCCTCCACCTCCGCCCCGTCAAGCCGGAGCCCCAGGACACGCCTGTCAGCGCGCGTACCCGCAGCTCCGGCGCCCTCGTCGAGCCCAAGGCGGAGCCGGGCCTCCCCCTGAGTACGAGGAGATAGCCCGGCGCGGCTTCTCCGACGAGGATGCCATGTGGTGGTCGCACGACGACTACCTGCGCGAGGCGATGGTCCGGCAATGCCGAACCCTGAAGGAGATCGCCGCCCGCAAACGTGGGCGCGAGGACGAGAACGGTGTTGTCGTCCTCGATAGCGACGACGACGACGCCCCCGGACCGTCCAACCCTACCGCGCCAACCGGGGGAGGGATGCAGCAGGGACGGCGGAGGCGGGGACGGGGACGACGACGGCGGTGACTACACGCGGTTCTACAGCCTCCTCGGCATGTAGAACCGCGTGGGCCGGCGGCGAGGGAGACGGCTAGTTTTTTTTTCTTTTTTTTTGTAAAATATGTTTAAATTTGAACGAACTCGTCGATGTTTGCGTTAAATTTGAGCCGTGTTTACGTCGAATTTGAATTTAAAAAAAACGTGAGGGGCCGCGACTAGGGCCATCACGCCCCCAGTGCGCGGTTTAGCGCCGGTGCGCTCCAGGGACAATTTTTAGCCCCTCCTGTGAGACCAACGGCTGAAGATGCCCTAATGTGCATGCGGCCGCTGCTCCACGCCTTTAAGTGTTGCGGCTGGCGCAGGACCTGCCCACGTCGTAGCGGTCGAGAGACAGCGGAGAGTCAAACCAATGATTTTGACATGCATTGTTTGTTAATGAATCCTGGTCAATATGAGCCTTCTTTGAAGTTTCTTTGACAACCGATTGTTTCTAGCGCTCCTCAAACGCCGCAACTCTGCTATGATTTGGGATGCGATCAGTGCGGGGCTGAGGATGCAATCTCAGGTCAATTCCTGGTCCGCTTTTCGATCGGTGGCAACGTGGTGGAACGAACATGGACGGATGGTAGGAGTCAACAGGAAGCCCTATAATTCTTCGAAGATGTTAGTCAGTTGGGCACTTTGAAATGCGGCCATCTTATTTCAGGGAGAGTTACGCGGATGGCACGTTACTGCTGTTTCGGCCGGACCACCATAGCATAGCTACGGTCAAGACCATTCTTTTTGGTTTTGAGCTCATGTCGGGTCTGAAAATAAATTTCCATAAATGTGAGGTGCTCTCTATGGGGGTTGAGCCAAAGGAGGGTAGACGCATAGCTGATTTGCTCAACTGCAAAGTGGGCAAATTTCCGTTTACATACCTCGGCCTCCCGGTGGACACTAAACGTCCCACGATAGAGGATTGGGAACCTCTATGTGCCAAGGTGAGGGGAAGGGTCTGCGGTCTGCCCGTGGAGGGGCAAATTCATTTCAAAAGCGGCAAGGCTCGTACTCACGAACTCGAGCCTCTTCTCCTTGCTCATGTTTGCGATGGGCCTGTTTCTGCTCGCAGAAGGGGTCCATACAAAGTTTGACACACCCCGCGCCAAGTTCTTTTGGGAAGGAACGAGCCCGACCGGTAAATATCATATGGTGAAGTGGGCTTGGGTGTGTCGACCCAAAGCCTTGGGGGGGCCTTGGGATCACTAACTCGAGGATCCTAAATATCGCGTTGATGTGTAAATGGATCTAGAAAATTGCTCAGGGGGCATCCGGGTTGTGGGTCGATCTCCTCACGACCAAATATTTTCGTAACGGAAATTTCTTCGAAGGGGGGACAAGGGGCTCCCCCTTCTGGAATGACTTGCAGGCGATTAAACCGGCATTCGCCACGGGGGCAAAATTCTTGATTGGCAACGGTTGTTCGACTCGCTTCTGGACAGTTCTTTGGATTGGTGCTCAACCCTTGTGGGCTGAATTCCGGGATTTGTATGCTATTGCGGTCGACCCTACAATGACGGTGGCGGAGGCGCTCGCGTCAACACCACCGGCGATTCACTTTAAGCGGAAGTTTAATGGGCAAGAACAGACTAGCCGTGCGGCCTTGATTCAGTTGATTGGCCTAATCGGCCTATCGGGCCAGCCTGACACGGTGAGCTGGGCGCTCACCAGCTCGGGCAAGTTCACGGTTAAATCGTAGTATCACAAGATGTGCCGAGGGCCGGCGCAACTTGTGATCAAAGGACCGTGGAAAAGCACGACTGCCTCTGAAGATCAAACTATTTCTTTTGCAATTGTTCCGTGATAAACTTCCTACCTCATTGAACGTTGCAAAACGTAACGGACCGGTGGGCCGGCCCTTGTGCGCTGTGTGGAGTACCCGAGGATGCCAACCACGTGTTCTTTCGGTGCCCGTTAGCGAGGTTTGTGTGAAGCGCGGTCCGGACTGCAGCGGGTGTTCAAATGGACCCTAGATCGACTGCTGAGCTTATCCAGCTATTAGACGTGATTCAGGACCCGCGAATCGGGTTATGTGGAGTTGTGTAGGGGCACTCCTTTGGGCTTTGTGGCTAACTAGAAACAAGCTTACTACGGAGGGATGTTTTCCAACACATCGGGCTAATATTATCTACAAATGCAACCTCTTCTTGCAGCAGTGGAGTCGTTGGGGAGGCGCAAGGATGCTGAGATGCTCAAGACTGTCTAAGACCGCCTGATGCAAGTGTATGTGCTGGCCAGGGAGCCTTCGACCACGGTCTAGGACGTGGTTCCTTTTGATGCTTGACGAGCCTGCGCGCTCTGTACGGGCTTTTGCCTTGTAATCCGCTAGTGGCTTGATCAACTTTAGTTTAGCTTGCGCCTGAACTTCAGGGGTTCTCAACCTTGCGTGGGCCGGAATGGCTTTTGGTGATGTTCTAAGACTATGTCTCGTGTTACGCTGCCTGTTGGAGGCTTTATTAAGCTAAAGCCGGACACATCTGGCGTCTTCGTTCTAAAAAAAGAGTGTTTCGCATCAAGGCCTCCTTACCCTCGCACGCTATTGCGACGA
Source organism: Secale cereale (assembly GCA_902687465.1). NCBI lineage: Eukaryota > Viridiplantae > Streptophyta > Magnoliopsida > Poales > Poaceae > Secale > Secale cereale. The sequence continues at coordinate 109,716,199 of LR738715.1, read as the reverse complement.
TCAAGGCGGAGGCGAAACTCTGGGTGCTTGCAAGGGTAAAATTTCAGGGTAACATTTCACCGGGAGAATGATCTCTTTGTGTTTTTGTTTGACCTTTGTGGTTAACAAACAAACTTTGTTCTCCTCTTCTTCTTATTTAATGAGATTAACCAAATATTTTGCCTCCGTTTCAAAAAAAAAAAAATTGCACACTCCTATCACACTCGAGGATATCCTCAATGCCCAAAAACATCAGAAAAAACTGTATTTTTTTTTGGTTTTTTCAAATATATTGTTAATGGTAGGTGTAGATGAGTCCGCCGTCCTCTTGCCAGTTTTACCTCCACTTTCTGTTTGATGGTTGATTGCGGCCACCGCAACAAACTTTACTATTACTTCCTCCGCTCCAAATTACTTGCAGTTCCACTTATATGAAGTTAAATTTCTTTATATTTGAGATTTGACCAAGCTTATGAAACAATTGTGCCAGTGTTTATGCAACCTCGAGTCCTCAACTATAAAGAATATGTAAAAATATGCATTTTGATGAATCTAATGAAACTAGGGCCCTGTTTGTTTCGGCTTCTGGGATGCGAATCAGCTTTGCCACGCCACTGAAGCGAATTCACAGATGATTAAAATCCAAGCGAAGCTGAAACAAACAGGGCCTAGGTCAGATGCCCACGAAAAAAAATGCCCATTTTAATCATCTTCTTGTCGGGCTGGCAAAAGGAACCACCGAACAACTTACAAACATAAAAATGAGTATTGCTTGGTTTCCCCAATCATGAAAACTTCTGCATGATGCCATCTGCACGACACGACGTAATACTGCATCTGAGTTGTCACCATAGTTTTGAAGACCCAAGCACTTCCACAAGCCATGTGCTCACGGTTACCCCAGTCCTCAATCTCCAGGTCAACAGATCTTAAACTCAAAGCAGCTACCATTGGGTGCAAATGCTTTCCTCCAGCACAAGCTGCACAATTCCAGATGCCAATGCATCAGGAATGCTATCAAAAACAGGAACAGATTGAACATGAGCTGTGAATTCGGAACCCTTTTTATTTATTTATATGCACCAGAGGAATCAGGTCTGTCTGTACAGGTATTACACCAAGTTTGCTGGTTGCGCACAAGGACACGAACAAAGGTTGTTGCATGCTGACACAATATGTGCAGCCAGGCCAGTTAAGGATCATATATACAGTGTGGGTGGGGTGGATTATTTGTCAACCAGTGTCTGGGGGCTCTGGGCTTTTAGAACAGGTCCCACTGCCAGTAGATCTTGTCCACGATGCCTCCGCCGCTCCGCACGGCCACATGGAGGGTCTCCGATGCCGGAGGGACGCCCCACAGCAACGGAACCGCCACCGACATGGTCAGCTTCTCCTGAAGGCCGTCGCTGCTCGCCTTCTCCGCTGTAACAATCTGAACAAAAACGGCACCCTCTTATGTTTGAATGGATGTCAATTGGATAGAGAGCTTTGGTTGTGCAGTTTGAGAAATTTAATGAGATTAAGGAACACTTTCTTCATTGGATAATAACTGGGGAGTTTCATGAGCAACCATCGAAAAGATATAGCTTGGTAAGTTCATAAAGACACGTAGGTTTCTCAGAGTAACATGAGTACCTCGCCGCCATGCTCCAATACTGTATCTTCCACCACATCGCTTAGCATTTCAATGGACCGACAAAAGCCAAAGATGCATAATCTTCTACCCATGTCTAGGCCCTGATAGATAAACCACATGGTATTACTATATGAAAACATAAACATCAAACACACATAAGTGGTAAGAGACATTTACATTTGTAGCTGCTATATTAAACAGTGCTCCAAGGCAAAGACTTTGATTTGGATCCATGTAAGAGCTCTCCTGAAACCGGCGGAGTTTGCCTTTTCCTTTTTGTTGCCTCTTCTGGCCAAATTTAACACACATGAGGATGACATGCAAAATATTGATGACGCCAGGATAAAGCAACTTCAGCAAATATACATGAATAAACTTGAATCCGCAACGAAACAAAAAAGAAATGGTTGGGTCGATATTCCCAGGATACAAAAAATAATTGTAAGCTTTCAGGCAATTAGCTTTCGGTGAGTGCAGTGGTAGAAATGAATATGGCGCTCAAATATACCCCTATACGGTGCTGCTTTTCAAGGTTTTATAATCTTGATTCCCATTAAATATGTTTTATTATTACATGATAACGTAAGTAAAATGTGAAAAGAGCTGAATCTTTTTAACATACACAATAAAATTGGTATTGCCCCAAATGCAGTAACCAACGGTGTAAGCATGATTCCCTGTTTAATATACATTTCTCGGTGTTATATAATTTCCAGTTACGTACATTTCCCGGTGTTATATACATTCCAGCTACCCATTCATGTCTGATCAAACCAAATAAAACCTGGCTTTGTGGTACAGTGAACAAATAGAAATAACACAAAGTTGTTTCCATGGAAACCGGAAGGACGGCATATATCATTAACATCTTCATGCGCACTGAATAACAGTGTTCGCAATATGATAACCACATCTCAGTCCCGAAATGAAGTTCCATTTCAGTTTTACTAACAAGGATCGAAATGTTGCTGCTTAGCATGATGCGCGAGGGAGCTTTGTAGTTCCAGCTCGACAAGATTCAGTACCTCGGAAGCGGTGACTCGACGAGGCACCATGTTACCGCCTATCTGAACAAGCCCATCGGAAGTGAAGAGCGTGATCTTATCCTCCTGCACCCACTCGATATCTGCCAGGAGAAGCACACGCAGATCGAACCGGTCAGGACGCATGGCATGGTACACACAGATCACGGATCAGTACAGGGACAGACAACCGCCATACAAAACAAATCGACATTCTGCCCAACGATGAGCACATCAGCCTACCCCCTTACCAACTACCATATCAACATTAAAAAAAAATCATCACTAGCCAAAGGGTTCGGGCAACAACAGCAGAGCGGTCCGGGGGCGCGAGTTTACCGAACCCAGTGGTGAGATCCAGGGGCTGCTCCCACGGGTAGGGCCCGTAGAGGTCCTCGGGCTCGCCCTTCCTGGCCCGGGCGCGCAGCCGCGAGCCGGGGCGGCAGCGGCGCGGGGATCGGGGCCTGCCGCCGTGGAGCGGGGAGGAGAGGGGCCTCCTGGACGCCAGCGAGCGCGGGAGGGAGGAGGAGAGGGCGGCGGAGTCGGCCATCGCTCGAAATGCGGCAGGGGGATCGCGGGAGGAGGGAGGAAGAAAGGATCGGCGGATTTTTATCGGGGAGGGGGGCGGCGGGGGCGAGGTGTGGTGGGCGTGGATTCTCCCGGCGGTGGACTTGGCTTGGCCGCGGTGCCTTTCTTTGCGGGCCTTTTCCGTGGCCACAGGAGGAGGGCGGTGGATCGTGGCCGTCGGCTGCGTTGATTTTGTGGGATGGAGGGTCCGGATCGGCCCCGAGCCGGTGGGCGTGGTTTATCCGCTGCCGATGCTACAGACAGAATAAGGTTCGGCTATCGAGGCCAAGATGGCCGGGGATCTCGAGGGGTGGATATTCAGTGGTGTTCGGAAATGGATAAGGGATGGCTTGCAGAACGAGATAGTGGATTCTGTGCTCGTTTGCACTACACCCTTTATTAGTTTGATTTTTTTTTTCAAAATAAACACTTCAAAATTTCATAAAAATATTGACTGTTGCCTTGTATGTATAAGTCACAGCCAAATTTAAAGAGGATCGAAGTTTCAAAGACCAGATCAAATATGAAGTGCCATCATCTACATGAACAACAACAACAACAACAACAACAACCCCCCACCCCCCACACACACACACACTACGAGAACTGAAGAAAAACGTACCTAAACTCATCGGGATTCCCTTCCACACCGACAGCCGTCAGAGCGGCAGATAGAGGGGGAGGCAGCTCCACGGGATGACCGATGGAGTTTGGAGGGGAGGATAACTTCACCCTGACCATATATGTGTGAGCCGACTCAACTAGAAGTAATTGGGATAAGTTTCATACAAACTTTCTAAAAAATGTGGGTAACTAAAACATGCCAGTTCCTGTTCTTCACAAGAATAGCATTTTCTCATGGATTATATACTTTCTTCATAAGGCATGATAACGCAAGTTGTTGCATGATCAGAAACAAGTACCCCCTCCGTCCCAAAAAAAAATGTCTTAACCTTAGCATAATTTTGCACTAATGTTAGTACAAAGTTGAGACCTTTATTATGGGACGGAGGGAGTACAAATGAGCGAGAGGTAGGGCTCCACTCAAATTTTGAAAAATCAATAAAAATATGTTCACAGTTTAAAAAGGAAAAAAATCAAGGCTTGTCGAATTTATACAATAAGTGCCTTCGGTCACATAATTTGCCTCCACTCAGAAGAAAATCTGGCTCTACCTTTTGCACCAATTTGTGCAAAAGACTAAAGTAATGTTATATTCCCGAAAACATAAGCACAATAACACATATGTGTATTATTTTTTTAACATTCCATCGCAAAAACGACCTTTCTGGTTGAAGAGTCACCACGAAAACATTTGTTTTTATATTTAGGTAATAAAAATAGGGGGATCACCTCATAGCGATGTGGTGGCGGGGATGACATTTTCTACATGAGCTCTAAATCATGATACTCATGTTTATACACATGCAACACCCCAAAACAAAGTAATTTTATTACAAGTTCCAAGGCTTATACTTTGGTTTCTCAAAATGCAATAGGGCCATAATAGTTGTCTTGGACACCATTTTCGTGGTAGATGGCCTCATGATTTCCCCGGGCAGTTACATAACACAACACACTATAGTTGCCGAATTTGTTTTTTAGCTACCCAGAATGAGGGCAAGTTCTTTTACGCGGCTTAAAAAATAAGTTACCTCTCTTCAGCTTTCCCCATAAGCCGCCTCTTATATTCATTGGGGTTTCTAAACTAGTTATGAGAAAGCTAATTTAAAAGTCTTAAAAAAATAAAGATGACTTATTTTTTAAGTTGGGAGAGGTGGCTTATCTTTTAAGCCGCCCAAAAAAACTGGCCCTGAATGGGTTTTAGCTTGAACATTTGCATATTTCCAACACATCATCCTCTAAGAGCATATCCAGCCGTTGGCCCCAGAGGCATAAAAATCGCCGCCTGGGGACGAGCCGGCGGTATAATCGGCACCGGAAGAGATTTGGCACCCAGCCGTCGCCCGCAGGCGCCGACGCCGGCCCATTTTTCGGTCCAATTTGGGCGGAAAATGGTCTGATATTGGCGCGAATCGGCCCATGTTCGGCGAGGTTGGGCGTGAATTCTCAAAACAATATTTTTTATCGCATTGTTCATCACAGAAAATCAATAGAAATTATATAGTTCAACAACAAATAGTTCAACACAAATTATATAGTTCAACAAATAAAACTCATATTTCATCACACGTCGAGCTAGGCATCGCCTTTGGTCCTCCACAAGTGCTCCACCAGATCATGCTGCAGTTGTGGATGCACCTGTGGGTCTCGGATCTCCTGACACATATTGAGGTAGGCAGTCCAGGTTGCCAGTAGCTGGTGATCGACTTGGGCAAGAGGACCCTGCCTGTAGTATGGTTCAGTGTCAAACACTGGCTCTTCCTGCTCGCTCTCAATGATCATGTTGTGCAAGATGACACAACAAGTCATGATCTCCCACATTTGATCTTTCGACCATATCTGAGTAGGGTACCGGACAACAACAAATCGAGACTGGAGCACACCAAATGTCCGCTCGACATCCTTCCTGCAGACTCCTGAACCTTGGCAAAGTGAGACTTCTTGCCTCCTGGCACAGCGTTTGAGATAGTCTTCATAAATGTCGACCATCTTGGATAGATGCCATCAGCTAGATAGTACCCCTTGTTGTACTACCACCCATTGACCTCGAAGTTCACCGGAGGAGAATGACCTTCGACAAGCTTGGCAAAGACAGGGAAGCACTGCAGCACGTTGATGTCATTGTGAGTTCCTGTCATACCAAATGAGTGCCAAATCCAGATGTCCTGTGTAGAAACTGCCTCTAGTACCACACTGCAACCGCCTTTGGCGCCTTTGTACATCCCCTACCAAGCAAATGGACAGTTTTTCCATTTCCAGTGCATGCAATCGATGCTTCCAAGCATCCCAGGGAATCCTCTCGCTGCATTCTGTGCTAGGATTCGAGCAGTGCCTTCCGCATTGAGTGTTCGCAAGTATTGCGGTCCAAACACTGTCACCACAGCCCTGCAGAACTTGTAGAAACAGTCAATGGTGGTGGACTCGGCCATGCGCCCATAGTCGTCGAGTGAATCACCGGGAGCTCCGTATGCAAGCATCCTCATCGCTGTCGTGCACTTCTGAATTGAGGTGAATCCAAGTTTGCATGTGCAATCCTTCTTGCATGTGAAGTAGCTGTCGAACTCCCGGAAGGAATTCACAATCCCGAGGAAAAGCTTTCGGCTCATCCGATAACGGCGCCGAAATACTTTGTCGCCGTGTAGTGGAGCATCGACGAAGTAGTTGGAGTAGAGAATGTTGTAGCCTTCCAGAAGATGTCGGTTCTTTGCTTTCATCCGCCGCGGTGCCGAGCCACCTCACCGCGGCTTTTCATTGCTCACGAGCAGACCGACGAGGACCATGAGATGTTTCTATTCCTGGATGTCGGCTTCGGCTTCCTCCTGCAGCAACGCGGCGAGTGCCTCCTCCTCGTCCGAGTCCATTTATTGGAAATATGCCCTAGAGGCAATAATAAAATGGATATTATTATATTTCCTTGTTCATGATAATCGTCTGTCATTCATGCTTGAATTGTATTATCCGGAAACAGTGATACATGTGTGAATACACAAACCACAACGTGTCCGTGGTAAAGCCTCTAGTTACTAGCTCGTTGATCAACGGATGGTGACGGTTTCCTGACCATGGACATTGGATGTCATTGATAACGAGATCACATCATTAGGAGAATGATGTGATGGACGAGACCCAATCCTAAGCCTAGCACGGATCGTGTAGTTCGTAATGCTAAAGCTTTTCCAATGTCAAGTATCTTTTCCTTAGACCATGAGGTTGTGCAACTCCCGGATACCGTGGGGATACTTTGGGTGTGCCAAACGTCACAACGTAATTCGGTGGCTATAAAGGTACGCAACGGGTATCTCCGAAAGTATCTGTTGAGTTGGCACGAACCGAGACTAGGATTTGTCACTCCATATGACGGAGACATATCTCTGGGCCCACTCGGTAATACATCATCATAACGAGCTCAATGTGACTAAAGTGTTGGTCACGGGATGATGTATTACGGAACGAGTGAAGAGACTTGCCATGACGAGATTGAACAAGGTATCGGTATGCCGACGATCGAATCTCGGGCAAGTACTATACCGATAGACAAAGGGAATTGTATACGGGATTGATTGAATCCTTGACATCGTGGTTCGTCCGATGAGATCATCGAGGAACATGTAGGAACCAACATGGGTATCCAGATCCCGATGTTGGTTATTGACCGGAGAGTCGTCTCGGTCATGTCTACGTGTCTCCCGGACCCGTAGGGTCTACACACTTCGGTGACGCTAGAGTTGTAGAGATATATGCATATGGTAACCCGAGTGTTGTTCGGAGTCCCGGATGAGATCCCGGATGTCACGAGGAGTTCCAGAATGGTCCGGAGGTAAAGAATTATATATATGAAGTCCAGTCTCGGCCATCGGGAGAGTTTCGGGGGTCACCGGTAGTGTACCGGGACCACCGGAAGGGTCCCGGGAGTCCATTGGGTGGGGCCACCTATCCCGAAGGGCCCCATGGGCTGAAAGGGGAAGGGAACCAGCCTATAGTGGGCTGGTGCACCCCCCTTGGGCCCCCCTGTGCCTAGGGTTGGAAACCCTAAGGGTGGGGGCGCCCCACATGCTTGGGGGGCAAGCCTCCCCCCTTGGCCGCCGCCCCCCTAGGAGATTGGATCTCCTAGGGCCGCCGCCCCCCCTGGACCCCTATATATAGTGGGGGGAGGGCAGCCGCACCCTTGCTCGTGGCGCCTCCCTCTCCCCCCGTTACACCTCTCCCTCCTCCTGCGGTGCTCGGCGAAGCCCTGCAGAAATTCCGTTGCATCCACCACCACGCCATCGTGCTGCTGGATCTCCATCAACCTCCCCCCCTTGCTGGATCAAGAAGGAGGAGACGTCGCTGCATCGTACATGTGTTGAACGCGGAGGTGCCGTCCGTTCGGCGCTGGGATCATCTGTGATTTGGATCACGACGAGTACGACTCCATCATCCACGTTCTCTTGAACACTTCCGCTCGCGATCTACAAGGGTATGTAGATGAACTCCCCTCTCCCTCGTTGCTAGATGACTCCTTAGATTGATCTTGGTGAAGCGTAGAAAATTTTGAATTCTGCTACGTTCCCCATCAGTGGCATCTGAGCTAGGTCTTTGCGTAGCATCTTGCACGAGTAGAACACAAAGCAGTTGTGGGCGTAGATTTGTTCAATTCTCTTGCCGCTACTAGTCTTATCTTGATTCGGCGGCATCGTGGGATGAAGCGGCCTGGACCGACCTTACACGTACGCTTACGTGAGACAGGTTCCACCGACTGACATGCACTAGTTGCATAAGGTGGCTAACGGGTGACAGTCTCTCCCACTTTAGTCGGATCGGATTCGTTGAAAAGGGTCCTTATGAAGGGTAAATAGAAATTGACATATCACGTTGTGGTTTTGGCGTAGGTAAGAAACGTTCTTGCTAGAAACCTATAGCAGCCACGTAAAACTTGCAACAACAATTAGAGGACGTCTAACTTGTTCTTGCAGCATGTGTCGTGTGATGTGATATGGCCAAAAGATGTGATGAATGATATATGTGATGTATGAGATTGATCATGTTCTTGTAATAGGAATCACGACTTGCATGTCGATGAGTATGACAGCCGGCAGGAGCCATAGGAGTTGTCTTCTTTATTGTATGACCTGCGTGTCACTGAATAACGCCATGTAATTACTTTACTTTATTGCTAAACGTTAGCCACAGTAGTAGAAGTAATGTTTGCGAGACGACTTCATGAAGACACGATGATGGAGATCATGGTGTCATGCCGGTGACGATGATGATCATAGAGCCCCGAAGATGAAGATCAAAGGAGCAAGATGATATTGGCCATATCATGTCACTATTTGATTGCATATGATGTTTATCATGTTTATTACATCTTATTTGCTTAGAACGACGGTAGTAAATAAGATGATCTCTCACTAAAATTTCAAGAATTGTGTTCCCCCTAGCTGTGCACCGTTGCTAAGGATCGTTGTTCCGAAGCACCACGTGATGATCGGGTGTGATAGGCTCTAACGTTCGCATACAGCGGGTGTAAGCCAGATTTACACACGCAATACACTTAGGGTTCACTTGACGAGCCTAGAATTTACAGACATGGCCTCGGAACACGGAAGACCGAAAGGTCGAACATGAGTCGTATAGAAGATACGATCAACATGAAGATGTTCACCGTTGATGACTAGTCCGTCTCACGTGATGATCGGACACGGCCTAGTCGATTCGGATCATGTATCACTTAGATGACTAGAGAGATGTCTATCTGAGTGGGAGTTCATTAAATTTGTTTAGATGAACTTAATTGTCATGAACATAGTCTAAAATCTTTACAATATGTCTTGTAGATCCAATGGCCCACGCTCATGTTGCCCTCAACTTCAACGCGTTCCTAGAGAAAACCAAGCTGAAAGACGATGGTAGCAACTATACGAATTTGGTCCGTAACCTGAGGATTATCCTCATAGCTGCCAAGAAATCATATGTCCTTGAAGCACCGCTAGGTGATGCACCCATTTTCTCGGCAGCCCAAGACGTTATGAACGCCTGGTAGTCACGTTGTGATGATTACTCCCTGGTTCAGTGCGGCATGCTTTACAGCTTATAATCGGGGCTCCAAAAGCGTTTTGAGCACCACGGAGCATATGAGATGTTCCAAGAGCTGAAAATGGTTTTCCAAGCTCATGCCCGAGTCGAGAGATATGACGTCTCCGACGCATTCTATAGTTGTAAGATGGAGGAGAATAGTTCTGTCAGCGAGCACATACTCAAATTGTCTGGGTTGCACAATCGCTTGTCTCAGTTGGGAATTAATCTCCCAGACGAAGCGGTCGTTGACAGAATCCTTCAGTCGCTCCTACCTAGCTACAAGAGCTTCGTGATGAACTTCAATATGCAAGGGATGGAGAAGTCCATTCCCGAGGTGTATTCAATGCTGAAATCAGCGGAGGTGGATATCAAGAAAGAACATCAAGTGTTGATGGTGAATAAAACCACTAAGTTCAAGAAAGGCAAGGGTAAGAAGAACTTCAAGAAGGACGGCAAAGGAGTTGCCGCGCCCGGTAAGCCAGTTGCCGGGAAGAAGCCAAAGAATGTACCCAAGCCTGAAACTGAGTGCTTTCATTGCAAGGGAACGGGTCACTGGAAGCGGAACTGCCCCAAATACTTAGCAGATAAGAAGGCCGGCAACGTCAAAGGTATATATGATATACATGTTATTGATGTGTACCTTACCAGCGCTCGTAGTAGCTCCTGGGTATTTGATACCGGTGCAGTTGCTCATATTTGTAACTCAAAGCAGGAGCTGCGGAATAAGCGGAGACTAGCGAAGGACGAGGTGACGATGCGCGTCAGGAATGGTTCCAAGGTCAATGTGATCGCCGTCGGCACGCTACCTCTACATCTACCCTCGGGATTAGTTTTAAACCTTAATAATTGTTATTTAGTACCAGCTTTGAGCATGAACATTGTATCTGGATCTCGTTTAATGCGAGATGGCTATTCATTTAAATTCGAGAATAATGGTTGTTCTATTTATATGAGAGATATTTTTTATGGTCATGCCCCGTTGGTCAATGGTTTATTCTTGATGAATCTCGAACGTGATGTTACACATATTCATAGTGTGAATGCCAAAAGATGTAAAGTTGATAATGATAGTCCCACATACTTGTGGCATTGCCGCCTTGGTCATATTGGCGTCAAACGTATGAAGAAGCTCCATGCAGATGGACTTCTAGAATCTCTTGATTATGAATCATTTGATACGTGCGAACCATGCCTCTTGGGCAAGATGACCAAGACTCCGTTCTCCGGAACAATGGAGCGAGCGACCAACCTATTGGAAATCATACATACCGATGTGTGCGGTCCAATGAGTGTTGAAGCTCGCGGAGGCTATCTTATGTTCTCACCCTCACGGATGACTTAAGTAGATATGGGTATGTCTACTTGATGAAACACAAGTCTGAGACCTTTGAAAAGTTCAAGGAATTTCAGAATGAGGTCGAGAATCAACGTGACATGAAAATAAAGTTCTTACAATCGGATCGTGGAGGTGAATATTTAAGTCACGGATTTGGCATGCACCTAAGGAACTGTGGAATTGTTTCACAATTGATACCGCCCGGAATACCTCAGCGTAATGATGTGTCCGAACGTCGTAATCGTACTCTGTTGGACATGGTGCGATCTATGATGTCTCTTATCGACTTACCGCTATCTTTTTGGAGTTATGCTTTAGAGACTACCGCATTCACTTTAAATAGGGCTCCGTCTAAATCCGTTGAGATGACACCGTATGAACTTTGGTTTGGCAAGAAACCTAAGCTGTCGTTTCTGAAAGTTTGGGGTTGCGATGCTTATGTCAAGAAACTTCAACCTGAAAAGCTCAAACCCAAATCGGAAAAATGCGTCTTCATATGATGGTACACCTTCTACCTCAGATCCGAAGGCAAGGTCTTCGTTGCCAAGAATGAATCCTTTCTGGAGAAAGAGTTTCTCTCGAAAGAAGTAAGTGGGAGGAAAGTGGAACTTGATGAGGTGACAGTCACACATTCCGAACCGGAAAGTAGCGCAGCACAGGAAGTTGTTCCTGAGGTGCCTACACCGACTAGGGAGGAAGTTAATGATGATGATCATGAAGCTTCAGATCAAGTTACTACTGAACTTCGAAGGTCCACAAGGACACGTTCCGCACCAGAGTGGTACGGCAACCCTGACATGGAAATCATGTTGTTAGACAACGGTGAACCTTCGAACTATGAAGAAGCGATGGCGGGCCGGATTCCAACAAATGGCTTGAAGCCATGAAATCCGAGATATGATCCATGTATGAAAACAAAGTATGGACTTTGGTGGACTTGCCCGATGATCGGCACGCCATAGAAAATAAATGGATATTTAAGAAGAAGACTGACGCTGATGGTAATGTGACCATCTATAAGGCTCGGCTTGTCGCTAAAGGTTATCGACAAGTTCAAGGGATTGACTACGATGAGACTTTCTCTCCCGTAGCGATGCTGAAGTCCGTCCGAATCATGTTAGCAATTGCCGCATTCTATGATTATGAGATATGGCAAATGGACGTCAAAACAACATTCCTTAATGGCTTCCTCAAGGAAGAGCTATATATGATGCAGCCGGAAGGTTTTGTCAATCCTGAGAATGCTAACAAGGTTTGCAAGCTCCAGCGCTCAATCTATGGGCTGGTGCAAGCATCTCGGAGTTGGAATATTCGCTTTAATGATGTGATCAAAGCGTTTGGGTTTATACAGACTTGGGGAGAAGCCTGTATTTACAAGAAAGTGAGTGGGAGCTCTGTAGCATTTCTCATATTATATGTGGATGATATATTGATGATGGGAAATGATGTAGAATTCTTGGAAAGCATAAATGCCTACTTGAATAAGAGTTTTTCCATGAAGGACCTTGGAGAAGCTGATTACATATTAGGCATCAAGATCTATAGAGATAGATCGCAGACGCCTCATTGGTCTTTCGCAAAGCACATACCTTGATAAGATATTGAAGAAGTTCAATATGGATCAGTCCAAGAAAGGGTTCTTGCCTGTACTGCAAGGTATGAGATTGAGCACAGCTCAATCCCCGACCACGACAGAAGATAGAGAAAAGATGAGTGTCATCCCCTATGCCTCAGCCATAGGTTCTATTATGTATGCCATGCTGTGTACCAGACCTGATGTGAACCTTGTCATAAGTTTGGTAGGGAGGTACCAAAGTGATCCCGGTATGGAACACTGGACAGCGGTCAAGAACATCCTGAAGTACCTGAAAAGGACTAAAGATATGTTTCTCGTTTATGGAGGTGACGAAGAGCTCGTCGTAAAGGGTTACGTCGATGCTAGCTTCGACACAGATCTGGATGACTCCAAGTCACAAACCGGATACGTGTATATTTTGAATGGTGGGTGATGTCTACTACACGCTTCTATTCCTGTAGACAGTGTTGGGCCTCCAAGAGCAGAGGTTTGTAGGACAGCAGCAAATTTCCCTTAAGTGAGTAACCCAAGGTTTATCGAACTCAGGGAAGTGGAGGTTGAACTTACCCCTTTAAAGCAACCCTGCAATCAAGATACAAGAAGTCTCTTGTGTCCCCAACACACCTAATACACTTGTCAGATGTATAGGTGCACTAGTTCGGCGAAGAGATGTTAAATGGCAAGTGATATGGATGGCAAAAAATGTATTTGTAAATCTGAAATAAAAAGTGCAGCAAGCAAACAAGTGGTAAACGTGAGCACAAATGGTATTGCAATGGTGGAAACAAGGCCTAGGCTTCATACTTTCACTAGTGGCAACTCCCAACAACATTAACATAGATATTTCCCATAAAACATGCAATGGAGACGCACTCGGAGGTCATTCCTTTGTGGTCAAGAGAGGACGAGAATTATGTATGGCTACAAAAGCACACCTCTAAGTTCGTAGTTCTCAATCTATGGATTTCCCAATGTCACCGCGGCCATCCAAAGAGAGTACCACAATCACCACAACATATCTCAAGGATAGTCAAAGACAAGCACCAAGAGACTCTCAATCTTCAATCAACACACAAAAGAGGAAATCACTCATGAAAATATTTTTCTAATCCATGTCCAATAGACCGCTGTCACCTTGGTCTCGGGGATTATACTAGATAAAGACAAGTGAGTACATCAATCCAATACATAGAGGAAGGGGAAATATCATGGGATCACCCTGGATTAACATAGCCTATGATCACAACGAAGATCACATCATGGGAGAGAGAGATAACCACATAGCTACACGTACAAGCCCTCAGCCCCGGAGAAGACTACTCACACATGACCATGGTGAGCAAGAGATTGATGGCGGTGTTGATGGAGAGGTGCAGCCCGGAGAAGAGGAGGCGGCCGGCGGCAGCCGTGGCGGCGGCGGCCCTAGGGGGCAGCGGCTCCTTGGCCCCCCTTCTTCCTTGTGGATAGTGCTGCAATGGTGCTGGTCCTCCCCTCCAAGACGGCGGCCTGGGAGGAGGAAAATTCGTGGCCCTTGGTGACCTAGGTTTCCTCTCTTTATATAGACTCTCGGATTCCCGTCATCAGATTTTGGGCTTCAGTAAAACGGGCTTTTCTCTGCCGTCCGGACTCCGATTTGGACGAATTATATATCCAGAAGCATCCTCTCGAAATTCCCCACAACTTTCGCAACTAGGCTTTTTCCGTTTGACGTCGTCTTCGGGCCGGAAAGTGACCATCTTCTAAAAACGTTCTCAGACAGATTTCAGGAAAGTCAGAGTCCTACTCCAATACGACTCCTTTTGCGTTTTTGTCAATTTCCAAGTAATTCCTACACAATAAAGTGTAAAACAAGAACATTGTGCACTTTTGCAACCATTAGTAGGTTAGTCCAATAAATGCCTAAAAAGATAGAAAACTTTGATATAAACATGAGACAATGATGCAAAACAAGCATGTCACAAGCAAAAATTATGGATACGTTTGGGACGTATCAGTGGGGCAGTCAGCTGGTGCAGTTGCAAGCAAAGCGTCGTGGCGCATTCTACATGTGAAGCGGAGTACATAGCTGCTTGCGAAGCAGCGCAGGAAGGAGTCTGAATGAAGGAGTTCATCACCGACCTAGGAGTCATTCCAAGCGCGTCGGACCCGATGACTCTCTTCTGCGACAACACTGGAGCTATTGCCATTGCCAAGGAGCCCAGGTTTCACAAGAAGACCAAGCACATCAAGCGCCGTTTCAACTCCATTCGGAATTATATTCAAGATGGAGACATAGATATTTGTAAAGTGCATACGGATCTGAATGTCGCAGACCCGTTGACTAAACATCTTCCACGAGCAAAACATGATCAACACCAGAACTCTATGGGTATTCGATTCATCACAATGTAACTAGATTATTGACTCTAGTGCAAGTGGGAGACTGTTGGAAACATGTCCTAGAGGCAATAATAAAATGGTTATTATTATATTTCCTTGTTCATGATAATTGTCTGTTATTCATGCTTGAATTGTATTATCCGGAAACAGTGATACATGTATGAATACATAGACCACAACGTGTCCCTGGTAAACCTCTATTTACTAGCTCGTTGATCAACAGATGGTTACGGTTTCCTGACCATGGATATTGGATGTCATTGATAACGAGATCACATCATTAGGAGAATGATGTGATGGACGAGACCCAATCCTAAGCCTAGCACAGATCATGTAGTTCGTAATGCTAAAGCTTTTCCAATGTCAAGTATCTTTTCCTTAGACCATGAGGTTGTGCAACTCCTGGATACCGTAGGGATACTTTGGGTGTGCCAAACGTCACAACGTAACTGGGTGGCTATAAAGGTACGCAACGGGTATCTCCAAAAGTATATGTTGAGTTGGCACGAACCGAGACTGGGATTTGTCACTCCGTATGACGGAGAGGTATCTCTGGGCCCACTCGGTAATACATCATCATAACGAGCTCAATGTGACTAAAGTGTTGGTCACGGGATGATGTATTACGGAACGAGTAAAGAGACTTGCCATGGCGAGATTGAACAAGGTATCAGTATGCCGACGATCGAATCTCGGGCAAGTACTATACCGATAGACAAAGGGAATTGTATACAGGATTGATTGAATCCTTGACATGGTGGTTCGTCCGATGAGATCATCGAGGAACATGTAGGAACCAACATGGGTATCCAGATCCCGCTGTTGGTTATTGACCTAAGAGTCGTCTCGATCATGTCTACATGTCTCCCGAACCCGTAGGGTCTACACACTTAAGGTTCGGTGACGCTAGGGTTGTAGAGATATATGCATACGGTAACCCGAATGTTGTTCGGAGTCCCGGATGAGATCCCGGACATCACGAGGAGTTCCGGAATGGTCCGGAGGTAAAGAATTATATATAGGAAGTCCAGTTTCGGCCATCGAGAGAGTTTCGGGGGTCACCGGTAGTGTACCGGGACCACCGGAAGGGTCCCGGGGGTCCACCGGGTGGGGCCACCTATCCCGAAGGGCCCCATGGGCTGAAAGGGGAAGGGAACCAGCCCATAGTGGGCTGGTGCGTGATGGGCCTCGAACTCCTCGTTGATTACCCCAAGTGGAAGGTGTAAGATGCAGTAAGTAGAAGTGTTTTCCCCTAGCAAAGATGCCAAGGATCGAATCCCCAGAGACTCCTAGGTTCAACAGGTAGGTGTCAACTCCTAACGGCGCAATTAGCAATCAACGTGGACCTGCACACAGATACAAATAACTTTGCTCCCAACGAGTACAGAGAGGTTGTCAATCTCTCCGGCCTTGTAGTTCACAAAGGGTTAAAAGCAATATGATAGTAGTGATAGATAGTGTTTTGCAATAGTAAATAAAATAGCAGAAAGTAAATTGTGGATGTGATCAATGATGGTAATATGGACCGGAGTCTCATGATGTTCACTAGTGATGTCTCTCTCCCAAAAGACAATAAAACAACTATGTGAGGTAAACGAATTACAGCTGGGCAATTGACAGGACCCACGAGCGCATACAAATGCTAATTACATTGCAAGAAAGGTTGAGGTTCAAAGCATGGGCGGTACGCCAAACTAAGTAGACCGAAATCCATCAATATCTACTACTAATCATCCACCTTGAGATATCTATCCAGAACATCTCGCTGGTATTAAGTTGCGAGTCCCACTCATAGTGTAAACTCAATGCAATAGACAACTGCATTAAAAGAACTTTGCGTAAAGTAAACAATCCTTGCACCCGCGGGCACAAGCACCGTTGTTTTCCCCCTTGTGGTAACAACACATCCCCTAGACTCATGTTTCTGTCACTCAAGCTAGTCATCGAGGGGCATGAACCCACAATCGAGCATAACGTTCCCACTTGGAGTCACTACTTACTACCCGGCCAAAGCAATAAATAACAACGGAGAACATGCAATAATTACTTATGAACTAAAATATAAAATAGGTGAATCAAATATATTACTCAAGATCAATCTGAACATAATCTCATAATCCATCGGATCCCAGCAAACTCAACATAGCAACAGCATAAGGATTACATAGGTGCCTCGATCATGTAGGGCAGCTCACGAGGACTAATTAGTGAAGCACAAGAACGGGAGGAGAACATCACATAGCTACTGGTCATGGACTCATGGTCCAAGGGAGACTACTCACGAGTCATCCGGGAGGCGTCCATGGTGGTGGAGAAGCTCCCGGTGGTGATCCTCCCCTCCGGCAGGGTGCCGGAAAGAGTTCTCCTGGTGCTCCCGATCTTGGAAGCGGCGGCGGCGGCGAAACAGAGATGGGATCGTGAAAAGAAGTCCTGTTTCGAGGGTTACGGGGAACCCTTTAAATATATGCCAAAGTAGGGCACCGGGGGGCTCTCGGGGGGCCGAGGCGCCCCCCCGGCGCGGCCCAGGGGGGGCGCGCCCACAGGGCGCCTGGAGCCCCTGTGGCCCCCCCTAGGCTGCCCTTCGGACGCAGTGTTGTTTCCGTATCGCTGATTTTTTATATAATTTTTCTGGATTTTTCTGGGCAGTTCTCGAAACGTGAAAACCTGAAATACAAAAACAGCCGAAAACAGAAACTGGCACTGGGGTGCACTGGATTAGTGAGTTAGTCCAAATATGGTCAAAAGTGTATGGAAGTGTATGAATATCATAGCAATATCACCCAAAAGTGGCATGGAGCAAGCAGAAATTATAGATACGTTTTGGACGTATCAACATCCCCAAGCTTAATTCCTGCTCGTCCTCGAGTAGGTAAATGATAACAAGAATAATTTCTGTGGTGACATGCTATTAACCATATAGGACTTTCTCATAGTCGTATGACAAAAGCTTACTGAGACAATGATTCTAAAGTAACTAAGTTGCCTCAAGAGAAAATCACAAATGACTGAAAGTTTTACAACATGAAACTGAAACATCAAAAAGATTTGCAATGAACATGATGTGCAAATATGATAAAGTGATATCTAGCTTGCCCCCTTTAGTGATGCAAAACATAAGTGCAAAGGCACCTTCAAGGTTTAAGTGATGACTAGATACAATCATTTCAGAATAAACGATATCATAATCATGCAAAAGACAATGCTACTTTGGGACAATGCACATTACACTCAGAATGGCAATCATGCTCTCAGTAGTTGGTGCTTGAAGTGCTAGAGCTTTTTATTTTGAAACATGGAAGCAATTGTGTGAACGGTAGTAGTACTTCATATGTGTCATGCATAAAACATCCTATAAGTTGCAAGCCTCATGCATCGAATACCAATAGTGCTCGCTCCTTGTCCTAATTAGCTCGGATCCCCATGGGTTATCATTGCATTGCATATGTTTTAACCATGTGTCACAAAGGGGTACCTCTATGCCACCTGTACAAAGGTCCAAGGAGATAGATCGCATTTGATTTCTCGTTTTTGATAGATCTCAACTTGAGGACATCCATACCGGGACAACATAGAAAATAGATGATGGACTCCTCTTTAATGCTTAAGCATATTCTCATGAGAGATTGAGGATTAAGGTCCAAGCTAAAACTTCCACCATGATGCATGGCTTTGGTTGGCGGCCCAATGTTCTTCTCTAACAATATGCATAGTTATTCAACCCACGGTAAATCACCCTTACTTCAGACAAGACGAACATGCATAGCAACTCACATGATATTCAACAAAAGTGTGACAGTTGATGGCGTCCCCAGAAACATGGTTACCGCTCAGCAAGCAACTCATAAGAAATAAGATACATAAGCAACATATTCTTTACCACAATAGTTTTAGGCTACTTTCCCATGAGCTATGTATTGCATGGTTAATTTGCTTAGTGCAGGTGTAGGTTAGCAAAAGACTGGGAGCAACCAACTAAGAGAGTAATGACGGTCATAATCATGCAGAGCGACAAAGCAATATTGAATCAGGCATGGTAGTTATATCGCTACTTAGAAATAAAAGATCATCAAGGCTTGACAGACTTTCTTTACAGTCTTGAATATGCGTGAGCATACGCCAAGTCAATCAAAATAAATTCTCAAAGGAAGATATTACTAAACCATACCACATCATAGGCAAACAAACCAAGTTGGTACTCCAATAACACATTGGGAACCCCCCAGCTATTTGAGATTAACCAAAAGAAAACCTGAACTACTAAGCACCATCATGAAAGTAGCATCTTTATCATAGACATATTAACCCATGCAACGGAAGCAAACTCTCTTAATAAGGTGAGCATGGTAATTAAAGAGAATTCAAACAACCAACTAAAATAAAAGCTCTTGAAAAGATAAGCATGAATACTAAGAGCAGAGCACGATAGTAGCTATTTAAAAGATAAAGAACACACACAGCATAGATAGACATGAAAATTCTATGTAATGTTCTAGGTAGAGGTGGAGCGTGTTTCTCTCCCACATAAAGGAATGCTGAGTTCCGACTCGTTATGAAAAACTAAAAAAGAAAACTAAAAGCAAGACGCTCCAAGCATAGCACATAACACATGAAGTGATAAAAATATAGCGAAACGAAAGACGAACTGATAATGTTGATGGAGAAGGGGATGCACGGGGGCATCCCCAAGCTTAGACGCTTGAGTCTCCTTGAATATTTCTTGGGGGTGCACGGGGGCATCCCCAAGCTTGAGCGCTTGACACTCCTGAATCTTTTTATCATCTTACCTCGCACACTTGAAAACTCCCTTCATACACAACTCATCATAATCTGATTAGCGAGGTTAGTACCCTTAATAAAATAATTATACCTTGCTGGAAATAAGGATATTCTTGATGTTCTACTGTTTCTCAAGATTGCCAAAAGGTTTTTGCAAAGAAAAAGCAAGTTCTCAATTTGCAAAGTGAAGGTAAGGCAAAACATGACAGAATCTGTGAAAAACAGAACAGCAGGCAGTAATTGACCTGTTCGGGATACTTGTGCAACTCAAATCAAAAAACTCAGAACATACGCACGAAATACAATTATATAGAGAACGCTGTCGAAAAAATTCAGACCAAAAAGATGATCTGGTGATTTTATACGAATTTTTCTATCCAAGGACAGAATCTGTTTCCTGGACAGCACCTCACAACTTTTGAACTTTCTAGCAATCAGAGGCTATACTTGGCACAAATATGAAAATCAAAGATACAATGATGATGCTACAGCAGTAAAAAACATCAAGACACAACAAAAGCAAAAATTTTATTCATGTGGGCTGCCTCCCAAAAGCGCTTTCTTTTATGCCTTTAAGCTAAGCATAATGCATGGATCAAGTTTTATCAAGAGTAAAAGAATAGCTAGCCCGTACAACGGACTCAAAAGGTAACTTGACCTTCTTACGAGGGAAGTGTTCCATCCCTTTCTTGAGAGGAAACTGAAATTTTATATTACCCTCTTTCATGTCAATGACAGCACCAACGGTGCGCAAAAAGGGACGTCCCAAAATAATTGGACATGAAGGATCACATTCAATATCCATAATAGTGAAATCAACGGGCACATAATTATCATTGACAACAATAAGAACATCATCGATCCTCCCCAAAGGTTTCTTTATGGAAGAATCAACGAGACGAACACCAACAGAACAAGAATCATAAGGTTTCAATTTAAGCATATCATATAGTCTTTTGGGCATAATAGAAGTACAAGCTACAATATCACATAAAGCAAAGCAAGAGAAGTCATTCAAATTAATTTTTATCATAGGATCCCAACCATCTTCTAGCTTTCTAGGTATGGAGGCTTCTACTCTAAGTTTCTCCTCCCTATCTTTGATGAGAGCATTAGTGATATGCTCTGTGAAGGCAAGGTTAAGCGTGCTAGTGCGGGGATCTCTAGACATTGTGTGAAGGAAATCAATAACTTCGGTAAGAGTGCAATTATCAAAATCAAGGTCACGAGCATCAAGTAAAGTGGTAGTGGTGTCCTTAAGGCTCACCTGGTTGGTAGTTTCTATAGCATCACCATTAATAGGTCCATTGGGACCAGGAGTACATTGGGTGCTAAGAGTGTGAACATTCTCAATAACTTGGATAGTAGCAACAGTGTGGTGGGTAGGAAGGCTCTTAATTCTTTCCTCTTCCTCCCTTTCTCTAGCCCATCTTTCTTTTAGCTTAGCCATCATCCTAATGTTTTCATTAATTTGCACTTTAGTAGCATTAATAGGGATGACTTCCCTCTCCTTAAGAGGAGAAGTTTCAACTTTTAGCAATTTTACCTCATTGGCTAAGTGGTCTACCTTAAAAGAAAGATCATCTAGTTTATGTAGTTTCTCTTCTACATTCTTATTAAAGGCTTTTTGGGTAGTGATGAAATCTCTAAGCATGCTCTCTAGTTCAGTATTGGAGTTCTTGGTACTAGGATAAGCATTGTTGTTCCCATAAGAGTTAGAGGGGAACGGTCTAGAATTGTTACCAAAGTTACTCTTATAAGCATTGTTGTTGAAATTATTTCTAGAGATAAAGTTAACATCTACTTGTTCTTGAGCAATCAAAGAATTTAAAGGAACATCACGAGGATCGACAGTAGATTGCTTCGAAAGTAGAGACATGATCAAGTCAACTTTTTTATTGAGGGAGGAAATCTCCTCGACAGAGTTTACCTTCCTACCTGTTGGAGCGCGTTCGGTGTGCCATTGGGAATAGTTGGTCATCATCTCATCGAGAAGCTTTGTGGCAGCACCAAGTGTAGTTGACATAAAAGTTCCTCCCGCGGCCGAATCTAACAAGTTCCGCGAGGTAAAGTTCAAGCCTGCATAAAAAGTTTGGATAACCATCCAAGTAGTCAAACCGTGAGTAGGGCAGTTTTTGATAAGAGACTTCATACGTTCCCAAGCTTGGGCAACGTGTTCATTATCCAATTGTTTGAAATTCATAATGTTACTTCTAAGTTGGATAATTTTAGCAGGTGGATAGTATTTTCCGATAAAAGCGTCTTTGCACTTGTCCCAAGAATCTATGCTATTTCTAGGCAAAGACTGAAACCAAATTTTAGCTCCTCCTCTCAAGGAGAAAGGAAAAAGCTTAAGCTTAACAATATTACCATCTATTTCTTGGTACTTTTGCATATCACAAAGTTCTACAAAGTTGTTCAAGTGTAAAGCAGCATCATCTCCAGCACCGGAGAATTGTTCTCTCATGACTAAGTTAAGTAAAGCAGGTTTAATTTCATATGAAGGTGCTGAAGTGGCAGGTGTTGTGATAGGTGTGCTGATAAAGTCATCGTTGTTGTGACTAGTGAAGTCACACAACTTGGTGTTCACGGTGGAACCCATAGTAGCAAGCAAGCAAGATAACTATTTTTGTGATTTTCGATAAAAAGGAACTAAAGCAAATATGAAAGGTAAACTAACAAGACTAAAAAGCAAAGGTAAAAGATAGCATGCAACTCCCCTATCCTGAAGAGTGGAGTCCCCGGCAACGGCGCCAGAAAATACTCCTTGATGGGCCTCGAACCCCTCGTTGGTTACCCCAAGTGGAAGGTGTAAGATGCAGTAAGTAGAAGTGTTTTCCCCTAGCAAAGATGCCAAGGATCGAATCCCCAGAGACTCCTAGGTTCAACAGGTAGGTGTCAACTGCTAACGGCGCAATTAGCAATCAACGTGGACCTGCACACAGATACAAATAACTTTGCTCCCAACGAGTACAGAGAGGTTGTCAATCTCTCCGGCCTTGTAGTTCACAAAGGGTTAAAAGCAATATGATAGTAGTGATAGATAGTGTTTTGCAATAGTAAATAAAATAGCAGAAAGTAAATAGTGGATGTGATCAATGATGGTAATATGGACCGGAGTCTCATGATGTTCACTAGTGATGTCTCTCTCCCAAAAGACGATAAAACAGCTATGTGAGGTAAACGAATTACAGCTGGGCAATTGACAGGACCCACGAGCGCATACAAATGCTGATTACATTGCAAAAAAGGTTGAGGTTGAAAGCATGGGCGGTACGCCAAAGTAAGTAGACCGAAATCCATCAATATCTATTACTAATCATCCACCTTGAGATATCTATCCAGAACATCTCGCTGGTATTAAGTTGCGAGTCCCACCCATAGTGTAAACTCAATGCAACAGACAACTGCATTAAAAGAACTTTGCGTAAAGTAAACAATCCTTGCACCCGCGGGCACAAGCACCGTTGTTTTCCCCCTTGTGGCAACAGCACATCCCCTAGACTCATGTTTCTGTCACTCAAGCTAGTCATCGAGGGGCATGAACCCACAATCGAGCATAACGTTCCCTCTTGGAGTCACTACTTACTACTCGGCCAAAGCAATAAATAACAACGGAGAACATGCAAGAATTACTTATGAACTAAAATATAAAAGAGGTGAATCAAATATATTACTCAAGATCAAACTGAACATAATCTCATAATCCATCGGATCCCAGCAAACTCAACATAGCAACAGCATAAGGATTACATAGGTGCCTCGATCATGTAGGGCAGCTCACGAGGACTAATTAGTGAAGCACAAGAACGGGAGGAGAACATCACATAGCTACTGGTCATGGACTCATGGTCCAAGGGAGACTACTCACGAGTCATCCGGGAGGCGTCCATGGCGGTGGAGAAGCTCCCGGTGGTGATCCTCCCCTCCGGCAGGGTGCCGGGAAGAGTTCTCCTGGTGCTCCCGATCTTGGAAGCGGCGGCGGCGGCGGAACAGAGATGGGATCGCGAAAAGAGTTCCTGTTCTGAGGGTTTCGGAGGACGCTTTAAATATATGCCAAAGGGGGGCATCGGGGAAGCTTCGGGGGGCCCAGGCGCCCCCCCGGCGCGGCCCAGGGGGGGGCGCCGCCAGGGCGCCTGGAGCCCTGGTGCCCCCCCCCCCCCGGTTGTCCTTCGGACGCCCGGTAGTTTCCGAAACGCTGATTTTTTATATAATTTTTCTGGATTTTTCCTGGCAGTTCTCGTAACGTGAAAACCTGAAATACAAAAACAGCCGAAAACAGAAACTGGCACTGGGGTGCACTGGATTAGTAAGTTAGTCCAAATATGATCAAAAGTGTATGGAAGTGTATGAATATCATAGCAATATCACCCAAAAGTGGCATGGAGCAAGCAGAAATTATAGATACGTTTTGGACGTATCAACATCCCCAAGCTTAATTCCTGCTCGTCCTCGAGTAGGTAAATGATAACAAGAATAATTTCTGTGGTGACATGCTATTAACCATATAGGACTTTTTCATAGTCATATGACAAAAGCTTACTGAGACAATGATTCTAAAGTAATTAAGTTGCCTCATGAGAAAATCACAAATGACTGAAAGTTTTACAATATGAAACTGAAACATCAAAAAGATTTGCAATGAACATGATGTGCAGATATGATAAAGTGATATCTAGCTTGCCCCCTTTAGTGATGCAAAACATAAATGCAGGGGCACCTTCAAGGTTTAAGTGATGACTAGATACAAAGATTTCAGAATAAACGATATCACAATCATGCAAAAGACAATGCTACTTTGGGACAATGCACATTACACTCAGAATGACAATCATGCTCTCAGTAGTTGGTGCTTTAACATAAAAGTAAAAGAATGGTTAAGTGCTAGAGCTTTTTACTTGAAAACATGGAAGCAATTTTGTCAACGGTAGTAGTACTTCATATGTGTGATGCATAAGACATCCTATAAGTTGCAAGCCTCATGCATCGTATACCAATAGTGCTCGCTCCTTGTCCTAATTAGCTCGGATTTCCATGGGTTATCATTGCATTACATATGTTTCAACCTAGTGTCACAAAGGGGTACCTCTATGCCACTTGTACAAAGGTCCAAGGAGATAGATCGCATTTGATTTCTCGTTTTTGATAGATCTCAACTTGAGGACATCCATACCGGGACAACATAGAAAATAGATGATGGACTCCTCTTAAATGCATAAGCATATTCTCATAAGAGATTGAGGATTAAGGTCCAAGCTAAAACTTCCACCATGATGCATGGCTTTGGTTGGCGGCCCAATGTTCTTCTCTAACAATATGCATATTCTTTCAACCCACGGCAAATCACCCTTACTTCAGACAAGACGAACATGCATAGCAACTCACATGATATTCAACAAAAGTGTGACAGTTGATGGCGTCCCCAGAAACATGGTTACCGCTCAGCAAGCAACTTATAAGAAATAAGATACATAGGCAACATATTCTTTACCACAATAGTTTTTAAGCTACTTTCCCATGAGCTATGTATTGCAAGTTAGTTTGCTTAGTACAGGTGGATGTTAGCAAAAGACTGGGAGCGACCAACTAAGAGAGCAATGATGGTCATAATCATGCAGAGCGACAAAGCAATATTAAAAGAACTTTGCGTAAAGTAAACAATCCTTGCACCCGCGGGCACAAGCACCGTTGTTTTCCCCCTTGTGGCAACAACACATCCCCTAGACTCATGTTTCTGTCACTCAAGCTAGTCATCGAGGGGCATGAACCCACAATCAAGCATAACGTTCCCTCTTGGAGTCACTTCCTACTACTCGGCCAAAGCAATAAATAACAACGGAGAACATGCAAGAATTACTTTTGAACATAAATATAAAAGAGGTGAATCAAATATATTACTCAAGATCAATCTGAACATAATCTCATAATCCATCGGATCCCAGCAAACTCAACATAGCAACAGCATAAGGATTACATAGGTGCCTCGATCATGTAGGGCAGCTCACGAGGACTAATTAGTGAAGCACAAGAACGGGAGGAGAACATCACATAGCTACTGGTCATGGACTCATGGTCCAAGGGAGACTACTCACGAGTCATCCGGGAGGCGTCCATGGTGGTGGAGAAGCTCCCGGTGGTGATCCTCCCCTCCGGTAGGGTGCCGGGAAGAGTTCTCCTGGTGCTCCCGATCTTGGAAGCGGCGGCGGCGGCGGAACAGAGATGGGATCGCGAAAAGAAGTCCTGTTTCGAGGGTTACGGGGAACCCTTTAAATATATGACAAAGTAGGGCACCGGGGGGCTCTCGGGGGGCCGAGGCGCCCCCCCGGCGCGGCCCAGGGGGGGGGCGCGCCCACAGGGCGCCTGGAGCCCCTTGATGTGGGTAGTGACTCCAAGAGGGGACGTTATGCTCGATTGTGGGTTCATGCCCCTTGATGACTAGCTTGAGTGACAGAAACATGAGTCTAGGGGATGTGTTGTTGCCACAAGGGGGAAAACAACGGTGCTTGTGCCCGCGGGTGCAAGGATTGTTTACTTTACGCAAAGTTCTTTTAATGCAGTTGTCTGTTGCATTGAGTTTACACTATGGGTGGGACTCGCAACTTAATACCAGCGAGATGTTGTGGATAGATATCTCAAGGTGGATGATTAGTAGTAGATATTGATGGATTTCGGTCTACTTACTTTGGCGTACCGCCCATGCTTTGAACCTCAACCTTTCTTGCAATGTAATCAGCATTGGTTTGCGTTCGTGGTCCTGTCAATTGCCCAGCTGTAATTTGTTTACCTCACATAGCTGTTTTATCGTCTTTTGGGAGAGAGACATCACTAGTGAACATCATGAGACTCCGGTCCATATTACCACCATTGATCACATCCGCTATTTACTTTCCGTTATTATTTACTATTGCAAAACACTATCTATCACTACTATCATTGCTTTTAATCCTTTGTGAACTACAAGGCCGGAGGGATTGACAACCTCTCTGTACTCTTTGGGAGCAAAGTTATTTGTATCTGTGTGCAGGTCCACGTTGATTGCTACTATCTGGCGCCGTAGCAGTTGACACCTACTTGTTGAACCTAGGAGTCTCTGGGGATTCGATCCTTGGCATCTTTGCTAAGGGAAAACACTTCTACAATACTGCATCTTACACCTTCCACTTGGGGTAACCAGCGAGGTGTTCGAGGCCCATCAAGGAGTATTTTCTGGCGCCGTTGCCGGGGACTCCACTCTTCAGGATAGGGGAGTTGCACGCTATCTTTTACCTTTGCTTTTTAGTCTTGTTAGTTTACCTTTCAGTTTTTGCTTTATTACCTTTTATCAAAAATCACAAAAATAGTTATCTCGTTCTTTAGTTGTCATTATGTCAGGTCCTTTTGTCTTTGATGAGGCAGAAGTTCTCACCTTTAAACAAAGAGGTGGGGAAAGTTTGAAAGATGCTTGGTATAGAATTAATGATTCACAAAAAAGAGCCACCAAGAAGCAACCTACTACTATCTTACTTAGAAATTTTTATGTTGGAATTACTTCTTGGAATAGGTTTATTCTAGATACTGCTATCAATGGGAATTTCCTAGAGGCCCCAGTTTGGGAGTCTCTTAGTATTATTGAAAATCTTGTTGGGAATCTCCCCGTTGTTGGCATTCGAGAGGACATCACCCTAGCTCACATTATGAAAAAACTTGAAAGGATAGAGCTAGAGATGCCAAGCATTAATAAGATGAATGAGTTGGATCGCAAGATCCAAGGGAATTTGAATAGACTTGATAGCTCCATGCATAAATTTTTTAAAATTTTGGAGACCGTCAAATTCCATGACTTGGACTCTTCTAGGATAAACAAGATTGAGGAAATATTTGATACCTTAGGAACTACCTTCTCCTCGATCAAAACCAAAAAGGTAGAAACTCCGGCAAAGAGGGAGCCTAAGTTCGTTCACGTTCCAAAGGCTCCCCGTTCTAAAAGTAATCCACCTATTGCCAAAGGGGTTGAAACTGTAAAGACTTTGGAAGAAACACCTCTATGTGATGAATTTATAAATGAATCTTCCCTTGACTTTTATCCTTTTGGTATTCTACCTAGAAGTATCTCTATGAGGCCTTTGTTTGAGAGTCCTCTTAAGACTAGTTGTATTATTGAAGAGCTTTTTGATGATCTTGATGATGGTTCAATTGATACAACTTGATCTATGCATTATGTCTAGCTTAAAGGCATAAAAGAAAGCGCTTTTGGGAGGCAGCCCACATGAATAAATTTTTGCTTTTGTTGTGTCTTGATGTTGTTTACTGCTGTAGCATCATCATTGTATCTTTGCTTTTCATATTTGTGCCAAGTATAGCCTCTGATTGCTAGAAAGTTCAAAAGTTGTGAGGTGCTGTCCAGGAAACAGATTCTGTCCTTGGATAGACAAATTCGTATAAAATCACCAGATCATCTTTTTGGTCTGAATTTTTCGACAGCGTTCTCTATATAATTGTCTTTCGTGCGTCTGTTCTGAGTTTTTTGATTTGAGTTGCAGAAGTATCCCGAACAGATCAATTACTACCTGCTGTTCTATTTTTCACAGATTCTGTCCTGTTTTGCCTCTCCTTCACTTTGCAAATCAAGAACTTGCTTTTTCTTTGCAAAAACCTTTTGGCAATCTTGAGAAACAGTAGAACTTTAAGAATATCTTTATTTCCAGCAAGGTATAATTATTTTATTAAGGGTACTAACCTCGCTAATCAGATTATGATGAGTTATGTATGAAGGGAGTTTTCAAGTGTGCGAGGGAAAGTGATAAAAAGATTCAGGAGTGTCAAGCGCTCAAGCTTGGGGATGCCCCCGTGCACCCCCAAGAAATATTCAAGGAGACTCAAGCGTCTAAGCTTGGGGATGCCCCCATGCATCCCCTTCTCCATCAACATTATCAGTTCGTCTTTCGTTCCACTATATTTTTATCACTTCATGTGTTATGTGCTATGCTTGGAGCGTCTTGCTTTTAGTTTTCTTTTTAGTTTTTCATAACGAGTCGGAACTCAGAATTCTTTATGTGGGGGAGAAACACGCTCCACTTCTACCTAGAACATAACATAGAATTTTCATGTCTATCTTTGCTGTGTGTGTTCTTTGACTTTTAATAGCTACTATCATGGCCTGCTCTTAGTATTCATGCTTATCTTTTCAAAGAGCTTTTGTCTAGTTGGTTGCTTGAACTCTCTTTAATTATCATGCTCACCTTATTAAGAGAGTTTGCTTCCGTTGTATTGGTTAATGTGTCTATGATAAAGATGCTACTTGCATAATGGTGCTTAGTAGATCAGGTTTTCTTATGGTTAATCTCAAATAGCTGGGGGGTTCCCAATGTGTTATTGGAGTACCAACATGATTTGTTTGCCTATGATGTGGTATGTTTTAGTAATATCTTCCTTCAAGAATTTATTTTGATTGACTTGGCGTATGCTCACGCATATTTAAGACTGTAAAGAAAGTCTGTCAAGCCTTGATGATCTTTTATTTCTGAGTAGCGATATAACTACCATGACTGATTCAATATTGCTTTGTCTCTCTGCATGATTATGACCGTCATTGCTCTCTTAGTTGGTCGCTCTCAGTCTTTTTGCTAACCTCCACCTGTACTACAAACTAACTTTGCAATATATAGCTCATG
Organism: Secale cereale; assembly: GCA_902687465.1. Taxonomy (NCBI): domain Eukaryota; kingdom Viridiplantae; phylum Streptophyta; class Magnoliopsida; order Poales; family Poaceae; genus Secale; species Secale cereale. The sequence continues at coordinate 109,686,597 of LR738715.1, read as the reverse complement.
GGAAAGTAGCTTAAAAACTATTGTGGTAAAGAATATGTTGCTTATGTATCTTATTTCTTATAAGTTGCTTGCTGAGCGGTAACCATGTTTCTGGGGACGCCATCAACTGTCACACTTTTGTTGAATATCATGTGAGTTGCTATGCATGTTCGTCTTGTCTGAAGTAAGGGTGATTTGCCGTGGGTTGAATGAATATGCATATTGTTAGAGAAGAACATTGGGCCGCCAACCAAAGCCATGTATCATGGTGGAAGTTTTAGCTTGGACGTTAATCATCAATCTCTTATGAGAATATGCTTATGCATTAAAGAGGAGTTCATCATCTATTTTCTATGTTGTCCCGGTATGGATGTCCTCAAGTTGAGATCTATCAAAAACGAGAAATCAAATGCGATTTATCTCCTCGGACCTTTGTACAGGTGGCATAGAGGTACCCCTTTGTGATACTTGGTTGAAACATATGTAATGCAATGATAACCCATGGAGATCCGAGCTAATTAGGACAAGGTGCGAGCACTATTGGTATACGATGCATGAGGCTTGCAACTTATAGGATGTCTTATACATGACACATATGAAGTACTACTACCGTTGACAAAATTGCTTCTATGTTTTCAAAATAAAAAGCTCTAGCACTTAACCTTTCTTTTACTTTTATGTTGAAGCACCAACTACTGAGAGCATGATTGTCATTCTGAGTGTAATGTGCATTGTCCCAAAGTAGCATTGTCTTTTGCATGATTGTGATATCGTTTATTCTGAAATGATTATATCTAGTCATCACTTAAACCTTGAAGGTGCCCCTGCATTTATGTTTTGCATCACTAAAGGGGGCAAGCTAGATATCACTTTATCATATTTACACATCATGTTCATTGCAAATCTTTTTGATGTTTTAGTTTCATGTTGTAAAACTTTCAGTCATTTGTGATTTTCTCATGAGGCAACTTAATTACTATAGAATCATTGTCTCAGTAAGCTTTTGTCATATGACTATGAAAAAGTTCTATATGGTTAATAGAATGTCACCACAGAAATTATTCTTGTTATCATTTACCTACTCGAGGACGAGCAGGAATTAAGCTTGGGGATGTTGATACGTCCAAAACGTATCTATAATTTCTGCTTGCTCCATGCCACTTTTGGGTGATATTGCTATGATATTCATACACTTCCATACACTTTTGATCATATTTGGACTAACTTACTAATCCAGTGCACCCCAGTGCCAGTTTCTGTTTTCGGCTGTTTTTGTATTTCAGGTTTTCACGTTACGAGAACTGCCCAGAAAAATCCAGAAAAATTATATAAAAAATCAGCGTTTCGGAAACAACCTTGCGTCCGAAGGACAGCCGGGGGGGGGGGGCACCAGGGCTCTAGGCGCCCTGGCGGCGCGCCCCCCCTGGGCCGCGCCGGGGGGCGCCTGGGCCCCCCGAAGCTTCCCCGATGCCCCCCTTTGGCATATATTTAAAGCGTCCTCCGAAACCCTCAGAACAGGAACTCTTTTCGTGATCCCATCTCTGTTCCGCCGCCGCCGCCGCTTCCAAGATCGAGAGCACCAGGAGAACTCTTCCCGGCACCCTACCGGAGGGGAGGATCACCACCGGGAGCTTCTCCACCACCATGGACGCCTCCCGGATGACTCGTGAGTAGTCTCCCTTGGACCATGAGTCCATGACCAGTAGCTATGTGATGTTCTCCTCCCGTTCTTGTGCTTCACTAATTAGTCCTCGTGAGCTGCCCTACATGATCGAGGCACCTATGTAATCCTTATGCTGTTGCTATGTTGAGTTTGCTGGGATCCGATGGATTATGAGATTATGTTCAGATTGATCTTGAGTAATATATTTGATTCACCTCTTTTATATTTTTGTTCATAAGTAATTCTTGCATGTTCTCCGTTGTTATTTATTGCTTTGGCCCCAAGTAGTAGGTAGTGACTCCAAGAGGGAACGTTATGCTCGATTGTGGGTTCATGCCCCTCAATGACTAGCTTGAGTGACAGAAACATGAGTCTAGGGGATGTGCTGTTGCCACAAGGGGGAAAACAACGGTGCTTGTGCCCGCGGGTGCAAGGATTGTTTACTTTACGCAAAGTTCTTTTAATGCAGTTGTCTGTTGCATTGAGTTTACACTATGGGTGGGACTCGCAACTTAATACCAGCGAGATGTTCTGGATAGATATCTCAAGGTGGATGATTAGTAGTAGATATTGATGGATTTCGGTCTACTTACTTTGGCGTACCGCCCATGCTTTGAACCTCAACCTTTCTTGCAATGTAATCAGCATTGGTTTGCGTTCGTGGTCCTGTCAATTGCCCAGCTGTAATTTGTTTACCTCACATAGCTGTTTTATCGTCTTTTGGGAGAGAGACATCACTAGTGAACATCATGAGACTCCGGTCCATATTACCACCATTGATCACATCCGTTATTTACTTTCCGTTAGTATTTACTATTGCAAAACATTATCTATCACTACTATCATTGCTTTTAATCCTTTGTGAACTACAAGGCCGGAGGGATTGACAACCTCTCTGTACTCGTTGGGAGCAAAGTTATTTGTATCTGTGTGCAGTTCCACGTTGATTGCTACTATCTGGCGCCGTAGCAGTTGACACCTACTTGTTGAACCTAGGAGTCTCTGGGGATTCGATCCTTGGCATCTTTGCTAAGGGAAAACACTTCTACAATACTGCATCTTACACCTTCCACTTGGGTTAACCAACGAGGGGTTCGAGGCCCATCAGCCGCCGCCGAAATCTCTTCTCTTTCCCGGTGGGGAACGACCTATCTAGCGTTGGTGGGCGGCGGGCAGCGCCGGGGATCGGCAGGCCGGCGGCCGAGCGCGCGGGGGGAGGGGAGCGAACCTGGATGGTTGACTTGCTTTTTCGCCTGACAACGTGGGCTAGTCGTGTTTTCCCCTTGCGCCGGAGCCCCGAGTGCGCCGGGTTCGGCCTGCGGCCGCCGGGCAAAAAAATGGGCCGAGCCGTTAGATTTCAGCGTCTTGGGGGCGCGACTGAGGCGTTCTTTCGACGCCGGCGCCGAAAAAATCGCCCGGGGCCTGTTGGGGACGCAGCTGAAGATGCTCTAAGCATCCAATTGTATTTTGCATGTCCTTAGAATCCACTCTCAAAATATACAGAGCATAGCTCAGATGATTAGATTTCATATGGTGAAACCAACCCACTGGCGTTGAAGTCCTAGATCTGGGGATGGTGCTCGTATTTTTTTTAATTTATTTCAGCATTTTCGGTGATGTTCGTTTAGTAGGAGGAGTCGTTTTCGTTGACTATGAAATTACCCATCCGCGCTGATTTCGTCAATCGCAAAACGTTGTGCCAGCTTACTATCTCGAAGATGCTCATAAAGGTAGAGTCTACACTATACGCGTATATTTAAGCATTTGCATTTGTACGGTGTTTAAAAATAGTACTTTCTCCGTTTTCTAAATATTTGTCTTTTCTAGAGATTTCAACAAATGACTATATACAAAACAAAATGAGTGAATCTACACTTTAAAATATGCCTATTTATATCCGTATGTTGTAACCATTTAAAATGTCTAGAAAGACAAATATTTAGGAACGCAGGAAGTAACATACAGTTTGCCTTTGGACAAATTTTGAAAATAAAACGCAACACCGTCTCGCGGCTACACGATAATAAAAACGCAGCACCGTCTCTCTGTCCCGCTTTCCCGGCCCAGCAGCGCGAGCGCGGGGGATATCCGATAACCCCTCTCCCCTCCCTTCCCCACGCTCACCCGCCATGGCCCTCGCCACCGCCGCGGCCGCCGCGGCCATCTCCATCCACCCATTCCTCAGCCGCCCGGCCAGCGTCCTCCGCTGCGGCCGCCGCGTGCCGCCCCTCCTCCTCCTCCGCGCCACCTCCGCCTCCTCCGCCTCGGACTTCAACATCACCTTCGCGGAGCCCGCGCCCGCCCCGTCCAAGGCCTTGCGCGGCGGCCCGTCCGCGCAGCCGCTGGTGCCATGGATCGCGCGCGGGGCCGACGGCAAGCCATCCCTCCACACCTCGCCGCCGCCGGACGTCATTCAGGCCGTCGCCGCCGCGGAGGCCGAGGCCAAGAGGGCCGCCAAGAGGGGCCAGAGGCAGGGCCCCGCCGCCGACGCCCCCGTCGCCAGCGTCAGGGTCAGGGAGAAGAAGGCCGCCCCGACCGCGCCGCCCAAGTTCTCCAAGGCGGCCAGGCGGTTCTACAACGAGAACATCAAGGAGCACGAGCCGCAGCGCCTCGCCAAGGTCCTCGCCGCCGCAGGAGGTACCCGTCCTATTGTGCAGGCTTTTACCTAAGCGTGCTTAATTGAATTGAAATCGTAGCGGCATTATATGTCTGTCTTGATGCTGACTCGGTGGCTCTTCCTAGTGGCCTCAAGAAGGACCTGCGAGGAGCTCATCTTCCAAGGGAAGGTGACTGTCAATGGTTCTGTCTGCACTGCTCCCCAGGTATGGAATTTCAACCTGAAGTTCTGAGTGGGGAGGTGCTAGTTCATGTCTGCAAATATTTTAGCTCATGTCCGCATTTATGTAATGTCAATCTCACGACAGTTGTCTAGCTGCGGCGAAAAATAGCTCGTTTAGTTTAGCTAGCTTCTGGCATTGTACCACTGTAGTATGGAATTTGAAATGTGTTCATTTGTCCGCATCCCGATCATAATAAGTTCTTCTTTTGTAGACCAAAGTCGACATCTCTAAGGATTCTATCTATGTTAATGGCAACCGCATTTCCAAGAAGCTGCCTCCAAAGCTGTATTTTGCTGTGAACAAGCCAAAAGGGTTTGTATTTTTTTATTCCATACCATCGCAGTCTGCGGATCAGTAAAAAATCGCCTTTTGTATTCCAGCACAATACTTTTGTATAATAGAAAGGAAGCCATCAGACCTGATATGCCTAAATGTTATTTTTGATGTCCTGCAGGTACATTTGCCTAAATGTTATTTCTGATGTCCTGCAGGTACATTTGCTCATCTGGTGAAGAGAAGTCTGTTATCTCCTTATTGGATGACTATCTAAAAGGCTGGGTATGTTCTACTATAGGGCTTTTCATAGAATAGCAAACTTCATCATATTCATGGTGTGCTGCACCTTGTGTTTAAATATATCTATCTATCAACATATGCAGAACAAAATTCAACCAGGAGTACCAAAACCACGCTTGTTTACTGTAGGCCGTCTTGATGTTGCCACAACTGGTTTGATAATAGTTACAAATGATGGTAATCTTGTCGTATTTGCTAGAGAGTACTTAGGAATCAGCCATTTATCCATCCAAGGCGTAAGTTAATTGCTCTCCTTTCAGGTGAATTTGCCCAGAAAGTCTCACACCCTTCTTCAAACATAACAAAGGAGTAAGTTCGCCCTCCTCTGTATCCTTTGTAGACTGTAGTACTGCAATGCAGAACTAAATTGTAATCTATACTTGAAATACTGTAGATGCCATTCAAATTTCGTAGCAGACAAATTAGGATGTTGTTTTGGTACTGCCCTCATGTATCCATCATTAATCATGTGCAGTAAATGTGGCGAAGTACCATTGAAATGGCGCTTGTTTTAAGCTAAAATATTCTTCTCTAGCAAAGTGCTCATATAAATGTGCTCAAACGTGGTAAATGGACAATGAATAATGCACAGAAAACGACATTCATTATACTTTGATAATTTTGCAATTGTTCAATATTGCAGATATGTAGTAACTATAGATGGAGCAGTGCACAAGAAACACCTTGTAGCTATCAGTGGAGGAACAGTAATTGATGGTGTTAAGGTTGTACCTGATTTAGTAGAGCCACTGGATGCCCAAGCTGACACAAAAAGGACGCGACTTAAAATAGTGGTAATTTTCCTTATACACATGCTCCATTCTATTGTATTTGATGCCTGTTTTCTAACTTCTGCATATGGTACAAAACCATGTACTCCCTCCGTCCCAAAATAAGTGACGCAAAAGTGACTTAATTTTGTACTAACTTTAGTACAAAGTTGAGTGACTTTTGCGTCACTTATTTTGGGACGGAGGGAGTATAATATAGGCATTCTGATTTTTTCAGTACAGCAAAGAATATATCCTAGCAATATTGTTCAGTACTTGTATGTTTGTGCCAGGTTGATTGTGCAAATCCAGGGCATTCTACCCTCTGTAAAGAAATATAAGAGCGTTTAGATCAGTAGCCTGTCACTTGCACATATGCTTGACTCAGGCAATTTTACATAAATTCAAAGGCATCATATTTAGTTAATCTACTCGCTGGCATTGATATTGTCGAGTTCTATTTCTGGCAGGTTCATGAAGGAAGAAACCATGAAGTTCGTGAACTTGTGCAGAATGCAGGATTAAAGGTTGTTTTGTGTGATAAATATATCCTTTTCAAAGTTTTCTTTGTATTTTATTGGTACATATCTTAGTATTTCTTGTTCTACAATAAATGTGACCTTCAGGAGAGTAACATCTGTCAGCTTGCTCTAGGATGGCGAGGCCTTGAGGTTGAATAGCATCAGTGAAGGTGGCAGGAATAATTCTAGAATAGCTAGTCAAAGGAACGAGTGGTTGTCCACAGCAGGACTTTAGGGTCTAGGAGACTATTCTTAATTCATCTTTGCTTCGTTCGACTCATATCCAATAGGCTGTGTTCCCTTTTATGAGTATTACCCCTGATCAGATGGCTTAAGAACTAAGCAATGCAAGCATAGAAGTATGAATTTATCACATAGCAACAAAAGATAATAGATGATGTGTTATAATAGCGCACATCTTGACAGCCAGATCTTGTTTTATCATTTCTATTTTTGATGTACTGCTGTAGAAGACAGTTGACCCTGTTTGTAATGGAAAACGGGCCGGAAAACCATACAAAAGTCAATTAATTAGAGGAAAAGCATGTAGAAGCCCCGCAATTATGCTTATTTGTGGTGTATAACTGTTGTGAAAACAGCTAATTTTTGTATCCCTGTTTTTGACAGGTCTATGCTTTGAAACGTGTTCGGATAGGCAGGTTCCGCCTCCCATCGGACCTGGGGTAATGTTGTTTAGCACATCAGTACATGTTCGGCATATACTTCCGTTTTTTGCAGAGTTTCAAAAGGTTTTTTCAAGTCTTTTTTTTTTTGCACCTTTCAAAACATCTGAAACAGCATGGCAACTGGTGTAAATGGTAAAATCAAATACTCCACGATTTTTTTTAGAAATATCAACTTGGAAAGGCTCGTGTATCAAAAAGGATCATGTGTGTCAAATCTGGCATGCCAGCAGTACTGCTGTAGTACCATCAAAATCAGTTCATTGGAGTTAATTGGCTCAACTGATAAAATCATTGTCTAGGGGCATGAGTTTTATTGTGCCTAACAAGTAAAACTAATTTGACAATCAACTCTTTTTTGTTTGACAATCTCTTCGTGTTCACAATGAGGCCGGCAATAGAACACTGGATATTAACCCTTTGTTGGATGTTACATGTACAGAATTGGGAAGATGGTTGAACTTAAAGAAGCTGACATCAAGGCACTAGATGGCAACAGCTAGTAGAGTGCGCGCCTGCGTCATGGGCTCCGTTTCTGACAGCGGTGTGGACTGATGAATAACATATACAGTGTACCTACAGTGGCGTAAGGCACGACTACTCTCCGCCTGAAAAGGCCCGTGATTCCGCTGCCATAGATGTCAAATAGGGGCCTGGATGGTCAAGTTCGACAGGCATGCCTTTGCTTTGAAGAACACATGAGTTGCTTGGCTGAAGAATCTACACGATCCTACGTGCGGCAGTGTTCGCTGGACTTTTGGGATATGTTCAGCTAGGCTAGCTAGTAGTAGAGTTGTTGATAGCGTCTACTCTTATGCTGCTCTACAGATTTATTATCTGTGGAAATGTAAATGCTGTTAGCCGAGTCATGATCTTTTTTAGCTTATTAGTCGAGTCATGAACTGGCATTACTTCCAACAGTTTTTACAACTTGTAACTTATATGCTTCCTCCGCAAAAGAAAAATATCTGTATACCTGATAATTATTTGTTTTTGAGAAATGCCTGATAATTACTTTTTTCCTAGTTGTAAAAAATACATTGCATTTTCCCTTTTTTTCAAACTGAGGGTAGCTCAAATGTTTAGGTTTCTTGTGTCGGAACTAGTCCATCAGGTTTACTACCTCCATCCTGGTTTATTGGCCCCCATTGTAATTTGTGCCAAATTTTGATCATAAATTGAACTAATAAAATATTTATGCATGTCACCAAAATTTATATCATTAAAAACTATGTTCAAATTCGAATCTAACAATATATTTTTTGTTGACATGCACAAACATTTTTGTCAGTTAAATCTTTGGTCAAGATTTAGCACGAATTATCAAGGGGGCCAATAAACGAGGAGGGAGGTAGTAAGTACTAGACTTGGCTTTTGTGCTTGTATATTTTTAATTTATTTCAGACTTTCCAGCGATGTTGAGTTCAATGGGTGGAGATGTTTTTATGGACTAGGAGGTGCATATGGTGACTTTGTCAACCTTAAGATGTGTATGCTGAGTGTCTTGAAAGGTGGTCATAGGGGTAGGTTAAGATGCTCATAGGGATATGGTGTACCGCCTGTGTTCATAAGAGTGAGAGGGCGTGTTTGGTTGCCTGCATTAGGTCCAACTAGCCCGCGCGGAAAGAATCTGGCCCGTTTAGTAGCCGGCATATACTATTGGGCCTGCATCACACGAAATTTAAAGCACCTGTGGGCCTATCTTGCTGGGAACGCTCAGATCGGCAGTTTCTCCAGAGCCAGGCTTGCTCGATGCACGTGGGCGGCGGGGACTGCACATGGCAGAGCCACGCTTGAGAAGCTGCGTTGCTTCCCGAAGCGCCGACAGTTATTATCCTCACCGCCCTTCACCACTTCCTATCCACTCTCCCTACTCGACGACGGCGATGGGGTGCAGCAGATCGGAGAAGAGCAAGGCGACCACGGGCCCCTTCACCGTCTGCCGCATCATCACCTCCGGCACGACAATGGCGGTAAGCACTTTTTTCACCTCATCACGTACTCATTCGCATTCGATTCGTGTTTAGGCTCGATCCGTGTTAGGGGAATGAGGAATCGAGGTAAATAGACACAACAATGATCATAACACTGTCATGAGTTCGTAGTACCGATGGATTTGAGGTTGCCGATCAAGATTGAATACAAAAGTAATGTGGATTTGGGGTAAATCTTACACGGTAGTTCTAGATCTTAGCCTCGGCTACCCTGGAGGCGTTTGGAGCGGCGGGTACCCTTGCCCTTGTTCTTCTCCTCGAGCTGCACGACCATCTCTTCTTCATTGCCGGAGTGCAGATCGATTGGCATGCCTCGGTGCCGGCTCCGGCACCCTTACAACCATAGCCACCGCAACTTCTTCTTCCACCTCCATCGCCCCCGCTTCTTGTTCCTCCTCCACCGCCACCACAACCCCTGTCATGAAGTACGATGCGGCACGATGGTCATGAGGAAGCATGTACTCTCTGTACTTGGCTCACCTTGACCTCTGTCGGGCGTCGCCGGAGTTGGCCTGGTTTATGGCTCAACATAGGATGTCGACTGACATAGCGCCCTTCGCTGGGTCAGGAATCAGCGTCTTCAACTTCTTCGGCGTCGCCTTCTTCAACATCGCGTCCGACTCTTTCTACATGTCTGTCATGCTGGTGAAGTTGGAGCGGACTTCAATGGTGTTCTGAAACTTGGTGCGGTCACCGAGGAAGAAAGCCCTCCATCAAATGCCCCAAGGGAAGGGGTTGGAGTTGCTGCTGGAGTCCGAGTGAGATGATGGGTAAGTAGTGACCGTGAGGATAGGTAAATAAAGGGGTTATGGACGATAGGTTTTAATGGCGATCACCATAGAAACGCATATCGACACGGACAACAAGGGCAAGGAGGTGGTGCCGCCCATGGAGGTTGGGCCGAACACGCTTGAGGAGGCGGCCACAAATGAGGACGTGGTGCCAGAGGCGCCCCCTAGCGGAAAGTGCCGTAACTATGACCAGTACCAGGAGGAGGGAGGTCCAACCCACTTCTGCAAGGTGATCCTTGTGAAGGAAATATGCCCTAGAGGCAATAATAAAGATGTTATTTGTATTTCCTTATATCATGATAAATGTCTTTTATTCATGCTAGAATTGTATAAACCGGAAACTTAGTACATGTGTGAAACATAGACAAAACAGTATGTCCCTAGTATGCCTCTACTAGACTAGCTCATTGATCAAAGATGGTTATGTTTCCTAGCCATAGACATGAGTTGTCATTTGATCAACGAGATCACATCAGATGTGATGGACAAGACCCATCTGTTAGCTTAGCACTATGATCGTTTAGTTTTACTGATATTGCTTTCTTCATGACTTATACATGTTCCTATGACTATGAGATTATGCAACTCCTGAATACCGGAGGAACACCTTGTGTGCTATCAAACGTCACAACGTAACTGGGTGATTATAAAGATGCTCTACAGGTGTTTCCGAAAGTGTTCGTGGTGTTGGCATAGATCAAGAATAGGATTTGTCACTCCGAGTGTCGGAGATGTATCTCTGGGCCCTCTCGGTAATACACATCATAATAAGCCTTGCAAGCAGATGACTAATGAGTTAGTCACAAGATGATGTATTACAGAACGAGTAAAGAGACTTGCCGGTAATGAGATTGAACTAGGTATTGAGATACCGACGATCGAATCTCTGGCAAGTAACATACCGTTGACAAAAGGAACAACGTATGTTGTTATGCGGTTTGACTGATAAAGATCTTCGTAGAATATGTAGGAGCCAATATAAGCATATTTGTTCCGCTATTGGTTATTCACTGGAGATGAGTCTCGGTCATGTCTACATAGTTCTCGAATCCATAGGGTCCGCACGCTTAACGTTTCATGACGATCGATATTATGAGTTTATGAGTTTTGATGTACCGAAGGTAGTTCGGAGTCCCGGATGAGATCACGGACCTGACGAGGAGTCTCGGAATGTCCGAGACGTAAAGATTGATATATTGGACGACTATATTCGGACACCGAAAGTGTTTCGGATTAAACCGGAGTGCCGGAGGGGTACCGGTACCCCCCGGGGGAACTAATGGGCCACTTGGGCCCTTAGTGGAGAGAGAGAGGGCCGGCCAGGGTTGGGCCGCGCGCCCCTCCCCCTTGGTCCGAATTGGACAAGGAGAGGAGGGGGCGGTGCCCCCTTCCTTCTCCCTCTCCCTCTCCTTCCTTCCCCCTCTCCCTCTTGGTGGACTCCTACTAGGAATAGGATTCCTATTCCTAGTAGGAGTGGCCCTCCTAGGGCGCGCCATAGGGGCCGGCCGGCCTCCTCCCCTTGCTCCTTTATATACGGGGGCAGGGGGCACCTCTAGAGACAGAAGTTGATCAAGTTGATCTCTCCCAACCGTGTGCGGTGCCCCCTCCATAGAAACACACCTCAGTCATATCGTTGCAGTGCTTAGGCGAAGCCCTGCACCGGTAGCTTCATCATCTCCGTCACCACGCCGTTGTGCTGACGAAACTCTCCCGCGAAGTTCTACTGGTTCAAGAGCTCGTGGGACATCATCAAGCTGAACGTGTGCTGAACGCGGAGGCTCCGTACGTTCCGTGCTTGATGATACGTCCATTTTGCATCGTGCTTATATGTTGATATTTATCGCATTATGGGCTGTTCTTACATGTTTTGTCACAATACTTATGCCTTTTCTCTCTTACTTTACAAGGTTTACATGAAGAGGGAGAATGACGGCAGCTGGAATTCTGGGCTGGAAAAGGAGCAAACTCTGGAAACCTATTCCGCACAACTCCAAAAGCCCTGAAACTCAACAGAACGTCGTTTCAGAAAATATAAAAAATATCTGGCGAAAGAAGTCCACGAGGGGGGCCACCGGCTGCCCATGAGGGTGGGGGGCGCGCCCCCCTTCCCAGGGCGCGCCCCCCTGCCTCGTGGGCCAGCCGGAAGGCCCCCGATGCCCATCTTCTCCTATATGAGGTGTTTTGACATGGAAAAAGTCAGGAGGAGGCTTTCGGGACCAGACACCGCCGTCTTCAGGCGGAACCGAGGCAGAAACCAATCTAGGGCTCCGACAGAGCCGTTCTGCCGGGGACACTTCCCTCCGGGAGGGGGAAATCGTCACCGCCGTCATCACCAACAACTCTCCCATCTTGGGGAGGGCTATCTTCATCAACATCTTCACCAGCACCATCTCCTCTCAAACCCTAGTTCATCTCTTGTATCCAATCTTTGTACCCAAACCTCAGATTGGTACCTGTGGGTTGCTAGTAGTGTTGATTACTCCTTGTAGTTGATGCTAGTTGGTTTATTTGGTGGAAGATCATATGTTCAGATCCATTATGCATATTAATACCCCTCTGATCATGAACAATATTATGTCTTGTGAGTAGTTACTTTTGTTCCTGGGGACATGGGAAAAGTCTTGCTATTAGTAGTCATGTGAATTTGGTTTTCGTTCGATATTTTGATGAGATGTATGTTCTCCCTCCTCTAGTGGTGTCATGTGAACGTCGACTACATGACACTTCACCATTACTTGGGCCTAGAGGAAGGCACTGGTAAGTAATAAGTAGATGATGGGTTGCTAGAGTGACATAAGCTTAAACCCTAGTTTATGCGTTGCTTCGTAAGGGGCTGATTTGGATCCATATGTTTCAGGCTATGGTTAGGTTTACCTTAATACTTCTTTTGTAGTTGCGGATGATTGCATTAGAGGTTAATCATAAGTGGGAGGCTTGTCCAAGTAAGGGCAGCACCCAAGCACCGGTCCACCCACATACCAAATTATCAAAGTACCGAACGCGAATCAGATGATCGTGATGAAAACTAGCTTGACGATAATTACCATGTGTCCTCGGGAGCGCTTTCCTTTATATAAGAGTTTGTCCAGGCTTGTCCTTTGCTACAAAAAGGATTGGGCCACCTTGCTGCACCTTATTTACTTTTACTTTTGTCACTTGCTACCAATTACCTTCTCACAAAACTATCTGTTACCTATAATTTCAGTGCTTGCAGAAAATACCTTACCGAAAACTGCCTATCATTTCCTTCTGCTCCTCGTTGGGTTCGACACTCTTACTTATAGAAAGGACTACGATAGATCCCCTACACTTGTGGGTCATCAAGACTCTTTTCTGGCGCCGTTGCCGGGGAGTGAAGCGCCTTGGTAAGGAAAAATTTATATAGTGTGCTGAAATTTATTGTCACTTGTTACTATGGCTCAAAATCCTTTGAGGGGTTTGTTCGGGGTATCTTCACCCCGAACAGAAGATCAAAGAGTTGCTCCTCAACCTACCGCACCTATTAAAAATGTTTGCTTTGAGATTCCTTCGGGTATGATAGAGAAATTGCTTGAAAACCCTTTTACAGGAGATGGAACGTTGCATCCCGATTTACATCTAATCTATGTGGATGAAGTTTGTGGATTATTTAAGCTTGCAGGTATGCCCGAGGATGTTATCAAGAAGAAGGTCTTCCCTTTATATTTGAAGGGAGATGCATTGACATGGTTTAGGCTATGCGATGATATGGTGTAATGCCCAGTATGTGACTTTGTCTCCCACATGTCGGGGCACGACTTAAAGACATAATCACATACTAGAATGATCTCAAGTATGGTATCTTTGCACGACTCATGTAAAAGAAGGGATGAAAATGTAAAAGAGTAGTTGGCTTACACTCGCCACGTCACACAATGTAATAATTAACATACATCATCCGAATAACATCAGAGTCCGACTACGGACGAAAAACCAAATGAAAGATACCATAAATAAAGCAACACAAGGTCCCGATCATCCTAGTAAGAGCCCTACTGATCCACGGGATAAGACACGTAGTAACGTCCACGCTCTTCATCGAACTCCCAATACAGCTCTGAACCACCACCTGTGTAGTTCTCTACGGTACCTGCAACTGGTGTTGTGTAGAATCTGTGAGCCACGGAGGACTCAGCAATCCCGTTTCCGGGTAGCAATACTATCAAAGCCTTAGGTGTGGGAAAGGCTTAAAACAAGGTTGCAACAACACTAGCACTAGCTTACGAGTTTAGAGCGAGAAGAGAACAAGTGCCAACGATCGCCAAGTCGATCACGAAGTGATCCTAACTACTCACGATCAAACATAACCCCATCGTGTTCACATCCTGAACCCCTTCGGAAAGAGACCATCACGGTTACTCACGCTGGTAGTGTATTATGAACATGGTGTCAAGTTATCTACAACCAGATATTAACAAATTCCCATCTGCCACATAACCGCGGGCACGGCTTTCGAAAGATCAAACCCTGCAGGGGTGTCCCAACTTAGCCCATCACAAGCTCACGATCTGCGGAGTCGCAACTCCAAGGTGGGAAGACCCGAGTATTCTCGGAATCCCGTGCTCAAGATATTCCGACAAAGGTAAAACTAATCCTGCAAGACCTCCCGGCACGCCGACACCTTGACAGTAGCCGCGCGTATCTAGTCTCAGGCCACGACCGGATGGGACATCCTACAGGTGTATACCAGCACTTGAGTTTCCTCGAGGTGGCCCCGCAGGCTGCCCAGTTTGGACCAACACTCATGAGGAGCACTGACCCGGGTTGTTAATTAAGAACTCGGGTTTGCAACGCCCTATGCAAGTTTTAGTTATTAGGCAAATGTACAACCAATGTTGGGCCTTGCTGGAAAAGCTTTAGCACTAAGCGGGTTATCGAAGGGGCCCATAAACCCCAACCGTGTTAGGGACGCAAAATCAAGGAACATAACACCGGTTTAACGGTTCCTAGGGAGGCATGAGTGGAATAAAACACCAAGCAAGAGGCTTAGCCTTCCACCCATTACCGATATATAGATGGTTTAGTTTAACAGTTTATATATTGTGATATCCCAACAAAAACTTCATCACGAAGCAAGAATCTTCAAATCTTCACCTGCAACTAACAACGCTATAAGAGGGGCTGAGCGAGGCTTACGTAGCCAAACAACGGTTTGCTAGGTGGGTGGTTAGAGAGTTTCATGGCAACAATAGGAGGCTGACAAACAGACATAGGCATCGAGGCAATATCTAAAGAGCGAGACATCTAGCATAGGCAAAGATAGTAGTGATATTTGGGTATGGTCATCTTTCCTGTTGATTCCATGGAGGGATCGTAACCTTGCTCCTCAAACTCAGCCTCGGCAGGAACCTCGTACTCCGAATCGTCACCGGGCTCTAACCAACACAACAAGCAACACCGGAACAACAATCAATCAACATGCAATGCTCAACCACATGATGAACAAGGACAAGAGTAGATATGATGCATGGCCTAGGGTCACAAAAGTGCAATAACATCATAGCCAGATAAGATCTCTCACATGAAAGAAAACAAGCAAAAGATCAACTAACAAGTTTATGCAGGTTATTCAAACAAGCACCCAACAAGTTTAAAGGGGTTGGTTAACATGGCAAGGGTGCAACTAATATTACAGCAACATGCTAGCACATTTAAATGGGCTGGAAATAACAAACAACAATTTCCAGAAACCCCCATAATTAATTAAATGCATTTGGGACAGATCAGAAAAACTTCTGTTGTAAAGTTGTTAAACATGCAAAACAACAGCACCATAATTATCTACACATTTTCCACCCCAGAAGCATATAAAGTTTGTTAAATTTGGAGTTGTAGATATTTAGTTATGAATTTTACAAGTTTAGGCATATTTAAAACAAGAATAATTCAAACATCATTTAATATATTTTTAAACATGGCAACAAACAACATATTCATAATCTACATAAAATTCTAAGCACTTTTCATATACAACTTATAATCACCAGAAGAATATATCCACAGATATTAATTAGAGAAAGAAAATGCAGAAAAAGAAAAACAAAAGAAAAACAAGCGCAGGGGTCAAAGTTGACCCACGCCCACGCTAGCCAGAGCCACTGACAAGGGGGCCCAACAGCGTTGAGATGGCAACAACGGGTGTGCGAGAGGGTGGAGCGCACAGTGAGGCTGGCAGGTGGGGCCTGCGTGTCAGCCTCTCAGGAAAAATAAAAAGGGGGCCGAAACCACTGCCCCGCACGGATTCGAACACACGACCTGCTGCATAACTGACGGAGACACAAGCCACTGCGCTAGCGTTCGTTTCTTGACAGAATACAGAAGCGATGCAAGAAGAGGTAACTGAAGATGCAGAAGCGAGGGGAAAAGCAGGGCTTGTCAGAGCTGCTCGTTGGAGCTGCTCCGACGACCTAAGGGGACAGCGGAGTGGTGCGGTGCGCTCCTGGGGGAGTGCCGCATCCATTCGAAGCATACGCAACACCTAACAACCACTACTTCGCCGGCGGCGAGCACATGTCAGAACTGCGGCGGCGGAGCTCTACGCGACAGCAAGGCCTAGACTGGGTCGGCGACGAGCGGCGGGCGTGCTGAAAGGTGCGGCGGAGCTGCTGCGACTAGCTGTGGGTCCAGAGCGGCGAAGCGCCGGCCTACGCGACTAACTGAAGCGCGCGACAGAAAAAATTCAGAAAGAGGGGGCACCGAGAGCACGACAACGGCATGGCTACGGCGACGAGCACAAGGGGCTAACGGCGATGAGCAAAAGGCAAGGAGGAGTAGGGAGTACCTCCTTACCCTTGGACAGGAAGGAGTCGACGGAGACGCGCCGGAGAGGAGGACGGCGAGCTCTGAACCTTGGTGCAGTTCTATCCTGAGAAGAAGAGGAAGAAGAGGACGTCGTGGAACTTGTCCTCGGGCTCGGATCGATGTCGGAGCGGGCTCGGGGAAGACGCCGGGGTGCTTGGGACCGACGGAGAGGAAGCCGGCGACGCTCCTACGTCGGCGAGGGGACCTTGCTCGGGGCGGCCATGGCGACTGCAGGAAGGAGAGGAGTGTGTGGAGCTGCTGGCTGCGGCGGAGGAGAAAGGGGAAGGAGGAGCAACCCTAGGGCGCGGCTGCTGGCTTAAAAG
>LR738715.1:109627713-109669269 GCA_902687465.1 Secale cereale | reverse complement strand
GGAGAGGAGACAGCGCGACCTCGGCGTCCGTGAAGCTCACGGCGCGAGCACTCTGTCTCTGGAGCAGAGACGGAGGTAGACGGCGATGCGGGAGGTGTGAAGGAGATGGGGGGATGACATGCGGGCCCGGGTGCGAGGGGAGAGACGGCGCGACTGCGAGCGGCTCAGTCGGGCCTGCAGGGGAAGGGGTGGGCCGCGTAGTTGCTGTGGAGAAAGACTAGGCCTGGGGGAGGAGAAAGAGGAGGCCCAAGCCACTGATGCTCTGCTGATTCTTTTTCTTTTCCATTTATCTTCAGACAGAAAAGAAAAAGAAAAGCACATGCTTAAAGGAAAAGAGTTAGGGGAAAAAGAATATCCCCATGCTCCTTGATTTATGCCCTATTTAATAAAATTGGTTTGGACATTTTTAGAGGAAGAAAAATAAAAGGAGTTTGAATATGGTTCAAACTCTTGTCATTTTTGAACCCAACCAAATCAATTCCAAATAGGGTGAAATTAGGGAGAGAGGTTGTAGACATGGTGCAAGGTTTTTAGGAAAAGAAAGAACATTAATGGACTTGGCTAGGTGACTTGCGAAATTGATTAAAGAAGGGGAAGAAAAGAAGAGGAGGAAAAAGAAGAGGGAAAACAAAGGAGGGGGGGGGTCTAGGGTTTAACAAGCCAAGGCTAGAACCACACTCACAACATCACAAGGTGCCTCACTCACACACACAACAGAAGTAAACTAAGATGCCATGATGCCATGATGATGAAGCAATGCAAGGATGCAAAATAAAATAAATGACATGACAAGGCAAAAATAAAATGAGCTCAAATGACAAGGACCCCCAAGGATAAGGACAAGGATCAAATTGAGAAAGCTTTATTGCCATTGTAGGAAGTATCACATATGGGGTGTTACAAACTCTCCTACACTACAAAAAGATCTCGTCCCGAGATCTAGGACTGGAAGAAGGAAGGATACTCGGAATGGAGGTGATCTTCTCGTTCCCACGTAGCTTCTCGGTCCGTATGGTGTGACCACCTCACTTTCAAGAACTTGATGGACTTGTTGCGGGTTTTGCGCTCAGTTTCTTCAAGAATAGCAACAGGGTGCTCACGATAAGACAAGTCTTGTTGAAGATCAATCTCCTCGAACGGAATGGTGCGTTCAGGTGTCTTGAAGCACTTGCGGAGTTGAGACACGTGAAACACATCATGAACATTTGCAAAGTTGGAGGGAAGCTCGAGTTGGTAGGCTAGATCGCCTCTTTTGCCAAGAATCTTGAAAGGGCCCACGTATCTCGGAGCAAGCTTGCCTTTGGTACCGAACCTCTGGGTGCCTTTCATAGGAGAAACACGGAGATAGACATGATCTCCAATGTCGAAAGCCAAATCACGATGCTTGCTGTCATAGTAGCACTTTTGACGCGATTGCGCGGCTTTGAGATTCTCACGTATGACTGTGCACATTTCTTCGGCTTCTGAGATCAAATCATTGCCAAGAAGTTGACGTTCACCAGTCTCGGACCAGTTGAGAGGGGTACGACACTTTCTGTTGGAAATATGCCCTAGAGGCAATAATAAAATGGTTACTTATTATATTTCCTTGTTCATGATAATTGTCTGTCATTCATGCTTGAATTGTATTATCCGGAAACAGTGGTACATGTGTGAATACACAAACCACAACGTGTCCATGGTAAAGCCTCTAGTTACTAGCTCGTTGATCAACGGATGGTCACGGTTTCCTGACCATGGACATTGGATGTCATTGATAACGGGATCACATCATTAGGAGAATGATGTGATGGACAAGACCCAATCCTAAGCCTAGCACAAGATCGTGTAGTTCGTAATGCTAAAGCTTTTCCAATGTCAAGTATATTTTCCTTAGACCATGAGGTTGTGCAACTCCCAGATACCGTAGGAATACTTTGGGTGTGCCAAACGTCACAACGTAACTGGGTGGATATAAAGGTACGCAACGGGTATCTCCTAAAGTATCTGTTGGGTTGGCACAAACGAGACTGGGGTTTGTCACTCCGTATGACAGAGAGCTATCTCTGGGCCCACTCGGTAAGACATCATCATAATGAGCTCAATGTGACTAAGGATTTAGTCACGGGATGATGTATTACGTAACGAGTAAAGAGACTTGCCATGACAAGATTGAACAAGGTATCGGTATACTGACGATCGAATCTCGGGCAAGTACCGTACCGATAGACAAAGGGAATTGCATACGGGATTGAGTGAATCCTTGACATCATGGTTCATCCGATGAGATCATCGAGGAACACGTAGGAACCAACATGGGTATCCAGATCCCGCTGTTGGTTATTGACCGGAGAGTCATCTCGGTCATGTCTACGTGTCTCCCGAACCCGTAGGGTCTACACACTTAAGGTTCGGTGACGCTAGGGTTGTAGAGATATATGCACATGGTAACCCGAATGTTGTTCGGAGTCCCGGATGAGATCCCGGACGTCACGAGGAGTTCCGGAATGGTTCGGAGGTAAATAATTATATATAGGAAGTCCAGTTTCGGCCATCGGGATAGTTCCGGGGGTCACCGGTAGTGTACCGGGACCACCGGAAGGGTCCCAGGGGTCCACCAGGTGGGGCCACCCATCCCAGAGGGCCCCATGGGCCGTAGGGTGAGGGAAACCAGCCCATAGTGGGCTGGCGCACCCCCTTGGGCCTCCCCCCGCGCCTAGGGTTGGGAACCCTAGGGGTGGGGGGCGCGCCCCTTGCCTTGGGGGGCAAGCCTCCCCCTTGGCCGTCGCCCCCCTAGGAGATCCCATCTCCTAGGGCCGGCGCCCCCTTGGCCCCTATATATAGTGGGGGAGAGAGGGCAGCCACACCCTTGCTCCTGGCGCCTCCCTCCCCCCCGTTACACATCTCCCTCTCCCGCAGGTGCTTGGCGAAGCCCTGCAGAATTTATGTTGCATCCACCACCACGCCGTCGTGCTGCTGGATCTCCATCAACCTCTCCTCCCCCCTTGCTGGATCAAGAAGGAGGAGACGTCGCTGCACCGTACGTGTGTTGAACACGGAGGTGCCGTCCGTTCGGCGCTGGGATCATCGGTGATTTGGATCACGACGAGTACGACTCCATCATCCACGTTCTCTTGAACGCTTCCGCTCGCGATCTACAAAGGGTATGTAGATGCACTCCTTTCTCCTCGTTGCTAGATGACTCCTTAGATTGATCTTGGTGAAGCGTAGGAATTTTTTTGAATTCTGCTACGTTCCCCAACAGTGGCATCTGAGCTAGGTCTTTGCGTAGCATCTTGCACGAGTAGAGCACAAACAAGTTGTGGGCGTAGATTTGTTCAATTCTCTTGCCGCTACTAGTCCAATCTTGATTCGGCGGCATCGTGGGATGAAGCGGCCCGGACCGACCTTACACGTACGCTTACGTGAGACTGGTTCCACCGACTGGCATGCACTAGTTGCATAAGGTGGCTAGCGGGTGACTGTCTCTCCCACTTTAGTCGGATCAGATTCAATGAAAAGGGTCCTTATGAAGGGTAAATAGAAATTGACATATCACGTTGTGGTTTTGCCGTAGGTAAGAAACATTCTTGCTAGAAACCTATAGCAGCCACGTAAAACTTGCAAGAGCACGTCTAACTTGTTCTTGCAGCATGTGCTTTGTGATGTGATATGGCCAAAAAGATGTGATGAATAATATATGTGATGTATGAGATTGATCATGTTCTTGTAATAGGAATCACAACTTGCATGTCGATGAGAATGACAACCAACAGGAGCCATAGGAGTTGTCTTATTTATTGTATGACCTGCGTGTCACTAAATAACGCCATGTAATTACTTTACTTTATTGCTAAACGTTAGCCATAGTAGTAGAAGTAATATTTGGAGAGATGACTTCATGAAGACACGATGATGGAGATCATGATGATGGAGATCATGGTGTCATGCCGGTGACAAAGATGATCATGGAGCCCCGGAGATGAAGATCAAAGGAGCAAAATGATATTGGCCATATCATGTCACTTTATTTGATTGCATGTGATGTTTATCATGTTTATGCATCTTATTTGCTTAGAACGACGGTAGTAAATAAGATGATCTCTCACTAAAATTTCAAGAATTGTGTTCCCCCTAACTGTGCACTGTTGCTAAGGATCGTTGTTCCGAAGCACCACGTGATGATCGGGTGTGATAGGCTCTAACGTTCGCATACAACGGGTGTAAGCCAGATTTACACACACAATACACTTAGGGTTCACTTGACGAGCCTAGCATGTACAGACATGGCCTCGGAACACGGAAGACCAAAAGGTCGAACATGAGTTGTATAGAAGATATGATCAACATGAAGATGTTCATCGTTGATGACTAGTCCGTCTCACGTGATGATCGGACACGGCTTAGTCGATTCGGATCATGTTTCACTTAGATGACTAGAGAGATGTCTATCTGAGTGGGAGTTCATTAAATTTGATTAAATGAACTTAATTGTCATGAACTTAGTCTAAATTCTTTACAATATGTCTTGTAGATCAAATGGACCACGCTCATGTCACCCTCAACTTCAACGCGTTCCTAGAGAAATCCAAGCTGAAAGACGATGGTAGCAACTATACGGATTGGGTCCGTAACCTGAGGATCATCCTCATAGCTGCCAAGAAAACTTATGTCCTAGAAGCACCACTAGGTGACGCTCCCGCCCCGGCAAACCAAGATGTTATGAACGCTTGGCAGTCGCATTGTGATGATTACTCCCTGGTTCAGTGCGGCATGCTCCACAGCTTAGAATCGGGGCTCCAAAAGCGTTTTGAGCACCATGGAGCATATGAGATGTTCCAAGAGCTGAAAATAGTTTTCCAAGCTCATGCCCGAGTTGAGAGATATGACGTCTCCAACGCATTCTACAATTGTAAGATGGAGGAGAATAGTTCTGTTAGCGAGCACATACTCAAATTGTCTGGGTTGCACAATCGCTTGTCTCAGTTGGGAATGAATCTCCCAGACGAAGCGGTCGTTGGCAGAATCCTTCAGTCGCTCCCACCTAGCTACAAGAGCTTCGTGTTAAACTTCAATATGCAAGGGATGGAGAAGTCCATTCCCGAAGTGTATTCAATGCTGAAATCAGCGAAGGTGGAGATCAAGAAAGAGCATCAAGTGTTGATGGTGAATAAAACCACTAAGTTCAAGAAAGGCAAGGGTAAGAAGAACTTCAAGAAGGACGGCAAAGGAGTTGCCGCGCCCGGTAATCCAGTTGCCAGGAAGAAGCCAAAGAATGGACCCAAGCCTGAGACTGAGTGCTTTTATTGCAAGGGAACGGGTCACTGGAAGCGGAACTGCCCCAAATACTTAGCAGATAAGAAGGCCGGCAACGTCAAAGGTATATATGATATACATGTTATTGATGTGTACCTTACCAGCGCTCGTAGTAGCTCCTGGGTATTTGATACCGGTGCGGTTGCTCACATTTGTAACTCAAAGTAGGAGCTGCGGAATAAGCGGAGACTGGCGAAGGACGAGGTGACGATGTGCGTCGGGAATGGTTCCAAGGTCAATGTGATCGCCGTTGACACGTTGCCTCTACATCTACCCTCAGGATTAGTTTTAAACCTTAATAATTGTTATTTAGTACCAGCTTTGAGCATGAACATTGTATCTGAGTCTCGTTTAATACGAGATGGCTACTCATTTAAATCCGAGAATAATGGTTGTTCTATTTATATGAGAGATATGTTTTATGGTCATGCCCCGCTGGTCAATG
Source organism: Secale cereale (assembly GCA_902687465.1). Taxonomy (NCBI): domain Eukaryota; kingdom Viridiplantae; phylum Streptophyta; class Magnoliopsida; order Poales; family Poaceae; genus Secale; species Secale cereale. Next base: position 109,663,529 of record LR738715.1, on the reverse strand, counting down.
GTTTATTCTTGATGAATCTCGAACATGATGTTACACATATTCATAGTGTGAATGCCAAAAGATGTAAGGTTGATAATGTTAGTCCCACATACTTGTGGCATTGCCGCCTTGGTCATATTGGTGTCAAACGTATGAAGAAGCTCCATGCAGATGGACTTCTAGAGTCTCTTGATTATGAATCATTTGACACGTGCGAACCATGTCTCTTGGGCAAGATGTCCAAGACTCCGTTTTCCGGAACAATGGAGCGAGCGACCAACTTATTGGAAATCATACATACCGATGTATGCGGTCCAATGAGTGTTGAAGCTCGCGGAGGCTATCGTTATGTTCTCACCCTCACAGACGACTTAAGTAGATATGGGTATGTATACTTAATGAAACACAAGTCTGAAACCTTTGAAAAGTTCAAGGAATTTCAAAATGAGGTTGAGAATCAACGTGACAGAAAAATAAAGTTCTTACGATCGGATCGTGGGGGTGAATATTTAAGTCATGAATTTGGCACGCACCTAAGGAATTGTGGAATTGTTTCACAATTGACACCGCCCGGAACACCTCAGCGTAATGGTGTGTCCGAACGTCAAAATCGAACTCTTTTGGACATGGTGCGATCTATGATGTCTCTCACCGACTTACCGCTATCTTTTTGGGGTTATGCTTTAGAGACTACCGCATTCACTTTAAATAGGGCTCCGTCAAAATCCGTTGAGACGACACCGTATGAACTTTGGTTTGGCAAGAAACCTAAGCTGTCGTTTCTGAAAGTTTGGGGTTGCGATGCTTATGTCAAGAAACTTCAACCTAAAAAGCTCGAACCCAAATCGGAAAAATGCGTCTTCATAGGATACCCAAAGGAAACGATTGGGTACACCTTCTACCTCAGATCCGAAGGCAAGGTCTTCGTTGCCAAGAATGGATCCTTTCTGGAGAAAGAGTTTCTCTCGAAAGAAGTGAGTGGGAGGAAAGTAGAACTTGATGAGGTGACAGTCACCCCTTCTGAACCAGAAAGTAGCGCAACGCAGGAAATTGTTCCTGAGGTGCCTGCATCGACTAGGGAGGAAGTTAATGATGATGATCATGAAGATTCAGATCAAGTTACGACAGAACTTCGAAGGTCCACAAGGACACGTTCCGCATCAGAGTGGTACGACAACCCTGTCATGGAAATCATGTTGTTAGACAATGGTGAACCTTCGAACTATGAAGAAGCGATGGCGGGCCCGGATTCCAACAAATGGCTTGAAGCCATGAAATCCGAGATAGGATCCATGTATGAAAACAAAGTATGGACTTTGGTGGACTTGCCCGATGATCGGCATGCCATAGAAAATAAATGGATATTTAAGAAGAAGACTGACGCGGATGGTAATGTGACCATCTATAAGGCTCGGCTTGTCGCTAAAGGTTATCGACAAGTTCAAGGGATTGACTACAACGAGACTTTCTCTCCCGTAGCGCTGCTGAAGTCCGTCCGAATCATGTTAGCAATTGCCGCATTCTATGATTATGAGATATGGCAAATGGACGTCAAAACGGCATTCCTTAATGGCTTCCTGAAGGAAGAGCTGTATATGATGCAGCCGGAAGGTTTTGTCGATCCTGAGAATGCTAATAAGGTATGCAAGCTCCATTGCTCGATCTATGGGCTGGTGCAAGCATCTCGGAGTTGGAATATTCGCTTCAATGATGTGATCAAAGCATTTGGGTTTATACAGACTTGGGGAGAAGCCTGTATTTACAAGAAAGTGAGTGGGAGCTCTGTAGCATTTCTCATATTATATGTGGATGACATATTGCTGATGGGAAATGATGTAGAATTCTTGGAGAGCATAAAGGCCTACTTGAATAAGAGTTTTTCAATGAAGGACCTTGGAGAAGCTGCTTACATATTAGGCATCAAGATCTATAGAGATAGAGCGAGAAGCCTCATTGGTCTTTCACAAAGCACATACCTTGATAAGATATTGAAGAAGTTCAATATGGATCAGTCCAAGAAAGGGTTCTTGACTGTATTGCAAGGTATGAGATTGAGCACGGCTCAATCCCCGACCACGGTAGAAGATAGAGAAAAGATGAGTGTCATCCCCTATGCCCCAGCCATAGGTTCTATTATGTATGCCATGCTGTGTACCATACCTGATGTGAACCTTGCCATAAGTTTGGTAGGGAGGTACCAAAGTGATCCAGGTATGGAACAATGGACATCGGTCAATAACATCCTGAAGTACCTGAAAAGAACTAAGGATATGTTTCTCGTTTATGGAGGTGATGAAGAGCTCGTCGTAAAGGGTTACATCGATGCTAGCTTTGACACAGATCTGGATGACTCCAAGTCACAAACCAGATACGTGTATATTTTGAATGGTGGGGCAGTCAGCTGGTGCAGTTGCAAGCAGAGTGTCGTGGCGCATTCTACATGTGAAGCGGACTACATAGCTGCTTGCGAAGCAGCGCAGGAAGGAGTCTGGATGAAGGAGTACATCACCGACCTAGGAGTCATTCCAAGCGCGTCAAGCCCGATGACTCTCTTCTGTGACAACACTAGAGCTATTGCCATTGCCAAGGAGCCCAGGTTTCACAAGAAGACCAAGCACATCAAGCGCCGTTTCAACTCCATCTGGAATTATGCTCAAGATGGAGACATAGATATTTGTAAAGTGCATACGGATCTGAATGTCGCAGATCCGTTGACTAAACCTCTTCCACGAGCAAAACATGATCAACACCAGAACTCTATGGGTGTTCGATTCATCACAATGTAACTAGATTATTGACTCTAGTGCAAGTGGGAGACTGTTGGAAATATGCCCTAGAGGCAATAATAAAATGGTTATTATTATATTTCCTTGTTCATCATAATTGTCTGTCATTCATGCTTGAATTGTATTATCCGGAAATAGTGATACATGTGTGAATACACAGACCACAACGTGTCCCTGGTAAAGCCTCTAGTTACTAGCTCATTGATCAACAGATGGTCACGGTTTCCTGACCATGGACATTGGATGTCATTGATAACGGGATCACATCATTAGGAGAATGATGTGATGGACAAGACCCAATCCTAAGCCTAGCACAAGATCGTGTAGTTCGTAATGCTAAAGCTTTTCCAATGTCAAGTATATTTTCCTTAGACCATGAGGTTGTGCAACTCCCGGATACCGTAGGAATACTTTGGGTGTGCCAAACGTCACAACGTAACTGGGTGGCTATAAAGGTACGCAACGGGTATCTCCGAAAGTATCTGTTGGGTTGGCACGAACCGAGACTGGGATTTGTCACTCCGTATGACGGAGAGGTATCTCTGGGCCCACTCGGTAAGACATCATCATAATGAGCTCAATGTGACTAAGGAGTTAGTCACGGGATGATGTATTACGGAACGAGTAAAGAGACTTGCCATGACGAGATTGAACAAGGTATCGGTATACTGACGATCGAATCTCGGGCAAGTACTGTACCGATAGACAAAGGGAATTGCATACATGATTGAGTGAATCATTGACATCGTGGTTCATCCGATGAGATCATCGAGAAACACATAGGAACCAACATGGGTATCCAGATCCTGTTGTTGGTTATTGACCGGAGAGTCGTCTCGGTCATGTCTACGTGTCTCCCGAACCCGTAGGGTCTACACTCTTAAGGTTCGGTGACGCTAGGGTTGTAGAGATATATGCACATGGTAACCTGAATGTTGTTCGGAGTCCCAGATGAGATCCCGGACGTCACGAGGAGTTCCGGAATGGTCCGGAGGTAAAGAATTATATATAGGAAGTCCAATTTCGGCCATCGGGAGAGTTCCGGGGGTCACCCGTAGTGTACCGGGACCACCAGAATGGTCCCGGGGGTCCACCGGGTGGGGCCACCCATCCCGGAGGGCCCCATGGGCCGTAGGGGGAGGGGAACCAGCCCAAAGTGGGCTGGCGCACCCCCTTGGGCCTCCCCCTGCGCCTAGGGTTGGGAACCCTAGGGGTGGGGGGCGCCCCCTTGCCTTGGGGGGCAAGCCTCCCCTTGGCCGCCGCCCCCCTGGCCCCTATATATAGTGGGGGGGGGAGAGAGGGCAGCCGCACCCTTGCTCCTGGCGCCTCCCTCCCCCCTGTCACACATCTCCCGCCTCCCGCAGGTGCTTGGCGAAGCCCTGCAGAATTTCCGTTGCATCCACCACCACGCCGTCGTGCTACTGGATCTGCATTAACCTCTTCTCCCCCCTTGCTGGATCAAGAAGGAGGAGACGTCGCTGCACTGTACGTGTGTTGAACGCGGAGGTGCCGTCCGTTCAGCGCTGGGATCATCGGTGATTTCGATCACGACGAGTACGACTCCATCATCCACGTTCGCTTGAACGCTTCCGCTCGCGATCTACAAAGGGTATGTAGATGCACTCCTTTCTCCTCGTTGTTAGATGACTCCTTAGATTGATCTTGGTGAATCCTAGGAAATTTTTTTAATTCTGCTACGTTCTCCAACACTTTCTGCCATAGAGGATTTCAAAAGGAGCTTTGCCGGCACTTGCTTGGAAGCTGTTGTTGTAAGAGAATTCGGCAAACGGGAGACAATATGCCCACTTCATACCGAAAGAGATGACACAAGCTCTCAACATGTCTTCGAGGATCTGGTTCACTCTTTCGACTTGACCACTAGTCTGAGGGTGAAACGCAGTGCTAAAGGGAATTTTTGTGCCCATGGCTGACTGAAAGGAGTCCCAGAACTTGGATGTGAACAAACTTCCACGGTCTGAGGAGATGACTTGAGGAATGCCATGCAAAGAAACAATTCTTGATGTGTACAGCTCTGCCAGCTGAGCTGCGTTGATGGATTCTTTGACGGGAAGGAAGTGAGCTAGTTTAGTTAGCTTGTCAATCACTACAAATATAGCATCATTCCCGTTCTTGGACTTAGGAAACCCAGTGACAAAATCCATTTCAATGTGATCGAATTTCCACTCGGGAATAGGTAGAGGTTGAAGGAGACCGACTGGACGTTGATGCTCTGCCTTCAGTCTTCTGCAGACATCACATTCATTCATGAATTGGACAATCTCCCTTTTCATGCGCGTCCACCAATATGATTGCTTGAGGTCTTGGTACATCTTAGAAATTCCGGGATGAATCGAGAGGAGGGAGTCATGTGCTTCGTTCATTATGAGCTTCCTGAGATCACCCTTGGGAACCACAATTCTGTCCTCAAAGAACAAGGTGTCTTTCTCATCAACGCGATAACACTTGTATTTGAGAGTACCCTTAGCAATACCATGTTTCACTTTCTGCACCATAGCATCACTGAGCCGGGCCTCACAGATCTGATCTTCCAAGGTAGGAGCAACTTGAAGGTTTACAAGAAAGCCTTGCGGAACAACTTGGAGGTTGAGCTTCCTGAATGATTCACAAAGTTCAGGCTGGAACGGTTTGAGAAGGAGACTGTTGCAATATGCCTTTCTGCTCAAGGCATCTGCAATGACATTGGCCTTGCCAGGTGTGTACTCAATGCTTGGATCATACTCTTCGATCATCTCAACCCAACGAGTCTGGCGAAGGTTAAGGTTTGGCTATGTGAAGATGTACTTCAAGCTCTTGTGATCGGTGAAGATGTCCACTTTTCTGCCCAACAGAAGGTGTCTCCACGTGATCAAGGCATGTACAACTGCTGCTAGCTCGAGATCATGTGTGGGGTAATTCTTCTCATTTGGTTTCAATTCACGTGATGTGTATGCCACAATCTTATTGTCTTGCATGAGAACACCGCCAAGACCTTGAAATGAAGCATCACAAAAGACTTCAGAAGGCTTGGACTCTTCCGGAGGAGTAAGAACCAGAGCAGAAATGAGCTTCGCTTTGAGTGTTTTGAATGCTACATCACAACCAGGAGTCCAGGAGTACTTGACATTCTTCTGCAACAGGTTGGAAAGAGGCTTGGCAATCTTGGAGAAGTTCTCAACGAACCTTCTGCAATAGCTAGCGAGACCAAGAAAGCTTCGGAGTTGCTTGACACTCTGCGGGGGTTCCCAGTTGACAATAGCTTCAACTTTCTCGGGGTTCACAGAAATGCCCTCGGCAGAGATAATATGGCCAAGATATAAGACTTTATCCAGCCAGAATTCACATTTGGAGAACTTTGCATAGAACTTGTGTTCACGGAGCCTGTCCAGGACCAAACAGAGGTGCTTGGCATGGTATTCTTCATTCTTGGAGAATACCAAGATATCATCCAGATAGACGAGAACAAATTCATTAGTGTAGGGGTTGAATATGAAGTGCATCATCCTTGAGAAGGTGGGTGGATCATTTGCAAGGCTGAAAGACATGACCGTGTATTCATAAGAGCCAAAACTCGTTCTGAATGCGGTCTTGGGAATATCCTCTTCACGGATACGAATCTGGTGGTAACCCATCCGGAGATCGAGCTTCGAGAACACCTTTGCTCCTTTGAGCTGCTCGAATAATTCATTGATATTGGGGAGCGGATACTTGTTCTTTATTGTCTTCTTGTTCAATGGCCGGTAATCAACGCAAAGGCGTTCCGTGCCATCCTTCTTCTTGAGAAATAGAACACCACAGCCCCAAGGAGAAGTGCTAGGCCTGATTAGACCCATACGTTCTTGCTCATCGAGTTGTTTCTTCAGCTCCTTCAACTCATCACGGGAAAGCTTGTACGGACGCTGAGATGCTGGCTCGGTACCGAGCTCGAGTTCAATGACGAATTCAACTTGACGATGGGGAGGCATGCCTGGAAGCTCTTCAGGGAAAACATCTTCATATTCATTGACCACCAGAATCTAAGAAATGGCATTAATCTCGCCCTTGTCATTGAGAGAGAATAGCCTGATTGTGTTATCTTGAGAGGCGAAGATAATCACGTCTTCGTCAGGATGAGTAAGCTTGACTTCCTTATTTGCACAATCAATGTTTGCATCATGCTTGGAAAGCCAATCCATCCCAAGAATAAGATCAATGTCGGAGTTGCCGAGAATAACCGGAGAAACCAAAAAACTGTAATCACCCATATGAATAGATATATCCGGAGCCACCATACTAGAAGTCATTTGTTTCCCCGGAGAAGTAACTTGCAACTTTTGAGGTAAGGCCACTGTGCTCACATTATGCTTGGATGCAAATGGATATGACATGAAAGAATGTGATGCACCAGAATCAAACAAAACTTTAGCAGGTTTAAGGTTAACTGGAAGATTACCAAGTATCACATCTGAAGAATTCTCTGCTTGAGATGCATTCATCAGATTCACTCTTGCAACATTGGGATTGTGCTTGACAATAGCAGTGCTGACAGGTGGAGGAGGCGGAAGGCACCTTGGGTTGGGACACTTGTTGGCATAGTGACCCTTCTGAGTACACTTGTTGCAAATCACTTCTGAGAGAGGCCGGTGATAAGGACCACTTGATCTTGAAGCTTGAAACTGAGGCTTGGACTGATTGCTTGGGTTGGGTGGGTGGGAGAAACCACGGCCACCTGAGTGCTTGTTGTTGTTTGGAGGACGGAGCACTGGAGGGGTGGAAGCCAGAACTTCTGCTGCTTGGCAACCACTTGGGAAGAAGAGGAGGAGTGAACGGCATCTCTGATCCTCTTTTTGGAAACTTCAACCTTGAGCTGAGCTGCCTCTTGCTAAAGAGCCATATTGTAGAATTGGTCAAATTCATCCGGCTCGAACAAGGTGAGAGCTAGTTGGAGTTCATCCTTCAGACCACCACGGAACTGATAAATCTTGCTCTTGGCATGTGGGATGTCTTGCTTGGCATAGCGGGCAAGATTCTGGAACTTGACATTGTGTTGATAGACGGACATGGTGCCTTGCTTCAGGTTGCGGAATTGCTCACGCATACCTTCAATGACGCTTGTTGGAATGTGGCGAGAGCAGAAATCTTTGCAGGAGTCAGTCCACGAGATCTCACGTCCACCTCTAGAATCTTTGTACTGCTGCCACCAATCAGCAGCTTGATCTTTGAGTTGGAAAGTGGCAAACTTGACATAATCCTCAGGTCTCACTTTACTGCATTCGAAGTGCTTTTTGATGTCTGTGATCCAGTCTTCAGCATCTAGCGGATCCACACAGTAACTGAATGACTTCGGTTGGTTTGCTAGTAATTGGTTGAGAGTGGCAAAGTGAGGTTGATTGAACATATTTCCTTGGCCTTGGTTCCCATGACCACATTGATTTGCTTGGTTGGCTTGAAAGTTCTGCATCATTTGCATAAGCATCTGGGTGTTCTGGTTGGTCGCTTGCATAATTGCTCTCCATGCCTCAGACGGAGGAGGAGGGGAAGGAGGACGTTCATGAACACACTCTTCTTCACCCTCTGGGTTAGCGTTGGGAACCTTCTTAGGAGCCATCCTGAATGAGATGACAACTATTAGCCATTGATGGAAAATATATAAGCTGAATCAACGGCTAGAAATTGCAACATAAGTCTTCACAAGAACATTCGAACAAAATGAACGAATGTATTCCACAGTTTAATGGTACAACAATCTTCTCGAGAAGCCACTTGGGAGAACAAAAGGTAAATAAAAACAACAAGGTGCAGATAGAACAAATACATGATAGAAGCTTCGTTCCACATGTTTGTGCTGAAAGCTCATGGAACGTGTTACAAAAGGGTTTTGCAATCCCCAGATCAACATAGCCAAGGACCCTTTAAGATGCAACTCCCGATTGGAACAACGCCCATAAAACCTCTTCACTCGATGTTGAACCCTGAACTTCATACCATGCACTCATTGGAAGAATTCCTACGAGCTACTAGAAGAACCCACCAATTAATTTCCAAAGGTTTCCGGTTATGCAATCGGGTGTTGGGGATACAGGGGAAGCACCGCGCACTCAACACTAATCCTACATCCAGCTGTATCCATCCTTCAACACATAACCAGTCATCCTCGGAAACTGTTTACCTCGGACCTTCGAAACGCATCCGCTATACAAGCTGTGGCAAGACTCCCGAACTATCCCACCAGTACTGGGTGACGTCAGGGTTATCTCACCACTAACCGCATAGAAGAGTTTCCGATGTCGGTCGTCTTAAGTATTCTAGAACCGCCGCGATACATTTGTGATGAAAACACCTCGGAGCTCAACTCCCCGGGACACTGCCACAACCCCTAAATGGCAGGAGGCATCGAGAACAATGTTCTCGTCACAAAGATATCGGAACAATCCAAACAATACTCACGTGATCCTAAAAAAAATAGTGAATTTTTGAGAGTAGAAGAGATAGAACAACGTCAGGAGTCCTCACCAGAGCGATGAAGGAGTGAGGAGTAAAAAGAAATCCTACCCTCCGATATATATAGGACTCGAAACATTTTATGTGTGTGCCTAGACTCAACCGTCAACGATTCGATCAATCAGGGGGGCTCCTAGGTCGGAGAAGGCTCTGAATACCAACTTGTAATGCCCAGTATGTGACTATGTCTCCCACGTGTCGGGGCACGACTTAAAGACATAATCACATACTAGAATGATCTCAAGTGTGGTATCTTTGCACGACTCATGTAAAAGAAGGGATGAAAATGTAAAAGAGTAGTTGGCTTACACTCGCCACGTCACACAATGTAATACATTAACATACATCATCCGAATAACATTAGAGTCCGACTACGGACGAAAAACCAAATGAAAGATACCATAAATAAAGCAACACAAGGTCCCGATCATCCTAGTAAGAGCCCTACTGATCCGCGGGATAAGACACGTAGTAACGTCCACGCTGTTCATCGAACTCCCAATACAGCTCTGATCCACCACCTGTGTAATTCACTACGGTACCTGCAACTGGTGTTGTGTAGATTCTGTGAGCCACGGAGGACTCAGCAATCCCGTTCCCGGGTAGCAATACTATCAAAGCCTTAGGTGTGGGAAAGGCTTAAAACAAGGTTGCAGCAGCACTAGCACTAGCTTACAAGTTTAGAGCGAGAAGAGAACAAGTGCCAACGATCGCCAAGTTGATCACGAAGTGATCCTAACTACTACGATCAAACATAACCCCACCGTGTTCCCTCATGAAAGAGACCATCATAGTTACTCATGCTGGTAGTGTATTATGAACATGGTGTCAAGTTATCTACAACCGAATATTAACAAATTCCCATCTGCCACATAACCATGAGCACGGCTTTCGAAATATCAAACCCTGCAGGGGTGTCCCAACTTAGCCCATCACAAGCTCACGATCTGCGGAGTCACAATTCCAAGGTGGGAAGACCCGAGTATTCTCGGAATCCCGTGCTCAAGATATTCCGACAAAGGTAAAACTAATCCAGCAAGACCTCCTGGCGTGCCGACACCCTGACAGTAGCCGCGCGTATCTAGTCCCAGGCCACGACCGGATGGGACATCCTACAGGTGTATACCAGCCCTTGAGTTTCCTCGAGGTGGCCCCGCGGGCTGCCCAGTTTGGACCAACACTCATGAGGAGCACTGGCTCGGGTTGTTTATTAAGAACTCGGGTTTGCAACGCCCTATGCAAGTTTTAGTTATTAGGCAAATGTAAAACCAATGTTGGGCCTTGCTGGAAAAGCTTTAGCACTAAGCGGGTTATCGAGGGGGGCCCATAAACCCCAACCGTGTTAGGTACGCAAATTCAAGGAACATAACACCGGTTTAACGGTTCCTAGGGAGGCATGAGTGGAACAAAACACCAAGCAAGAGGCTTAGCCTTCCACCCATTACCAGTATATAGATGGTTTAGTTTAACAGTTTATATATTGTGATATCCCAACAAAAACTTCATCATGAAGCAAGAATCTTCAAATCTTCACCTGCAACTAACAACGCTATAAGAGGGGCTGGGCGAGGCTTACGTAGCCAAACAACGGTTTGCTAGGTGGGTGGTTAGAGAGTTTCATGGCAACAATAGGAGGCTGACAAATAGACATGGGCATCGAGGCAATATCTAAAGAGCGAGACATCTAGCATAGGCAAAGATAGTAGTGATATCTGGGTATGGTCATCTTGCCTGTTGATTCCACGGAGGGATCATAACCATGCTCCTCAAACTCAGCCTCGGTAGGAACCTCGTACTCCGAATTGTCACCGGGCTCTAACCAACACAACAAGCAACACCGGAACAACAATCAATCAGCATGCAATGCTCAACCACATGATGCATGAACATGATGAACAAGGACAAGAGTAGATATGATGCATGGCCTAGGGTCACAAAAGTGCAATAACATCATAGACGGAAAAGATCTCTCACATGAAAGAAAACAAGCAAAAGATCAACTATAAAGTTTATGTAGGTTATTCAAACAAGCACCCAACAAGTTTAAAGGGGTTGGTTAACATGGCAAGGGTGCAACTAATATTACAACAACATGCTAGAACATTTAAATGGGCTGGAAATAACAAACAACACTTTCCAGAAACCCCCATAATTAATTAAATGCATTTGGGACAGATCTGAAAAACTTTTGTTGTAAAGTTGTTAAACATGCAAAACAACAACACCATAATTATCTACACATTTTTCCACCCCAAATGCATATAAAGTTTGTTAAATTTGGAGTTGTAGATATTTAGTTATGAATTTTACAAGTTTAGGCATATTTAAAACAAGAATAATTCAAACAACATTTAATATTTTTTTAAACATGGAAACAAACAGCATATTCACAATCTACATAAAATTCTAAGCACTTTTCATATACAACTTATTCTCATCGGAAGAATATATCCACATATATTAATTAAAGAAAGAAAATGCAGAAAAAGAAAAAGAAAAGAAAAACAAGCGCAGGGGTCAAAGTTGACCCACGCCCACGCTAGCCAGAGCCACTGACAAGGGGGCCCAGCAGCGCTGAGATGGCAACAGTGGGTGCGCGAGAGGGTGGAGCGCACAGTGAGGCTGGCAGGGGGGGCTTGCCTGTCAGCCTCTCAGGAATAATAAAAAGGGGGCCGAAACCACTGCCCCGCACGGATTTGAACACACGACTTGCTGCATAACTGACGGAGACACAAGCCACTGCGCTAGCATTCGTTTCTTGACAGAATACAGAAGCGATGCAAGAAGAGGTAACTGAAGATGCAGAAGCGAGGGGTAAAGCAGGGCTCGTCGAAGCTGCTCCGGCGACCTAAGGGGACGGCGGAGTGGTGCGGTGCGCTCCTGGGGGAGTGCCGCATCCACTTGAAGCATACGGAGCACCTAACAACCACTACTTCGCGGGCGGCGAGCACATGTCAGAACTGCGGCGGCGGAGCTCTACGCGACAGCAAGGCCTAGGCAGGGTTGGCGACGAGCGGCGGGCATGCGGAAAGGTGCGGCGGAGCTGCTGCGACTAGCTGCATGTCCAGAGCGGCGAAGCGCCGGTCTACGCGACTAATTGAAGCGCGCAACAGCAACAAATTCAGAAAGAGGGGGGCACCGAGAGCATGACGATGGCATGGCTACGGCGACGAGCATAGGGGGTTAACGACAACGAGCAAAAGGCAAGGAGGAGCAGGGAGTACCTACTTAACCTTGGACAGGAAGGAGTCGACGCAGGCGCGCCGGAGAGGAGGACGGCGAGCTCTGAACCTTGGCATGGTTCTATCCCCAGAAGAAGAGGAAGAAGAGGACGTGGTGGAACTTGTCCTCGGGCTCGGATCGGTGTCGGAACGGGCTCAGGGAAGACGCAGGGGTGCTTGGGACCGACGGAGAGGAAGCCAGCGACGCTCCTACGCCGACGACGGGACCTTGCTCGGGGCGGCATTGGCGACTGCAGGGAGGAGAGGAGTGGGTGGAGCTGCTGGCTGCGGTGGAGGAGAAAGGGGAAGGAGGAGCAACCCTAGGGCGCGGCTGCGGGCTTAAAAGGGGGGAGAGGAGACGGCGCGACCTCGGCGTCTGTGAAGCTCACGGCGCGAGCGCGAGCACTCTGTCTCTGGAGCAGAGACGGAGGTAGACGGCGACGCGGGAGGTGTGAAGGAGATGGGGGGATGACATGCGGGCCCGGGTGCGAGGGGAGAGACGACGCGACTGCGAGCGGCTCGGTCGGGCCTGCGGGGGAAGGGATGGGCCGCGTAGTTGCTGTGGAGAAAGACTGGGCCTGGGGGAGGAGAAAGAGGAGGCCCAACCCACTGATGCTCTGCTGATTCTTTTTCTTTTCCATTTATCTTCAGACAAAAAAGAAAAAGAAAAGCACATGCTTAAAGGAAAAGAGTTAGGGGAAAAAGAAAATATCCCCACGCTCCTTGATTTATGCCCTATTTAATAAAATTGGTTTGGACATTTTTAGAGGCAGAAAAATAAAAGGAGTTTGAATATGATTCAAACTCTTGTCATTTTTGAACCCAACCAAATCAATTCCAAATAGGGTGGAATTAGGCAGAGAGGTTGTAGACATGGTGGAAGGTTTTTAGGAAAAGAAAGAACATTAATGGACTTGGCTAGGTGACTTGCAAAATTGATTAAAGAAGGGGAAGAAAAGAAGAAGAGGAAGAAGAAGAGGGAAAACAAAGGAGGGGCTAGGGTTTAACAAGCCAAGGCTAGAACCACACTCACAACATCACAAGGTGCCTCACTCACACACACAACAGAAGTAAACTAAGATGCCATGATGCCATGATGATGAAGCAATGCAAGGATGCAAAATAAAATAAATGACATGACAAGGCAAAAATAAAATGAGCTCAAATGACAAGAACCCCCAAGGATAAGGACAAGGATCAAATTGAGAAAGCTTTATTGCCATTTTAGGAAGTATCACATATGGGGTGTTACATATGGGATCATGGAACTATAATCGTCTGAAGTTGGAATTTCATCAGAAGTTTTACCCTATGCACCAGGTTCATCGTGATCGTAATTATATTTATAATTTCTGGCCTCGTGAAGGAGAAAGCATCGCTCAAGCTTGGGGGAGGCTTAAGTCAATGTTATATTCATGCCCCAATCATGAGCTCTCAAGAGAAATGATCATTCAAAAAATTTATGCTCGGCTTTCTCTTAATAATCGCTCCATGCTCGATACTTCTTGTTCTGGCTCTTATATGATGAAGACTATTGAATTCAAATGGAATTTATTGGAAAGAATTAAACGCAACTCTGAAGATTGAGATCTCGACGAAGGTAAAGAGTCAGGTATGACCCCTAAGTTTGATTGTGTTAAAGCTTTTATGGATACCGATGTTTTCCATGAGTTTAGCACTAAATATGGACTTGACTGTGAGATAGTAGCTTCTTTCTGTGAATCTTTTGCTACTCATGTTGATCTCCCCAAGGAGAAGTGGTTTAGATACCATCCCCCTATTGAAGTAAAAGTAGTTGAACCTATTAAAGTTGAATAAAAGACTATCACTTATAATGTTGATCCTGTTATTCCTACCGCTTATATTGAGAAACCACCTTTCCCTGTTAGGATAAAGGATCATGCTCAAGCTTCAACTGTAGTTCGTAAGAGTAATACTAGAACACATACACCCTCTGAGCAAATTAAAGTTGAACCTAGTGTTGCTATGGTTAAGGATCTCTTGGTAGAAGATTTAGATGGACATGTTATTTACCTCCAAGAAGAGTCTGCTAGAATAGCCAAACCCAATGCTAGGATTAAACATAAACCTATTGTAGGCTTGCTTGTTATCTCTGTTAAGATAGGAGATCATTGCTATCATGGTTTATGCGACGTAGGTGCTAGTGCGAGTATTATCCCTTTTGATTTGTACAACGAAATTATGCATGATATTGCACCTGTTGAGTTAGAAGGGATTGATGTTACTATTAAGCTTGCTAATAGAGATACTATTTCACCAGTTGGGATTGTTAGAGATGTTGAAGTCTTGTGTGGGAAGGTTAAATACCCTGCTGATTTCCTTATTCTTAGTTCCCCACAAGATGAATTATGTCCCATTATATTTTGTAGACCCTTCTTGAATACTGTTAAAGCCAAGATAGACTATGTGAAAGATATTGTTACTGTTGGGTTAGGGGATATGTCTCATGATTTTAACTTCGCTAAATTCTGTAGACAACCCCTTGAAAAGGCACCACCCAGTAAAGATGAATTTATTGGTCTTGCTTCTATTGTCGTGCCACCTAATGATCCTTTAGAACAATACTTCCTAGACCACGAAAATGATATGCATATGAATGAGAGAAGGGAGATAGATGAAATATTCCTTACACAGGGACCCGTATTGAAAAACAACTTGCCTGTTGAAATCCTAGGGGATCCTCCTTCACCCAAGGGTGATCCTGTGTTTGAACTTAAACCTTTACCTGATAATCTTAAGTATGTTTATCTTGATGAAAAGAAGATATATCCTGTTATTATTAGTGCTAACCTTTAAGAGCAAGAAGAAGAAAAATTATTGAAAACTCTGAAGAAGCATCGTGCTGCTATTGGATATACTCTGGATGATCTTAAGGGCATTAGTCCCACTATATGCCAACACAAGATAAAATTGGAAGAAAATGCTAAACCGGTTATTGATCATCAGCGATGGTTAAATCCTAAGATGAAAAAAGTGGTAAGGAAGGAAATACTGAAGCTTCTAGAGGCAGGTATTATCTATCCAGTTGCTGATAGTCAGTGGGTAAGTCATGTCCATTGTGTCCCTGAGAAAGGAGGTATGACTGTCGTTCCTAATGATAAAGATGAATTGATCCCACAAAGAATAGTTACAGGTTATAGGATGGTAATTGATTTCCGTAAGTTAAATAAAGCTACTAAGAAAGATAATTACCCCTCGCCATTTATTGATGAAATGCTAGAAAGGTTATCCAAACGTACTCATTTCTGCTTTCTAGATGGTTATTCTGGTTTCTCTCAAATACCTGTGTCAAAAGGGGATCAAGAAAAGACCACTTTTACTTGTCCTTTCGGTACCTTTGCTTATAGACGTATGCCTTTTGGTTTATGTAATGCACCTGCTACCTTCCAAAGATGCATGATGGCTATATTCTCTGATTTTTGTGAAAAGATTGTTGAGGTTTTCATGGATGATTTCTCCGTTTACGGAACTTCTTATGATGATTGCTTAAGCAACCTTGATCGAATTTTGCAGAGATGTGAAGACACTAACCTCGTCTTGAATTGGGAGAAGTGCCACTTTATGGTTAATGAAGGCATCATCTTGGGACATAAAATTTCTGAAAGAGGTATTGAAGTTGACAAAGCTAAAGTCGATGCCATTGAAAAGATGCCATGTCCTAAGGATATCAAAGGTATACGAAGTTTCCTTGGTCATGCCGGGTTTTATAGGAGGTTCATTAAGGACTTCTCCAAAATCTCCAGGCCTCTGACTAATCTCTTACAAAAAGATATTCCTTTTGTCTTTGATGATGATTGTCTAGAAGCATTTGAAATACTTAAGAAAGCATTGATCTCTGCACCTATTGTCTAGCCTCTTGACTAGAATTTACCCTTTTGCATCAACTTGCACAAGGCGAGGCTTCCCTCGTCCCCGCGCCGGTCAGCAGGGTCACGGCAAAGAAGATAGGGGAGATCAAACCGCTCCTGGACCCATGGCGACTCCCACCTCCACCCATGGCGACTCCCACCTCCACCCCTCCACCCATGGCGACTCCCAAACCCTACCCTCCTTCTAGATCGTGCATGGTGAGTACTGTTCCCACCAAGATCCAATGGCAAATCTCCTTCATTGGGATTTTGCACCAGGACTTAAGGTGGAAAAAAGGTACGTGACAAGTTTAGATCTACGGTTCATTTTGACAAAGCTCTTGGATCCAAGGAATTCTTCTTGGTCGTCTCGTTCTCCTCTACTTCCTTCCCTCTTTCTGAGGAAGAAGTAGGAGTGGTGTTGCAATGTTGCATTGGAGGTATTGCCGCGGGTTTCAACGTGATGCAATTGGGTGATAGGTCTTTCAGATTTTCGGTGGCTTCCAATCGTGTTGGGCATTTCATCTATGGATTAAAAGATCGTGTCTGACCTAATTTTGTCTGTCATTTCCGGTTATACAAAGCTTCCGTGGATTACAAGTGGCAGGGAGAGAATTGGCATCTAGATGATGTTATTCCGGAAGTGTCGGCCAGATCGCCTGTGGCTATTAAAAGTTCTCTGGATTTTCTTCGATCAAGTACTTGTGGTGATTGTTCTTCTCATTCTGAACTGGCCAAATTCAATTTGGTTCATAATGCCATGCATAATGTGTTGAGTATTGGACCTTCAAGCCCTACTCAGATGGGATCTTTTGAATCTGTGGATCAGCTATCATTTGGGAGTTTTGAACCAATGATCATTTCGCAGGATCATCATATTATTGGTAAACGCTTATGTGGTGATATCTTTGCCTCTTCTTATTGGGAGCAAATTCCTTTACTCAATCTCGAGGAGATTCTTGACTTATGGCAAGCTGGTTATTCAAATGATATCATTTCTTCTGTTCTTCACCTTAATACATTACCTACCAAGGAGTTTATCTATCACAAGCTAGGTTTGTGTCTCTTTTGTGAACGACGCGGGCATGTCAAGGAGTTTTGCACGGATATGCGTATATCGTCTGCCTCTAGTACGACCACTATTCCAGTTCCAAGGTACACCAATGGTACTAAGTCAGTTCTAAAGCCTTCTACTCCTCGCAATATTACAAATGATATTAGGAGCTGTAATTTATGTGGTAACTATGGACATTTGCAATGGGATTGTCTAGCTAGAGCTCTTCCTAATAAGCGTATTGCATGGGTTAAGAAAGGTGTTTATCCTAGGGCAAGGCTTGTTTCTTCTCTTGGCGAAGCTCCAACGCGAAAAATAAAAAAGGTTTGGCAACAAAAAATCACACGCACAAATTCGGGGATTCAGCCCCAACGGCCTGCGAATAAACGGAAGGTTTGGCAAGAAAAAAAGAAGGTTTGGATAAATAAGAAGGTTTGGATAGCTAAGCGTAACAATAGGGATCTACCTACTTCTTCTCGCCAGTCTGCCGATTTTGCCCCGGACGTTTCGCATCCTTGCCAACCTATCTCCGCCTACCCAACTTCCGTGGCCATAGCCATAGCTCTGACTCGCCCGTCACCCTGCACCTCCCTACTCTGTTCTGCCCCCCACCTCGAGCTCTCCTCCCCAACCCACCCATTGCCTCCAATGGCGAACCTGCCAGTGCTCCCCTTCCAGTTCATCCCAGGAGAGATGGACATCCAGCAAAGCCCTGCAGGGAGGCTACAACGCAACATGGTGGTGGTGGATGACCCACCTCTGGATCATTCGCACCATGCCTTGGCCGTGGTTGAGCCGCCGTTGCCGGATCTGCAGCGGGAGGAGGTTCTGGCTGAAGTTAGAAGAGTTCTGCTTGAAGATCATGGTGCACCCACGTCCGAGGGTGAGATTTATACTTTCTGTGTGGGTTTGATTCGATTCAACGACAGTGTGGTTAGGGATACTTTGATTAGTCGAGGCGCACAACCCTTAGACGAGCACTCCACCTTCTCCCTGCTGCGACATGATGAAGGTCCTAATATGCGTCGACCTGTGATTGAACGAGATGCTTGGGTTATGCTGCTTGGATTTCCTCTCAACTATCAGATCGAGCACTATATTATCAAGGCAGTTTCTTGCTTTGGTAGATGCATGTATTGGCACCGTCCTGGTCACCGAAAGTCTAGAGTGCTCGTTCGCGTCCTCATCAATGAGCTTACTTTGGTTCCTTTCAGTTTGGTCATCAAGCGTTTTACTGACATAAGTGGTTTGGGCACGTCTTGGACTGTTCCGGTCTATGTGCTCAACGGGAGAAACCCCAGTCAGGGTCTTGTAGGGGATGAAGAAGCTCCGCCTCCTATGGGCGCCTCCCCTCACCCAAATCATCTACCCTTCCTGAATGCCATGCAACAACACCACCATGAAGCACAAGTCTGGCAGTTGCAGAATGCGGCGAACGCATGGGAGGCAGCTCCTCCTCCTCCTCCACCACAACAGGGATGGGGGGAGTGGCCTGTGTTGCCACCAGTTCCCCCAGCGTACCGCGGATTCAGTTACAGAGCTTATACTGGGTACGATGGGCCCTCCATGATGGATGGAATTCAAACTGCTGACTCTGGCTTCGATGATGGTCTGAGACTTTGGAATGAACATGTGCAACTGGTTGAAGAGATAGCAGAAATATTTGTCCAAGGTAGTCCACAGGGAGATTTCAACTTTATGCAGATGAATGATCATGTCGCAACTATAGAAGTTCCCAAGGAAGAAGATAATTGGCTCTCTTTCACGATCTGCTTCTACTGTACTGTCTTCACGCCCAGGATTGGCTGGATTGCAGAGGAGGTGACTGTCAACGGAGCTTGGTCCAAGTTTGCCGAGGGATTGCAACACATGTTTGAGGACCTTGTGGGCGGGGCATGTTTTTCGTTATTCCCATTTTCTCCCTTCCACCCAGGAACAACTACGATTCATTTCCCGCAAGCAGCGTGGTCCTTCTGCAGTAAGTTTTTCTCTGCTCAGTTACATCAGATTTGTTTAAGAGTGAGTGCTATGGCGAGGTCTGAGGATGGAGCCTATCAGATGCTTGTTGATCCGCAGTCGCAGCCTTTGGAATTGGCAGGGTGTCCCAACAGAAGGAAGCGCCATGTTTTCACGCCGCTGGACGTATCTGAAGTTCGCCGAAGTGTGCGCACAACTAGGTACATGGGCTTTAAGCCGCCTTCTCTGGCAGATTCCAAGCGAAGAGCTTCATATGTCAAGCCTAGGATGGAACCCGGACATTCTTCATTTGCTGCATAGCACTCCTTCTGAGGGCTCGTCTTCGTTCGCCCCAGTTCCACCGCCTACTCCGATTGAAACCCTGCAGCGGATGGGAACGATGCAATGTGCAATTCCAGTAGAGGAGCTTACTGAAGAAAAGCTGCTTGAGCCTTTGAAAGGCAGCAAGCAGAATGAAGCTTAGAGGGCTTATTTTAGTCTTTTCTCTACTGTTGGCATTGTCCTAAGTTTACTTTGCACTCTATCGTTTTATAACTGTGATGGTTGCTTTAATGTGGAATATTTTGTGCTGGAATATTCGTGGTTTAAATGCTACTTCCAAATGCGATGCTCTTCGAAACAAAATTGATGAATCAAACTGCTCCATTATATGTTTACAAGAAACAAAGAAATCAGAATTTGATCACTCTTTTCTTCGGAAGTGCTGTCCCAGGCGTTTCGACAAATTTGAATTTGTTCCATCTGAAGGAGCATCGGGTGGTCTTCTTATTGTTTGGTGTAGTAGCCAATTCTCGGGACAAATTATACATCAACTGCCTTTTGTTCTTACTCTGAAATTGACATCAGTACAATCTAACGAAAGTTGGTTCCTCTCTAATATTTATGGACCTTGTGATGGGACAGCAAGAGTTGTTTTCACTGATTGGCTTGATAATGTAACTTTCGATCCTGAAGACCTCTGGCTATTCATGGGAGATTTCAATTTCATGCGATCGCTGGAAAACAGAAACCTACCAGGAGGAAATATGGAGGATGTCCTTAAATTTAATGAAATTATCAGTCACATTGGTCTACTTGAGATACCCATCAAGGGTCGCAGATTTACTTGGAGTAACATGCAAGAAATTCCTCTTCTAGAACAACTGGACCGGTTCTTTTCCTCACCTGAATGGACGCTAAAATTCCCTAATACCACTGTTAAACCACTTGCGCGCCCAATTTCTGACCATGTTCCTTGTGTACTCTCAGTGGAGACGGCAATTCCCAGGTCTAAATTATTCAGGTTTGAAATTTTTTGGGCCTCTCACCCTGGGTTTTTGGATGTGGTTCAAACATCTTGGAATGCACCCATCAAAGCATCCTCGAGTGCTACTATGATTTCTGCTAAATTCAAGAGACTTAGATATGCATTGAAGAAATGGAGCAAGAGACTTTCCAAACTAAAACTGTTAATTGACAAGTGTAACCAGGTTCTATTACAACAGGATAATCTTGAAGATCTTCGCCCATTGTCTATTCCGGAAGCTAACTTCAGGAACATTTTAAAAGCTCACGTAATGCGACTACTGAAATATCAAAGTGATTACTGGAAGCAATGATATACAGTCAGGTGGGCTGTTAAAGGCGAGGAAAATACTAAATACTTCCAAGCAAGAGCTAATGAAAGAGCCAGGAGGAACTCTATCGCTAATTTGGTCTTGGCAGATGGCAATGTGATTGAAAATCATGAGGATAAAGCGAATGCCTTCTATGCCTGTTTCAAGAACAGGATGGGGGTCTCAACAACCCCAATTTATGATTTTGATCTTGCTGATATCGTTCAAAAGTGCCCCGATCTAGGAGATTTATCCACACCTTTTTCAAAAGAGGAGGTGGACCATATAATCAAAATCATTCCAGCAGACCGAGCGCCAGGACCTGACGGATTTAATGGCTTCTTCCTCAAAATATCTTGGAACATTATAAAAGAAGATTTCTATAGATTGACAGAGGAATTTTGGGATGGTTCACTTAACTTACAATGCATCAACACTTCCCTAATCACATTGATTCCGAAAAAACTTGCACCTGAATCGGTGAATGACTACAGGCCTATCTCATTGATGAACTGTGTGCTCAAGATACTTACTAAAATTCTTGCTGAACGATTACAACGTCGGATTCTCCAAGTGGTCCACATAAACCAATATGGTTTCATTAAAACTAGAACTATACAAGATTGCTTGGGTTGGGCTTTTGAATACTTACATCAATGCAAGCATTCGGGGAGAGAGATTGTGGTCCTGAAACTAGACTTTGAAAAAGCGTTCGATACAATGGATCATTCCTTCATCTTGAAAATGCTTCGCTGTAAAGGATTTGACGACAGATGGTGTATGTGGATGGAAAAGATCCTGCAATCTGGATCATCCTCTATTCTTTTGAATGGGATTCCTGGTACAGAATTTAAGTGTAAACGTGGTGTGAAGCAAGGGGACCCGATGTCGCCACTGCTTTTTGTGCTTGCAGCAGATTTACTACAATCTATGGTTAACAAGGCTTGGCGTGACGGTCTCATTACACTACCAATATACCAACCTGAATCAGAGGATTATCCGGTGATTCAATACGCGGATGATACATTGATTGTTTTACCCGCAGATCCACGGGAGTTGCAAGTGGTCAAGCAGATTTTGGATTCATATGCCCGGGCGACTGGCCTGAAAATCAACTACGCTAAGTCGCAACTGATGCCAATAAATGTGACAGCACAAAAAACAGCAGAGCTAGCTAATGATTGGGGCTGTCAGGTAGGCTCGATGCCCTTTACATATCTGGGTCTGCCACTTGGAACTACAAGACCGACTGTAAGAGAATTAATGCCCTTGGTGGATAGAATTGAGCGAAGACTGACGGCAACTGCCATTTGGTTGTCTTATGGAGAGCGGGTTCAGCTCATCAACTCTGCTTTGTCGTCGTTGCTCTCCTTTGCGATGTGCGTCCTCAAGTTACCGCTGCGACTGATTGACATTTTTGATAGAGCGAGGATACATTGTCTTTGGAGAAAGGAGATTGATAGAGAAGCGAAAACCAATTCTTTGACTGCATGGGACATGGTTTGTAGACCAAAGAAGAAGGGAGGGTTGGGAATCCTCGATCTAAAAATTCAAAATAAAGCACTGCTGCTCAAATACATACATAAGTTCATTCATAAGCATGATACTCCCTGGGTGATGCTGGTCTGGAATGCCTACTACAATGAAACACCCCCCCATGCTAAACCACCTTGTGGATCGTTTTGGTGGCGTGATGTCTTTTCCCTAATGGACATTTATAGAGGGATCACTACATGTGTGCCTACTGCGGGTGATAGTATATTGCTTTGGAAGGATGTATGGATTAATGAAAGACCGTTGGCAGAGACACACGACCATCTCTTCTCCTTTGCCCTTAACGAAGACATCTCACTGGCTCAATTTTACTATAATGATGAAGCGTTAGATAACTTTATGCTCCCTTTATCATTGGAGGCCCGAGAAGAATTGAATGACTTACGTCAGGTGATGGATGGAATGACTTTGACACCGATGGGAACTGATGATTGGATCTTGTGCTGGGGGGAAACAAAATTCAAACCGAAGAAGTTTTACAATTATGTTTTCAGAAACATCACGGCTCCACAGCACATCACCTTAATATGGAAGACCAAGTGCATCATGAGACACAAGGTTTTGCGTGGTTGATGTTGAATGACCGAGTAACACGAGAGACCTCCTTATACGAAGGCATTTCGACATTGGGGATGATCATAACTGTCCTATGTGCACAATGAGAGTAACGGAAACGAATAGACATCTGTTCTACGATTGCCCATTCGCTGCAACATGCTGGGAAGCTGTGGGCATACGCTGGGGTGATCACCAAGATCTGCAAAACTGATTTGACACGGCGAAAACTGGGTGGCATGGACCTCTCTTTAAGGATATAACCATCTTGGCGGCTTGGAATATTTGGAAACAGAGAAACAATGAGATATTCGATGGGGTGGCTGCCACTCATGTAGACTGGTTGCGCAGATTTAGAGAGGACCTGGTGATCCTAGGCTATAGGATCAACCCTCAAGGCCTATACTTTTTGAGAGACTTTAGCAACTCTCTTTCTATCTAAAAACACCTTTTCTCTTGCATTTCAATACTTTGTACCCCCCCTGTTTTGTCAAAATGTAAATACTAGCTTTGGGTGCCAACTCTTGGCTGGCACTCATGGCATATAAATGAAAAAAAGGGCAGTAAGAGACTCTCCTGTTGTTTTCAGAGTGTCAAAAAAGAAGAATTTACCCTTTGAGATTATGTGTGATGCTAGTGATTATGCTGTAGGAGCTGTTTTATCATTGTGTGCGCACGTGAACATAACAACTAGAATGCAGATCAAGAGCAAAAGAGTATCCTTCATCCTTTTTAAACCATGTAAGGTGAAATGATACATTAAGACAACTCTGTATAAAAGTGAACAGAGTAACTGACATTGGCTGCAAACCAAGTAGTTAAATGAACACATCACAGTACCAATCAGTTCAAAGGCAGGAGGAGTAAGGACTTACAACAGCGGCTTGAACTGGTGTGCTCATGCCCTTCATCTTGCTGGTGTGGCAATCCTTGAAGATTTGCACTGCATTCGGTTCAGGTTCTTTTTGGTCCGCACAGGCTTTCCTCTGTATTTGGAACAAGTCAATATAGATACGATAATATGGCACAGAAAAAAGAAGGAAGTAGCAGCTATTTACAAGAGCATGGCAGTGTGCAATATAGCTATGAGATCATGTTGTCTGTTGGAATTTCACTTTAGAACGGTTGGTCTTGTTCTTCAAACAGATAGCCTAGAAGAAGATACACTTGAAAGGCACATACATAAATACAAGTTCAATATGAGGTCTGATGAAATACATATAGCCTACCTGATACTTTGGATCGGACCGGTGTTTAACGAGGGCTGTCCAGTCTTCACCTGTAATATATTCCACTGGAGATGTTTGGGCGATTTCATTGTTAGCCTTGCCTTCAAAGTGAGTTTTTCTAAGGTGGTACCGATACTGTCGCAGAGCATACTAAAAAACATGAGTGCATGCTTGTTTAGTTACATCATCTTTCGGATCCAACTTGAACCTCATCTGTTGAAAAAAGAATGTGAGTCTTATTAGGAGGAAGCTAGAAAGTATGGGACAGAGCAAGAAAATATTACTAATTGCGATGAATAACATTACTTACGGATAAATGGTTAAGTAAGGTGTTAAACTGGGTATTGTCTTTCTCATTCCTGTACTGGATCCACGTTGGGAGGATACGTGCATGACACCTAACGACAACGGCTGCCTCTGATACTAACTTGGCTGACTCTGTAGCATCACGTGGCCTTTTTAAACCTGCCTCAAAATGGATCTCCATTCTTTCTCCTTTAGATTTTGTTAATATGTCAAGCATTATCCCTGATGTCTGTTTCCGCTTGCATCGTGGTGCTAGTTCAACAACGAATATGGAAAGTGTTAGTGTACATCAAACTATGAGAGTACATATACAGGAGCATGCAACTTCAACTTGACTCGGCCAGGTACCGTCCTGGTGTTGATGTTCATGAGGTTCATCTGATCTTGCCAAGTCATGTTTTGTCAGCAGTGCTTCAGAAGTGGTGTTAGGTGTGAAGGCAGCTTGGGAACTGGCCAGTTCCGGAGCAAACGAATGAGTAACTCGTTGAGATGCTGGTACAGTTGAAGCGGATGCTGCAGCTAGTCGAGCAGGTGATACTGTGTTTGTAGATTTAGCCGGTGGACATGGACCTTCTACTGCACTATAAGTACCAGCAGAATCTGGACGACATATCCTTTTCCGTTTCACCCGACGAGTAACACCACTCCCGACTATATTATTTTCCTTGCTCTTTTTTGACTTTGCCATGTCAAGCCGTACCCACAACACAAAATAATAAAATCGCTCTTCAGAACTCATTGATGCATGATACAGACAAGCAATACTTTGATGTAAGACAACCCTATGAGGATGGAATATGTAAGAAAAACAGGACGGCATGACATATACACAACTACGATGTGTAAACTAAGAAGAAGGATTTTCAAGAAAATAGAAGTAATGCAAGCTAGACACCATATGAAAGATGCAACCAATATTACTATGCCAAGTTAAAAGTGTCTTGTCATAAGTGGCAATTTGAAAAATTAGAAGCAGTACAACATAGAAATCAATGCAAGATGCAACCACTATCAAACTGCCATGTTAAAAGTGTCCAATCATGAGTGACTGATGCGGGATACACAACAACAGTACTTTGATGTAAGAACATGTTATGATGTATAGATGCAGTGTATTCTAGACACAGAACACCATGTCATATGCACATGTATAACGTATGAACTAAGCAGGTGCAATTTAATCAAAATAGAAGAAATACAGGCTAGACAACATATGCAACATGAAACCAATTATCACACTGTCAACTTAGAGCAAGCACCTGCGATGGTGGAGTATGGGAGATGAACTCATCATGTAGACTTGGGACTTCAACTTCATTAGCAGTAGCAGTGGCAAATCTAGAGAGTCTCTGTTTGCATTGGTGCAGAGGACCACCAACATCCCCTAACTTACTATTTTCCTTCCTATTTTCTGATATTGCCTTATGAAGTCAAAACCACAAGAAGATGAATAAAATTAGCTCTGCATAACTGGTTGATGCATGATACAGACGAACACTACTTTGATGTAAGGCAAGCGCAGGATAGGAGGATGGAATATATACAAAGAAGACAGTGTTTCGTATTCACACGTACGATAGGAGGATGGAATATGTATGAAAAAACATTAAGCGGAAGGCATTTCAACAAAATTAGAAGAAATGAAAGCTGGGCACCATATGAACATGCAACCAATATCACTCTATCAGGTAAAAAGTGTCTCGTCGTAAGTGCCATTTCAAGAAATTAGAAGCAGTACAAGCTAGAAGACAATGCAAGATGCAACCTACATCACAGTCCCAAGTTAAATGTGTCTTATGGGTAAGTGATCGTTGCAGGTATAAGTTGTAAGCTACGCAGATGCAAGTCAACATAATCAGAAGCAATACAAACTAGACATCATACGAAAAACGCAACCACATATAACGGTTCCAAGTTAGAGCAAGCACCTGTGATGGTGGAGTAGGGGAGATGTGTTCATCATGTACACGTATGTTCTAGAAACATGAACATGTGTCATATTCACAGGCATTATGTGTAAAGTAAGCAGATGCAATTCAACAAAGTTAGAAGCAATACAAGCTAGACATCATATGCAACATCCAACCACATATAATAGTGCCAAGTTAGAGCAAGCACCTGTGATGGCGGAGTAGGGGAGATATGCTCATCATGTACACGTATGTTCTAGAAATAGGAACATGTGTCATATTCACAGGCATTATGTGTAAAGTAAGAAGATGCAATTCAACAAAGTTAGAAGCGATACAAGCTAGACATCATACGCAACATGCAACCACATATAATAGTGCCAATTTAGAGCAAGCACCTGTGATGGTGGAGTAGGGGAGATGTGCTCATCATCTACACAGCTACATTGACTGTCTAGCCTTGCGTTGTCTTGCGAATCTTGTTGGGAGGATGGCGGAGTAGAATCTGTAGAGAACCTCCGTTTTAGTTGCTCGGAAGGACCACCATCATCCAATGCCTTGCCAATTTCCTTCAGCTTTATTGATTTTGCATTGTGAGGTCAAACCAATAAGAAAAAGGAATATAATTCACTCTTCAGAACTCATTCATGCATGATACTGACGAACACTACTCTGATGAAAGGCAAAGTCATGATACGAGGATGGAACATGTACGAAAAAATGGACGGCTTGACATATTCACACCTATGATGTGGTAACTAAGCAGAAGGCACTTCAACAAATTAGAAGCACTGCAAACTAGACACCATATGAAAGGTGCAATCAATATCACTCTGCCAAGTTAAAACTGTCTCGTCATAGGTGGTCTTCATCAAACTAGAAGCAATACATGCTAGAAATCATATTCAAGACGCAAACCAATATCACATTGCCAACTTAAAGGTGTTCCATCATAAGTGACTGATGCAGGATACACAAGAAGAGTAGTTTCATGTAAGAACATGGTGTGATAGACACATATAGTATGTACCAAAAACAGGAAAGCGTGTCATATTCACACGTATCATGTGTAAGCTAGGCAGATGCAGTTTACACTAATTAGGAGCAATACAAGCTAGACACCATATGCAACATGCAACCAGATATCACACTGCCAAGTTAGAGCAAGCACCTTGGATGGTGGAGTAGGGGAGCAGAGACTTGGACCTTGTAATGCACTATCAGTACAAGGAGAATCGGTATAGATGCTCCATTTATGTTGCTGCAGAGGACCACCATCATCGCCTTCCTTACTCTTTTCCTTCCTATTTCTTGATTTTGCCTTGTCAAGTCAAACCCACAAGAAAAAAGAATAAAATTTGCTCTTCAGAACTCATTGGTGCATGATACTGACGAACAATGCTTTCATGTAAGGCAGCCGCATGATAGGAGGATGGAATATGTATGAAAAACAGGACGGCGTGACATATTGACATGTATGATGTATAAAGTGTAAACTAAGCACAAGGTGCTTGAACTTGTTAGAATCAATGCAAGCTAGAAATCATATGAAAGATGAAACCAATATCACTCTGCCAAATTAAAAGGGTGCCCTAACTGTATTTGACCAAATTAGAAGCAATACATGGCAGCAGGCTAGAAATAATATGCAATATGCAACAAATAAAGGTGACTCATCGTAAGTGATTGATGCAGGATACAGAAGAGAGGTAGTTTCATGTAAGAACAAGGTTAACACATAGATGTAGTGTGTACCAAAAATAGGAAGGCATGTCATATTCACAGGTATAATGTGTAAACTAAGCAGATGCAATTTACCCTCATTAGAAGCATTACAAGCTAGACACCGTATGCAACATGCAACCACATATCACACTACGAAGTTAGAGCAAGCACATGTGATGGTGGTGTGGGGGAATTGCGGTCATCAACTAGAGAGCTACGTTGACTATCTTCATTTAGCCTTGCTGTTTCTTGAGAATCATGTGGGGAGGATGACATTGCACTCTTTAAACGAGTATGGCGTCTCACACTAACCCACCTGGGTGACTGTCTCATCATAAGTGATTGATGAGGGATACAAAAGAGCGTTAGTTTGATGTACAAACATGGTTAATAGACATATGTAGTATGTATCAAAAACAGGAAGGCATGTCATTATCAAAGGTATAATGTGTAAAGTAAGCAGATGCAACTTAACCAAATTGGAAGCAATACAAGCTAGACACCATATGCAACATGCAACCACTTTTGATAGCGCGAAGTTAAAGCAAGCACCTGGGATGGTTGTGTGTGGCAAATGAGATCATCAACTGCAGAGCTACGTTTACTGTCTCCAACTGCTGACACTACATCCTTTAGAGCGCTGAAACGCTTAGTGCTTATCTTTTCAGCATTCATCAACACTGCGTCAGAGTCTGAAATACTGCTACTTCTCGAGCTTGCGTTGTATTCCCTCGAAGAGGAAAGGGTGATGCAGCACAGTAGCGTAAGTATTTCCCTCAGTTTTTGAGAACAAATGTATCAATGCACTAGGAGACCACGTGCGAGTCCCTCGCACCTGCACAAATAAATAAGAACTTCGCAACCAACGCGATAAGGGGTTGTCAATCCCTTTACGGTCACTTACGAAAGTGAGATCTGATAGAGATGATAGTTTGATATTTTTGGTATCTTTGATTATAAGAACAGAAAGTAAAAACAGAAAAGTAAAGTAGATTATAGATTGATATGTTGAGAATAGACCCGGGGTCCATAGTGTTCTCCAGTGGCTTCTCTCATGATAGCGATATTCTACGGAGAATAAACAAATTACTGTCAAGCAATTGATAGAAAAGCGAATAATTATGAGACTATCTAGGCATGATCATTATATATAAGCATCACGTCCGAGACAAGTAGACCGAAACGATTCTGCATCTACTACTATTACTCCACACATCGACCGCTATCCAGCATGCATCTAGTGTATTGAGTTCATAAGAACAGAGTAACGCCTTAAGCAAGATGACATGATGTAGAGGGATAAACTCAAACTTAGTGATATAAACGCCATCTTTTTATCCTCGATGACAACAATACAATGCGTGCCTTGCTGCCCCTACTGTCACTGGGAAAGGACACCGCAAGATTGAACCTAAAGCCAAGCACTTCTCCCATTGCAAGAACTATAGATCTAGTAGGCCAAACCAAACCAATAATTCGAAGAGACTTGCAAGGATATTATAATCATACATAAAGAGTTCAGAGAAGAACCAAATATTTCTCATAGATAATCTTGATCATAAACCCACAATTCATCGGATTTCGACAAACACACTGCAAAAAAGATTACATCGAATAGATCTCCTCAAAGACCGAGGAGAACTTTGTATTGAGATCCAAAGAGAGAGAAGAAGCCATCTAGATACTAGCTATGGACCCGAAGGTCTGTGGTAAACTACTCACAACTCATGGTGAGGCGATGATGATGATGTAGAAGCACTCCGTGGAAGATCCCCCCTCCAGCGGAGCTCCGGAACAGGCCCCAAGATGGGATCTCACGGGAACAGAAGGTTACGGCGGTGGAACTAGGGTTTTCTCTATTGTTCTGATGATTTTGGGGTACATAGGTATATATAGGAGGAAGGAGGGCATCGGGGGGCAAACGTGGGGCCCATGAGGCAGGGGGGCACGCCCTATAGGGGGGCGCACTCCCACCCTCGTGGGCACCACGTATGCCATACTCCGTGGTTCTCAAGTCTCCCGTGCGTGATTTTCACCAAAAATATCTCTCCCGAAGGTTTCATTCCGTTTGGACTCCGTTTGATATCCCTTTTCTGTAAAACCCTGAAACAGGCAAAAAACAGCAATCTGGACTGGGCCTTTGGGTTAGTAGGTTAGTCCCAAAAATAATATAAAAGTGTATGACAAAGCCCATTAAACATCCAAAACATCATAAATAATATCATTCAACATGGCAATGGGTACCCGCTACCCGTGAACCCGACGGGTAAAAACCCTATTAGGGTAAGGGTTTGGGAAAAATAATTACCCATGGGTTTATAAATGGGAGAAAGTTATACCCATCGGGTAAGACGGGTACAGGTATGGGAAGGCAATACCCATACCCGTGTACCCGCATACCGTATGCTTATTTGTGTGATGAAATAATTTTTCATTTCTATGTTGAACCTATTTGTGGTCTCTAACTTATTCGTTTGTTGAATTTCTTTGTGTGTCGAACTTGAAGTGGCTGAAATAACTATGTGTGCTAAAATGCCGAAATGTGACATGTTTATGTGTTGCAATATATGTGCTAAAATGTTGTAATGTTGTGCATATGTGCTGAAATGCTGAAATATATATGTTTAAATGGTGATATATATATGTGCTGAAATGTTGAAATATATATGTTTAAATGCGGATATATATGTGCTGAATTGCTGAAATATATTTGTTTAAATGCTGATATATATGTGCTGAAATGCTAATATATATGTGCTGAAATGCTGAAATAAATTTGTTTAAATGCTGATATATATGTGCTGAAATGCTGAAATGTGGTACATATGTGCTGAAATTTTGTGTTTTACATACTTTGAAATTATACATAGCAAAATGTGAACTGAAAGATAACTGAGATTGGTATTTTTACCCGCGGGTATTACCCGCATCCAGCCGGGTACGGGTATGGGAACAAAATGAAACCCGAGGTGCGGGTACGGGTACGGGTTTGGGCAAAAAATATTGGGACTGGTGTGGGTTTGGGCGAGCATTACCCGCACCCGAACCCTGCATGTGCCATGTTGAAATAGCATGGAACAATAAAAAATTATAGATACGTTGGAGACGTATCAAATACCCATGCATAAAAAAACAATAGTGTGAGTATGGGTGAAGTGTGTGCACAATTAGTAAAGTGTAAAGGTAGCAGATAGCAGGTCGATGAGAAATAAATGACGGGAGACATATGATAGCTCTACAACATGCATGGCACACTAAATTACTACATGATTCTATGAAAATAACATTCGACTGAAAACAAATAGGCCAGTCCATTTTTTCTGCACCGTCCGATGTACAAAGAACGGGCATATCACCTTCATTTACCTCCAGCCAGTCAGTGTTGACGATCTTCCTCGAAACAGCAGCGACCACCGGCCCGGTCCCCTGCCTGCGCCCTCCCCTCGACCTCACCGCACCGCTGTGCTTGACACCGCCCCGGCAATCCATTCAAGCCCCGCCGACCACCAGATCAGGCGCAAGCAGCTCCTGCGCCCCACACCCCTATGATAGACACCGATGCCCCGCTTCCCCGGCGAACATGCGGACTAGGTGCTCCACGCACCTAAGCGGGTGCTGCTTCTTTTAATTGCAGTTCGACTAACCCTGAATTGAAATCCAGGCGGGCTACTGACCTCTAGCAAAGGTAAAATAGTAAAGGGAGGAAACC
Organism: Secale cereale; assembly: GCA_902687465.1. Classification (NCBI taxonomy): domain Eukaryota; kingdom Viridiplantae; phylum Streptophyta; class Magnoliopsida; order Poales; family Poaceae; genus Secale; species Secale cereale. The sequence continues at coordinate 109,631,583 of LR738715.1, read as the reverse complement.
TTGTGCATTCAGTATCACGAAGAAGATGCAGTAAGAAGCGCTCAACTAGTTTCTTTCGTGGGATGAATACGGTGTGAGCAGAGACATAAGGTTTGCACGAATAAGGGAAGATGAGTACCTCTTTCTGCTGGCAGAGCTATGTCCTCCTTCTGTTTTTTCCAATGATCTTCTTGTGGTTCACTGGAAACGAGAAGTTGTGGAGGATGATGCAGCCTTGGACGAATGCATGGCCAAGTTGTTGAGTGTGGTGCGATGGCCATCTGTCGGCGGCGGGGAAGCAGATCCGAGGCGGCGAACGACGACGTAGTGGGAACAGCTCTGGTGCGGTGGACGGTTGCGACAGTGGAGCGGCAGCAGTGAGGCGCATGACGGCGTGGTCGGAGTGGTTCTGGTACGGTGCATGTCGATGTCGGTGTCGTGGAGGCAGCTCTACCTCGGCTTCAGCTACTAAGTCCTTGAGGGTGTTGCGGTTGCGGTTGTGTTGGACGCCGACGTCGGGGTACCGGCTCCGCCGTGATGGAGTTGGGCGGCGGTGGATTGGGCGCTATGGGGTGGAGGACGGAGGAGGCTGGGGTTTTGCGGCTGGTGGAGAGGGCATTTTGGCGCCCACGGAGTATGAATGTGGAAACAGAGGGAGGCGGGGAACTGAGGGGGAACAATGTTTCGATTTGGGACGCGCTTGTTTGAAATTTGGGGAAAGTTACAAACTTTGTCCCCATCTAAAATTTCGTACATATTGCGGGTTGGGGGTAGGACAGTAATCTCAGGTGTCCCAAATGTGGGCGGGATAGATTTCGGCCAAGCGCATGGGTGTTTAGGCGCCCACGTCGTATGAATGCTTCTTGGAGGCGGTTGAGACTGGCGTCTTGGTGAAGGTACGAATCTACCCCGGTTTAGACCTTTGGACATCGGACCGATAGGCTACACAGGCCAGAGTCAGGACAATAATTTCCTACCGCCAAACATTAGTCTTGCGCAGTTTCGGGTGACCAGAGGCCTATTTGGCTCTTCGTTCAATATTTGGGAGCAGAAGCATTAACGTTTTCGGTTCTCTTGAATTGAACATTCAGAATTTGTCAAACTTCACAAATCTTTACTCTTGAAAATCCTAAAGCTACGATTATTTTGGAATGGAGGTGGTACATTTGAATATACATTGTACACGAGTATATATTAAAAAATATGCAACTTACCTCAGTTCATGCATGGTTCCAGATATAATCTCCTTGGTTGCAAAAAAAAAGTTAGACATGCGTATGAATATATATAGCATGTTCAAACGCACAACAAAGATTGTTGCCCCCTTTTACATCTGATTTACAAATGCCATTATCTCGGGTTCAAATAGATGAATGCACTTCCTATGAATTCGAATCTTCGAAACCCCCTTTATGTTGAATTCGACATGTATTCTATTTCGTAGCTAGCAATTTGGAATGTATCCATGCAAGTGACAAATGTATAAAGTGCTTCACACTAACAACATGGAGTGCACTAATTAATGTTTATATATGAATTGCAAAAGCATCCATTGCATGTATTTCAAACCGCTCTCACTCTATGGATCGATAATATGAAATAAACACATGCACATGCTAGAATTCAATAGAGTATGGGTGTCTGATAGACCGATTTTCGTCCATACGCAATTTGCAAAATTCATGATCTCATCCAAAAATAATAATGCCATTTATATTTTAATTTAATGCGTAGAACCGCCTTTTACACATTGATGCACTATGCATCGTCCCGTTCTCACAAACGCGCTATATCTCTCTATCTACTTCATAAGTGCACACACTTTATATGCATCGGCATTTCTCTTTCACACATGCTCACAATCTCTCTCGGGGTGTCGGGGAGTCTCACGCACATGCTCTCTCTGTATCTCTCTATCTCTTTCTGACTAGTATGTACCACTCTTTTCACTAATCTCGGTTGGAAAACACTATTTCTCTCACATGCATATATACACACACGCACGGTCTCTACTAGCCCTATATACGCACATATATGTGCCTACGTGTCTCCCGCACGCACATTATCTTTAGGCCTCTCTCGCACACATTGCCCCCCCCAAACACACCTATCTCTTAGTAGTTGACAGATATGATTCCATCATATCATTCGGTAGGATATCCCTGTCTGTTAGGCTGGATGGTAATACGAGGCAAAGTTTTACCCTAGTTCGGACCCTTGCAGTTGAGGAAAAAGCCTACTCCTGATACTATATATTAGTGATAGAGGTGTGTACAAAGTACACGTGAATACCAGGCATTGTGCGTGTGTGTATACTATCGGCGAACTAGCCCCAAGCTTCTATAACACACCGGGGGCCTAGGGTTACGAATCATATATAGTCGGCTTATCTCCAGTTGGGATAGAGTCCTCCGCGACTCTGGTAGCTAGGTTCATGTTGTACGCCGAGTCCTCCACATGGGTCTCCGTATAACGCATCTCGATCCAACGTATGTGACGCATGATGGAACCGACACATGAGTCCTCATGTTGACCCACCACAACTAGAAATGATGTGCCCACCACACCACACACGCAATCGGCCACTAGGAAAATAAGCATATACAATAGTACAATGTTATACATGAAAGTTAATTGCATGATGCATCCAAAAATATTTGTTCAGCATTGTGAATGTTTATATATTCTCCTAAAATATTAGTCACAAGAAATAGAAACGAAGGGCATATCTCTCCTTGTCTCCACCGTACATCCCCTCTTTCTACACCACTTTCACGTACGCACACAAACTATCTCTCGGCCCTCTAAAAGTATGCATGCCCATGACACATTCACGCATGATGGCCACTGTATTTCAAGCTAAAGCACTATACAGTCATTGGAGTTCAGAATATACTCATTACGGTCACCGTATACATTCTCGTGGTGATCATACGGTATCTAGCTCATGATACGTCTCCGTATTTTCTTGATGACACTGACGGACTTTGCATTTGATGCATGCTCCATATTTTGTTGACGACACTTACGGTCATTGTATTTGAAGCGAAAGCACGATATGGTCACTGGACTTCAGAATAAGCTCATCACGGTCACCACATACATTTTGTCATGCTAACCAACATGTGGTTGGATGGTTAGGAGGACAATGGTTTCTCGAGCCTACCAGGGTTAAAGTCCCGGTGCTCGTATTTATCCTGGACTAATTTCAGTATTTTTCGGCAATGTGCGTTCAGTGGGAGGAGACGTTCCACTCGACTACGAGGCACCTATGATGACTTTGTAAAATCTCAAGATCATATGCTGGCCCACTCTCTCGAAGGTGCTCATAGGGGTAGGGTCTGCGTGTGTGCGCTTATAGCGGTGAGTGCTTGCACGTATATATGAGCCCTTGCGTCTGTACCGTGCTAAAAAAATACATGTCATGATTATACGGTCACTGGCTCACCCGTACAACTCCGTATTTTGTTGATGACACAATCAATTGACCGGTCAAACATTCCACGTGGCGCAACTAGTGTTGCACCATCAGGGCGCGTAATCGTGGGGCCCACCTGTCAGCTCGTATATGAAAGAAAGAAATGGTAGTTTGAGTTTGTATCGTGTTAATAGAATAAGTACATTTTAGGGTGATCATACGGTCACTGACTCACCATACAACTCTGTAATTTGTTGATGACACGATCAATTGACCAGTCAAACGGTCCACATTCAGCAGCGAACATTACCATAGGGCCCACCCGTCAGCGCGTATATGAAGGACAGAAATGGTAATAAATTAGTGGTCGGTGGGTACTCGAAGTTGTGAGACCTCTGGTTGGCAGTCGCCGATGGTGGGGGGGGCGTTGATTGGGCGGTGGGGTGGGGATCGCCGGAGAAAAAGCTCAGCGC
>LR738715.1:109583303-109627612 GCA_902687465.1 Secale cereale | reverse complement strand
GGGGCTATAGGAATGGCCGGTGCGGTGGCGGACCGGCCATGAGGAGTGGTTTTGGGGCGGACGGGGCGGTGTGGCGGCGGGGGCCGACGGTTCGGCCGGTGGTGGCTGGCGGCTCAGGGGGTGGAGTTTGATGATAAACTGCAGGCCCTTGATTTCGTATCCAACGGCTGAAAAATCTAATGACCAGAGATGAAAAAGTTAGTCGACTGACGTGTAGCCTCACCCGCACGTACACATGCACGCACGCAAGACACACACCCATGCAGGCGTGCAACACTGACACGTACACATAACGAACACACGCACGCATGCAGGCGTGCAACACTGACGCGTACACATGCACTCACGAACACACGCACGTACGCACGCATGCATGCAACACTGAAACATACCCTTGCACACACGCAACACTCGCACGCCTGCATGCACGCAGCACACGACGCAATACACATGCTCAAACTATACGTGCATGCACCCTTTGTTAAGGACATGGATTGTTACGAGTATTAATCAATCTTATCTATGATAAGCAGAACATTGATTTTTGTAGCGGTCTTTATGAATCACAACGTATCGAACGGTTTATCAACATGAAAAGGATGATGTCACACTCAATGAACAATCATCGGTTTATGAAATGCCCGCTTCTGACCGGGCCCACCAAAGGTTCCTCTGTAGTGCGCTACCTGCGTTGGGTCGCTGACATGCAGGCCATGTACCCAAAGAGCCCACACGTCAGTGGAAGAACGGCGCGCTGTCCTACATCAGAGTCGTGGGCGCCACTCGCTGCACGCCCGGCTGAACACCCCTCCTTGCCGCATTCAAACGCCTCCATGAAATACGCCCGTGTGGAAGTCAAGAAACCCACTCTGGACACACGTCCGTTCATGACCGGACCGACATTAAACGCAATGCCGGCCGAGCTCCTCCCGTCCGCCGTCTATTTAATCTCCTATTTAAACGAGGCCAAACGCCCGCCAAGAATCGCACACCTCCACCGCTCCCCTATCTCCTCCTTCACCATTTTGTCCACTCTAACATTGCCTTACGAAGAGTAGTTATGCCGCATCCAAGCCGGCTGGGTGGCCCGCCGAGCCTGCTGGATACGATCTATGCAGCTCGCTGATCCACCTCCCTCCCCTCGCCCGACCAAGCCAGTTGCCGCCCCAAGCCGGCGCGCGGTTCAGCAACTCGCCGCTCCAGGCGAGCTCGACAAGGAGCGGCGCACGGGCGTCGTTGCTGCCGTCCACGCCGCCGCCTCGTACCGTGTCTCCTGTTTCTGTGGCCAAGACTCCCATGCCGGCGGCCGCGCCATGCAAGCAACGACAGAAGCCGGGTGCGCGAAGAGCGACGAGTCGGTGGCCAGCGCCTCCGCGTCCGCCACCATCATCGAGGAGAAGTAGAACACGGGAGGTCGCCGCCGCTTGGGTCCCATGAAGGCCACCACGGAGGCGACGCCGGCGAATACAGCTGGTGACTTGCCGGATCCTTTTGTTGCGAGGACCTTCATCGACCCTGCATATACCTCCGGGGCTCCCGGCAGTCCGATGATCGTGCTGGGAACACAAATCGATCGGCGGGCGACCATTTAGGCCATGTATTATATACATGTGCTGTCTAGAACTAGCACTACGTAGTTCATTTGAATGTAATGAAATCCGTCATGTTTGTACGAAAATCAGGTATCTTATATGATTTCCGTCGTTGTTTATATGAAATATCGCCGTGTTTGCGTGAATTTCGTCCTGCTGGTTGACTTGCTATCATAATGTGTGCGGCTACGGTTGGATGGCGTAATTTGCGGGTCGCCGCTCGGTCTGCGGGCGGCTCGGGCGGCGTGGTGGGACAAAAAGAACACAGCTCGTGCGAGCTCGTCTCCAACGTGCGCGCTGGAGGATGCATGAGACCCCGAGCCATTCCTCGTTCATTGGTGGCAAAGGCACCGGCAGACAAAAGGGTCACCAATATTTTGGCTACCCCGGGCAAGATCCAAACAGCCCCTCCCAAGAGATTCAAATCCCTCGTTCACCATGGAATTTTGCCATGTGTTGTTTTCATGAACTAGCAAGATGCCCGTGCATTGCACGGAACATCAAGATGCATTTTTTTACAAAACACATGTTGTGGTTGACCCATGCAGGAGTAATCCCATTTTGTAAAAACTAATGATTGCTCGAGAATTTTACCGGATAAATGGTATCTCGAGAATTGTATCGGACTCCATTTTTGTATACAAGGCCACAAACCCATATTGCAGGTACCAAGGCAGAACTTAATGTCTTCTAACTCAATGTTGCAAGCCACCTTGTTTCCTTGTTTGCCATGTAAATTAATGTGTATTCTTCTCTTTCATGCACATCAAGCCCATGCTCACACTCCCGCATGCATGCAAGGGATAATTAGTGTCCTCTTTTGCTAGTAGTACTATGAGGCAAACACCATTAATATTGCATCGATTAGTGTTAGTGGCCTTGTATATCTGCAAATTGTAATTTTGATAGTGGCCTTGTATATAAAAATGGAGGGAGAAAGATGAGAGATAAGGTGAGGAGGAGTGGGGCGTGGTGGTGACTGCTGGTCGGACTGGGCGGATGCATGGGGATGGACGGTGTATTATGTCTAGGTTTGTATCTCTATAGTCCCTCTCACACACACCCATGTAGGTGGGGGACGTGCACGAAGAGAAGAGGTGCACGCACGGCGCACGTACTCCCGTCTCTTTCCCAACCACACCCACGCGGGTACACGGTGGAGCTCATTTCTGTACGAAAAGGCAGCCCACGTGGTAACTTGACACGTGTACTGGTTGTTCACTAGATGGAGTGAGGATCGTCTACCACGGGTGAACAAACAAATTGCGTGTTGACGCGTTATGTTAAAAAAGAGGCAAACCATGTGGGGCCTACCTTAGAGGCAAGGCTCTATACAATGGAGTACTTTTGATGTGTCCCATCAACTCGCAGAACGAGGAGAAGCTTGCTTAGTACGCCGTCTCCCCCGCCCACGGGCGCGGTGGCTCACATGATGAGGTGAAGCTTGCTTACTACGCCTTACGCCCGCTCCCTCGCCCACGCGCATGGTGGCTCGCAGGACGAGGAGAAAATTTTACTACTCCCTCCGTTTACTCCTCGTCCCTACTACCTTGGTTAGAGAGATTATCATATTTTTTCGAATATAAATGTCCTTTAGTACTCCCTCCATTTACTTATACAAGGCCACTATAAAAAAATACACGTCAATCTACCTTGGTTAGAGAGAAAATTTTACTACTCCCTCCGTTTACTCCTCGTCCCTACTACCTTGGTTAGAGAGTTTTCTCTTGACACTGCTTGCATCGGGTGATCTAATGCACCTCGAAATCCAACATGTGATGGTACTACTACTAGTAGTAGAATTGAGACTTATAAAATGGAAAAACAAATGTTTTTTAGATGAGCCGTATAAACCCTGGTGGGTACGTACTCTGTATCAGATTTTCCCAAAACTAAGTCGCTCAACCTTTATTTGCTTGTTTCCCTTCCCGCCTCCTTGCCTCGAACAGACTATGCCAAACTCCCCTGCCTGCCGCGCGGGAAAAGACCCTCCCTCGCCTTTTTTAGTCCGGGTTTGTATCGATGGATCGCGCGAAGCAGCAAAAACCCAAGCCGTGTCTTGTAGTCCTCCGTCAACGCTCGCTTTCATGAATTCTGTACTTCCTGTCGCCGACATGTGGGACATATAGCAACCGGGTCGACGTGTTAAGCACCAAATAACAGTGCAGAACATCATGAGGGACGCACCCCAGTCATACCGCCCCAGTAGTAGTAGTAATGAGCAATGAGACGTCAAATCACAATGCCGCACCTTCCTAGATGGACGAAAGCAACCATTATTTCACACTTCGGTCCACCATCATCTCAAACCACATAGTATTGCTTCTGCCTCAAGAGGGAACGCACATCGCCTTGGTACATCATGACACGTGAGACCGAATGACAGGCCATGCTCCCCTGCCGATCACTCGGTAAAATCACCTCATTTTTACTACTATACTTCCTCTGTATCGGTTTACATGGTGCACGTCGTTCTAGGTTGAGAATTTAACTGGCTATATATGTGATGAACAATATATGTGATGAACAATATATGTTTAGAAACTACATCTGCATAATAATCCAATGATATACTTTTTGTGACATAGTAACTCAGATTTAGTTAGTCAAATGGATGATCTAGAACTACGTGCACGCCCTGTAAACCGAGACGTCTAAAAAACCGATACGGAGAGGGTAGTTCAACACGTATCTTTTTAGATCAATATAGTCGGGATTCACCAAAGAGCAAAACCAAGTGGTAGGCTGCACCTGTCGTGTTGGCGTAGCGACTCAAGCAGGGTCAATCCGCACACGGAATAGCGACACACTTAACATGACCCCTTTGACCGACATGTGGCTCATCCACCGTCTTGTTCCACGTACAGTTCGGAGTAGCGGTTGGAATTGGAGGCACCCCGGTCGTAGCGCCGCAGTAGTAGAAAATGAGCAATGAGGGGTCAAATCACAAAGCCCCACCTTTCCCGCATTAAGCTGGACGGACGAAGCAACCATCATTTCACTCTAGGGCGCAAGAGCATAAATGTAATGCCCAGTATGAGATTATACCTCCAACGTGTCGAGGCACGACTTAAAGGTATAAGCTCATACTAGAATGATCTCAAGTATGGTATCTTTGCACGACTCATGTAAAAGAGGGATGAAATTGCAAGAGAGTAGTTGCTTACACTCGCCACTTCATACAATACATTACATAAGCAATCATCCAAATAACATCACAGTCCGACTACAGACGAAGATCCAAATGAAAGATACCATAAATAAATAACACAAGGTCCGATCGCCCATAGGGATGAAATTGCAAAAGAGTAGAAGCCACTACTGATCCTCTGGGTAAGACACATAGTATCGCCCACGTTCTTCATCGAACTCCCAGTACAGCTCTATGCCATCACCTGTGTAGTTCACCATGGTACCTGCATCTGGTGTTGTGTAGAATCTGTGAGCCATGGAGGACTCAGCAATCCCGTTCCCGGGTTGCAAAACTATCTAAGCCTTGGGTGTGGAACAAGGCTGAAGAACAAGGTTGCAGCTGCACTAGCAGTAGCTTACGTGTTTAGAGCGAGAAGAGAAGTGCCACGAGCGTCAAAGTGATCACGAAGTGATCCTATCTAAGCACGTCAATCATAACCCCACCGTGTTCACTTCCCGAACCCCTTCGGAAAATGACCGTCACGGTTACTCACTCTGATAGTGTATTCTGAACATGGTGTCAAGTTATCTACAACCGGATATTAACAAATTCCCATCTGCCACATAACCGCGGGCACGGCTTTTGAAAGATCAAACCCTGCAGGGCTGTCCCAACTTAGCCCATCACAAGCTCACGATCTGCGAAGTCGCAACTCCAAGGTGGGAAGACCCGAGTATTCTCGGAATCCCGTGCTCAAGATATTCCGACCAAGGTAAAATTAATCCAGCAAATCCTCCCGGCGTGCCGACACCCTGATAGCAGCCGCGCGTATCTTGTCTCAGGCCACGACCGGATGGGCGATTCTACAGGTTTTTACCAGCCCTTGAGTTTCCTCGAGGTGGCCCCGCAGAACCCCCAGTTTGGACCAACACTCATGTGGAGCACTGGCCCGGGTTGTTGATTAAGAAAAGGGTTTATAACTCCCTATGCAAGTTTTAGTTGTTAGGCAAATGTAGAACCAAAGTTGGGACTTGCTGGAAAAGCTTTAGCGCTAAGCGAGTTATCGAGGGGGGGCCATGAACCCCAACCGTGTTAGGGACGCATAATCAAGGAACATAACATCGGTTTAAACGGTTCCCAGGGAGGCATGAGTGGAACAAAACACCAAGCAAGAGGCTTAGCCTTCTACCCATTACCAATATATAGATGATTTAGTTGACATATTATATAGTGTGATATCCCAACAATAACTTCAACATGAAGCAAGAATCTTCAAATCTTCTCCAGCAACTAACAATGCTATAAGAGGGGCTGAGCGAAGCTTACGTAGCCAATCAAAGGTTTGCTAGGTTGGATGGTTAGAGAGATTCATGGATACAATAGGAGGTTGACAAACAAACATGGGCATCGAGGCAATAAGCTAAAGAGCGAGACATCTAGCAATAGGAAAAGATAATAATGATATCTGGGTCAGGTCATCTTGCCTGTCGAGTCGTCAATGGGATCATAAGACGGCTCCTCGTACTCAAACTCGGTAGGACCCTCGTTCTCGGTCTCGGCTCCCGGCTCTACTCAACACAAGAACACAACATGGCACAATATCAAACACAGTGTAATGCACAATCAACATGATGCAAGTATGATGTGCGTATGCATGTGGAAGCACTTGAACCTAAGGAGAAGATGATGAAGAAGGCCTCATCTTGGAAAACCAAGCATGCCATTGAATAGAGGGGAAGATTTCGGTTGAAATCGATATAAAGATCGCCGAAACGGACACACGGTTTGCAAATGGCAAGCAAAACAATATTCCAAAAAGCTGCAGTTAACAGCCACATGGCATGTTTGGAGCAAGAAATAAATATGCTACAACACTCAAACATGGAGATAAAGGGCATGGACATGAAGTAGACATGATATTTAACAAGTATGAACTTAGAACACACCCAAAAACCTACTGGAATACAATTAACCATGGATGGCAAGTTGCAATAAAATTATCGAGACTTAGTCAAAATCTGGAAAGGCAAAAACATCATCCTGATGCTGCCTTCGGAGGCACAAAACAACATGCATATAAACTCCACTAAGCATATAAAGATCATGGACATGTAGTAGACATATCATACAGCAAACAACTCCATTGGAGCAACTCCATAGGAGGCATGCACCAAATTGATCATGCTGATAAAAACCTGACAGGTATAATTTATAGCAACTTGGGAGCAAGAAATAAATAAGCCACAGCAAGCCATATGTGCAAGTAAGGGCATGAATGGATAGACAATAACATGGACAACAAGACATGATTATTGGCCACTCCAAAACAAGTATGGATTTGAGTGGGGCATCAAGCAAACATAGCATCAGGTTAAAACAGATTCCAGACTTAGCAGTTTTTTCACTAAGTATAAGTAACATTGGCATGGCATGTTTACAAGCTTGTTTAAGTCACCTCAAGGCATATCATGGAAAGTGGTTTGCACCACAACAAAGACCATATGATGGTGCTTTCAAAACATATTGACATGTGGCATGAAGACAAACACATCAATAGCAATGAGCATGTCAAAATAGCATCTCACAACAAGTTTCAGCACTTAACAACCACATGCACTTTTGCAACAGAGATTAACATGGCAATATGACACCTAACATGAATGCTACAGCAACCATCATGTAGAGCACTTCACAATGAACATTTTGACATATCATATGCTCCATTTGGATAAACATGCACCAAGGTATCACATCTCAAACATGGCAACAAAATAACAAGTAACAACAGTTTTAAACAAGTAGCACTCTTGCAACAGAGATTAGGGCATCTAGATGAACTCAAACAAGCATGCCACAATGGAACAAAATGAAGAGCACATCCCCGCGATCAATTTGATATATCATATGCACAATTTGGACAAGCACACTAAAAGTTACAGCCACTCAAACATGGAACAAAATAACAGATTCCTGGGACTTGGTCGTTCTTATACCTAAAAAAAAGTCAAACGGGACGACGGGATTCCGGGACGGAGTGGATCGGGACGGGGAAGAGCGTTTGGTTCGTCAAACAGGTGGATCTCATCCACCTGATCAGATCGGATCCGGCGGCCCGGCGACTCGCCGGAGACGGCGCCGGCGACCGGAGGGGCGGCGGCGAGCGGAGGAAGTGGCGCCGGCCGGCGGCGGAGGCGGCGGTGGCGGCGGCCGGACCCGAGGCGGCTGCGGGCGGAGGAAGCGAAGGGCCGGCGGTGGTGGCTCGCCGCGGCAGCGAGGAAGACCGGGGCGGCGGCGGTGCGGGCGCGCGGGCCGGGGAGGGTCCGATCCGAGCCGCGGCGGGCCCGGTCGGCGCGGTGGGAGAGCCGGCGGCGAGGAGCCACATGGCAGCGCGGGATTGGCCGGGCGCGTCCGAGCGGACGTGTCCGGTGACGAGAGGAGGGAGGAGACTAAGGTTTGCCCGAAAAAATGGATGTGGGGTACGTTTTTATAGGCATAGGTAGCTAGGAGACTCCAAATGGGGTGCGGTTTTCGGCCACACGTTCGTGATCCGACGACCGAGATGATGGGAGGGGTTGTGCTGGGTTAGTGGGCTGTTGTGGAGGGGGTCTTGGGCCAAAAGGAAGGGGTACTTTTAGCCCACTAGGTTAACCGTTGGGGGACCAAACGAACTCCAAACACGATGAAACTTGACAGGCAGCCTACACGTACCAAAACAACAACGCACGACAAGTCTCACCTCATTCCGGGAACGTTACACGGCCACGCACGAAAGAAGGACCCGGGGGTGCTACGAGCACGTGTGTGAGTGTCGGAACTCAAAACGGATAACGGGAAGAGGCGAGTGGGACCGGGTGCAAGTGACAACATGAATGCAATGCAATGCGCATGACAACATGACATGGATGAAATGCACACACACACACACGACAAAACAAAGAAACCCGTAATGAAAGAAGAGCCCCGAATGGAATTGATGAAGCCAAAGTTTCATATATTGCCGTAATCGGAAAGTGTTACATCTGGGGCATTAAAAACTCTCCTCTACTACAAAAAGATCTCATCCCGAGATATAGGAGTGGAAGAAGGAAGGATACTCGGAACGAAGGTGATCTTCTCGTTCCCACGTAGCTTCTCGGTCGGTATGGTGTGACCACTTAACTTTCAAGAACTTGATTGACTTGTTGCGGGTCTTGCGCTCAGTTTCCTCAAGAATAGCAACAGGGTGCTCACGGTAAGACAAGTCTTATTGAAGATCAATCTCCTCGAACGGGATGGTGCGTTCAGGTGTCTTGAAGCATTTGCGGAGTTGAGACACGTGAAACACATCATGAACATTAGCAAAGTTGGAGGGGAGCTCAAGTTGATAGGCTAGATCGCCTCTTTTGCCAAGAATCTTGAAAGGGCCCACGTATCTCGGAGCAAGCTTTCCTTTGATACCGAATCTTTGGGTTCCTTTCATAGGAGAAACACGGAGATAGACAGGATCTCCAATGTCAAAAGCCAAATCACGATGCTTGCCCTCATAGTAACTCTTTTGACGTGACTGAGCGGCCTTGATATTCTCACGTATGACTTTGCACATTTCTTCGGCTTCTGAGATCAAGTCATTGCCAAGAAGTTGACGTTCACCAGTCTCGGACCAGTTGAGAGGGGTACGACACTTTCTGCCATATAGGATTTCAAAAGGAGCTTTGCCGACACTTGCTTGGAAACTGTTGTTGTAAGAGAACTCGACAAATGGAAGACAATCTTCCCACTTCATGCCAAAAGAGATGACACAAGCTTTGAGCATGTCTTCGAGGATCTGGTTCACTCTCTCGACTTGACCACTGGTCTGAGGGTGAAACGCAGTGCTGAAACGAATCTTAGTGCCCATGGCTGACTGAAAGGAGTCCCAGAACTTGGATGTGAACAAACTTCCACGGTCCGAGGAGATAACTTGAGGAATGCCATGCAATGAAACAATTCTGGAAGTGTACAACTCTGCCAATTGAGCTGCATTGATGGATTCTTTGACAGGAAGGAAGTGAGCTACTTTGGTTAGCTTGTCAATTACAACAAAGATAGCATCATTCCCCTTCTTGGACTTAGGAAACCCAGTGACGAAATCCATTTCAATGTGGTCGAATTTCCACTCGGGAATAGGTAGAGGTTGGAGGAGATCGGCTGGACGTTGATGCTTTGCCTTCACTCTTCTGCAGACATCACATTCGTTCACAAATTGGGCAATCTCCCTTTTCATGTGAGTCCACCAGTAAGATTGCTTGAGGTCTTGGTACATCTTAGAACTTCCGGGATGAATCGAGAGGAGGGAGTCATGTGCTTCGTTCATTATGAGCTTCCTGAGATCACCTTTGGGAACCACAATTCTGTCCTTAAAGAACAAGGTGTCTTTCTCATCAACGCGATAGCACTTGTATTTGGGAGTACCCTTAGCAATACCACGTTTCACTTTTTGCACCATAGAATCACTGAGCTGGGCCTCATGGATCTGATCTTCCAAGGTAGGAGCAACTTGAAGGTTTGCAAGAAAGCCTTGCAGAACAACTTGGAGGTTGAGCTTCGTGAATGATTCACAAAGTTCAGGCTGGAACGGCTTGAGAAGGAGACTGTTGCAATATGCCTTTCTGCTCAAGGCATCTGCGATGACCTTGGCCTTGCCAGGTGTGTATTCAATACTTGGATCATACTCTTGGATCATCTCAACCCAACGAGTCTGACGAAGGTTCAGGTTAGGTTGTGTGAAGATGTACTTCAAGCTCTTGTGATCGGTGAAGATGTCCACTTTTCTGCCCAACAGAAGGTGTCTCCATGTGATCAAGGCATGTACCACTGCTGCTAGCTCGAGATCATATGTGGGGTAGTTCTTCTCATTTGGCTTCAATTGACGAGAAGTGTATGCCACAATCTTCTTGTCTTGCATGAGGACGCCACCAAGTCCCTGTAAAGAAGCATCACAGAAGACTTCATAGGGCTTGGACTCATCCGGAGGAGTAAGAACCGGAGCAGAAATGAGCTTCTCTTTGAGTGTTTTGAATGCCACATCACAATCAGGAGTCCAGTTGTACTTGACATTCTTCTGCAGCAAGTTTGAGAGAGGCTTGGCAATCTTGGAGAAGTTCTCAATGAACCTTCTGCAATAGCTAGCGAGACCAAGGAAGCTTCGGAGTTGCTTGACGTTCTGCGGGGGTTTCCAGTTGACAATAGCTTCAACTTTCTCGGGGTTGACAGAAATACCCTCAGCAGAGATGATATGGCCAAGATATAAGACTTTATCCAGCCAGAATTCACATTTGGAGAACTTCACATAGAACTTGTGTTCACGGAGTCTATCCAGGACCAAACGGAGGTGCTTGGCATGGTCTTCTTCATTCTTGGAGAATACCAAGATGCCATCCAGATAGACGAGACCAAATTCATCGGTGTAGGGGTTGAATATGAAGTGCATCATCCTCGAGAAGGTGGGTGGAGCATTTGCGAGGCCAAAAGACATGACCGTGTATTCATAGGAGCCGTAGCTTGTTCTGAATGCGGTCTTGTGAATATCTTCTTCACGGATACAGATCTGGTGATAACCCATCCGGAGATCGAGCTTTGAGAACACCTTTGCTCCTTTGAGCTGCTCGAACAATTCATTGATATTGGGGAGCGGATACTTGTTCTTTATTGTCTTCTTGTTCAATGGCCAGTAATCAACGCAAAGGCGCTCCGTGCCATCCTTCTTCTTGACAAATAGAACACCACAGCCCCGAGGAGAAGTGCTAGGCCTGATTAGACCCATACACTCTTGCTCATCGAGTTGTTTCTTCAGCTCCTTCAACTCATCAGGGGAGAGCTTGTACGGACGCCGACATGCTGGTTCGGTACCGGGCTCGAGTTCAATGACAAATTCAACTTGACGATGCGGAGGCATGCCTGGAAGTTCTTCACGGAAAACATCTTCATATTCATTGACCACTGGAATCTGAGAGATGGCATTAATCTCGCCCTTGTCATTGAGAGAGAATAGCCTGATTGTGTTATCTCGAGAGGCGAAGATAATCACGTCTTCGTCAGGATGAGTAAGCTTGACTTCCTTATTTGCACAATCAATGTTTGCATGATGCTTGGAGAGCCAATCCATCCCAAGAATAAGATCAATGTCGGAGTTGCCGAGAATAACCGGAGAAACCAGAAAGCGGTAATCACCCATATAAAAAGATATATCCGGAGCATGCAAGCTAGAATGCATCTGTTTCGTCGGAGAAGTAATTGCTAATTGCCTTGGTAAAGCCACTGTGTTCACATTATGCTTGGATGCAAATGGACATGACATGAAAGAATGTGATGCACCAGAATCAAACAAAACTTTAGCAAGCTTAAGATTGACTGAAAGGTTACCAAGTATCACATCTGAAGAATTATCTGCTTGAGCTGCATTCATTAGATTCACTCTTGCAACCTTTGGATTGTGCTTGACAATAGCAGTGCTGACAGGTGGAGGAGGCGAAAGGCGCCTTGGGTTGGTACACTTGTTAGCATAATGACCCTTCTGAGTGCACTTGTTGCAAACCACTTCTGAGAGAGGACGGTGATAAGGAGCACTTGACTTCGAAGCTTGAAAGTGATTCTTGGACTGATTGCTTGGGTTGGGTGGGTGGGAGAAACCACGGCCACCAGAATGCTTGTTGTTGTTGTTGTTGGGAGGGCGGAGCACTGGAGGAGGTGTAAGCCAAAACTTCTGCTGCTTTGCGACCACTTGGGAAGAAGAGGAGGAGTTGACAGCATCTCTGATCCTCTTTTTGGACGCTTCAACCTTGAGCTGGGCTGCCTCTTGCTTAAGTGACATGTTATAGAATTGATCAAATTCATCCAGCTCAAACAAGGTGAGAGCAAGCTGGAGTTCATCCTTCAGACCACCACGGAACTGATAAATCTTGCTCTTGGAATCTGGGATGTCTTGCTTGGAATAGCGAGCGAGGTTCTGGAACTTGACATTGTATTGATAGACGGACATGGTGCCTTGCTTCAGGTTGCGGAATTGCTCACGCATACCTTCGATGCCACTAGTTGGAATGTGGTGAGAGCGGAAATACTTGCAGAAGTCAGTCCACGAGATTTCACGTCCTTCTCTGGAATCTTTGTACTGCTGCCACCAATCAGCGGCTTGATCCTTGAGTTGGAAGGCGGCAAACTTGACATAATCCTCAGATCTCATGTTACTGCATTCAAAGTGCTTCTTGATGTCTGTTATCCAGTCTTCAGCATCTAGCGGATCCACACAGTAACTGAACGCCTTCGGTTGGTTTGCTAGGAACTGGTTGAGTGTAGCAAAGTGAGGTTGGTTGAACAAATTGCCTTGGCATTGGTTCCCATGACCACCTTGATTTGCTTGAAAGTTCTGCATCATTTGCATAAGCATTTGGGTGTTCTGGTTCCTTGCTTGCATAATTGCTCTCCAGGCCTCAGACGAAGGAGGAGGGGAAGGAGGATGATCAGGAACTTCTTCACCCTCTGGGTTAGCATTGGGAACCCTTTTAGGAGCCATCGTGAATGAGTCTTCACAAGAATCATTCAAATGAAATGAACGAATGTAATCCACAGTTTAATGGTACAACAATCTTCTCGAGAAGCCACTTGGGAGAACAAAAGGTAAATAAAAAAACAACAAGGAGCAGATAGAACAAATACAAGATAGAAGCTTCGTTCGACATATTCGTGCTGAAAGCTTATGGAACGCGTTACAAAAGGGTTTTGCAATCCCCGGATCAGCATAGCCAAGGACCCTTTAAGATGCAACTCCCGATCGGAACAAACGCCCATAAAACTACTTCACTCAATGTAGAACCCCGAACTCCATATCATTCATTCGTTGGAAGAATGCCTACGAACTACTAGATGAACCCACCTATTAATTTCCGAAAGTTTCCAGTTATGCAATCAGGTGTTGGGGATACAGGGGAAGCATCGCGCACTCAACTCTAATCCCACATCCAGCTGTATCCATCCTTCAACACATAACCAGTGATTTCCGGAAACCGTTTACCTCGGACCTTCGAAACGCATCTGATATACAAGCTACGTCAATACTCCTGAACTACCTCCCAGGTACTGGGTGATGTCGGGGTTATCTTGCCACTAACCGCATAGAAGAGTTTTCGGTTTCGGCCGTCTTAAGTATTCCAGAACTGCTGCGATAGATTTGTGACGACAACACCACGGAGCTCAACTCCCCGGGACACTTCCACAACCCCTAAATGACAGGAGGCATCGAGAACATTGTTCTCGTCACAAAGACATCGGAACAATCCAAACAATACTCGCGTGATCCTAAAAAAAAATTGTGAATTTTTGAGAGTAGAAGAGATAAGTAATCGTCAGGAGTCCTCACCAGAGTGAAAAGAGATGAGGAGTAAAAATAAATCCTACTCTTCGATATCGAAAACATTTTCAAGTGTGTGCCTAGAATCAACCGTCAATGATTCGATCAATCAGTGGGGGCTCCTAGGTCTGAGAAGGCTCTGAATACCAACTTGTAATGCCCAGTATGAGATTATACCTCCTACGTGTCGAGGCACGACTTAAAGGTATAAGCTCATACTAGAATGATCTCAAGTATGGTATCTTTGCACGACTCATGTAAAAGAGGGATGAAATTGCAAAAGAGTAGTTGGCTTACACTCGCCACTTCACACAATACATTACATAAGCAATATCATCCAAATAACATCACAGTCCGACTACGGACAAAGAACCAAATGAAAGATACCATAAATAAATAATACAAGGTCCGATCACCCCTAGTAGAAGCCACTACTGATCCTCTGGGTAAGACACGTAGTATTGCCCACGTTCTTCATCGAACTCCCAGTACAGCTCTATGCCATCACCTGTGTAGTTCACCATGGTACCTGCATCTGGTGTTGTGTAGAATCTGTGAGCCATGGAGGACTCAGCAATCCCGTTCCCGGGTTGCAAAACTATCTAAGCCTTGGGTGTGGAACAAGGCTGAAGAACAAGGTTGCAGCTGCACTAGCACTAGCTTACGTGTTTAGAGCGAGAAGAGAAGTGCCACAGCGTCAAAGTGATCACGAAGTGATCCTATCTAAGCACGTCAATCATAACCCCACCGTGTTCACTTCCCGAACCCCTTCGGAAAATGACCGTCATGGTTACTCACTCTGATAGTGTATTCTGAACATGGTGTCAAGTTATCTACAACCGGATATTAACAAATTCCCATCTGCCACATAACCACGGGCACGGCTTTCGAAAGATCAAACCCTGCAGGGGTGTCCCAACTTAGCCCATCACAAGCTCACGATTTGCAGAGTCGCAGCTCCAAGGTGGGAAGACCCGAGTATTCTCGGAATCCCGTGCTCAAGATATTCTGACTAAGGTAAAACTAATCCAGCAAATCCTCCCGGCGTGCCGACACCCTGATAGTAGGCGCGCGTATCTTGTATCAGGCCACAACCGGATGGGCGATTCTACAGGTTTTTACCAGCCCTTGAGTTTCCTCGAGGTGGCCCTACAGAACCCCCAGTTTGGACCAACACTCATGTGGAGCACTGGCCCGGGTTGTTGATTAAGAAAAGGGTTTATAACTCCCTATGCAAGTTTTAGTTGTTAGGCAAATGTAGAACCAAAGTTGGGACTTGCTGGACAAGCTTTAGCGCTAAGCGGGTTATCGAGGGGGGCCCATAAACCCCAACCGTGTTAGGGACGCATAATCAAGGAACATAACATCGGTTTAAACGGTTCCCAGGGAGGCATGAGTGGAACAAAACACCAAGCAAGAGGCTTAGCCTTCTACCCATTACCAATATATAGATGATTTAGTTGACATATTATATAGTGTGATATCCCAACAATAACTTCAACATGAAGCAAGAATCTTCAAATCTTCTCCTGCAACTAACAATGCTATAAGAGGGGCTGAGCGAAGCTTTCGTAGCCAATCAAAGGTTTGCTAGGCTGGGTGGTTAGAGAGATTCATGGATACAATAGGAGGCTGACAAACAAACATGGGCATCGAGGAAATAAGCTAAAGAGCGAGACATCTAGCAATAGGCAAAGATAGTAATGATATCTGGGTCAGGTCATCTTGCCCGTCGAGCCATCGATGGGATCGTAAGACGGCTCCTCGTACTCAACCTCGGTAGGACCCTCGTTCTCGGTCTCGGCTCCCGGCTCTACTCAACACAAGAACACAACATGGCACAATATCAAACACCGTGTAATGCACAATCAACATGATGCAAGTATGATGTGCGTATGCATGTGGAAGCACTTGAACCTAAGGATAAGATGATGAAGAAGGCCTAATCTTGGAAAACCAAGCGTGCCATTGGATAGAGGGGAAGATTTCGGTTGAAATTGATATAAAGATCGCCGAAAATGGACACATGATTTGCAAATGGAAAGCAAAACAATATTCCACAAAGCTGCAGTTAACAGCCACATGGCATGTTTGGAGCAAGAAATAAATATGCTACAACACTCAAACATGGAGACAAAGGGCATGGACATGAAGTATACATGATATTTAACAAGTATGAACTTATAACACACCCGAAACCTACTGGAACACAATTAACCTAGCATGGCAAGTTGCAATAAAATTATCCAGACTTAGTCAAAATCTGGGAAGGCAAAAACATCATCATGATGTTGCCTTCGGAGGCACAAAACAACATGCATATCAACTACACTAAGCATATAAAGATCATGGCCATGTAGTAGACATATCATACAACAAACAACTCCATTGGAGCAACTCCATAGGAGGCATGGATCAATAGCAACAAGCTACACCAAATTGATCATGCTGATAAAAACCTGACAGGTATAATTTATAGGAACTTGGGAGCAAGAAATAAATAAGCCACATCAAGCCATATGTGCAAGTAAGGGAATGAATGGATAGGCAATAACATGGATAACAAGACATGATCATTGGCCACTCCAAAACAAGCATGGATTTGAGTGGGGCATCAAGCAAACATAGCATCAGGTTAAAACAGATTCCGGACTTAGCAGTTTTTTGACTAGTATAAAACAGTAACATTGGCATGTCATGTTTACAAGCTTGTTTAAGTCACCTCAAGGCATATCATGGAAAGTGATTTGCACCACAGCAAAGACCATATGATGGTGCTTCTAAAACATATTGACATGTGGCATGAAGACAAACACATCAATAGCAATGAGCATGTCAAAACAGCATCTCACAACAAGTTTCAGCACTTAACAACCACATGCACTTTTGCAACAGAGATTAACATGGCAATATGACACCTAACATGAATGCTACAGCAACCATCATGTAGAGCACTTCAAAATGAACATTTTGACATATCATATGCTCCATTTGGATAAACATGCACCAAGGTATCACATCTCAAACATGGCAACAAAATAACAAGTAACAACAGTTTTAAACAAGTAGCACTCTTGCAACAGAGATTAGGGCATCTAGATGAACTCAAACAAGCATGCCACAATGGAACAAAATGAAGAGCACATCCCCGCGATCAATTAGATATATCATATGCACAATTTGGACAAGCACACTAAAAGTTACAGCCACTCAAACATGGAACAAAATAACAGATTCCTGGGACTTGGTCGTTCTTATACCTAAAAAAAAGTCAAACGGGACGGCGGGATTCTGGGACGGAGTGGATCGGGACGAGGAAGAGCGTTTGGTTCGTCGAACAGGTGGATCTCATCCACCTGATCAGATCGGATCCGGCGGCCCGGCGACTCGCCGGAGACGGCGCCGGCGACCGGAGGGGCGGCGGCGACAGGAGGAAGTGGCGCTGGCCTGTGGCGGCGGACGCGGCCCGAGGCGGCGGCGGCCGGACACGAGGCGGTTGCGGG
This sequence comes from Secale cereale, assembly GCA_902687465.1. Classification (NCBI taxonomy): domain Eukaryota; kingdom Viridiplantae; phylum Streptophyta; class Magnoliopsida; order Poales; family Poaceae; genus Secale; species Secale cereale. The sequence goes on along the minus strand of LR738715.1, from coordinate 109,610,023 downwards.
CGGAGGAAGTGAAGGGCCGGCGGCGGTCGGCGGTGGTGGCTCGCCGCGGCGGCGAGGAAGACCGGGGCCGCGGCTGTGCGGGCGCGCGGGCCGGGGAGGGCCCGATCCGGGCCGCGGCGGGCCCGGTCGGCGCGGTGGGAGAGCCGGCGGCGGGGAGCCATGTGGCAGCGCGGGATTGGCTGGGCGCGTCCGGGCGGACGTGTCCGGTCCGTTCCGGACGTGTCCGGCGGCGAGAGGAGGGAGGAGACTAGGGTTTGCCCGAAAAAATGGACGTGGGGGACGTTTTTATAGGCATAGGGAGCTAGGATACTCCAAATGGGGTGCGGTTTTCGGCCACATGTTCGTGTTCCGACGGCCGAGATGATGGAAGGGGTTGTGCTAGGTTAGTGGGCTATTGTGGAGGGGGTCTTGGGCCAAAAGGAAGGGGTGCTTTTAGCCCACTAGGTTAACCGTTGGGGGACCAAACGAACTCCAAACGCGATGAAACTTGACAGGCGGCCTACACGTACCAAAACAACAACGCACGACAAGTCTCACATCATTCCGAGAATGTTACATGGCCACACATGAAAGAAGGACTCGGGGGTGCCAAGGGCACGTGTGTGAGTGTCGGAACTCGAAACGGACAACGGGAAGAGGCGAGTGGGACCGGGTGCAAGTGACAACACGAATGCAATGCAATGCGCATGACAACATGACATGGATGAAATGCACACACGCACACGACAAAACGAAGAAAGCCGAAATGAAAGAAGAGCCCCGAATGGAATTGATGAAGTCAAAGTTCCATATATTGCCATAATCGGAAAGTGTTACATCTAGGGCATTACAATAAATAAAAGAGAAAACCAATGATGCGTGCGGCAGCTACCTAGGGCACCCTAGGGTAGGGGTCTCCACTGCAGATCATTTTTTTAAAGCGCCTCCACTACAAATCGGCTTCTCCCTCGTCCTCTTGAAGAAAACCGATGATGCGTGCGGCGGTAGGGTTTGTAGGAGTACTACTAGGGCGTGCGGGGCCACGTCATAGTAAACGGGAGAGGGACTGAGTTCGAGTCAACGCCTTAAATATGTGTGGGCCATTTGGTTTTAGGGGAACAAGGCAGCATTTTGGGTTCGGGGACCAGTGGAGATATAGTACGTACAAAAATTTGTGGACGTAGGTTCGACCGAAAGGCAATGATGCATGGGCCCTGCATTTTGATATACCGGGGCCGCGTGAAATTTGCTACTCTACTCAAAACTAGTAAGGTACACATGCATTGAACGCATGAGATTTGGAAACCAAATTATGAATAAGTACACACTATAGCATGTAAAGCTTTGAGTCAGATATGCATGATGTAGATGTTCGTTTTGTTCTTATAGTTCATCTCATTCAAAATCAATTAGTTTTATAAAAATGTTAAGATTCATGGGGTTGTGCATTGCAAAGCATAAAGTAAAAAACAAATAATGGCAATTCATTTAGAAAAAATAAATCAATTATGATACAGAAGATTCTAGAACAAAGGAGAAGTGCTTGTGTTTTGAGGTTTGTGCATTATGCTTAAGTTCAACCATGGATTCTATAAATTGTACATGTGGCAGATCTTGTGGAATGTTGATGATATCCAATGACCAGTAGTGCTTGGATTTGCCATCTCTGCACTGTCAGATTAGCTTCATCCAGCGACCATCTTTCAAGTTATTCGCACACTATATAGTTCTTGTGTCGTAGTTGCATGTCTTGGAAAAAAGCTACTAGTGGGTTGTACTAGCTATTTAGGAATAGAAGATGTATACATGGAAGTTATAGGGAAAGACATGACATGGAGTATCTCAATTCCTATGAGTAGGGATTGGAAAAGAGATGTCATTTGGTTGACATCATAGGAACTTTTCTATTGAATCTAGAGATGACATGCATCTCAATTCCTATGAGGAGGGATTAGAAAAGAGTTATAATTTGGTTCATATCATAGGAACTTTTCTATTGAATATACGCTAATGTTTATTTTCTTTTGAAATTATGGGAGTATAGGAATCCATTCATATGAACCAAGTGGCTCTAAAGCTATAGAAATGATATCATGTCTAGGGCCTCTTTGATTCGTATGATTTTCAAAACGCAGGAATAGAAAAAACGTGGGATTGGGGCGGCATGTCATCTTGAATCCTAAATGATTCTATGAGTGTTTGATCGTGCACAGAAAAAACATAGGATTCTTTCAAAGATGTTAGAGTGGATTGAAAATTTCCTATGAAATCTAATGCAAATGAATCCTATGAAAAAGTTCCTATGGTTTACAATCCTATGAATCAAACACCCCACATAGGAAAAAAATCCTAAGGAATTGAATCCTTCAAAATTCCTTTAAGAATCCTTTGAATCAAAGAAGCCCTTATTTCTTTTGAAATTTGGAGTGTATGAATCTATTCCTATGAACCAATTGGCCCTAAAGGAAAAAATCATATAAAAGTCATATCATATAGAGTTCCTATGATATTCCTCCACACCAAAGGATGGTTGAAATTGATGCAGGTGATACGATGGCCTTTCTTTGTAGACTCCTCCCCCATCTTTATAGTTACCTCTTGAAGATCAATGAATATTCTACATGTGCAATTTGGTACACGAAAACTCGGTAAAAGTTTGCGAGGTTCGAATTTTCAATAAAGCTATATGCACTGCATTTTGGAACGGAGGGAGTATATGACAGTTGCTTACACTCACGTGGAAGATTTGTGTGTAGGAGGAGTGGCTGTTTTGTTAAATGACATGGCAAAACTGACACTGTCGGATGCCGATCTAACGGTTCTTACGGCGTTCGTCGGGAAAAGGCTTGTGGCGAATGTTTGTCGGATAATGATTTACGGACACAAGGATTGCATTGATACGTGCCCCCTCTCTCTCACGCACACGCACCCTCTCGAGTCCTCTCGCACCCACTGTCTATCTGCAGGTAGACGTCACACACGTATGTGCTCTTCACACCCTACCCTCAGAACTTCTAAAAAACAAAAGACGTCGCGCACATTTATTTTAGCTCACACGTCACACACTTATACTATTATTCTTGTGGTGAACGTTCTTTGGGCATAGTATATTGTACTCTCACGAAGAGAAGCGGTGCACGCACGCACTAGTTCTCTCACACCCACTCGCGGGTACACGTAGGAGCGCATTTTTTGAAGCTGGTACAACAAAATCACTCCACTATATATATATATATATATATATATATATATATATATATATATATATATATATATATATATATATATAAGCAGGAGCCTTAGCGCTTGCTTTACTAGGGTTCCTCTCGTTCACTCTCTCATGCTCTCCAGATCTAAGCAAGACATAGGTGGCCACACTCTCTCTCTCTCTCAGCTCACGGCTGGTCACAAATATGGCCGTACAACCTCGACCGGGGCAGGGGTGTAGGTGCATCGTTCACGCTGTCGTCGGCGGCGAGGGATGATACCAACGGCTGCCCGCGCGTCCCGATCGGCGGCCGTGCCGTTCTCTACGAGAGAGCACCGGCTCCGGAGGGCCTCTGACCCCTTCTTCATCCCTACGGTATTGTGGCCAAGATGCGGCCTCCCGACGCTGTCTTTGCCACATGCCGACGACCCTCGGGTATATATTCCTTCGAAACCTGCCTTGCTCTACTGCCCCAGCTCCCCACTTGGCTTCGTGTGGATCTTTTTCTACTTCCGTCCGCTGTTCCAAAGCCACCTAAACTTTTACTATTATTAGAGGTAAAGCTAGTTCATACAGTCGACTCTAAGAGTTGGTTCAAACAGGGAAGAAAGTGGGAAAGCTGTAGCATGAATCTAGGACTTGGTTCTAAGAGGAAATGGGGGAAATTAGTAGATTCTGGCTACCCAACCAGTCTCTTGGTTGAAAATACAAAGAAAGCATGGTGGATGGCGAAGGGTAGGGGGAAGTGGACCTATCTCTTGGTTGAAAAGGGAAAGAAAGTGATGGGTGTTGGGGGACAACACAAATGAGAATGAGCAGGTCTAGATTTCCTGTGCTCACATAGGAAAATGTCACCGAGGAGATAAAAAATGGGACAAATGCAGACATGTTGCCTGAGTGTTTGCCGCTCTCGGTAACCACACCTGCCTCACCACTTTATGCCTCTGCTGTCCCTACGCCCATACCGCTACCGTTAATGTAAAATCACATGAAACATTAAGCAATGCCACCTAATGTCACTATAAGTAATGGTCTAGTGCCGTCGGTAAATTGAAGCAATGCCACCACCATTTTATGAAGTGCTTCCGTCTTGCTTTATTTCCCATGAATTGTGTTTTTGCAGTTACACTTAAATCTCACACCGCTAACATTGCTTCATCCTAGTGGAACTGCACAAATTTGATTGCACATTTACTGACCATGTGCTACTCTCATGACAGTAATACTAATGCTATTGTTATGCATGTTAATCTAGTGGCAGTGTTGATGTGATGTGATGCTACTTACTTATGGACACTTTCATACTGTCAATCTAGTGCCAGTTATAACACAATAGATGTTGTTGTTAATTATACGCCACTGAAATATCTGTCACTGTTTAAATAACCGTATTTCATATTTGCTCAAACAGGGATGTCTGTCTCCATATCGTTTAGGGATGTCTGTCTCTGTATCGTTTCTATCCGCGCAATCAAAAGCACACACCTCAGTTTTAGTAGAACTACGCAAAATGAGATGGCTATCCCTCGTTGTCGTCCTCTAACCACCTGTCTTCCAGGTATTCCTACATTGGTAGTTACTAGGTAGAATGACCAACACAATATAAAAGAAGTTGATTCGTACTTTTTACTTCCTGACTGCAGTGTAGGGACGAGCGAAAATAACTGCATCCTTGTGCGGAATGCACTTTCTACCAGTTTATCCATGGACCGAGGACTCGCTGGCACGGCTGCACGACGGTTTTTTGGACAGGTGCGCGGACAAGAGACATTGTGGTCTGCTTATTTCTGCAAATAGCAGTGCTTAAATTTAGTGGAATGCATAAGAATTTCAGCTGGTCAGTACACTACATGGTTCAGTTCAGCATTCCAGTTGAGAACACAATTATAATTGGTTATTCTGGAATGAGAGAACCTAACCCTGGATGGTGGCAACAAGAAAAAACCAGAGTGAACTCCATGAAATTTAAGCCTGCCGGGAGGCCCTTTGCTCAGAGAAGCCTTGCTTATTTTTTCCTGATTTGTAAACCTTCTCACAACTTTGACTTTTGCTATGAACTAGTATATGTTTGTTATGTTCTATGAATCATTGAGATGTATAAAATTGCTTAACTTATGCTTTTCAAGTTTTTATGAAGCCGAGTTTAATGTGAGTGTTCCACATGAATGCTGGACTAGCGTGTGAACGTTTGGAATTTACATTGTGGCCTCAGTTAACTGCATGAACCACTGTAAAAAGATACATAGTTGCTTATATGTCAGACAGCAGATTGTTGATTGTTAGCTGGTCGATAGCCTAGTGTTGAAGCGAGCTGAGCCAATGTGTCGTGATTTGCACAACTCCTTACAAGTGGGGTAGCACCAACAGTGTTTACAAGTACTTATGTATACGTCGGCGCACAGTTCTCAAACGAGTACTCTATTTCATCAAAACTCACACTGCTCGTATGATAAAACTAGCGATGACGCATCTGTTTCGGCAACAATTATGATGATTCATGGGCACACAAAAGTAGCAGCAGTTCCCATAGACGGATTCAAACAGAGTACTAGCCCCAGAGGGCTCGATAGCAGGCAAGGTTCAGATAATTAGACAAAATCCAAACTACTATTAAACACTAGCTGGGGCAAGTATTTCATGCCTCGATCTAATTTGGGCTGGACACAAGGCGGACCTTGCCATGAACATCATCGAGGACGTCCGGCAGCAGCTCAATCCTGTGAACCTTCATGAAGACAACCTTGTGGCCTTGCCACTCATAAACTTGTTTGTGGAGGCATGCCACATCATCTTCCTGTGTAAGCTTGACAAGAACAATATGCCTCACAAACGAAGGAGTAGCTTTGAACTTCTTGTGCTTCAGTGCACCCTGGACAACACGCCTGACAACAGTGAGGCTGGAATACAAGTCTTCATTGGTATAAGCGCAAATGGCTTCCAGGATCCAACAGCCTAAAACTCTGGTTTCCCAGTGCGTATATTCAGGTCATCCGCCTCATAGCGAGTGACATCTACAACCACACAATCCTTGTGTGCATCAGGGCTCTAATTGAAACAGAAACAAATTCTAAATTACTTTCCAGTATAAGAAACACAAGTTATTTAAACCACTATGTATAGCATGGCATCAAAGCTAATAAATTTTTGCATTATTCATCACCACATACTTAGATGAAAACCCACAATCGAGATCGGCAAAGAAGAAAATCACCTTGGGCAGCTCACCGGGGGGGCACATCCTCAAAGGGGGAAAACTGCTCCTGCAGTGCCACGGGGGCTGTAACCTCAAACGGGGCGTTGACCATCTCAGTAGTGGCCGTGAGCGTATCTGGGGTCGGCTCGGTGGCTGCCTCCATCTTCTTGGAGCTCTCTGTCTCATGGGGATCAGCCTCCCGCTTCTGCTCCAATATCGGCAGATCTTTGCATGGTTCTCCTTGGTCCATCATGAAACTGACGAATACTAGGAGACCACTGAAAGAAAAACACAATCGCAATGACAATGAAAAAAAAGAGAGTGAGGATCGGTTACTGCTTTGCAAAAGTTTTTTTTCTCTGAACAAAAATATACCAACATCATGGATCCGCTTACCTTCCCTTCGTTGGGGGAGAAGAACAGTGGCAGATGCGAGTGTTGCCTTTCTTGAAGACGGTGAGGGAGAAGGGGATTTAGCGAAGAGTGAAATGATGGTTGCTTCGTCCGTCAAACTTAGACTGCGGGGAGGTGGGGTTTTGTGATACGACGGCTCGTTATTGCCACGCTACGACCGAGGTGACTCTCCGCCTGGATACTGCCTTCTAATTTGGTGGATGGCATTTGGGCCCGCGCGCTGCATGGCCCGCATGTCGGTGAACAGAAGTATAACGGCCTTCAGTAGAGGGAGACGTTTCGATGACCTAGGAGGATCCAGAAGCGGTATTGTATCCACTGTACTAGTAGTAATTGTTTTTCTGGGTAGCTCTAGAGTGTCTCCACTGTACTAGTAGTAATTGTTTCTATGGGCCCAAGACAAAACAGCCCATCCACCCTAGTAAATAGTAACAACGGGGCTGTGCGGGGGTTGTGGCCCGTCTAGCCAGGGTTTTATTTATGTTTACCACATCATAAGCCCAGTTGTGTTTTTTTCTTGCTGAAAATGGCTAGCCTAGTTCTTTTTTTTAAGAAATACCCAAACGAGGCCTACTTGCTTTATCAGCCCTGCTGGGCTGCAAATCTTTCAAGACGAGGAGAGTTTCATTCGGTTAGCCCAAAAATGAGCTGTACATTTTTAAAACACATCAAACCGGGAATTAGTTTCATTTTTTTCATTACAATATTTTAAATTCCATTGATTTTTATGCGTGGACAATTATTTGGATTTTATATTTATATAAATTATTTTTCGAAATAGTTTGAATGTGAATCGATATTTCGGGATTAAAAACAGTTGACAGCACCGAAATATGCAAAAAATCCGTATACTTTTTAACCGTGGCCACAATATGGGGTGTAATACTCACAAAAAGAAGATGGGCTCCAAAACAATTCTTAAGAATTAGCAAATGGACTGTACATTATTAAAAATAATGCACACGAGAGCAGTGACTGTTGGATGTCCATCCAAAGGCTGTCGTGCTTCTTCAATCTCTGCTTTTCCTGCTCCAACTGCTCAAACAAGCGCCGGCGGGACTGCCTGCTCCCTCCTCCCGTGGCCGGCTATGTTGCCGCACAGGCCTCACCCCCCCACCGTACTCCCATCGCTGGCCTAGCCATCCCTCTACTCACCCACACCTGTTGTTGTCTCCAGGAACGACAGACGAACCAGTAAACCCTCGTACTCCTCCGTGTGGGAAACAACTGGCGAGTCTTCCCTGGCTCCGTGTCGTTCCCTTCCTAGGCCTCGCCGTCGTCCACCGCCCTGGTGCTCTCGACGCGGCCTGGTCAACGTGGTCAATGAACGACATCCATCAGAAGTGGACTTTACGTGGAGAGGCTGACAGCTGGGTCTACGGTCGCACGCACGGAAATGCCTCCTTATTACGCGCAGAATAATGATTCCTCCACCTGACAGCTAGGACCCACGGGAAGGGCCTCTGTATTTCACGAAAAAACGCCCCGCTGACAGGTCGGACCCATCAGCTATATCTTCGCACGCAAGGAAGTGCCTCCTTATGACGCACAAAAAAATGACTACCCCTGCTAGCTGGGACCCACCATAGTGGGTGGATGACTTGTGGGCCTACTAAGTTGACGTGGACACAGGGCTTTGTCAAGTTAGTCAATATGAACGATTCTAGCTCTAGTGACTGTACGATGTCCATCCAACGGCCATAGTGCTTCTTCAACCTCTGGTCTTCTTGCTCCAGCCGCCCAAAGTAGCGCGGGTCGTGTCGCCTGCTCCTACCTCCCGTGGCCGGCTGTGCTGCCGCGGAGGCATCACCACCCCCATACTACTCCCAATGCTGGCCAGGCCAACCCTCCACTCACCCACACCCCCTGTTATTCTGCGGCTACGGCAGCCTCACACCGCAGCCGAACCAGTGAACTCTCGTACTCCTCCCCGCGTGGGCATCCACTGCCGCGTCTTCCTCGGCTCCGCTGTAAGGGCATATTTCTCCCTAAGTAGTTTTGGTGATTGATGACAATGCATTTGCGGACTAATCGTGTGCTCTAAGCTCCTACAGGTATATCTCACTTAGGCACAAGACGATTGATTGCCCCTCAGATTCGATGGAAGACGGTGTTTTCTTTTTGCTCCCCGTCGGTGTGTTTGAGTAATAGGAAAGCCGTACTATTAAGAGGGGGTCCGCTTCGGAAAGGTTTGGGTGGAATCAACACGTACACATCTTCTCTCACACCACCTTTCCCTTGCTTCTCTGGAGTTCCAACCGTTTATTATCGTATATGCAAACCATGACTTCTTAACTAAATCATCCGCCTGGCAAGCGGTAGTACCGCTCCATAAAGCGGTAGTACCGCACAGCCACACGGTAGTACCGCCTGAAGACACAGTAGTACCGCACCAGCGGTAGTACCGCGGCTCCAGAGCGGTAGTACCATGTATCTGGCCCAGCACTGATTCTAAGTGCAGAAGTAGTTGCAGAAGTAAGTTTTTACTTCTGCATCCTATGCGGTAGTGATGTCTACACACGCTTCTACTCTTGTAGACTATGTTGGGCCCCAAGCACAGAGGTTTGTAAGACAGCAGGAATTTCCCTCAAGTGGATGACCTAAGGTTTATCGAACTCAGGGAAGTAGAGGTTGAAGATGGTCTCTCTCAAGCAACCCTGCAACTAAGATACAAGAAGTCTCTTGTGTCCCCAACATACCTAATACACTTGTTAGATGTATAGGTGCACTAGTTCGGCGAAGAGATGTTAAATGGCAAGTGATATGGATGGCAAAACAAAGTAATATAAATCTGTAATAAAAAGTGCAGCAAGCAAACAAGTGGTAAACGTGAGCACAAATGGTATTGCAATGGTGGAAACAAGGCCTAGGCTTCATACTTTCACTAGTGGGAACTCCCAACAATATTAACATAATCGAATCACATGATATTTCCCATAAAACATGCAAAGGGGACGCACTCGGAGGTCATTCCTTCGTGGTCAAGAGAGGACGAGAATTATGTAGGGCTACAAAAGCACACCTCAAAGTTCGTAGTTCTCAGTCTAAGGATTTTCCAATGTCACCGCGGCCATCCAAAGAGAGTCCCACAATCACCACAACATATCTAAAGGATAGTCAAAGACAAGCACCAAGAGACTCTCAATCTTCAATCAACACACAAGAGAGGAAATCACTTATGAAAATTTTGTTCTAATCCATGTCCAATAGACCGCTGTCACCTTGGTCTCGGGGATTATACTAGATAAAGACAAGTGAGTACATCAATCCAATACATAGAGGAAGGGGAAATATCATGGGATCACCCTAGATTAACATAGCCTATGATCACAACGAAGATCACATCATGGGAGAGAGAATTGACCACATAGCTACTGGTAAGAACCTCAGCCCCGAGGAGGAACTACTCCCGCATCATGGAGGGAGGAAGCAATGTCGATGGAGATGAATCCGGGGGCACTTCCCCGTCCCGGTAGGGTGCCGGCGCAGGAATTCTGGTCCCCCGAAGCTTGATGGCGATGGCGGCGGAGATCGGAATCGCGTCTGGAGAAAAGGGGTCTGGAATCAGGGTTTCCGCGACACGGTGTAAATATATGCCAAAGGGGGGCATCAGAGGGGGTCAGGGGTGCCCAGGCTCCCCCCCCCCGGCGCGGCCAGGGGGGGCCGCGTGGGCAGGCCGCCTGGAGCCCCTGTGGGTCCCCTCCGGCCCTACTTTGGCCGCATGGAAGCTTCCGGAACGCTGATTTTTTATATAATTTTTCTGGATTTTTTCTGGCAGTTCTCGTAATGTGAAAACCTGAAATACAAAAACAGCCGAAAACAGAAACTGGCACTGGGGTGCACTGAGTTAATAGGTTAGTCCAAATATGATCAAAAGTGTATGGAAGTGTATAAATAACATAGCAATATCACCCAAAAGAGGCATGGAGCAAGCAGAAATTATAGATACCTTTTGGACGTATCAACATCCCCAAGCTTAATTCCTGCTCGTCCTCGAGTAGGTAAATGATAACAAGAATAATTTCTGTGGTGACATGCTATTAACCATATAGGACTTTTTCATAGTCATATGACAAAAGCTTACTGAGACAATGAATCTATAGTAATTAAGTTGCCTCATGAGAAAATCACAAAGAACTGAAAGTTTTACAATATGATATTGAAACATCAAATAGATTTGTAATGAACATGATGTGCAAATATGATAAAGTGATATCTAGCTTGCCCCTTTAGTGAAGCAAAACATAAATGCAAGGGCACCTCCAAGGTTTAAGTGATGACTAGATACAACGATTTCAAAATAAACGATATCACAATCATGCAAAAGACAATGCTACTTTGGGACAATGCACATTACACTCAGAATGACAATCATGCTCTCAGTAGTTGGTGCTTTTAAAAGAAGGTGGAGACTCTCGAACCGTGGCTTTTGTTGGCAAGGTTGAAAACCCGTAGTCGGAAACAAAGACAAAACATGTACCAGAGCTCTTGGTTTTAAAACAGAGGTAATAATTTTTTTAGATCATGCATGTTTCGTCAACGAATGCTAGCAGACAACTCAATCACTTCTTGAGATGGACAAGTTTCGAGGAACGGCTCCCGAATGAGGACGATCACATCCTCTTAATCTCCTTTGTTTATCACTGCCAAAGTTTTCTGATTTCTCATGAATAAAGCGTGAAGGAGGGTTTGTTTGTTATATTATCTTTTTGAGCCGGGCGCACTCAATGCCAGTTCCTTCTCGTACTATGGGTTTGCACATTATACATGCAATCCCGGGGTGAAGCTTGTCCAACTTAAAAAGATCATGAATTAACTACTACTTCCCCATGAACTTAAAACAGAGGCACAAAATAGGAATGCATTTTTTTTGAATAATTTCGAGATGGCACATGCAAGTCTCCGTTAGGAATGGCAGGTAAATACCATGTAGGAAGGTATGGTGGACTCATATGGCATAACTGGATTAAAAGGATGTGGATGCACAAGCAGTCAGTCCGCTTAGTACAGGCGAAGGTTAGCAAAAGACGGGGAGCGACCAACTAAGAGAGCAATGACGGTCATAATCATGCAGAGCGACAAAGCAACATTGAATCAGGCATGGAAGTTATATCGCTACTCAGAAACAAAAGATCATCAAGGCTTGACAGACTTTCTTTACAGTCTTAAATATGCGTGAGCATACGCCAAGTCAATCAAAATAAATTCTTTGAAGGAAGATATTACTAAACCGTACCACATCATAGGCAAACAAATTATGTTGGTACTCCAATAATACATTGGGAACCCCCCAGCTATTTGAGACTAACCATAAGAAAACATGAACTACTAAGCGCCATTATGCACGTAGCATCTTTATCATAGACATATCAACCAATGCAACGGAAGCAAACTCTCTTAATAAGATAAACATGATAACTAAAGAGAGTTCAAGCAACCAACTAAACAAAAGCTCTTTAAAAAGATAAGCATGAAAGTTAAGAGCTAAGCATGATAGTAGCTATTAAAAGACAAAGAACACACACAGCAAAGATAGACATGCAAATTCTATGTTATGTTCTAGGTAGAAGTGGAGCGTGTTTCTCTCCCACATAAAGAAAGCTGAGTTCCAATTTGTTATGAAAAGCTAAAGAAAACTAAAAGGAAAACTAAAACAAGACGCTCCAAGCATAGCACATAACACATGAAGTGATTAAAATATAGTGGAACGAAGGACGAACTGATAATGTTGATGGAGAAGGGGATGCACGGGGGCATCCCCAAGCTTAGACGCTTGAGTCTCCTTGAATATTTCTTGGGGGTGCATGGGGGCATCCCCAAGCTTGAGCGTTTGACACTCCTGAATCTTTTTATCATCTTCCCTCGCACACTTGAAAACTCCCTTCATACATAACTCATCATAATCTGATTAGCGAGGTTAGTACCCATAATAAAATAATTGTTCCTTGCTGAAAATAAATATATTCTTGAAGTTCTACTGTTTCTCAAGATTGCCAAAAGGTTTTTGCAAAGAAAAAGCAAGCTCTAGGTTTGCAAAATGAAGGAAAGGCAAAACAGGACAGAATCTGTGAAAAACAGAACAGCAGGTAGTAAATGATTTTTCCGGGGCACTTCTGCAACTCTAATCAAAAAACTCAAAACAGACGCACGAAAGACAATTATATAGAGCACACTGTCGAAAAAATTCAGACCAAAAAGATGATCGTGTGATTTTATACGAATTTTTCTATCCAAGGACAGAATCTGGTTCCTGGACAGCACGTCACAACTTTTGAACTTTCTTGCAATCAGAGGCTAAACTTGGCACAAAGCTGAAAAATAAAGATACGATGATGTTGCTACAGTAGTAACAAACATCAAGACCACTAAAACTGGAAGTAAACATAACAAGGGTTGTCTCCCTAGAGCTCTTTCTTTATAGCCATAAAGATAGGCTTAAGACTTTAATGATGCTCTCGTAGGAATAAGAGCTGAAGAACAAAAGAGAGCATCAAGAAGCAAATACCAAACACATTTAAGCCTAACATGCTTCCTATGCATAGGAATATTGCAATAGAATAATTCATTGAAGCACAAAGCAGCTAGCATAGGAAGGCAAAACAAGCATAACTTCAAAATATTCACCATAAAGAGAGGAAACTTCTTATTATTAAGATATTTAGAACCAAGTCTCCCTCTCTCATTATAAATTTCAGTGGCATCATGGATGAACTCAACAATATAAGCATCACGTAAAGCATTGTTACCATGATCCACATGCAAAAAGGTACTCTTACTCTCCACATAAGTATAATCTTTCTCATTGGTAATAGTGGGAGTAGGACTATCATAAACAACTTGAACACTATAGATTACTTGTGTATTAGGAGGGTGGTGTTCAACAAGGGAGTAATTCCCTCCATGATTATGACAAGTTTCATAAGGATAATTTCTCCTTATGTCATAGGTACCTTTATAATCACTATAGGTTGGAGTTATGACATCATCATAGTAGAGAAGAGCATTATCATTGCTAGCAACTATATTTGTAATCATGTTGTCTTTATTCTTACTAGCAAAATAATTATCAATTATCAAATCACTAGTGGGTAAAGGGTTTGCAATCCTATCATCCCCAAGCTTAGAGCTTCCCATATCATCACTTTCAGAGTTGGTACCAAAAAGATTTTCAAGATCATAAGTAGCATTATCATCATTTTCCCAATCACAATAAGTAACATGCATATCATAATAAAAATCATCTTCAATAGTACCTATGGACGTATCATCAAGATGATAATTAAGGCAATAAACTTCACCTTCTTCTTTAAACTTACAATCGTTAGGATAAAAGTTGATGGGAGGAATATGCTCAGGCCAGGTTGATACCCATTCTTCTTCTTTCTTGCTCCTCTTCCTCCTCCTCTTCTTTTTCTTCTTCTTAACCTTAGGAGGGAGTGGTTGGAGATGAAGCTTCTCCACATATCCTGGTTTATCATTAGAAACAATAGGGGAAACTTGGGAGAAACTCTCCTTTTTATTAGCAGAAATATAAGAGACATTTTTATACTTTGGTAAAGTTCCCTCCTTTATAATCTTACCTATGTAATCATTTTCATGGCAATTAACAACACAATAGAGATGGCAATTTTGCAAAGTGTTTTTTATTCCTATGGCATTAACATCTAGCCATGAAGTATTTTCTGATAACTCTTCACACACCAAAAATAACATAAGCTCATCATAAAGATCAGAGGTGATCATGTTATCACACAACCGGTTAACAGTTATGTTTTGAAAGTTCATGCATTGAAAATTAAAGTGACCCTCTATACGGCAAAGTTCACAAGTAAAAGGATAAAGGTCACACAATTCTCTAGCAATTTCGTTTAAATCTCTGACCCAAGTGATTGTTCTTTCATGCTTATGTTGCTTACAATACTTCTCTTCTTCAATCATAGGCCTTTCACAAGGTCTATCCACTCCACAAAAATTAACATGCTTATATAAAACTTCATTTTTAGGAATTGGATCATGCATGTTGCAATCATCATGAACAATTTCATTTTCTTTGCAAGTCTCTTTAAAAGGTTTATGATACTTGATCCAATCCTCCTTAGGCATATTAAGATGTGAAGCAAAAGATTTGAGGAAATCAACAAGGAGTTGAGAATCAAGCCCAAACTTAGCACTAAACTTATTAAAACTTGTAGTTTCAACAAAGGACTTAATGCAATCATACTCATAAATTATACCTGACTCTTTACCTTTGTCGATCTCCCAATCTTCAGTGTTGCGTTGAATTCTTTCAAGGAGTTCCCATTTAGCATCAATCTTTTTGTTTGTGAAAGAACCCATAGAGGAAGCGTCGAGCAAATCTTTATCCTGTCGAGAAAGCCTCGCATAGAAATTAGTAATAATCATATCTTTGGGGAGCCCATGGTTAGGACCTTTTAGCATTAACGTTTTCAGTCTCCCCCAAGCTTGAGCTATGCTCTCTCCGTCATGAGGATAAAAATTATAAACATAATTCCTATTCTCATGGACTTCATGAAGAGGATAAAACTTGGAGTAAAAGAGAGACTGGATCTCTTCCCACTCCAGCAGGTGAGAGTCATTTAGTAGCCTATACCATTCCAATGCTTTTCCTTTCAGTGACAAGGCAAATAATTTCCTCATGACAAACTCCCTTGATACACCTGCAAGCTTAAATAATGAACATAGTTGTGACAGATATAGCAAGTGTTCACCGGGATGTCTGTCTCCTGCATAACGATCAGCCAAAACATAATCGATAATACCAGCTGGTATTTTATAGGGCACAATTTCAGTAGGGGGAGGAGCAACCACCACAGGTGTGGGGCGTCTTCCCGCAAGCAACGATCCAATAGCAAGGTTGTCCATAAGCATAACTAGTGAAATAAAAACAAGAAACAAAAAGATTTAATTGCAAGATCTAAAGATATACCTTCAAGCGCTCACCTCCCCGGCAACGGCGCCAGAAATAGCTTGATGTCTACACACGCTTATACTCTTGTAGACTATGTTGGGCCTCCAAGCGCAGAGGTTTGTAGGACAGCAGCAATTTCCCTCAAGTGGATGACCTAAGGTTTATCGAACTCAGGGAAGTAGAGGTTGAAGATGGTCTCTCTCAAGCAACCCTGCAACTAAGATACAAGAAGTCTCTTGTGTCCCCAACACACATAATACACTTGTTAGATGTATAGGTGCACTAGTTCGGCGAAGAGATGTTAAATGGCAAGTGATATGGATGGCAAAACAAAGTAATATAAATCTGTAATAAAAAGTGGAGCAAGCAAACAAGTGGTAAACGTGAGCACAAATGGTATTGCAATGGTGGAAACAAGGCCTAGGCTTCATACTTTCACTAGTGGCAACTCCCAACAATATTAACATAATCGAATCACATGATATTTCCCATAAAACATGCAAAGGGGATGCACTCGGAGGTCATTCCTTCGTGGTCAAGAGAGGACGAGAATTATGTAGGGCTACAAAAGCACACCTCAAAGTTCATAGTTCTCAATCTAAGGATTTCCCAATGTCACCGCGGCCATCCAAAGAGAGTCCCACAATCACCACAACATATCTAAAGGATAGTCAAAGACAAGCACCAAGAGACTCTCAATCTTCAATCAACACACAAGAGAGGAAATCACTCATGAAAATTTTGTTCTAATCCATGTCGAATAGACCGCTGTCACCTTGGTCTCGGGGATTATACTAGATAAAGACAAGTGAGTACATCAATCCAATACATAGAGGAAGGGGAAATATCATGGGATCACCCTAGATTAACATAGCCTATGATCACAACGAAGATCACATCATGGGAGAGAGAATTGACCACATAGCTACTGGTAAGAACCTCAGCCCCGAGGAGGAACTACTCCCGCATCATGGAGGGAGGAAGCAACGTCGATGGAGATGAATCCGGGGGCACTTCCCCGTCCCGGCAGGGTGCCGGCGCAGGAATTCTGGTCCCCCGAAGCTTGATGGCGATGGCGGCGGAGATCGGAATCGCGTCTGGAGAAAAGGGGTCTGGAATCAGGGTTTCCGCGACACGGTGTAAATATATGCCAAAGGGGGGCATCAGAGGGGGTCAGGGGTGCCCAGGCGCCCCCCCGGCGCGGCCAGGGGGGGCCGCGTGGGCAGGCCGCCTGGAGCCCCTGTGGGTCCCCTCCGGCCCTACTTTGGCCGCATGGAAGCTTCCAGAACGCTGATTTTTTATATAATTTTTCTGGATTTTTTCTGGCAGTTCTCGTAATGTGAAAACTTGAAATACAAAAACAGCCGAAAACAGAAACTGGCACTGGGGTGCACTGAGTTAATAGGTTAGTCCAAATATGATCAAAAGTGTATGGAAGTGTATAAATAACATAGCAATATCACCCAAAAGAGGCATGGAGCAAGCAGAAATTATAGATTCGTTTTGGACGTATCAGGTAGTACCGCTTACTTCAAGCGGTAGTACCGTGTCGCGTTTTGCTACTACCGTTTTCTCTGCGGATGTTGCCGCGGATGTAATTTATTTCATCCGTGGTTGTCAATCATCTCGCATGTTTTTTCCTAACGGTAGTACCGCTCCCAGAGCGGTAGTACCGCTCAGCCAGCGGTAGTACCGCAACTTACGTGTGGTACTACCGCGCTCTGCGGGCTGAAAACGCACATAACGGTTGGATTTGCTCTCCCACTATATATAGGGGGTCTTCTTCCCCAAGAAGACTTACCTCTTCCCCCACTACTCCATTGTTGCTCCAAAAGCTCTATTTCCGCCCGATCTCTCTCCCTAGCCAATCAAACTTGTTGATTTGCTCGGGATTGCTTGAGGAGGCATCGATCTACACTTCCACCAAGAGATATTTGATTCTCCCCCACTAATCCCTCGCGGATCTTGTTACTCTTGGGTGTTTGAGCACCCTAGACGGTTGAGTCACCTCGAAGCCATATTCCATTGTGGTGAAGCTTCGTGGTTTTGTTGGGAGCCTGCAAGTTGTGGAGATAGCCCCAACCTTGTTTGTAAAGGTTCGGTCTCCGCCTTCAAGGGCACCACTAGTGGAATCACGACACCTTGCATCGTGTGAGGGCGTGAGGAGAATACGGTGGCCCTAGTGGCTTCTTGGGGAGCATTGTGCCTCCGCACCACTCCAACGGAGACGTACTTCCCCTCAAAGGGAAGGAACTTCGGCAACACATCGTCGTCTCCACCGGTTCCACTTGTGGTTATTTCTTACCTTTACTTGTGCATGCTTTACTTGTTTAATTCCTATAGCATGCTTGTGTAGTTGTTATCCTTCTTTCCTTTAGTTGTCATCATAGTAAAATATCTAGACAACTTACTTTGATGTTTAATTTAAAGTGGTTAAGAAAAGCTAAAAATTGTTAGTTGCCTATTCACCCCCCCTCTAGTCAACCATATCGATCCTTTCAATTGGTACGAGAGCCTCGTCTCTTTTTAAGGACTTTATTGTCCAAAGAGTATGGGTGACAACGTAGTCGAGACGGAGGACCATTCCGGTGGAACTCCGTCCTTGCCTACGTCAGATGGGGGAGGCTCGGTCTCTCGTGAGGAGTTCAATGTGGCTTTGACCACATTGAAAGAATCACTAGCGAGCGAGGTTAAAGGCATGTTTAAAGATTTGCTTGAGGGGCTTAAATTATCCACCACACCGTTGGAAGTGGCTCGTCTCGCTACCAACGTGTCGGAGGCTAATCCCGACAAGGGAGAAGCTAGTAGTGAACAAGCCCCTGTTACTAAGAATGGGAGTGGGAAATTTGCCCAATCCGCTCCTCCTACTCACTATGGAGGACCCGTTCCCACACCGCATTTAAATTCCGTTGGGCCCCCTCCCAAGTTTATCAAAAATTCTGATTTTGCTACTTGGGTGTTTCGTTTCAAACGTCATATTAATCATTGTTCTACTAACCTTTGGAGAATCATTGAGCAAGGTTTTTATCCGCATGATCCCGACAACATGACTCCAAGAGAAACTGCAGATCATCAGTTCAATGAGTCCGCTCTTTGCATTCTTCAAGATTCCATCCCTCCTGAAGACATTGCACACCTTCGACCCTTCACTATGGCCAAGGAAGCTTGGGAGCATGTTGGCACAATGTACAAGGGAAGCACCAGTATTCAACGCTCCAACTATGAAGTGGTGCAAGATGAAGCTGATGAGTTTGCTATGATCGAAGATGAAGATCCTCGTGAACTTTATCGAAGATTAACTATCCTTGCGGTCTCTCTTCGAGATTATGGCAGTAAGGATACAGATGATAATTGGATCAAGTGCAAGTTCCTCAAGGCCATGATGCCCTATCATAAGGCCATGTCCTCTGTCATACGTCAGAGACCGGACTTCCACCACTTATCCTCAAATGAAGTGTTGGATGAGTTTGTTGCCATGAGGATCTTGGACGTGACCGCCGACAATGCGGTCTTAAGAGCTCAACGATCAAAGAAGCCTAATCTTGCCCTGAAGGCCAAGGCTTGTGTGGAAGAGGAGGAGATGGAAGATGATGATGAGTGTAGCCCCGAGGACACCAAATATGCCTATCATGAGCACATGGCTCTTGCTTCAAGGAAATTCTGGGGCAAGAAGAACACAAGACCCAACTTCAACAGGAACAACTCTAGTGGGAACAAAGGGAAGCAACGAGTGAGGACATGCTTCAACTGTGGAAATGTAAGTCACTTCGTTGTGGATTGCCCATATGAGAAGAGAGAAGACTTTGGAGGCAAGCTTATTCGGAAGGACAAGTCAAAGTCCTATCCCAACAAGAACAACTTCAACAAGAAGACTCCTCCGAAAGTGTTGGTGGCCCAAGAAGAATATGTTGAGGATGATGATAATGATGAAGACGATGAGGTGACCACCATGGCCACAATTGCAATTGCTACTACTCCACACTCATCTCTCTTCGACTCACCAAATGAGAACATCACAGCCAAGTGTCTCATGGCCAAGGCCACCAACAAGGTAACCCCAAACATCAATACTACTCTCTCTTCTAATCCTTCATTGACGAATTGTATTGATGAGAATGAGGGTGCTAAGGAGGGAGAAAATGAATTTGAGTTGTTCATGAAAAATCTCAAGGGCAAACCCAAGAAGCATTTTGTTGCTCTCTTGGAACAACTCGGTGAGGCCAATGACATGATCGAGGCACATGAGGAAACCATTACTAAAATGGAAGGACGTAGTCGAGACTATGCCGATGAGATATCAGATCTCTCTAACGCCCTAGAGGAAGAGCGTGGTCTTCGTTTGGCTCTTGAGGAGTGATGGGCCTCTAACCCCTCGTTGGTTACCCCAAGTGGAAGGTGTAAGATGCAGTGTTGTGGAAGTTTTTCCCTTAGCAAAGATGCCAAAGATCGAATCCCCAGAGACTCCTAGGTTCAACAAGTAGGTGTCAACTGCTAACGGCGCCGGATTAGCAATCAACGTGGACCTGCACACAGATACAAATAACTTTGCTCCCAACGAGTACAGAGAGGTTGTCAATCCCTCCGGCCTTGTAGTTCACAAAGGATTAAACGCAAATGATAGTAGTGATAGATAATGTTTGCAATAGTAAGTAAAAGCGAAAAGTAAATAGCGGATGTGATCAATGATGGTAATATGGACCGGAGTCTCATGATGTTCACTAGTGATGTCTCTCTCCCAAAAGACGATAAAACAGCTATGTGAGGTAAACGAATTACAGTTGGGCAATTGACAGGACCACGAACGCAAACCAATGCTGACTACATTGCAAGAAAGGTTGAGGTTCAAAGCATGGGCGGTACGCCAAAGTAAGTAGACCGAAATCCATCAATATCTACTACTAATCATCCACCTTGAGATATCTATCCAGAACATCTCGCTGGTATTAAGTTGCGAGCCCCACCCATAGTGTAAACTCAATGCAACAGACAACTGCATTAAAAGAACTTTGCGTAAAGTAAACAATCCTTGCACCCGCGGGCACAAGCACCGTTGTTTTCCCCCTTGTGGCAACAGCAGATCCCCTAGACTCATGTTTCTATCACTCAAGCTAGTCATCGAGGGGCATGAACCCACAATCGAGCATAACGTTCCCTCTTGGAGTCACTACCCATTACTTGGCCAAAGCAATAAATAACAACGGAGAACATGCAAGAATTACTTATGAACATAAATATAAAAGAGGTAGATCAAATATATTACCCAAGAACAATCTGAACATAATCTCATAATCCATCGGATCCCAGCAAACTCATCATAGCAACAGCATAAGGATTACATATGTGCCTCGATCATGTAGGGCAGCTCACGAGGACTAATTAGTGAAGCACAAGAATGGGAGGAGAACATCACATAGCTACTGGTCATGGACTCGTGGTCCAAGGGAGACTACTCCCAACTCATCCGGGAGGCGTCCATGGTGGTGGAGAGGCTCCCGATGGTGATCCTCCCCTCCGGCAGGGTGCCGGGAAGAGTTCTCCTGGTGCTCCCGATCTTGGAAGCGGCGGCGGCGGCGGAACAGAGATGAGATCGCGAAAAAGAGTTCCCCTCCCGAGGGTTTCGAAGGACGCTCTAAATATATGCCGAAGGGGGGCTCCAGACGGGGCTCGGGGGGCCCAGGCGCCCCCCCGGCGCGGCCCAGGGGGGGCGCGCCGCCAGGGCGCCTGGAGCCCTGGTGCCCCCCCCCCCGGCTGTCCTTCGGGCGCAAGGTAGGTTCTGGAACGCTGATTTTTTATATAATTTTTCTGGATTTTTCCTGGCAGTTCTCGTAACGTGTAAACCTGAAATACAAAAACAGCCGAAAACAGAAACTGGCACTGGGGTGCACTGGATTAGTAGGTTAGTCCAAATATGATCAAAAGTGTATGGAAGTGTATGAATATCATAGCAATATCACCCAAAAGTGGCATGGAGCAAGCAGAAATTATAGATACGTTTTGGACGTATCAACATCCCCAAGCTTAATTCCTGCTCGTCCTTGAGTAGGTAAATGATAACAAGAATAATTTCTGTGGTGACATGCTATTAACCATATAGGACTTATTCATAGTCATATGACAAAAGCTTACTGAGACAATGATTCTATAGTAATTAAGTTGCCTCATGAGAAAATCACAAATGACTGAAAGTTTTACAACATGACATTGAAGCATCATAAAGATTTGCAATGAACATGATGTGCAAATATGATAAAGTGATATCTAGCTTGCCCCCTTTAGTGAAGCAAAACATAAATGCAAGGGCACCTTCAAGGTTTAAGTGATGACTAGATACAATGATTTCAGAAATAACGATATCACAATCATGCAAAAGACAATGCTACTTTGGGACAATGCACATTACACTCAGAATGACAATCATGCTCTCAGTAGTTGGTGCTTTTAAAAGAAGGTGGAGACTCAACATAAAAGTAAAAGAATGGTTATGTGCTAGAGCTTTTTATTTTTAAAAACATAGAAGCAATTTTGTCAACGGTAGTAGTACTTCATATGTGTCATGCATAAGACATCCTATAAGTTGCAAGCCTCATGCATCGAATACCAATAGTGCTCGCACCTTGTCCTAATTAGCTTGGATTTCCATGGGTTATCATTGCATTACATATGTTTCAACCAAGTGTCACAAAGGGGTACCTCTATGCCACCTGTACAAAGGTCCAAGGAGATAAATCGCATTTGATTTCTCGTTTTTGATAGATCTCAACTTGAGGACATCCATACCGGGACAACATAGAAAATAGATGATGGACTCCTCTTTAATGCATAAGCATATTCTCATAAGAGATTGAGGATCAATGTCCAAGCTAAAACTTCCACCATGATACATGGCTTTGGTTGGCGGCCCAATGTTCTTCTCTAACAATATGCACACTCATTCAACCCATGGCAAATCACCCTTACTTCAGACAAGACGAACATGCATAGCAACTCACATGATATTCAACAAAAGTGTGACAGCTGATGGCGTCCCCAGAAACATGGTTACCGCTCAGCAAGCAACTTATAAGAAATAAGATACATAGGCAACATATTCTTTACCACAATAGTTTTAAGCTACTTTCCCATGAGCTATGTATTGCAAAGTTAGTCTGCTTAGTACAGGTGGAGGTTAGCAAAAGACTGGGAGCGACCAACTAAGAGAGCAATGACGGTCATAATCATGCAGAGCGACAAAGCAATATTGAATCAGGCATGGAAGTTATATCGCTACTCAGAAATAAAAGATCATCAAGGCTTGACAGACTTTCTTTACAGTCTTGAATATGCGTGAGCATACGCCAAGTAAATCAAAATAAATTCTCGAAGGAAGATATTACTAAACCATACCACATCATCGGCAAACAAATCAAGTTGGTACTCCAATAACACATTGGGAATCCCCCAGCTATTTGAGACTAACCATAAGAAAACCTGAACTACTAAGCGCCATTATGCACGTAGCATCTTTATCATAGACATATTAACCAATGCAACGGAAGCAAACTCTCTTAATAAGGTGAGCATGATAATTAAAGAGAGTTCAAGCAACCAACTAAACAAAAGCTCTTTGAAAAGATAAGCATGAATACTAAGAGCAGAGTATGATAGTAGCTATTAAAAGACAAAGAACACACACAACAAAGATAGACATGAAAATTCTATGTTATGTTCTAGGTAGAAGTGGAGCGTGTTTCTCTCCCACATAAAGAAAGCTGAGTTCCGACTCGTTATGAAAAACTAAAAAGAAAACTAAAAGCAAGACGCTCCAAGCATAGCACTTAACACATGAAGTGATGAAAATATAGCGGAACAAAAGACGAACTGATAATGTTGATGGAGAAGGGGATGCATGGGGGCATCCCCAAGCTTAGACGCTTGAGTCTCCTTGAATATTTCTTGGGGGTGCACGGGGGCATCCCCAAGCTTGAGCGCTTGACACTCCTGAATCTTTTTATCATCTTCCCTCGCACACTTGAAAACTCCCTTCATACATAACTCATTATAATCTGATTAGCGAGGTTAGTACCCTTAATAAAATAATTATACCTTGCTGGAAATAAAGATATTCTTGAAGGCCTACTGTTTCTCAAGATTGCCAAAAGGTTTTTGCAAAGAAAAAGCAAGCTCTTGGTTTGCAAAATGAAGGAAAGGCAAAACAGGACAGAATCTGTGAAAAACAGAACAGCAGGTAGTAATTGATTTGTTTGGGGTACTTCTGCCACTCAAATGAAAAAACTCAGAACAGACGCACGAAAGACAATTATATAGAGAATGCTTTCGAAAAAATTCAGACCAAAAAGATGATCTGGTGATTTTATACGAATTTTTCTATCCAAGGACAGAATCTGTTTCCTGGACAGCACCTCACAACTTTTGAACTTTCTTGCAATCAGAGGCTATACTTGGCACAAATATGAAAAGCAAAGATACAATGATGATGCTACTGTAGTAAACAACATAAAGACACAACAAAAGAAAAATATAAAAAAATTATTCATGTGGGCTGCCTCCCAAAAGCGCTTTCTTTTATGCCTTTAAGCTAGGCATAATGCATAGAGGAATCAATAACCATCATAATAATCGGAGTTATAAATTGAGTCATATGGTTCCTCAACAAGTTCACTCTTGTTCCTTCTAGGAAGGGGTACACACCTTTTGCCTTACCGCGTAAGAAGATTTTTCCCTTACCTATATCGATGAAGCCTTTTACCGCTCGGAGGAAGTCCCTTCCAAGCACTATATTTCCTTGGTTTGGCTCCATGATGAAGAAATCAACCATTGCAATCCCTTTAAGGAATTTAACTGGCACATATTTTATTCTTCCCTGGATTTGAGAAATATCTCCATTAGTGTGTTCATGATAAGATGGTAGTCTATCCATGTTAAATTTTAAAGAATCATGAACAGTTTTTGGCATAGTAGAAACCATAGATCCAATATCACAATAAGCAAGGAAGTCTTGATTAGAGATGCTAATCCTAACAAAAGGCTCCCAGTCATTATCTATTTCCAAAATATCTCTCTTATTGGGTTTGGGTTTCTCTACCTTCATTAAGTCTAGAGCATCCATTCTCTTTTCAATAGTCACAAGTCTATCTATGATAGTATCAAAATTATGATCATAAACAAAGTAACTAGATAGACCATGTATAATTTCAAGAGCTCTAGCTTCATCACATTCTAGGAAATCTCCCTCGGCTATAATGTCAAGAGAGTGTTTACACCATTTAAAAAGACCCTGGTAAAAATTCCTAAGCACAATTTTTATAGGTATCCAAGGCATAATTCTCCTATGTGCATCAGAAATTCTGTCCCATGCCTTCTTCATATTTTCTCCATCCCTTTGATGGAAATCTAGAACTTCTGATTCCCTCAAAGCACCATATCCTAACATGTTTAGCTAAACAGATAGGACTACTAACAGAAAGGCAAAATAAAAAAATTTGTAATTTTTGATAAAGGATACTAAAGCAAAAACTGAAAGGTAAACTAACAAGACTAAAAAGCAAAGGTAAAAGATAGCATGCAACTCCCCTATCCTGAAGAGTGGAGTCCCCGGCAACGGCGCCAGAAAAACTCCTTGATGGGACTCTAACCCCTCGTTGGTTACCCCAAGTGGAAGGTGTAAGATGCAGTGTTGTGGAAGTTTTTCCCTTAGCAAAGATGCCAAGGATCGAATCCCCAGAGACTCCTAGGTTCAACAAGTAGGTGTCAACTGCTAACGGCGCCGGATTAGCAATCAACGTGGACCTGCACACAGATACAAATAACTTTGCTCCCAACGAGTACATAGAGGTTGTAAATCCCTCCGGCCTTGTAGTTCACAAAGGATTAAACGCAAATGATAGTAGTGATAGATAATGTTTGCAATAGTAAGTAAAAGCGAAAAGTAAATAGCGGATGTGATCAATGATGGTAATATGGACCGGAGTCTCATGATGTTCACTAGTGATGTCTCTCTCCCAAAAGACGATAAAACAGCTATGTGAGGTAAACGAATTACAGCTGGGCAATTGACATGACCACGAACGCAAACCAATGCTGACTACATTGCAAGAAAGGTTGAGGTTCAAAGCATGGGCGGTACGCCAAAGTAAGTAGACCGAAATCCATCAATATCTACTACTAATCATCCACCTTGAGATATCTATCCAGAACATCTCGCTGGTATTAAGTTGCGAGCCCCACCCATAGTGTAAACTCAATGCAACAGACAACTGCATTAAAAGAACTTTGCGTAAAGTAAACAATCCTTGCACCCGCGGGCACAAGTACTGTTGTTTTCCCCCTTGTGGCAACAGCAGATCCCCTAGACTCATGTTTCTATCACTCAAGCTAGTCATCGAGGGGCATGAACCCACAATCGAGCATAATGTTCCCTCTTGGAGTCACTACCCATTACTTGGCCAAAGCAATAAATAACAACGGAGAACATGCAAGAATTACTTATGAACATAAATATAAAAGAGGTAGATCAAATATATTACCCAAGAACAATCTGAACATAATCTCATAATCCATCGGATCCCAGCAAACTCATCATAGCAACAGCATAAGGATTACATATGTGCCTCGATCATGTAGGGCAGCTCACGAGGACTACTTAGTGAAGCACAAGAATGGGAGGAGAACATCACATAGCTACTGGTCATGGACTCATGGTCCAAGGGAGACTACTCACAACTCATCCGGGAGGCATCCATGGTGGTGGAGAGGCTCCCGATGGTGATCCTCCCCTCCGGCAGGGTGCCGGAAAGAGTTCTCCTGGTGCTCCCGATCTTGGAAGCGGCGGCGGCGGCGGAACAGAGATGAGATCGCGAAAAAGAGTTCCCCTCCCGAGGGTTTCGAAGGACGCTCTAAATATATGCCGAAGGGGGGCTCCAGATGGGGCTCGAGGGGCCCAGGCGCCCCCCCGGCGCGGCCCAGGGGGGGCGCGCCGCCAGGGCGCCTGGAGCCCTGGT
>LR738715.1:109554521-109583216 GCA_902687465.1 Secale cereale | reverse complement strand
TCCTTCGGGCGCAAGGTAGGTTCTGGAACGCTGATTTTTTATATAATTTTTCTGGATTTTTCCTGGCAGTTCTCGTAACGTGAAAACCTGAAATACAAAAACAGCCGAAAACAGAAACTGGCACTGGGGTGCACTGGATTAGTAGGTTAGTCCAAATATGATCAAAAGTGTATGGAAGTGTATGAATATCATAGCAATATCACCCAAAAGTGGCATGGAGCAAGCAGAAATTATAGATACGTTTTGGACGTATCAACATCCCCAAGCTTAATTCCTGCTCGTCCTTGAGTAGGTAAATGATAACAAGAATAGTTTCTGTGGTGACATGCTATTAACCATATAGGACTTATTCATAGTCATATGAAAAAAGCTTACTGAGACAATGATTCTATAGTAATTAAGTCGCCTCATGAGAAAATCACAAATGACTGAAAGTTTTACAACATGACATTGAAGCATCAAAAAGATTTGCAATGAACATGATGTGCAAATATGATAAAGTGATATCTAGCTTGCCCCCTTTAGTGAAGCAAAACATAAATGCAAGGGCACCTTCAAGGTTTAAGTGATGACTAGATACAATGATTTCAGAAATAACGATATCACAATCATGCAAAAGACAATGCTACTTTGGGACAATGCACATTACACTCAGAATGACAATCATGCTCTCAGTAGTTGGTGCTTTTAAAAGAAGGTGGAGACTCAACATAAAAGTAAAAGAATGGTTATGTGCTAGAGCTTTTTATTTTTAAAAACATAGAAGCAATTTTGTCAACGGTAGTAGTACTTCATATGTGTCATGCATAAGACATCCTATAAGTTGCAAGCCTCATGCATCGAATACCAATAGTGCTCGCACCTTGTCCTAATTAGCTTGGATTTCCATGGGTTATCATTGCATTACATATGTTTCAACCAAGTGTCACAAAGGGGTACCTCTATGCCACCTGTACAAAGGTCCAAGGAGATAAATCGCATTTGATTTCTCGTTTTTGATAGATCTCAACTTGAGGACATCCATACCGGGACAACATAGAAAATAGATGATGGACTCCTCTTTAATGCATAAGCATATTCTCATAAGAGATTGAGGATCAATGTCCAAGCTAAAACTTCCACCATGAAACATGGCTTTGGTTGGCGGCCCAATGTTCTTCTCTAACAATATGCATACTCATTCAACCCATGGCAAATCACCCTTACTTCAGACAAGATGAACATGCATAGCAACTCACATGATATTCAACAAAAGTGTGACAGTTGATGGCGTCCCCAGAAACATGGTTACCGCTCAGCAAGCAACTTATAAGAAATAAGATACATAGGCAACATATTCTTTACCACAATAGTTTTTAAGCTACTTTCCCATGAGCTATGTATTGCAAAGTTAGTCTGCTTAGTACAGGTGGAGGTTAGCAAAAGACTGGGAGCGACCAACTAAGAGAGCAATGACGGTCATAATCATGCAGAGCGACAAAGCAATATTGAATCAGGCATGGAAGTTATATCGCTACTCAGAAATAAAAGATCATCAAGGCTTGACAGACTTTCTTTACAGTCTTGAATATGCGTGAGCATACGCCAAGTCAACCAAAATAAATTCTCGAAGGAAGATATTACTAAACCATACCACATCATCGGCAAACAAATCAAGTTGGTACTCCAATAACACATTGGGAATCCCCCAGCTATTTGAGACTAACCATAAGAAAACCTAAACTACTAAGCGCCATTATGCACGTAGCATCTTTATCATAGACATATTAACCAATGCAACGGAAGCAAACTCTCTTAATAAGGTGAGCATGATAATTAAAGAGAGTTCAAGCAACCAACTAAACAAAAGCTCTTTGAAAAGATAAGCATGAATACTAAGAGCAGAGTATGATAGTAGCTATTAAAAGACAAAGAACACACACAACAAAGATAGACATGAAAATTCTATGTTATGTTCTAGGTAGAAGTGGAGCGTGTTTCTCTCCCACATAAAGAAAGCTGAGTTCCGACTCGTTATGAAAAACTAAAAAGAAAACTAAAAGCAAGACGCTCCAAGCATAGCACTTAACACATGAAGTGATGAAAATATAGCGGAACAAAAGACGAACTGATAATGTTGATGGAGAAGGGGATGGATGGGGGCATCCCCAAGCTTAGACGCTTGAGTCTCCTTGAATATTTCTTGGGGGTGCACGGGGGCATCCCCAAGCTTGAGCGCTTGACACTGCTGAATCTTTTTATCATCTTCCCTCGCACACTTGAAAACTCCCTTCATACATAACTCATTATAATCTGATTAGCGAGGTTAGTACCCTTAATAAAATAATTATACCTTGCTGGAAATAAAGATATTCTTGAAGGCCTACTGTTTCTCAAGATTGCCAAAAGGTTTTTGCAAAGAAAAAGCAAGCTCTTGGTTTGCAAAATGAAGGAAAGGCAAAACAGGACAGAATCTGTGAAAAACAGAACAGCAGGTAGTAATTGATTTGTTTGGGGTACTTCTGCCACTCAAATGAAAAAACTAAGAACAGACGCACGAAAGACAATTATATAGAGAATGCTGTCGAAAAAATTCAGACAAAAAAGATGATCTGGTGATTTTATACGAATTTTTCTATCCAAGGACAGAATCTGTTTCCTGGACAGCACCTCACAACTTTTGAACTTTCTTGCAATCAGAGGCTATACTTGGCACAAATATGAAAAGCAAAGATACAATGATGATGCTACTGTAGTAAACAACATAAAGACACAACAAAAGAAAAATATAAAAAATTTATTCATGTGGGCTGCCTCCCAAAAGCGCTTTCTTTTATGCCTTTAAGCTAGGCATAATGCATAGAGGAATCAATAACCATCATAATAATCGGAGTTATAAATTGAGTCATATGGTTCCTCAACAAGTTCACTCTTGTTCCTTCTAGGAAGGGGTACACACCTTTTGCCTTACCGCGTAAGCAGATTTTTCCCTTACCTATATCGATGAAGCCTTTTACCGCTCGGAGGAAGTCCCTTCCAAGCACTATATTTCCTTGGTTTGGCTCCATGATGAAGAAATCAACCATTGCAATCCCTTTAAGGAATTAAACTGGCACATCTTTTATTCTTCCCTGGATTTCAGAAATATCTCCATTAGTGTGTTCATGATAAGATGGTAGTCTATCCATGTTAAATTTTAAAGAATCATGAACAGTTTTTGGCATAGTAGAAACCATAGATCCAATATCACAATAAGCAAGGAAGTCTTGATTAGAGATGCTAATCCTAACAAAAGGCTCCCAGTCATTATCTATTTCCAAAATATCTCTCTTATTGGTTTGGGTTTCTCTACCTTCATTAAGTCTAGAGCATCCATTCTCTTTTCAATAGTCACAAGTCTATCTATGATAGTATCAAAATTATGATCATAAACAAAGTAACTAGATAGACCATGTATAATTTCAAGAGCTCTAGCTTCATCACATTCTAGGAAATCTCCCTCGGCTATAATGTCAAGAGAGTGTTTACGCCATTTAAAAAGACCCTGGTAAAAATTCCTAAGCACAATTTTTATAGGTATCCAAGGCATAATTCTCCTATGTGCATCAGAAATTCTGTCCCATGCCTTCTTCATATTTTCTCCATCCCTTTGATGGAAATCTAGAACTTCTGATTCCCTCAAAGCACCATATCCTAACATGTTTAGCTAAATAGATAGGACTACTAACAGGAAGGCAAAATAAATTTTTTTGTAATTTTTGATAAAGGATACTAAAGCAAAAACTGAAAGGTAAACTAACAAGACTAAAAAGCAAAGGTAAAAGATAGCATGCAACTCCCCTATCCTGAAGAGTGGAGTCCCCGGCAACGGCGCCAGAAAAACTCCTTGATGGGACTCTAACCCCTCGTTGGTTACCCCAAGTGGAAGGTGTAAGATGCAGTGTTGTGGAAGTTTTTCCCTTAGCAAAGATGCCAAGGATCGAATCCCCAGAGACTCCTAGGTTCAACAAGTAGGTGTCAACTGCTAACGGCGCCGGATTAGCAATCAACGTGGACCTGCACACAGATACAAATAACTTTGCTCCCAACGAGTACAGAGAGGTTGTCAATCCCTCCGGCCTTGTAGTTCACAAAGGATTAAACGCAAATGATAGTAGTGATAGATAATGTTTGCAATAGTAAGTAAAAGCGAAAAGTAAATAGCGGATGTGATCAATGATGGTAATATGGACCAGAGTCTCATGATGTTCACTAGTGATGTCTCTCTCCCAAAAGACGATAAAACAGCTATGTGAGGTAAACGAATTACAGCTGGGCAATTGACAGGACCACGAACGCAAACCAATGCTGACTACATTGCAAGAAAGGTTGAGGTTCAAAGCATGGGCGGTACGCCAAAGTAAGTAGACCAAAATCCATCAATATCTACTACTAATCATCCACCTTGAGATATCTATCCAGAACATCTCGCTGGTATTAAGTTGCGAGCCCCACCCATAGTGTAAACTCAATGCAACAGACAACTGCATTAAAAGAACTTTGCGTAAAGTAAACAATCCTTGCACCCGCGGGCACAAGCACCGTTGTTTTCCCCCTTGTGGCAACAGCACATCCCCTAGACTCATGTTTCTATCACTCAAGCTAGTCATCGAGGGGCATGAACCCACAATCGAGCATAACGTTCCCTCTTGGAGTCACTACCCATTACTTGGCCAAAGCAATAAATAACAACGGAGAACATGCAAGAATTACTTATGAACATAAATATAAAAGAGGTAGATCAAATATATTACTCAAGAACAATCTGAACATAATCTCATAATCCATCGGATCCCAGCAAACTCATCATAGCAACAGCATAAGGATTACATATGTGCCTCAATCATGTAGGGCAGCTCACGAGGACTAATTAGTGAAGCACAAGAACGGGAGGAGAACATCACATAGCTACTGGTCATGGACTCATGGTCCAAGGGAGACTACTCACAACTCATCTGGGAGGCGTCCATGGTGGTGGAGAGTCTCCCGATGGTGATCCTCCCCTCCGGCAGGGTGCCGGGAAGAGTTCTCCTGGTGCTCCCGATCTTGGAAGCGGCGGCGGCGGCGGAACAGAGATGAGATTGCGAAAAAGAGTTCCCCTCCCGAGGGTTTCGAAGGACGCTCTAAATATATGCCGAAGGGGGGCACCAGACGGGGCTCGGGGGGCCCAGGCGCCCCCCCCCCTGGCGCGGCCCAGGGGGGGCGCGCCGCCAGGGCGCCTGGAGCCCTGGTGCCCCCCCCGGCTGTCCTTCGGGCGCAAGGTAGGTTCTGGAACGCTGATTTTTTATATAATTTTTCTGGATTTTTCCTGGCAGTTCTCATAACGTGAAAACCTGAAATACAAAAACAGCCGAAAACAGAAACTGGCACTGGGGTGCACTGGATTAGTAGGTTTGTCCAAATATGATCAAAAGTGTATGCAAGTGTATGAATATCATAGCAATATCACCCAAAAGTGGCATGGAGCAAGCAGAAATTATAGATACGTTTTGGACGTATCTAGGAGTCACACAACGATGGTCATGCTAAATTAAAGAAAGATCTCGATCATGCTTTAGTTGTCTCTCGAGTCCTTAATTCCGAGAAGGAAAAACTTGAGGTTGACCATGCTAAACTCAAAGAGGAGTTTGACATACTTGACAAGGCTCACAAGGCCTTGAAAGGTATGCATGCTACTCTCAAGGAGTCTCATGATCAACTCCAAGTTTCGCTAACTAAGGAAAAGGCTATCTTTCCTCGCATGGTCTTAATTGATAATGCAAATGCTACTAACCCATGTTGCGAGCATGTGCATCTTGTTGAAGAAAATGCCGAGTTGAAGAAGCAACTTGAGAAAGGCCTTGTGACTTGCATACAAGGTGAGAAGAACCTCAACACCCTTTTGAGCAATCAAAAGGAGGTTGTGGCAAAGGAAGGAATTGGGTTTGTTCCTAAGCCCAAGAAGAAGAAGAATGACAAGACCAAGCAACCACCCCCTCTCCGACAATCTTTTGTAAAAGAAGGAGAGGGCACGTCAAAGAAGAAGAAAAGTGTGAAAAGTGGTGGTGTCAAGAAAAACTCCATCGTACCATCAAACATGGCCGGCAACTTTAATCCTTCATATGTTTTATGCCGTGCTAGTGATGGTCATGTGTTTGCTAAATTTGTTGGTTCTTCTTATGTGTACATTGAATGGTCCATTTGGGTTCCTAAGACCCTTGTTACTAACCTCAAAGGACCCATTACCAAATGGGTACCTAAATCCAAGCATTGATCTATTGTAGGAGTTTGCTTCCGGTGGGGGATCATGGTTGTTTGATAGCGGAGCCACAAATCATATGACCGGAAGCAAAGACTTGGTGGTGGACGTACATCTCGGTTCATCTATGGCCACCAACGTCGAATGGGGTGATGCTTCATCTTCTAAGGTATTGGGACTTGGCAAGGTTGTTATCTCTCATGATCTCACGATCGGGAAAGTTATGCTTGTTGAGTCCCTTGCATACAATTTACTTTCTGTTCGCCAACTTGCACTCATGGGCTTTGCTACATTCTTTGATATTGATACCTTGGCCCTCTTGTGGAGAAAGACTCTTAAAGTAGCCTATGTTGGACATGTCGAGAACGGCCTTTATGTGGTTAACTTATCGAAGCAACCCACTAAAGTCGCGACATGCCTAATGGCTAAAGTTGATGTGGGATGGCTTTGGCATCGCCATTTGGCCCACGTCAATATGAGATCTTTGCAAAGTCTTCTCAAGGGGGACCATGTCCAAGGACTAACAAATGTTAGCTTTTCCAAAGATCGTGCTTGCAGGGCTTGCATTGAAGGAAAGTTACATGAGAAGGCTCACCCTCCCACGACTATCATCTATTCAAAGAGACCCCTAGAGCTCCTCCACATGGACCTCTTTGGGCCTCCATCTTTTGATAGCCTTGGGGGTAGAAAGTACTGCTTGGTGATTATGGATGATTACTCAAGATACACCTGGGTATACTTCTTCAAGAAGAAGAGTGAGACCCAACAAACCGTCATCAACTTTGCAAATGAAGCTCAACGACAACATGAAGCAAAGATTTTGATGATCAGAAGTGACAACGGCACCGAGTTCAAGAACTACACCTTGGATGAGTTTCTTGGTGATGAGGGGATCAAACATCAATATGCAGCTCCATATACCCCTCAACAAAACGGTATAGCGGAGAGAAAGAACCGAACTCTAATGGATGCGGCAAGAACCATGATGGTTGAATTCAAATCTCCATACAACTTTTGGGCCGAAGCCATCAACACCGCTTGCCATGCATCAAATCGTCTCTATCTCCGCAAAGGCTTGAACAAAACTCCGTATGAGATTCTTACCGGTAACAAGCCCAATCTCAAGTACTTCCGGGTATTCGGGTGTAAGTGTTTCATTCTCAAGAAAGGTGTTCGCTTGTCTAAATTTGAATCTAGAGCTCACGAGGGCATATTTGTTGGTTATGCTACAAACTCTCATGCTTACCGTGTCCTCAACAAGTCCAATGGACTCATTGAGGAGACGAGTAACATAGAGTTTGATGAAAATAACGGCTCCCAAGTGGAGCAAAGTGGTACTTGTGATGCAGGTGATGAAATTCCTCCTCAAGCCTTAAAAAGAATGGGTGTTGGATACATCCTACCCATTGAGGAACCCCTTGTGGCCGAAGGAGAAGGACAATGTTCCACTCAAGTGGAACCATCGCCAACCCAAGACCCACACGCTTTCGAAGAACAGAGTGAAGACCCTCAACCTGATGAACAAGGCCAAGTGCAAGATCAATCACAAGATGGTGGAGAGCCACCAAATGATGCACAAGGCAAAGTTCTGTCCTCCGAGCAAGATCAAGATCAAGAGGAAGCTCAAGATCAAGATCTAGCTCCTGACGACGCTCAAGATGATCAACTTAGTGCTCCTCAGTTAACTCTTGAAGAGCAATTAGAGCGTCGGGCTGCAAAAGTTGCCTCCAGGCTTGCTTCCAACGAACATCACATCGAGAACATTCTAGGAAGCATCAAAAGGGGGGTAAGCACTCGTAGACAATTAGCAAACTATTGTTCTCATCAAGCTTTTGTCTCCTGTGTTGAACCTCAGAAGGTTTATGAGGCGCTCGAAGACCCTGATTGGCTCAATGCCATGCATGAAGAACTCCATAAGTTCGAGCGCAACAAGGTGTGGCGTCTGGTGCCAAGGCCAAAGGAGAACCATAATGTAATTGGAACCAAATGGATCTTTAAGAACAAGAAAGATGCTCATGGCATTGTCATCTGCAACAAGGCGTGTCTGGTGGCTCAAGGCTACTCCCAAGTCGAGGGTATCGACTACGGTGAAACCTTTGCCCCCGTTGCTCGTCTTGAATCCATTCGTTTGTTGCTTGCCTATGCTTCCCATCATAACTTTAAATTGCAACAAATGGATGTGAAAAGTGCATTTCTTAATGGTCCTATTAATGAGTTGGTGTATGTTAAACAACCCCCGGGGTTTGAGGATCCTAAGTTCCCCAATCACGTGTACCAACTCGATAAGGCACTCTATGGCCTTAAGCAAGCCCCACGTGCGTGCTATGACCATCTTACCGAATTGTTACAAGATCGTGGGTTTGAAATTGGGAAAATCGACCCCAGTCTTTTTACTAAGAAGGTGAAAGGGGAGTTGTTTGTATGCCAACTATATGTTGATGATATTATCTTTGGTTCTCCTAACAAAGCTTTCAATGATGAGTTCGCCGCACTCATGACCACTCATTTTGAGATGTCTATGATGGGAGAGTTGAAGTATTTCCTTGGGTTTGAGATCAAACAAAGAAGAGAAGTCATCTTCATCAAACAATCCAAGTATACTCAAGACATGCTCAAGAGGTTCAATCTAAGTGATGTCAAGCCGGCTACTACTCCAATGCCAACCAAATGCCAACTTGACATTGATCCCAATGGTAAAGCGGTGGATCAAAAGGTATATCGCTCTATGATCGGATGCTTGCTTTACCTTTGTGCATCTAGACCAGATATTATGTTGAGTGTAGGAATTTGTGCACAGTTTCAAGCCTCACCTAAGGAGAGTCACTTTGTGGCTGTCAAGCGAATCTTTCGATATTTGGCTCATACCCCAAACTTTTGCTTATGGTACCCGAGAGGAGCAAACTTCAACCTTGTAGGTTTCTCTGATTCTGACTGGGCAGGAGACAAAGTGGATAGGAAGTCCACTTCGGGAGGGTGCCAATTTCTTGGTTGCTCTCTTGTTAGTTGGTCTTCCAAAAAGCAAAGTTGTGTATCTCTCTCGTCCACCGAAGCAGAGTATGTGGCTGCTGGCAGTTGTTGTGCTCAACTCTTATGGATGAGGCAAACTTTGAAGGATTACGGTGTCACTTGTGACAAAGTGCCTCTTTGGTGTGACAGTGAAAGTGCCATCAAGATTTCTCTCAACCCGGTGCTACACTTCAAGACGAAGCATATTGAGATTCGGTATCACTTCATCCGGGATCACATAAGGCAAGGAGAGATCGAGCTTCACTACGTCAACACTCATGATAACCTTGCAGATATCTTCACGAAGCCATTGGATGAAGCAAGATTTCGCGAGTTAAGGCATGAGCTAAATATCATCGATTTGAGCAATGTGGCTTGAGTCTTTGCACGCACTCCTCACACTCAATATAGTTATCTTGTCTAGATGTAGGCATGGACATAGGGGGAGTATTGTTCTCTCAATGAACCATTCCTCCCCTCATTATGCATAAATTGATCAAGTCTTTATCATTTACCATACATAGTTGGTTTAAGTGCTTCAAGATGAGTATTGGTCATGGGCTCAAGGATAATTCTTCGCGGTGCCATACTAACAAACTCAAACATAGGTGGCCTCGGCCACCGCCCTCCTCTATGGAGTTGTGTTATTTGCCTTGCTTGTGCGTTCGTTTGCTTTTCTCTCTTCTTTGCTAAAAAGCCTCGTGTTTTAACGTGCTTGTTCTTAGAGGAGCGGTACTACCGTGCAAGGTTACGGTACTACCGCAAAGGAGGTTACGGTACTACCGCACGTCCAGCACGGCAATATTTATTTACTGCCGCTGGTAGAGCGGTACTACCGCTTGGCGAGCGGTACTACCGCCCAAGCGGTACTACCGCGATGACCGCGGTACTACCACACATATTCGAACGGGTGGGGGTTATAAGCAGGCAGGGGGAGTTCCAACTCCCCCATACCCATTCACTCCTAACCCCCACGTTGTCCCTCTCTCTCCCTCTCAAGAACGCCGCCGGAGGACCTCGCCGGATCTCCTCCCTCGGCCACTCTCCTCGCATTCCGACCGGTGGGATCGCTCCCCACCTCGTCCTCTTGCCATGGATGAAGGTTTCTCCCCTTTTCCCCTCTTCTTGTTGCCTTGTTGTTGTTTTTAGGGTTAGGGGAGATGCTTGGTGTTCTTGTGTTCTTCGTGTTCTTATCCATGGAAGTTTAGGATGTAGGAGAGTGTTCTTGCTCTAGAAATGCTAGTATGTATGTTTCTACCAAGTTGCTATGATCAGCCGTAGTACCTTGTTCGATCTACATGGCCTCATCTAGATCCGCACTGTTCAGATCTGTTCCGTGCGGTACTACCGCTGGTGAACCGCGGTACTACCGCCCGATCTGGTCCAGATCCGTTTTCAGATCTGACCAGAGCGGTACTACCGCGGTCCTCGGCGGTACTACCGCTCTGGAGCGGAAGTAAAATTTTACTACTGCTTACCGAGCGGTACTACCGCAACCCCAACGCGGTACTACCGCTCCGTAAGCAGTACTAGTATTTTACTTGCGCTTCTGTTCACGGAAGTAAATTTTTACTACCGCAGAGTGTGCGGTACTACCGCTTCCTCCAAGCGGTACTACCGCTTACTAAGCGGTACTAATTTTTTACTTCCGCGTCAGTCAGGCGGTACTACCGCTTTGGTCATAGTTCCTTCGTACCATGTACATATTTCCATCTCTACTCGTTTCTCGTGCTTTTTGAGGCTTTTTGCATTGATTCTCTTTGTGCTTTTGTCGTGTTCTTGTGTTTGTGTTTTAGGTGGTGGCTCCGGTTTCGATGCTCGTCGTACCAATCCAGTCCGCGACACCGGATCCAAGCGTCTGCGCAACCCCAGTGATGTGCCAGAGGGCTCCAATCCCCAGCGCAGGTTCAAGACCGCCGCCAACAAGCAAAAGGAATCCTCGATGACTATGGAAGAAATGCCAGCTAATGAGTTCATGGCACGGAGGAAGCACAACCCCTATGGAGAACCCCGTGCTCAGTTTCCTGGAGATGAGCTTTTCTGGACCAGGCAGCAGTATAGCATCTACAGGAGGTGCTCAAGAGCAAGACCAACCTGTATGTGGATGCTCACTTGGTGGATGTGGCCCACATGCGGAAGGACACCAACCGGGCCTACTTTGTCGAGGCTCTGGATCTGGTCGAGCAGTTTGGACTTGAGCACATCATGACCTTTCAGCATGATTTTGATCCGGAGATTATTGCTCAGTTCTATGCGTCAGTCCACTTCCACACCAAGGATGATCGCCCAATGACATGGATGACCAATGGTCACAAGATGACTTCATCTTGGAAGGATTTCATGGATCTTCTTCAGATTCCTGACGAGGGACTCCACAACCCAGTTGGAGCTCGGCCTCACGCCAATCCAGAATCTGCCAACAAAGACAAGCTGCTACCATTCTATGTGGAGAAGACTCTTGCTAGTGGCGAGAAGACATGGGTGTTGAACCCATTTTTAGACATCATGTATCGGATCTTTCGCAACTCTTTGTTTCCTCGCGTTGGAAACAAGGACAAGGTCCATGCATACCTGGTTGACATGCTGCTGATGTGTGAAGAGGCTCGCACGACACAGACTCCACCACTTGACATATCCAATATCATGTGGTGTGAGCTCCGTTTTGCGATCTACACTCGCAAGGTACCCATCTATGGTCCATTCTTGTTTCTGCTGATCTCCAAGACTTGGGAGAAGCTATACCCTGATGAGGAGTTTGAGGCCGACTGTATCCGTCATGATTCCATTCGTCTTCGCATCAAGACTCGATGGGCCAACACCACCACTCGTGCGCAAGCTGCTGCAGCTCAGATGGGCACTAATGAGGAGCCTATGGAGGAGGCTGATGAGGAAGGCCCTGGAAGATTTGCTCCTTCTTCCTCCTCAGAGCCTTCTTGGGCTAAAAAGCTTAAGCAAAAGATGAAGGCCCTCTTCTGCATGCAGGCTAAAGGTCAATACAGGGCTCATGTGACTGACAAGAAGACCCGCCAACGTGACAAGAAGCTCTTGGCGGTCTATGGAGAGGACGTGTCTAACGGGTCCGAGGATAACATCACCCCCTGAGGCAACTTGGATGGCCCGTCAGGGGTACAAGTGGTCAGAGTCTGACGAGGAGCGTCAGGAGGCGCAGCAGGGGTCTGATGACGAGTACGATGATTGAGTTTCTCCGGGGCTGCCACCCTTCTTAGTCTCCTCTTTTCCCTTTGTGGTGTCTCGATGACAAAGGGGGAGAGAGTGATTTGCGTCTTGTGCCAGTTGTTTCTTTTCATTGGTTGAACTCTGTTTATTTGCGTGCTTTTGTGTCGTGTGCGTGAGACTATCGTATGGTGTAAGACATATGCTTCTCTATTGTTGAACTCGTCGTTATGTCTTTATTATTGTATCGTGAGCAGTTAGTTTACTTTCCCTTGTTTATGTGCTCTGTGGTATATAAGGAGTATATTATGTGTAGAATATAGGGGGAGCACTGAACCTTGTATGTGTGTTGTGCAGTCCAAAGCACAATCTTGTGTAGGCACACATCCAGGGGGAGCTCACCTATATTCTAGTTTTAGGTTTGCATACTCTCTTATTTTATCCCTGTGCAAATCCCGTATTGTCATCAATCCACCAAAAAGGGGGAGATTGTAAGGGCATATTTCTCCCTAAGTAGTTTTGGTGATTGATGGCAATGCATTTGCGGACTAATCGTGTGCTCTAAGCTCCTACAGGTATATCTCACTTAGGCACAAGACGATTGATTGCCCCTCGGATTCGATGGAAGACGGTGTTTTCTTTTTGCTCCCTGTCGGTGGCTTTGAGTAATAGGAAAGCCGTACTATTAAGAGGGGGTCCGCTTCGGAAAGGTTTGGGTGGAATCAACACGTACACATCTTCTCTCACACCACCTTTCCCTTGCTTCTTTGGAGTTCCAACCGTTTATTATCGTATATGCAAACCACGACTTCTTAACCAAATCATCTGCCTGGCAAGCGGTAGTACCGCTCCATAAAGCGGTAGTACCGCACAGCCACACGGTAGTACCGCCTGAAGACACGGTAGTACCGCCTGAAGACACGGTTCCTCAGCTGAGGGCCGAGGGTGATGTGCATCAGGCGCTGGAAGGTAGCGCCCGCGTTCCTCAGCCCAAAAGGCATGCAGGTGTAGCATTAGACCCCGCATGGGGTCAAGAACGCCGTCTTCTCCACGTCTTCTACCGCCATCTTGATTTGGTGGTAGCCCGAGAAGGCGTCAAGGAAGCAGAGTAGGTCGCACTCAGCCGTCGAATCCATGATTTGGTTGATGCGCGGAAGAGGGAAGGGGTCCTGAGGGCAGAACTTGTTGAGGCTCGTGAAGTCGACGCACATGCATTCCTTGCCTCCTTTCGTCGGGACGATGACGGGATTGGCCAGCCACTCCGGGTGCCATACTTCCCGTACGACACCTGCTTCCTCCAGCTTCCTAACCTCTTGGACGATGAAGGCCTGCTTCTTCGGGGCTTGTCGGCGCGCCTTCTGCTTGATAGGGCGCTCGTTGGGGCACACCGTGAGGTGATGCTCAATGACATGCCTAGGCACCCCGACCAAATCTGCGGCCTTCCAGGCGAACACATCCTTGTTGGCCCTGAGGAAGCTGACCAGCGCCGCCTCTTGCTCTGGATCCATGCATGTGCCGATAGTGAAGGTGGCTCCTGAGCCTTCTTTGTCGACGGGCACTTGCTTCGTCTCGACGGGATCCTGAGAAAAGAGCTGCTTCTTCTTGGCAGACGCGGCCTCCGGAGGTTCCGGAGCCCCCTTCGCCCCTAGGTGAGCTGCGGCAGCGGCGGCCTTGTAAGCGCGCCCAAGGACCTGAAGGGCGGCCTTAGGGTCCCCTTTGATGGTGATGACGCCACTGCTCCTGGGTATCTTGACGGTGTTGTAGCCCGGGTGAGTCGCCGCCATGAACTTTGCCAAGGCTGGGAAGCCGAGGACGGCGTTGTACGACAGATGGATGGGCGCAACATCAAAATCGATGAGCTCAGCCCGGTAGTTAGCCGGTGTGCCGAAGGTGATCGGGAGGCGGATCTGGCTGAGCGGAACGGCCAAGCTCGCGACCCTCGAGAAGGGCTTGGTGGGAAGGAGCTGCCTGTAGGACACAAGCAGATGACCGAAGGCTTCGGGAGAGAGGATGTTGAGGCCGGCGCCGCCGTCGATGAGAGTTCTTGTCACGGCCACCCCGCAGATGGTGGGCGTTCATATCGTGGGGAGAGCGCCGGTGACGGCCGCTTCGGAGGCGAGGTCGCTGGGGACAAAGGTGATGGCGGGCCTCGGCTCGTTCTGCGCCCGCAAGGCCTCCCGCGGCTGGGCGGCAGCTCCAACCTGCCGAAAGTGCGACTTGGCGTGCCGGGCAGACGCTGGTGCTTGGGACCCACCGAGGATGCAGGCGACCCCGCTGCAAGGCCGCTCCCTGCAGGCGACGCCCCGCAGCTCGCAGTTGCAGGCCGTCCGCATGGCGCGGGTCTCGGCGGGCGGCCGGTGCTGGGCCCGCCGTCGTCCCATTAATAGCGTGACCGGCGAGGCCACAGGAGGCGGGAGTGGTGGTGCAGGCCGTCCTCCAGTGGCCTGGCCGGCAGGAGCGTCGTTGAGGAAGGAGGAGGGGCGCCCATGGGTGGCGCGGTCCGCTGATATTGCTCGGTCGACGGGGAGGAAACCAGCCCCCGCGCGGCTGTGCTTGGCCGCAGCCATCGTAGAGGCGCCTAACCGGAGAGGGAAAGCAAGGTCGTTGGAGAGGCGAGATTTCGACACGCCCCCTACCTGGCGCGCCAAATGTCGGATTCAGGGCTCCGCAAAACCCGTTAAGTTCGAACACAGGGGCGTGAACAAAGATCTCTCCCACTCTCGTCTACCTAGCGCCTCGCTCTCGTCGATGCAAGCAAACAACGAACAAGACACACAAGAGTTTATCCAGGTTCGGGCCACCGCGTGGTGTAAGATCCTACTTCCTGCTTTGGTGGATTAGCCTCGGGCGATCCGGGATACAAGCTAGTACAGAGGTTCCTGGGCTCAGGAGGGTCAGGAGGCTAGTGTTCTTGCTCCTTGTATGGTGGCAGAGTGTATCGGTTCGTTCCCTTTGCAGTGGGAGTTCTAGCTACTTATATAGGCGGCCACGGTCCTCTTCCCCCGAAATGTTTAGGTGGGAAGGGATCCCACAATGGCCATTTTTGAGCGGGAACACAAGGACATTCCTACCCTGACAAAAGCAACCTTCACCTGCAAAAGGATCAGGCAATGACGCGGTGGTGGGCTCGACGATGACATCCTTCTTGCCGTCCTTGCGGTCTTCGGTCTCGTTGCACCAATGAGGAAACCTTTGCCCCGCTCCTCGGGAACTTGCGGCTGCGTTGTCCCCCTTGCACCGAAATGGTAACTACGCCGCTGGCACGCACTGGCGCGATGCATCACTGCTGATATCACTGCCTCCTCCTGAGGCAGGCTTGGCCTTGGGTTCTCCGCCCCTCCGGAGCACCTTGCCAAGGCTGCTCCTGAGGAGGTCTTGACGTCGTTCTCCTCGCGAGGCTTGGCTCCCTCGCGAGGGTCTTGGGCAACTGGTTGATCAGCTGGGCCGTATCAGGCCGTAGTAGGAGCGCGTCACGGCCCGCAGACAGGCAAGTCTGGGTACCCTGGTTCCCAGTACGCCGATAGCGGCCAAGTAGTTACTTCTGTCGGTTTACCAAACACTCCGATCCGGAAACGTCGATCAGAGGTCTCATCTATTTCTGATGTTTCTTATCCCAAGGTGGGTCATTTCCGATAGCCTCTTAATCCGTCTGATTCAAACTACCAGGGAATACCTCATTCATCATCTGGCGAGTCGACGGCCACACAACTTCCAACCCTCAAGACGGTTCCTGGGTGAGTTATGCTTTAAATTTAGTTTTAACACTTTATGTTTATCCAATGTAGTGACCTTTCTGTTTATTCCTCTCAGTGCCAAGCCTAGACCCAGCAAAAAGGCCAAGCTAAGTAAACCGGCCGATGATAATGTGGTCACTGAACCGGAGCGAACTTCAGAACCGGTAGAAGCAAATGCTAACGCCATGCTTGATGATCCACCACCACAAGACCATGATTTTTCTGCTGAACAATTAGAAGTTGATCCGACGGGCCACGTTGATAAACTGACAAGCCCAGTCCGAGCTAGTGATAAAACGTCAAGCCCAGTCAAGGCTGATGTTGACAAAGCGGATGACATTACGATTACTTGTTTCGGCCACACTACTCCTAGCAATCATGTCACCTTATCAAAGCATAGTTCCAAGGAAGAATTTTCTGCTATGGACAAGGGTAAGTGGAATGCGTATTTGTCAAGCTATGCCCACCTCAACGCCCAAGACATTCATTCTGGCTTTTTGAACCGTCTGTACACAAGCCGCGACTATGAAGCCGGTTTAGCGAACCTGATGAAAGAGCGATATAAGGTAACTACTGCTTAACTCTGCATAATTGTTTCTCTCTTGTCAAATTTCTAATATCAACTCTAGTGCCTGCGTAGCCCCCAAGATCATGTTTATTCTTTCAAGATGAACCGGGACTTTTAGAATATTAATCTTGCAACTTTCGCATGTGTATCCCCCAAGGGCCGGTTTATTATTCCAAGATGAACCGGGACTTTTATCCAGTATGCTGGCTAATGGAAGATTACCCGTAATGTTATTTTGAGCAAACATGCATTAGGCCCCAAGTGCGAGGAATAATACTTGTATTGAGCTTGTGACTTTGTAAAGACTCCTGATAACAAGCAAATAGGCATTAGCCCCCAAGTGCCAAGTGTATAACTTGTTATGTGCTTGGTACTTCCAATATGTTCTGCCACCTCATGATATATATATGTCTCTTATAGGCTGAGATGAACAAAAAGGAATCCCAAACTGCTGATCTTCAAGAAAACATCAAGTCCCAACAAGCAGAAACCTCCAAAGCCAAAGATGAGCTGACAAGTGCCTTAGCAGCCATGGAGAAGTTGAAGGAGAATTTCAAGAAGGAATGGGTGGATTGGGACGTAGAGAAATCCTCATTGCAGAAAAGGGCTGAGGATGCAGAATAAACCGGTGGTAGAAGAGCTGGCCGGTTTGAAGCGGTAGATAAATGCCATGACCACTGTTGTGTTTGGTAAATATCCTTATTATAAGCTTTCAACACGTATTATCCCATAAACTGCCAGTTTATCGATGTTTGTAATGAT
Source organism: Secale cereale (assembly GCA_902687465.1). Classification (NCBI taxonomy): domain Eukaryota; kingdom Viridiplantae; phylum Streptophyta; class Magnoliopsida; order Poales; family Poaceae; genus Secale; species Secale cereale. The sequence continues at coordinate 109,565,716 of LR738715.1, read as the reverse complement.
GTAGGAACCCGCATTACCCATTTGGGCTCTGACATGCAGAAGAAATTGAAGGCTGCCTATACTCTTATAGAGCAATTATATATCAGTGCGCAATGGATCATATGCACTGCCTCTCATAACAAGCCGCCCCCAACTTTAATCAAGGAAACCTTAGAAAGGTTGCCAATGCTGCCTGCCTGGTTTGAAGAGTTAAAAAGATCAGCTGCAAGGGCAGGTGCTCTGACAGCACTAACCCAGACGAAAGCATGGGTACCTGATCTTGATCCGGTTGATGTGTGGAATGGCTATCCAAGCTTAAGGGAGGATGGATCAGATTTTGATAATAATGATCTCTGAGCATTGACAAAGGAAATGCGCCCCTTGGCTAGCAAGTTGGCTGAAGAAACCGATCTTTCCCATTATCAGTCAATTTACGATGCCGACAACAAGCGGGTTAACGCACCAACTTATGATGTTCAAAATCTTATCCCGACAATCCGTAAGCATACTTATGCCCTTGATGTTGAACCCTCCATGCTTATAAGCAATGAAGCTGTATTCCAAGCCCTAACTGGGATTGATTGGGCAACCATTGACTTCCATCCACTGGATGGAGAGGAGGGTGAACCAGCGCAGGATGACCCACAGCCGTCAAGTCAGCCCGACGAGGAAACATGATCCGGAGGCCGGTTTAGCCTTATGCATATCGCAACACTTGATGTAAACAATTATTCTTTTGGGCATCAAAGCGCCTTGTAATAGGCTAGTTGAAATACTTGGTCTGCTATGCCATCGTGCATACTTATTTTGCATGACGTTGTTAATCCGCTGATGTCTACACACGCTTCTATTCTTGTAGACTATGTTGGGCCTCCAAGCGCAGAGGTTTGTAGGACAGCAGTAATTTCCCTCAAGTGGATGACCTAAGGTTTATCGAACTCAGGGAAGTAGAGGTTGAAGATGGTCTCTCTCAAGCAACCCTGCAACTAAGATACAAGAAGTCTCTTGTGTCCCCAACACACCTAATACAACTAGGAGTTGTATAGGTGCACTAGTTTGGCGAAGAGATGGTAAAATATGGATGATAGGAGTGGCTAAGCAAAGTAATATAAATCTGTAATAAAAAGTGCAGCAAGCAAACAAGTGGTAAACGTGAGCACAAATGGTATTGCAATGGTGGAAACAAGGCCTAGGCTTCATACTTTCAATAGTGGCAACTCCCAACAACATTAACATAGTCTAATCACATGATATTTCCCATAAAACATGCAATGGAGACGCACCCGGAGGTCATTCCTTTGTGGTCAAGAGAGGACGAGAATTATGTAGGGCTACAAAAGCACACCTCAAAGTTCGTAGTTCTCAATCTATGGATTTCCCAATGTCACCGCGGCCATCCAAAGAGAGTACCACAATCACCACAACATATCTCAAGGATAGTCAAAGACAAGCACCAAGAGACTCTCAATTTTCAATCAACACACAAAAGAGGAAATCACCCAGGAAAATATTCTTCTAATCCATGTCCAATAGACCGCTGTCACCTTGGTCTCGGGGATTATACTAGATAAAGACAAGTGAGTACATCAATCCAATACATAGAGGAAGGGGAAATATCATGGGATCACCCTAGATTAACATAGCCTATGATCACAACGAAGATCACATCATGGGAGAGAGAATTGACCACATAGCTACTGGTAGAAACCTCAGCCCCGAGGAGGAACTACTCCCGCATCATGGAGGAATGAAGCAACGTCGATGGAGATGAATCCGGGGGCACTTCCCCGTCCCGGCAGGATGCCGGCATAGGAATTCTGGTCCCCCGAAACTTGGTGGCGATGGCGGCGGAGATCGGAATTGCTTCTGGAGAAAAGGGTTCTGGAATCAGGGTTTCCGCGACGGGAGAATAAATAGGAGGCCAAGTAGGGCACCAGAGGAGGTGGGAGCCCCCCAGGCGGCCCCCTGGCGCGGCCAGGGGTGGGGCCACGCCATCAGGGCGCCTGGGGCCCCTCTGGCCCCCTCTTCTGGCACATGGAAGCTTCTGGAGCGCTGATTTTTTATATATTTTTCCCGGAATTTTTCTGGCAATTTAAGTAATGGGAAAACCTGAAATACAAAAACAGCAGAAAACAGAAACTGGCACTGGGGTGCACTGAGTTAATAGGTTAGTCCAAATATGATCAAAAGTGTATGAAAGTGTATCAAAAGCATAGCAATATCACCCAAAACATGCATGGAGCAAGCAGAAATTATAGATACGTTTGGGACGTATCATCCGCCATCATTATACTATGTCCGCTTATCATTATGAGCAGCTTTATTCAACCTGTTTCTGCATACAACAAGTTTAAAGTGTCCTGGCGGTTTACCGTCGGACGGGTCATAATGCCCAACACATAACATGGGTTTATAACCAAGGCTACATTTTAAAATAATTAAATATGAAATATATCATACCTGTGATATTGAATCACATCGTTGGTTTCACCAACTTTTTGTAGTAAGGGTGACAACCACAAATCTTGAGTATTGATAACTCCTGCCATATTTTGTCGGTTTATAATAAAACCGTACCGGGTTGTGATAAACACCAGATTATTCGTATATGATACTGGCGATTTGTAACCGAAACCATACCGGTTAATAAACACTGGATTATTTGATAGTGGTGACTTATAGTCAACAACCAGGCCGAGTCAATAAACATCGGTTTATCATAAAAATGTTGTAACCCTCAACGAAAGATAAAAACTATCGAATAAAATCATGAGAAGACGCAAGGCTTTTCATGGGCTGCCAGGCCCAAAATCAAGGCTTTTCATGAGCTGCCAGGCCACTGAGTTAAATAATTTTGCAAAGCATTTAAGATGGACCTCACATTAACCAATCGTCGTTTTAACTTTGACAAGTTCAGGGTCTGTATAAGATTGACTTGCCAAACGTTCGGCGGGTCATACCAGGATTACCTGGGCGGAGTGACTTACTTAAAGAAGGCAGGATAACCCAGGGTTTTAGGTGAATACACCTGGCTTCCAAGCCTGGCTTGATAGCCTATTACAAGGGTGAATTTTTTTTGTTGCTGTGCAACAAAAAAGCCCCCAGGTAATATTTTGAGTTGTGCTCAGTGGGTGCCTATGTTTGAGTTGTGCTTTTGCAACACTCTCTTTGGCCCCTTTTTAACTTTGGGTGACAAGCCCCCAAGTTTTTTGTGGCTTTATAAGCCGAATCACTAGGTAATCAGAACTTCGCTTCATAAACAGAAGCCCCCATGTAACCAAAAATTCTTAAGGGAAAAAACAGCAGGCGCCCCGCTTTAGCAGGGATGCCGGTTTATTATATTGATCATAATATATACAGTCAAAAATATGTACATAAGAGGAGCCTATGGCTCATGTGTAGTAAGGCCGAAGATGATCTATATTCCACGGCCGGTGGGTCTCCTCCCCCGATTTACGTGAGTCTTTGTGCTCTCGAACATCGATAAAGTAGTATGACCCGTTATGAAAATTATTGCTGACCACAAAGGGTCCTTCCCAAGGCGGGGATAACTTGTGCATATCAGTTTGATCCTGGATGAGTCGGAGCACCAGATCGCCTTCTTGAAAAGTTCTGGTTCTAACCCTGCGGCTGTGATAACGACGCAGATCTTGCTAGTAAATCGTCGACCGAGCTGCTGCAATGTCACGTTCCTCATCTAACAGGTCAAGTGTTTCCTGTCGTGCCTTCTCATTGTGAGCTTCAACATAAGCCGCCACACGAGGCGAGTCATGACGGATGTCACTAGGGAGAACTGCCTCTGCTCCATAAACCATGAAAAAAGACGTGTAACCCGTAGATCTATTGGGTGTGGTATTGATGCTCCATAACACAGAAGGTAACTCCTCAACCCAACAACTCGGCATCCTCTGCAGGGGAACCGTAAGCCGGGGCTTTATGCCTCTCAGGATCTCTTGATTGGCTCTCTTAGCTTGACCATTAGATTGAGGACGACCCACTGATGACACGTCAAGCCGGATGTGCTTACGTTGACAAAAGTCTTTCATAGCACCCTTGGGCATTTAGTGCCATTATCAGTTATAATGTTGTGTGGAAAACCAAACCAAAAAGTCACCTTCTTGATGAATTGAACCGTCGTGGCTGCATCACACTTACTGACTGGCTCTGCTTCTACCCACTTGGTGAACTTGTCAACCGCCACCAAAAGGTGGGTCTTCTTATCCTTGGATCTCTTAAAGGGCCCAACCATGTCCAACCCCCAAGTTGCAAACGGCCAAGTAATTGGAATCATCCTCAATTCCTGAGCCGATACATGAGCATGCCCTGAGAATTTTTGATAGCCATCACACTTTTTGACCAAGTCTTCAGCATCAGCATGAGCCGTCAGCCAATAGAAGCTGTGATGAAAAGCTTTAGCTACCAAGGACTTTGAACCGGCGTCGTGACCACAATCTCCTTCGTGGATCTCACGCAAAATATCACGGCCTTCTTCAGGAGATATGTAGTGCCAAGACGCCCCTGTTACACTGCAATGATGCAATTATCCATTGACGATAGTCATTGACTTGGACCGCCGGATTATCTACCTAACCAAAGTTTCATGCTCCGGTAACTCGCCCCGGTTCATATACGCCAAATATGGAACCATCCAATCAGGGATAACATGAAGAGCTGCCACCAACTGAGCCTTCGGATCGAGAACAGCCAAATCCTCCTCTGTAGGAAGCTTGACCGATGGGTTATGCAAAATGTCCATAAAAACATTGGGTGGAACCGGTTTACGTTGGGAAGCCAAACGGCTTAAAGCGTCCACCACTTCATTCTTTCGCCGGTCCACATGGTCAACTTGATAACCTTTGAAGTGTCCAGTAACAGTATCCACCTCTCGACGATATGCTACCATGAGCGGGTCCTTGGAATCCCAAGTACCAGATACTTGTTGAGCCACCAGGTCCAAGTCACCAAATCACTTAACCCGCCTTAAATTCATCTCCTTAGCCATTTGAAGACCGTGGAGTAAAGCCTCATATTCAGCTGCATTGTTAGTACAAGGGAACATTAAATAGAGAACATGACAAAACTTATCACCTCGTGGGGAAATTAACACGACTCCAGCCCCCGAGCCCTCCAATTGCCTGGATCCATCGAAATGAATAGTCCAATAAGTATGATCCGGCTTTTCTTCCGGTGCTTGTAACTCTGTCCAGTCATTGATGAAATCCACAAATGCTTGGGACTTGATTGTCGTACGAGGCACATATTTTAACCCATGAGGTCCAAGCTCAATGGCCCACTTGGCAACCCGGCCAGTTGCTTCTCTATTTTGGATTATATCTCCCAAAGGGGCAGAGCTGACTATAGTAATGGGATGACCCTGAAAATATTGCTTAAGCTTCCGGCTTGCCATGAAGACTCCATACACTAGTTTCTGCCAATGTGGGTACCTCTGTTTGGACTCAATAAGCACCTCGCTGATATAATAAACTGGCTATTGAACCGGATATTCCTTCCCAGCCTCCTCGCGCTCCACCACAATGGCCACACTGCCAGCCCGGGCATTAGCAGCCACGTACAACAACAGTGGCTCTTTATCGACCGGAGCACCAAGGACCGGTGGCTCTGCCAACTGTTTCTTCAAGTCCCCAAATGCCGCATTAGCTGCATCACTCCAGACAAAATTGTTCGTCTTTTTCATCATCTGATATAGAGGGATAACTTTTTCTCCCAATCGGCTGATAAACCGGCTCAACGCTGCAATACGGCCCGCCAGACGTTGAATGTCATTGATACACGCCGGTTTAGCTAGAGACGTAATAGCTTTGATTTTTTTCCGGATTAGCTTCAATGCCCCTGTTAGACACCAGAAACCCCAAGAGCTTGCGTGCCGGTACACCAAAAACACAGTTGGCCGGATTAAGCATCATCTATAGACCCCGGAGATTATCAAAATTTTCCTTCAAATCATCTATTAACGTCTCCTCCTTTATGGACTTCACCACAATATCATCCACATATGCATGAACATTACACAATCTGATTATGAAGACAATTCTGCACACATCGTTGATAAGTCGCCTGGGCACTCTTGAGCCCAAAGGGCATAGACACATAGCAGAAGGCTCCAAGGGGAGTTATAAAAGTTGTCTTCTCCTGGTCCTTAGCTGCCATTTTGATCTGATGATAACCAGAATAAGCATCCAGGAAACTCAAATGCTCACAACCCGCCGTAGCATCGATAATTTGATCAATACGAGGAAGAGCAAAGGGATCAGCTGGACAAGCCTTGTTCAAATCTGTGTAATCCACACACATACGCCAAGTGTCGTTCTTCTTAAGTACTAGCACCGGATTAGCCAACCACTCAGGATGAAATACTTCAATGACAAACCCAGCTGCCAAGAGCCTGGCTACCTCCTCACCAATGGCCTTGCGTCTTTCTTCATTGAAGCGGCGGAGAAACTGCTTGACCGGTCTAAACTTGGGATCTATATTAAGAGTGTGCTTAGCGAGTTCCCTCGGTACACCTGGCATGTTAGAAGGTTTCCATGCAAAGATGTCCCAGTTCTCATGGATGAACTCGATGAGCGCGTTTTCCTATTTCAGATCCAAGTTAGCACTCATGCTAAACTGCTTGGATGAATCGCCAGGAATAAAATCAACCAGCTTAGTCTCATCGGCCGATTTAAACTTCAGGGCCGGATCATGCTCTGTAGTTGCCTTTTTCAAAGAAGTCATATCCGCCGGATAAACATTGTCCTTGTTGAACTTCAACTCCTCTGTTGCACAAACCGACTCAGCATAGGCCGCATCACCTTCTTCACATTCCTAAGCGATCTTACGGCTCCCATGTACTGTGATGGTCCCCTTATGACCCGGCATTTTGAGCTGCAGATAAACATAACAGGGCCTTGCCATGAACTTAGCATAAACCGGCCGCCCAAACAGGGCATGATACGGTCTCTTGATTTTTACCACTTCAAAAGTCAAGGTCTCTGATCTTGAATCATACTCATCTCCAAAAGCAGCCTCCAGAGCTATCTTACCAACTGGATATGCCGATTTACTAGGCACCACACCATGGAAAATAGTGTTTGATGGTTTAAGATTTTTATCTGTTAACCTCGTGCGACGGAAGGTTTCATAATAAAGGATGTTGATACTGCTCCCCCCATCCATGAGAACCTTGGTGAACTTATACCCTCCAACCTGAGGTGCCACCACCAATGCTAGATGACCCGGGTTATCAACCCGGGACGGATGATCGTCTCAACTCCACACAATGGGCTGTTCGGACCAGCATAAGTAACGGGGCACCGCCGGTTCAACGGAGTTCACTGCCCTTTTATGAAGCTTCTGGACGCGCTTACATAGGCTAGTGGTGAAGACATGATACTACCCACTATTCAACTGCTTCGGGTTGCTCTGGTAACCCGACTATTCCTGCTACTGACTCCCCTGATGATTATAACCACCCTGACTGCCCTGATTGCCATACCCGTTTTGATTACCCTGAAATCCTGAGCCAGAACTGCCTCCACCATAACCCGGCCCGTGAGAACTGGGCCCTGAACCACCGGACGGTCCATGATCATATTTGAAAAGATCCGAATTTTTGAACACCCGCATAATAAAGCAATCCTTCTAGAGGTGCGTAGCTGGCCTTTCTTTCGTCCTGTGCCTTGGGCAAGGCTGGTTTAACAGTCGTTCCAGATTGACACCTGATCCTCCGCCCCGCGGGGGCGGCTTACCCTTATGACGCTGACCATTATTCTGCGTGTTGGTGTTAGCCACAAAATCTAAATTGTTATCCGCTTTACGCTTACCGTTGTTTCCATGGCCCGCCGGGTTATGCTGCTGCCCTTTGCCGCTCTTCTTTACCTTTCCCGGCTTTTCATCGTCAGACTCAGGGTCCTTGGTACTATCAGAGTTGGCATACTTAACCAGAGCTGCCATGAGCGTTCCCATGTCATCGCAGTGACGCTTGAGCCGTCCCAACTTCAACTTCAGAGGCATGAACCGGCAATTGCCTTCCAATGTTAAGACTGTTGTATCAGCATTGATGCGGTCCGATGAATGCAAGATTTCTGAAACCCGGCGCACCCAATGGCTTGTCGATTCACCTTCTCCTTGGACACAGGCAGCTAAGTCCACAATTGACATGGGCGGCTTGCATGTGTCTTTGAAATTCCGGATAAACCGGGCCCTTAACTCGGCCCATGACCCAATGGAGTTAGCCGGCAAACCTTTCAGCCAAGTGCGAGTTGTTCCTTCCAACATCATGCTGAAGTATTTAGCACATGCTGCATCGTCCACATCCAGCATCTCCATCGCCATCTCATAGCTTTCAACCCATGACTCGGGGGATAAATTGGCGTTGTAATTGGGCACTTTTCGAGGACCTTTGAAATCCTTGGGCATCTGTACATTACGTAAAGTCGGGGTGAGACACGGCACCCCCAAAGAACTGCAGGTAACTCCTGGCTCCACCGAAGTTGTTGGACGAACCGGGGTAAGTTGACGGGCCGTGTACTACGCTGCTAACTCGGCTTCTCGACGTTGTCTACCCTGATCCACCACATCCTGAGCATTAGCGCCACCACCCGTTGGGTTATGCCCTCGAGGCGGGTTACGGTTCCGCGCATTGCTTGACACAGTCGGTTCATCCATATGCCTGTTCTAACTCTGGCTTGGGAGGGGGGTGGAGTGAATCCTCTTGCAGCTGTATGAATAAGCCTACTGCTGAGTCAAAGCTGTCTGAAGGAGCTCCCTAGCCCGTCGCATCTCAACTGCTACAGGGGACTCGCCTTCGATTGGGAGGGCCGCCAACTGTGAAGCGGCAGTGACTATGTTATCCAAGGGGTCGGAGTAATGACCCGGAGGCGTCGGCACATGTTGTGACGGGACGTTCTGACGAGGCGGATCCATTAGGCGTGGCTGGACCGGTGCCCCCGTTCCAGGTGCTTCTACTAGGTTTAGCACTGGTTGATTGATGGTTCCTGCTCCTGGCGTGTTATAGAGATTCCTTGCCTCGTAAACTGGAGGCAGGTGAGACCGGTACCTTCTCCTCATTACATCATTTGACGCGTTATGATCCAACATAAGCCGATAAGCCTGTGCATCCAACTCCGCCCGCTCTGCAGCCATCCTGGTGTTTTTAGCTGCCAGATCTACCTTGGCTTGAGCTATCTGGTCCTTCACCTTCGCAACTTCTGCGTCATACCGATCCTGATCCACTGGGTTAACTTCAACGGCCAACAGTGTTGCCAAAGTATTGAATAAATTGGATAAAACCTGAGCTGGTGGCTGCGCAGGGCCTCCTGCCCCAGCTGCTGTCGCCTCCGCTAAACCGGAGATCATCGCTGCTACGGTCGAAGAGTGTTGCACCGGCTGTGATCCGGCCATGAAGACCGCAACTCGGCTCGGCGGATCGAGGGGGTCCGAAATACTGTCGCCATCGGAACAGTCCCCAAATCGGCCATCTTTCAGCTGGTACAATGACTCGGTCTCTCCGGTAGACGACTCGTCATCAGAGTGAACGACAGTCTCACCACCAGACACCGATCTATCCTCCGATTCCGCTCCATGGATGACTCCCACGAAGGCACGCTTCATGGCAAGCTGAACCCGGGCAGGTCTCGCACGCTGAGCCATTTCGACGATGTCGGTGCAGATGTCCGGCTCAGGGTCTGGTTCGCCGATCTTGCCAATGAAAAGATGAATGCCGCCGAAGGGGACCCGGTACCCGTACTTAATTGAGCCAGCCTCGGGGCCCCAGCCTGCGTCGTCGATGTAGATCTTGCCGCGATGACTCTTGGTCATCCGGCCCACCGCGTATCCCTTGAGCCCTTCGAAGCTACCCTCTAAGAACTCGAGACCATCGTGCGATAGCCCCACGGTGGGCGCCAACTGTCGTGGTTTTGTCACGGCAGATGTCCTAGTGTGAGGACTTAGTCGTGGAGTCATCGCGACGGGTTAGCTTAAAGGGGTTAAGGCGGGACAAAGGACGCGAGGAATTTATACTAGTTCGGCCCCTGCGGTGAAGGTAAAGGGTTTCGATGAATTTATACTAGTTCGGCCCCTGCGGCGAGGAATTTATACTAGTTGGTGTGGAATTGCTAGGGTTTCGATGACCAGGGAGCGAATCCGCTTAACCTGGCTCTCGAGTTGTTGTCTGTTGTCCCTGAACTGCCGTCGGGTCGTCCCTTCATATACACAGGTTGACGCCCGGCAGTTTACAGAATCCCGAGGCCGGCTCATAAATGTGTCCAGCCCGGTTTCTATCTTTTCCTATCTTACAACACAAGTTATACACCTTATGGCAGTTTATGTCTACGGGCCCTAATTCACCTTTGGGCCCTGGGCTTTTAGATCTCTATAGTAAAGCACCATACTCCTTGTCTTCATGGGCTTCAATATGGATAACTCATTACAGGTATAACCCGGCCCCTCCTGGGCGGTTTATACTCAATAGTTATATCCCCAACAGTGTCCATATGACACCACGATAACTTTCATGAATTTCAACTTAGTATTGGATTTACTAGATTTCAAAATCAAGATCATTGATGTTAGAATTTTCTTGCATGGGGACTGAACATGCACACAGGGACACGTACACATATGATTTTGCAATCCATTTTCATGCACTATCACGGGTCTCATGTAGATCAAATTTGATTTTTGCACATTAAATCCCTGGGAAATCAATCAATGTATAAAAACGGCCAAATGTTATCTATTATTTTCAATTTTTAACACCAAACTCCTTTGGCCGCATGTTCGCTGCAGAAAAAGTTTGACATGCATCTTTGGGCCACATGCACGCGGTAGTCCTAGGACGCTCCCTCACGTGTGACACTCTTTGTGGACCCGCGAGGTCACCGTCCAGCACTATGACATGCGGTGAGAGAGGTTAATTTGACCAACAAGGATGGTCATTTTTTGGTTTTGTTACGTACGGTAGAAGTATATATATAGTACGCGTTGAAGAAGGTGGTCAGGGGCAACATATACTATCCGTCATATAGGACAATCACTCGTGTGCGATGCTTCCATCTGTGGCCCCCCAAGGTTGCCCTCCATCACTTTGACCCTACAAGGAGGTTTCTTTTTGGATTGTTTTGCGGTAAGAGTATATAGTACGCGTCGAAGAGGGGGACGAGGGGGCCGGGGCAGCACATACACACACACACACGCGCGCGCGCGCGCGCACACAC
>LR738715.1:109525103-109554470 GCA_902687465.1 Secale cereale | reverse complement strand
ACACACACACACACACGCACGCACGCACGCACGCACGCACGCACGCACGCACGCACGCACGCACGCACGCGCACGCGCACACGCACACGCACACGCGCGCGCGCACACACACACACACACACGTCATGAGCGATCTCGCTCCATGTGGGGAATTTTCGGTTTCTGAGGCAGGTGCCACAAAGAAGTTGTGCATATTGGGTATTACAAACATCACCAACACATTGGGCCATGTGCAGACGATGGTTGTCACTCATTCGCCTGCGACTTTTCCCTCCATGGTCTCGCGAGGTCCTCGTCCATCTAATATATGCCACAGCGAGAAAGGTAATTTGACGAACAAATAAGATTATTTTCGGGTTGTGTTACGGTACATAGGATTATATATTATGCGTCAAAGAGGGGAGGGGGCAACATATATACACTGCGTGTCATGAATTTCGGTTCGTGTGGGGGACTTAAAGGTTTTCGAGGTAGGTGTCACATGAAAGTTTTGCATATACATTAGGTATTCAAACATCACAACCACACATCTCCATACATGTGCTTGGCCCACAAGCAAGCGATGGCGGTTGTCCTCTAGCACTCACTCATGGGGTTATTAGCGAGATGCTTCGTCCATCTCTGTGTGCCCACTTGGTCAATCACTTTGATCGACAACGGCAGATGTTAATTTGACTTATAATTAGGAGGGGATTAAATTTTGGCTCATCTTATATGATACGGTACATGCATGTCATGATGTGAGAGATAACATATTATACTTTTAGCGCATGTGTACGCACGAATCCCTCCCGCCGGGTCAAAGTGGGGGGGGGGGCGAGCGTGCGATGCATCATGAACCAGATTTCTGTGGGGACTGTGTGATTTTCGATGCATGCATGCGCCACATCAAAATGTTGGGTTTTGGTATTCAAATATATATGCATGCATCGCGCATGTCCATACATATGTTTGGGTCACATGGATGTAGTGGTTGTCTTTGGACACTCTCCCTCGCTTGGTTATCATCAATGGCCTATATATTCATGGGCCCGTGTGGACGTCCATCACTTCGACCAACAACGCGAGAGAGGTTACCAGGGTGAATTCTTCTTCCCTTGGTTCGTGTTACCTTATAGTCGTATGTCGATCATGGTGAGATTTGAGACCTAAGTTCGAGGGCTTGCATACACATGAATCCCTATATATATAGTATACGCGTAGTGAACCCTCGCTCCGTGTGGGGATTTTCCGGTTCCAAAAGCACGATGACACATCAAAGTTGTGCATTGGGTATATTCAAACACCACATGACACTTCATACATATGTTTGGGCCACATGCATGCAGTGGTTGTCTTCAGGCACTCCGTCGCGTGGTTGTCTACAGGCACAAGCTAGCCTATTTTGTGGTGCCGCGTGTGGACGTCCATGCATGACTTTGACCCAACAACAAGAGAGGCTATACGAAGGTGGTGATTCTTCTTGGTCAGTCTTACAATACGCCTTGGTGAGATGGTGCCCCTCCCACCGACTCAAAGTGTGGGTGTGTGGGGGGCACAGTACTACTTCGCAGTAGATGAACCTCCGTGGGGTCGGGGATGTCCGGTTATTTTGCGATGCGCATGTGCCACATCAAATTTGTGATTTGGTTATTTAAATATCACACCACATCTTTTTCACACACACACACACATATCGGGCCACCCGCAGGTGTGGTTCGTATGTGGTCTCACCCATCTAACGCTAGAAGAACACATCTGTGGGCCCGCACACGGTCCACATTTGATCAGAAGCAAAGGTGGGGGGTTTACCATGATGTACTCCTTTCGGTTTTGTGTTACGATAGGGTGAGATGTCAGACCTAGCCATTTTGGGGCATGCGTTCATAGCTAGGATTCCCCTCCTACCAACACGAAGTGTGTGTATGTCTAGGGGGATGACAGTAATAACTTGTGCTTTGTGCGACAGGTGCCACATCAAAGTTGTGCATTGGTTATTTGAACATCAAACCACCATTTTCATGAATATATTTGGTCTGCATGCAAGTGTGTTCGTGTTCTGACCCTTTCCGTGTTTTTTCGCCAAATTTATAAACAACAGACGAGTCAGATGCAGCAACCGCCTGCGACCGAATACGAAATAGACACAGTTCCCTAGGACTACCCGTGTGTCGCGCCCCTGCCCATGTCACCCACATGATCACAGTAGATTGGGCTCCATGAGGCTTCTCTACCTCTCTCAAAAATATCTACTACCTCGTAATCTCAAAAATATCTACCCGCCTAGATAGTTTTTATGTTTGATAGCACACGATTAGTATGTGTGGACCGTGTGCCATGTTTGTTACTCCCGCTCTGCTTCAATCAGTAGATCCAAATTTTCAGTAGCCTCGGCATTTTACTCCCGCCTGTATCCCTCGCAGTCTCAAAAATATCTGCTTAGCTGGAGTGTTTTTCTACTTGATAGCACATGATTATTATGTTTTAACCATGTGTGATGTTCGTTACTCCCGCCCCGCTCTCCTTCAATCCCTTGATCCAAATTTTCGGTAGCCCCACCATTTTACTCCCGCCTAGTAAAATTTGCAGTACCCGTGACATTTCCTCAAACACCACCTTGGACCCCTCCACGCACACCCCCCCCCCCAATCCTTCACCGACCCCAAATTCCCCGCTCACACACATACACACTACCCATCCCTCGCTCGAAACCTTGCTAGGTCCCCCCGTCACGCCGCCTCCATCATCAACCTCTGCCGGTATGCCCGTGCATTTTACCCACCGATATACATACCCTTGCTGCCCTGAGTTTCTTAGATGGCGCCTACTAAACGCCTCCTTTCCCATAGATCCCCACCCCACCCCCACTCCAAAGCATCACAGCCTAAGCCCGGCTACGCTTCCCGAGGAGCTCGAGGAGTGAATGGCCCAAAAGAGCTTTACCGTGGCCTCTTGACCTGACGTCGGCGAGGTGGCCACCAAGGAAGCTGACAACAATAACTGGACCTGGACGAAGCCTTTCAATCGGCGGGCTAGAGTATTCTGGCATGTCGCAGACGCCGGCTACAATATCGAGGTTGTCGACAGCGATGGCTTGATGTGGGTTATGTCACAGGTTAAGTTGCCCACCCCCAACCCTTCGGGTTTGACAGCCGTCAATATCATCGATGGCCCTGTCGTTGATCTTTTATGGCTCGTTATGAACAATTTGCCATGCTTCATCGCCACAGAGCCCCTTTTGTCATTTATGAAGGACATGTTCTTCGACGCTGGCTTGGGATCCTCAGCTGGCAAGTCAGACCTCATCGACGGCGACCATGAGGAGGAGCCAATCTGTGACAAGTGAGGAAACCCATGATTTATTTTGATGTGCCTGTTCACCGGGGGAATCCAATGATTTGTTTTCTCGAACCCCTTTTTAGTGAGAACATGTCCAATATTTCTTGCTATATTTGGTTGTTTGCATTACGCTTATTTATTTCTATGATTTTTTGGTTGTTTGGTTGTTTGTACTTAGCATATGTCCAGTTTCAATTGCCATCTTTGGTTGTTCATAGTATGCCTTGTTTATTTCAGCTATTCATAGTGTCATGTTCTATATGTGCTAGTATAAACTATGCAGTTCAATGTCATCAGTACCAAATTTAACAATAACTCTATGAATGACTATATTTGGTTGATGTTAAGCATGTTGTACTCCCTCCGAATCATTTTAGTTCGCATATAAGATTTGTCTAAAGTCAAGCCTCGTAAAGTTTAACCAACTTTGTTGAAAAAATACCAACATTCACAATATGAAATCAATATCAGTACATGTGTCATGACTTAAATTTTCATATTGTATAACTTTAGCATGGTAGATGTTGACATTTTTCATATAAATAAGGTCAAACTTTATGAAGTTTGACTTCAGACAATTCTTATATGCAGAGTAAAAGGACCGGAGGGAGTTTTTAACACGCCTTTGCATTTGATTTAACAATGTCACTGTTTGGATACTCTAACTTAGCTAGAGGTTAGAGTTAGTTTCTATCTCATGACAGTTAAAAAGGAGAGAGCGAGAGAGAAGATTGGTGGAATAGTTGATTGTATTGATTGAGCATCATGGACATATGTATACGAGTACATGGTCATATTGGAGTACAAGTCAAGGTAGAATAAATCCTATGCTACTATACGTTTTCTAAATAACAATAATACTCAACAAGGACTAACCCTAAATTAACTCTAGCCAAAGAGGCGTTTGGATAACAGGGTTAGATTGACAATAAATGCACTAGGAGAACCGGCCATAATTAGCACCTCTTGGGTGGGATAGTTGTTTTGGGTGGGTTGGATCCAACTAGCCCTCATGCTTGGATACTTTAGGGCTATTTGAGCCCAAACTAGCTCAAACTAACTCTAACCCATGGATCCAAACAGGGCCAACTAGTGTACTTAGACATGCACAATACAAGTTTGAATGACTATGTTTTGCTTGTTTTTTAATATTAGCATGTTGCAGTTAATAACACACCTTTCCACTTCTTGTTTTTAAATATTAGGTTTTTAACAATTTGGTCTTGCACATGTAGGTCCTGCTGTTAGAGGTTTTGTCCCACTCTTCCACCCTTTTTTGCATATGGGAAAATGAGTTCTCCATGAATATCAGTCAAGTCAAGAAACTCGGAAAGATTATTAGGATAAAGAAATTAGCGACAAAAAACAAGATCCTTGTCTGCACAATGAAGAAGACATCAGTTAACTACAGCATGGTACTAACTGTTATACCTTGTCTTTTTAATTCCTTTGTGCCATTTCAAATCTAGAGAAGATATTTATGCATATCCTTGTTTTCAGGCCTTTCCAAAGTAGTTTACTGATGATTACCTCTCAAACCACCCGTATGGTCAATATTGAAGTCTTCGTGAAGAGGACGAAGGATGGACGGTCAATCATCCACATGCATTGGCCTAAAGTTGCAAAGACGATCTACGTCAATGAAGGCTCAATATTCCCCTTCCGCTTCAGCAGTTTTCCAGATGAGATTCATTTGTCTATGTTCCGTCTATGATGCTAATTTCCAAATGTTATAGGTGTTGCATGTGAAACTTGATGCTGGTGCAGTTGTGTAATGGGGTAGCTGAGTGTTGAAGCTATATGATATTGTACTATGATGTATTTCAATTATGAAATCTTGGTTCCTTAATACGAAAATAAAATATATTGTGTGCTTAATATGAAATATCAATTAGGTTAATAAATGGATTATTGACAACATGCCAATTAGCCTGATAATTGGGTTTCTCTCTTGCAAACGAATATTGAGAAAACATCATGGGCGATGACCTCAGACAACGCACATAGTTTCTAGGAAGAAAGTGTGTTAGATCAATGAACAATCGCACACGACTTCCTCTTGAAAACGGTTTGCGATGTGCCACCATGCACAAACGTTTACCACATAAAAAGTGTGCGTGATGGACAACCTATGCCACACAGTTACTTCTATGCATCGTGTGTGATGCATTCAATAACGCAAACGGTAAAATTGTTAATATCGTCTGCAGTGGCAACGCTATCACAAACGATTTAATGGGGGAAATTGTGCGTCATGTACTTACGAACGGAAACATTTTCCCTAGATTGACTGTGTGAGATGCATAGGAACGGAAACGTACTTCTTGGATTGATTGTGTGGGATATACATACGAACGAAAACGCATTCCTTGGATTGACTGTGTGAAATGTACATACGTACAAAAACATTTAGCCGGGACTGTGTGGGATGTACTTACGACTGAAAATGATTGGGCATGTTTAATTGTATTTTTAATACAGTTGTACGTATAACCTTATTTCATCGCTCGCCCGTCGCACATGACCTTATTTTGCCGAGCGTGTGTGACCGGAGGGCCTATCCTCGATGGTTTCTGGATCGTGTGGGAAGGACACCCCCCCCCATCGCACACACTCACTTGGCGACGGTTCCTAATGCCGTCGCGGGAAGGGATTAAAAACCGTTCGTATAGCACCTCGATGTACCAGTGCCTCTACCTGGTATGCCCCACACTCATATAGGATATTCCCAAACTGCTCAAACATAGCGTGTGTGCATATCTTCCCAACCTGCCTTTCAGTTGCCATGTTTGCTTGCAAAAGAGGTCTCCCTTGAAAAAGAACAATATTTCTATTAGGCACTTCATGCATTGTTTAGGAAAGGATTAAGTTCCAGTACATAATTAAAAGATATTACAATTCTTGTCTGCTTCTCATACTTCTTTCCCCCTTCCCTGTTAAACTGCAACCTCATGTACTTCCTCACAAACATATGGATGGGGTACCACGGCAGTACATAGTTCCTCAACATGTGGTTTGACTCTCACTCCGTTGTGTATTGGTCATCTTTGCACAAAATACACCCTTGAAGTAAGGTTTCTCCCACATTTGTCTCGTATCTCATACAATTGCATAATGTATGGGTTGTTTTTGAGGTTGTACTTCTCCACGAGAAACTTCCACGCTTCTTCAAACTCATCTAGGTCAGCATGGTATTCACAACCATGTGGAACTCTGCTCGAAAGTCGCTCTTCTTACTGTACAACAAACCAAGGGACTCCTTTGTGTTCTTTAGGACATGCCACTTCCATTGCTACTTCCATTGCTACTATGTGTCGTGTCTAGCATGGCAAAAAAATTATTGCTACTTCCATTGCACGATTTTGGTCTGCATGTGAAGGAATGGAATTTAATTTTTGTCCCAATCAAAAGGAATTATCTCTCAAAGGTTTTTAAATGATTAGCCTGTTTTCAGAATAACTAACCTGTAAGAATTGTCTGGGGTGCACCCCTGCCCATCATGCTAATGAATTCCGAGAAACCCGACTCGAATGCCTCAACTTTCTCATCCCAAACTAGCACGCCAGCACTATTATGCTCCGAAAATGATTGTTCACTCCAACAAATAGACCAAACGGCATGTTATACAGGTTGGTTTTGTACATTGTATCAAAGGTGACAACACCTCCAAAGAAGTGTACTAGGGTTTGATGTTCCCATGAGCCCACATCAAATTGTTGAACCTCCCCTCTTTGTCAACTTGAACCTGATATGTGAACTGTTGATACTTTGGACCAAGTTCCTGAAACACCTCCATTGCATTTCCAACATCATCCTCGGCTTGCTCACGGCTAATTTTACCGCATAGATTCCGAAGGGCTCTTTTTGTGAAAGGCGCATTCTCCATCCTCTTGATGAAACTCCTAATAATTTTGTACACCTTGGAAGGGTTTAGTTGTTCTACCATAGTTGTTTTACCAAATACCCGATGTATACATCAATAGGCTTGTGTGAAGGCCAGTGTATTCACTGCCCAAAAGTGGGAGACAGTGAATGGTTGTGCTCCTCCCTATGCTCGGCTATGTGCCACCCGTTGTCTTTCGAATACAAAATTCTTATGGGAGCAGGGCACTCGCCACGGCAGGATCTTGTGTTCTCCACTATCGACTTCCCCTCGAATAGTCAAACATGCCAAAATTCAGTCACCACCCATGAGCACACTTAGCTAGTACTCCCTCCATTCCTAAATATAAGTCTTTTTTAGAGATTTCACTACAAACTACATACGTATGTATATTAACATATCTTAAAGTGTAGATTCACTCATTTTGCTCCGTATGTAGTCTATAGCGGGATCTCTAAATAGACTTATATTTAGGAACGGAGGGAGTAGTACGTACTGGAAATCTTACATTCTTAAGAAGTTGCTCCCGAATCTCTCAACATGCAAAGTTTCCACCTCGATGTCCCACTAAGCACCCACTACTTTCATTATCTCAACATGAAGCTATGCCATGTCAGCATACATACCACGTTGGACCTTCAGTTGCAAGGACCAACCAATCGGCAAACATCTCTCTCTGACTAGCCCCTCCCGATCTCTCTCCCAGCGCTTTTCCCTCTGGAAAAAATATATATCCTAGCGAATATCCACTCCTCTCCCCAACACAGTGCCTCAAATCCCCCCACAAATCAGGTCCAGCTTCCTCTTCGTCGTCCCCAACCCTCATTGAATCACATTATTATTTTGCGACCGAAACTGATGGATTCCCCCACCCCCCTCCATCAAATCCCACTACTCTAGCGATTCAGTTGCTCTTCCATATGGTATTTATTTTTGCTCGCATGCGCGTGCATGTGTAATTTGGCAGGGTGGGGCGGTGAGCGATGGTGAGAGCCTTAGAGGTGTCCCTCCCCGGCGACGAGGTACCCCGGCTGCCGTCCTTGCCCTGCATCCGGCTTCCCTGGTGTAGGTGCCTCACCATGGAAGGAGAGCACCTCGTAGAGGATTCAGCTACGTTAGGATCGGCCCCTGCCACTCTCGGCGATTACCTCGCACTCGCGCACCGTGTGCCTCGACAGAAGGCCGGGAAGGCTCTCCACTGTGGCAGCTAACCCTGCTCAGCGCCGGTGCATCTCGCGTTACGTACTATCATCTGCTCACCTTCCCCACCACGCAGCAGCCAGCGGCAGGTAAGCTGAGTGCGGGCCGTGGTGGTGCTCCCGTACTGTTTGCATCACTCCCATGACCAGACCATTTAGACCACGGTTAATAGTACAGCCAACTGGTGGCTATATGGTGTATTAATGCATGGCCCACATCAACTCTCACATAATGCCTAGGAGCACGTGTTGCAGCTGGCTCTTATTCTGTAGCCGACACCTCTACTCTCCCCTCCATGTCAACAGAAATATAATATTTTAACTCTTATAGCCCGCTTATATAAGAGTATGGTTAATAGTATAGCCAGCTGCTGGCTATATGATCTTGCCACATCATATATAGCCAGCCTTATAGTCGGCAATTACAATAGATACATGGCCCACCTCTCTCTCACACAAAGTGTCTAGGAGCACGTGCTACAGCCGGTTATTAGTGAGTAGCCCAGTTCTCTTCTCTCTCTACCAACTCACCAAAAATATATTATTTAAAGTCTTATAGCCCGCCTATGTCGGACGCGGAGTAACTGAGCACGAGCTCAAATGAGCTCGTTATCTACGTCGTCGTTTAGCGCTTGGGGATCTATGCCAGAGTTATATACGCGGCCATGTGGTCTGCCAGAAAATCGAGAACTGTAGCGAAATACGCATGTGAAAGCGGTGGGAGGTGGGCCACGACGCGGGGAAGAGTTGACGAGTCTGACGACCGTGTGGATGGCCGTCGGGCTGTGGTGTGGTGAGCCGTCGAACAGAATCCGCCTCGCCGTCAGATCCGTGGACCACAAAGTTCGCTTCGCCGCCGGCGAGAGTTTCTGATGCAACCAATCAGCAGGTATGGATCTTTGGTTCCTCCGGCGATGCTGCCTGCACTTTTTTAGCCCTCTCATTAGTTGATCCAGAGGTTGGATTTCTTGCAAGATCGGATCCAGTCTGGTAGCGGAGGTAGGGGAGAGCTTGGTGCCGGCTCCGGCGGCTGTGAATGTCTTCGCCGTGGGGGATCTTGAAGTGGCACCGCAGGTGAAGCACAAATCTTGTGGGTGAAGGAGGTGGCGGCAAACAGAAAGGAGAGTTCGCCGCCAACGTCGGAGCTATCGATGGGGAAGATGAATCCCCAAGCACCGGGGTGGTGGAACAAAAGGTTGGTGAAGTAGCAACTTTGCCTTCCATCAGAAAATCTGTGACTTAATAGATGAAGTTACAAACGATTCAATAAATCATGCAGTTAGAGCAAGTGCTTCATTGCTGTCTGCACTAGTAAATTTCATGTTGTATCCGCCTGTGTTTCGAGGCTGATTTGTTCTATGCATTAAAAAAAATTAGGCTATATGCGCATGTAATCTATGAAAGCAGAAATGCAGGTTGGTTACTATTCTGTAGTGGAAAAGATTTCTGATTCATGTACAAATGGTTGCATACTGTTTGCTCCCTATATTTTGGAAATTCATGCCTCATTAGCCTGTGTTTCCAGGCTTAATTATTAAATTAAGGGCTGGTGTTTTGCAGACTATTTGTTGTCCGGTATTTTGAAAACTCATCTCAGATTATACGTGTGTGTATTGTTAGGGTGATTACTCTCTGCAATTACAAGAATAAAGCTAGATGTGCCTATGAGTTGTAGGCTGATTGGTCTGTGCGTTTAGAAAACTTCATGATTTATGTGCATGTGTTTGTAGGCTGAGAATGGGAGAAGAACTATGAGGAGAAACATAATAGAATTGTAAGAATAATGTGGATTTATATTTCCTTTCTCTTGTGTATTTTTGTAACTAAGTTCTGTATCTATAATGGAATCTCCCTTGATGTACAATAAAATTGCAGGGGAGAATGCTTATGAGAGCAAACCTTGCAGTCGAGAGGCATGCCAGCAAGATTTGTACAAGAGCAACGTTCAAATAGTTTGGGCACATATTGAACGAGTGCGGGGCTTATCAAGTTGAAGAGGTTGAGAAACATAGGACGTATGTTGCAATCCATAGGGAAGCAGAGAAGAGGGAGAAGTGGTGCAGAGCATCTTACAAGGTTACACTGCTTGATGAGGGGAATGAATTCGAGTGCGAGTGTGGCCAGTTTGCACATGTGGGCCTGTTGTACAGGCATGTGTTGAAGGTTTGTAATATTTTTTTAGGCAAGCTTTTTCGGGGGTGGCTCGGGTGAAGTAGTTGCTGACAACAATTGAATTTTGTTTTGTGCAGGTTTTAGACTTCATTAGAGCTAAAGAAATACTAGTGAAACATATAGTGAAGAGGTGGACGAAGGATGCTCGATACATTGCGAACTCACCTGACACAATACCAGAAAGACAGTATATAGAACAACACATTCTCATATTGACACTTCACCATGTACATGCACGTGATGAAACTTGTGAGGCTAGGTGACACAAGTGTGGATGCATATAATGGTTGAAATTTGATAGTGATGTTACCTTATGCAGAAGTTAGGGATGGTCCAGGCCTACATGATCGACTTGCAGACAAAGGTGCTGTGCTGAATCGAGTCCAGCCAATGGTGGTGTGCAGGTCAGGACAACAATGTCCAAGAAGCTGTGGATTTTGGTTGCCCACTACTTCAGAGAATACAATGGCCTATACCTTGAGCATCAGCTCTCTGGGGTGAGTACATATTAGGAAAACATATGTAGTAATGCTGAAAAATTGTTGGTGATTTCATGAGAGTGACTGATACAAATGAACTGTGTTGCAGGACGAGCTGGCGTATCTAAAGAAGCAGCTTGCAACGAGGTGATCTCCATGAAGGGGAACAAGGATGAGCTCCCAAGCTTCATGATGCACGAAGTGCTATTCTGAAAAAGGAATGAGAGGCTATGTCATGATGTAGTTAGTTATATTATGTGTAAGAGTTCAAGTTTGCGAAGAAAATCTAGCTAAGACTAGTTCTAGTAATTAGATGGGATTCGTCGCACTGGGAATGTTGTTTAGCTCCCATCCTGCATAGTGGTGTGTGGGTGCTTCTTATCCCGCTTTCTATGGAAGCAGAAAAGGTGAAGACTGCAGTTGACTATTTTGCGTCCAGACCTCTAAGTGGTTAGAGGACAGGACTTGTAGGAAAACCCTGTGGGTTTTGGTAGGTACCATGAGTGTGGCAAGATGTCTCATTTTGGTTATGACAAACTTGTGTTGATCTCTGCATGTAAAAGACAGTAATGTTTGAAGTGAAAGTGTGTGATGTATTGCTGTGATGACTCGGAGCTAATGGTATCATGAGGTGTGGTTGGTTATGGTATATGGATGAATACACGTGTAGATAACTTTTCTTGATCTCTTAAGGACACGGCACCATATTTGCAAGCCTGCCGGGGCAGGGAGGGTTTTCCTTTAGTCAAACATCCATGAATATTGGCATGTGAGACTTTTTGCAAGCTGCAAGATTACCATTTAGTTGGATATGTCATGGCAATTCCTTCATTTTGCATGCGATTTTAAGATGTGTGTGGGATACGCTGAGCAGTTTGTTATATTAGCAGCTGGACGCCTAAATAAAAATGGGCGTCACATGAAGTAAGGGGCAAGTGGGTCACACTGGTATACAGGGTCTAGATCATCAAAGCAATGAGAAGCAGATAAGAAATTAAACAAGGTTCTAGGAGAGTCTGAAACCAACATAGCTTTGGCAAGTTCATGGTATTGTACTGCCTTACAACCCAAAAAACTCTATGGGGAAGCTACAAATAACTATCAGGATGTGATGCATGAAATTTCCTCCGATGATGATGAAGGAGCATTCCAAGTCGTCGAAGGAGTCTGAAGGTGCTAAGACTTTCCACAATGCCTTGTGAGGAATCTGGGAAAAATTACCCTGCAGCTTCAAGCACTCATGCAGGCCGTCCCTCTATGTTTTGGATATGTTGTGTCGTGAACAAATTTGTATGGCGGTGTCAATTTCCAGGTTGGAAATGCATTGTGCAGAAACCTGTCTTATCGCTGCAAAAATGCAGAAAGCGTGCCACATGGAACGAGGGGTGAGTCTTTTCAGCAATAAGGATGTAGTTCTGACCTGGTGTCACTTACGTCATGAAGATGTCATCGGTTGTGGATTCATGCTTGCTCCACCAGTTTTCCTTGGTTGTTGGCCATCCGGGATAGAATTCATGAAGGCATGAGAATAATGCGTTGTGCAGCTTCCATGCCAAGGCTTCGTCGCGTTCCTTGTATGGGTGATTGGTTGAACCTTTGGCATAAAGAGGATCAATCACATTGAATACTTCTTGCATATCCCACAGTAGAATCATCCAGCCTTCCGGGCGCGGCACCAGTGTGATGAACTATTTCAGAAACAGAAAATCTTGATAAGTTGTGTGTATATGTAGGTGGATATCATATGGATAACTTAGTAAAATAGGTGTGGGATCATTGTGTACCGCTTGAGATGATGTTATGTCATACTTGATCGAGTCAGCAGATAACTACTTCTGAATTGATACCGTGTGGAAGAAACCAGAATCAGACAACACTAGAGTCTGGTTGAAATGAAAGTGATAAGTTAGGGCATGGGAAATTGATTTAAAAATAAACAACAGGGAAATTACAATTGGGGAGCTTCAAAAAACTGGAGTGACACGCTTACTGAGAAATCAGGTTCGATAGGGTGCCTCCAGCTTAGATAGGGGTTTCCGGTATCTGCTTGACAATCAGGCTGAGCAAAATGGCGGAAAAGCAAGCACATCAGTTCATGACCAATGAGTCTATTGCCGACAAGCACATCGACTTTATGAACTTAATTGCTTCTGGCTTGATGTGGCCATCCCAACCCTTTATGTTGCGATGTCTACATGGGATTCCAAAGACTTTGTGAACATCCTATGCTTAGAACTTAAGTATCTTGTTCTCAGCCAGGACAATGGCGCGTCGGGTGGTGCTGACCTTGCTCATTGTCCAAATACTGAATTTGAGGTTCAGTTTCTGCAACATTTGGAGTTCGAGCATGCCGCCAAAGCCAATGCTCGTGACAAGTAATCACTTGAACTCTTTGAATGTATGTATGACTTTGATAGTGTGCTTGACAGACATGCAAGATGTTGGTGCTGGTGGCACAGCTGAGTCACCACTCTGCTGAATTTTGGCTATCTTCATGAACGATGTCATCAGCCGTCTCCCCCGTTGTAGCTGCCTTTATCCAACATCTCGAGGCTATAATATCGGCAAAAATAATGAGGCTGGGATTGTGGACAGAAAATGCAATTAAATTCATTAAGTGCAGGCACAGGCAATGGGCCTTATGGTCGCTGCAGTGACTTCAGACAAGATAAATCGATGACAACCACTTAGGAATTACGTCACTAAGGTGATTTTCAGCCAGAACCAATGATAAAAATAACTGCATTGGGTTCGTGTGTGAGTAGGTACGATCTTGTGCGCGGTAGCATCAAGTCTGAGCTGCTTGCTAAGTTAGCACGACTGTGTGTCTGGCCCTGTTAATTCTAAGCAAAACAATCTAAATGAAACTTGATGTAAAGAATGTGCACTAGAAATTCGCGTGATCTGAAAGGAGTGACTGTGGAAATGTATGAATCTTTAGATGCAATTGATTTAAAGGACTAGATCTCTGAATCTATGAATGTACGAATCTAGCAAGGTGTGATTTTGAAGACTGAATCTAGGATTATGCAGAACTGGGTGCAGCAGGAGCAGGAAAAATGAAGGTAAGGCGGACGCACCTGAAAAGCCGGCGACTGCTGGTGCACCAAGATCGAATGTGTTCTCCGCCTAATAGATATTCCTCCTGGGCTATGATTGATGTGACTACACATAGTGAACAAAAAAAAAGAGGTTATAATTAATTAAATGTAGTGTGAGTCATAAGAAATCGTCAATAAAAACGCCTGCCATCTGGAGGGGAGAACTTGATTAATATTATACAGAGATAACCATGATTACATGCTTCGACACCACAATAATACATATAGCAGTGGGAGAACAAAAAAAAAGAGGTTATAATTAATTAAATGTAGTGTGAGTCATAAGAAATCGTCAATAAAAACGCCTGCCATCTGGAGGGGAGAACTTGATTAATATTATACAGAGATAACCATGATTACATGCTTCGACACCACAATAATACATATAGCAGTGGGAGAACAAAAGATAGGACATTAGCACGCCAGCTTACACGTGTTCATACTACTTAATATAATCACGAAATTAGACTCTCCCCATTACAGGACTCTACACTAAAACTAAGTGCTCATCTCGCGAAGATTAAGAACATGATAGCTACAACAAGGGGCTGGTTTGTGCAAGCCGAAAGCAGCGCCGTGCGTTGGCTGTCCGTCGAGCAGCAATGCGGTGCAGCGCAGGGGGCGTCCCTGAGCTTGTTGGATCTTTGCCTGGCAGCCGTCGACGAAGTTGTGCTCGCGCCTGGATCTATGGTGAAGCACGTGGGACTGGGACATGCCATGGCGAGTCAACTCCGGCAGGTACGTGTCCGTGGTTCTAAAAAAACTGGCATGACCCAGCCTGCATGAATGAGATTGATGTTCAGCAAAAAGGGACCTGGCTGCGAGAAAATGATTTATGCTGCTAAAGAAATCTTACATCTTTTTGACGCACTTGTAGAAGCCTTCCCCGGCTCGAGAGATAAAGTTAACCACCTTGTCGCCAACGGTTCAGCGGCAGTACCCTGTCGGCCGGAGAAGAAGATCAGTGGTCATCTTTCCTGATCTGGTCCTTGCCGAGGAGGGTGAAGAAGACGATGAGAGGGAGGCAGAGGGGAACGAATCTTTGGGAGAGAGGCGGTATGGATTGGCTGGCGTGCACAATTAAATTAATGGGGGCAGGTCGGACGGCGGCCGTTAGGTGCACTATGTCTGAGCCGTAGCACAGGTCGGATCACCCCGTCTGAGCCGCGAAGCGGAAGATAACGGCCGTCGCATTAAAAGCGAAAGTTTGGTGGCCCACCGTCTGGGAAATAGCGCACAAGCTGCTGCGAATACATAAAGATATACCTGGCATGGTTCGAATCTCAGCGCTAACCAACGACCTAGATAACGAGCTCATTTGAGCTCGAGCTCAGAATAGCACTTTCGGCCTATGTCATCCTATTGTACTTGCCCTAAGCTTATTGTACTTGCTCTTAGTGACCTTTTGTAAATCGATGTAGACGCCTTCAAGGATGTTTTGAGGATGCCTAGGAGAGCATTAATCTGAGCTAGCGTCGCTAGGTGAGTTCCATCTAGCCATGACGTTGGAATAAAAGTTAGCTAACTTTTTCCATGGCAAGATCAGTAGCCCTCATGCCTCTGTGAGTCCAGTCTCCCTTTAATTCCTTCCATCAGAATATTTTCTTATTACCTAATCATTTTGTTCTTTTTTATTTCCCCACTTTTTTTCCTATTCTTCTCTGTCATTGTAAGACTTGATTTGAAAATTGTTGACTGATGTGGAATCCTGTGAAATTTGGTGTTTGATAAGCTTAGAGATCCTGTTGTGGTTTCTGAAGAGGTTGTATTCAGACGTTTCGCCATGAGATTTGGGCATACCTCATCCTTTCGTTGTTATTTTAGAGGATGTAGATAGCAAATAGCAACAGACGTAACTTTTTCCTAGGATTAATAGGACAAATAATCCACTACGGTACTCATTTAGTGATTTACATTGGATATTGTCAGGGAACAATGAAACAAAGAGTACTTAATTTGTTTATACACCAAACTATCAAAATTCGATTCAATATGATGTGCGCGCTTACTTTTTACTAATTACTCCCTTCGTCCGGAAATACTCATCATCAAAATGAATAAAAGGGGATGTATCTAGATGTATTTTAGTTCTAGATACACCGATTTTTGTCCATTTTGATGACAAGTATTTTGGGACGGAGGGAGTAGAAGCTAAATGGAGAGTATGGTTGATAGTAAACTTATTTACTTTGATAAGGCATGGGGCCATTTTACTAACATTTTTGGTCAACTAAAGTCAATTTTATTTTTGGTACATGCACAGTTAGCCTTAACTTCTTCTGATTTTTGTGGGATCACCACAGTGTTAATGTACAAGGGGGTTTGATCATCTTTTATTCATGTTTGCATATTTTGTATTTAAAACATCCAATACCATCATTTATTTTGTATTCCAACAAGGCATTGGGAGTAGTATTTAATCATCTACTAGTTATTTTTTATTCCAACAAGGCATTGGGAGTTTAGCCTTAACTTTTTGGTCAACTATACTATCTCTTGCATGCATTTTGTCCTCTGCATGTTAAGCCTGCTCTTTCCGTACCTGATGCCAAAACCTTTCTCCCACGAATAAGTAACAATACTAAAGGGGGGAAGGTTTCACTTTTTCTGGGGTTTTTAACTTTTTTTCGACGCCTACTGTTCGTATATACACCGCAACATCGTCGTCATTGAAGAGTAAACACGAATTAACAGTAATTACGCAAAAACAGTACAGCACACGAGTAGCTGTGTGTGAATAGTAACTTTGGTGAACTGTACTTACTGACGAACAGTAACCTTATACCCAGTGATTTCTTCCTCTTTAATTTTTTCCCCAGAAAAAATATGCAATTCTAAAAAAAATATTGCACATCATTTCTCTCGTCTACCTCCGTCCTCACGTCCTTACATAGAGAGTCAAGATTTAGAATTTTCTATATATCATTTTTCGATACCGACGTACCGATGCACAACACCGGCATACCAATACACAGTCGCCTCAATCATCTCCTTATTCTTTCCGATGATAATATTGACACAGCACAAAAACAGTAGGCTGGAATTGTATAAAAATTAGACCGATTGCTGCCCATTTTTACAACGCAACAACAATTAAAGGTACACTAACAAATACCCGAACAATAATCGGACATTTTCCGAATGAATTCTGGACTACTAACCCCAAATAAACCGAAACAACGACTCCGAATAATCCGGGGCAATAAAACTAACAAAACGGAACAACACCCGAATAAACCGGAAAATATTTGAATATATTTTGCGCATCATTTCTCTCACCTTCCTCCATCCTTACAACCTTATACATCAGTTCTCGACACCGACGTACCGATGCACAACACTGGCGTACCAATATACAGCCGCGTCAATTATCTCCTAATTATTTCCGATGATAGTATTAACAGAACACAAAAACAGTAAGTTGGAATTGTATATTTACACGGGCAGTAATCTATGAAAAAAACTAAACCGGTTACTGCCCATTTTTACAACAAATCAATAAATAAAAGTATACTAACAAATACCCGAACAATAAACGGACATTTTTCGAATTAATTCTGGACTACTAACCGAAACAGTAGCCCAAATAAACCGAAACAACAACTCCGAATAACCGGGAGCAATAAAACTAGCGAAACGGAACAACACCCAAAAAAAAACATTACCCCACACGGATTATAAAACCAAAACAATAACAAATTTTAAACCAAAACAATACACTCGAATAAACCGAAACAACTAATAAAACGCATTCACATGAACAGAACTCGATAAGAAATATATTTAAAAAAATTGAACTCCTCCTCCCAAGATCCGAAACAGTAAACCAAGTAAAACAGACCAATACCGAAATAAACCAAAAACATTAGCCCACCCGAATCATAAACCGAAACATTATCTACTAACAAATACCTAAACAAAGACCGAACATTATCGGAATGAACTCAGGACTACTAACCGAAAAGATAGCCTTAATAAAACCAAAATAGTAACTCCAAATAACCCGGAGCAACAAAATCAACGAGACGGAATAGCCTAAATAAAATGCATTCACATGAGCAGTAATTCAGAAGAAATATTTAAAGAAAACTTATCCAAAAAATGAGTCTCCTCATTCCTCGATCCGAAACAATAAACCCAATGAAACGGAACAAGACCGGAACAATAAAACCAAAACAGTAACTTTGAATAACCTGGAGCAACAAAATCAGCGAAACGAAATAGCCTAAATAATATGCATTCACATGAACAGTAATTCAGAAGAAATATTTAAAGAAAACTTATCCAAAAAAATAAGTCTCCTCATTCCTCGATCCGAAACAATAAACCCAATGAAACGGAACAAAACCGGAATAAACCAAAAACATTTACCCACTTGAACCACAAACCGAAAAAGTACCTACTAACAAATACCAAACATTATCTGAAAAAACTTAAAACTGAAACAATAGCCCAAATAAACTAAAACAACAAACCCAGATAATCTGAAGCAGCAAAACCAGTAAAGCAGAACAACAACACCTAAATACACCGAAAACATTAACCCACACAAACCATAAAACTGAAACACTAACTAAATTTAAAATTAGAACAATACACTTGAATAAACCGGAACAAAAAGAGAGTAAAACAACACTATGCACTCACACGAACAATAATCTAGACGAAACATAAAAAAAATCAAAAAAGGAACTCCTCCTCCCTCAACCCGGAACAGTAAAACCCAACGAAACAGAACAATACCAGAATAAACCAAAAACATTAAGTCATCCAAATCATAAACCGAAACACTATCTAAATTGTAACCATAGAGCGACATCTGCATGACATTATATTCCCACGCTACGTCCTTTTTTTCTCTCTACATGTTCAGTACGATTATGTGCAATAACTGACATGCATAATACAAAAAAATATAGTCAGATTAATTGAGTTATGTTGATCCTAGGTTACAAATTTTCTTTTTCTTTTTTGTTAAGTTTCAAATTTTCTTCTTAGTAGACACGCTGCTACACATAATATTAATGTGAAATTAGGGACGTCACCTCAGAAATATTTTCAGGTGACTATGCATCAGAAAATATGGATGAAACCATGAACAGTCTAATTGCAACAGAACTCAGCAAAAGTTGCAACGAAATTTAAACGGTCATTACCACGCCGCGCTCTTTGGCGCTAGTACATATTGTAAAAACCACAAGCTTCCCCAGTGTGTCAAAGCTCATTCCTAATTTTGGCATAATGACATTGTCAACAGGAGTTTCAGCAAACCTGGGATTAATTTCTCCATTGCTGAAATCCTATTGGGGCATGACGCTCAGCCTGGTTCGGCAGCCCCAATCCTGACTCTGCACTTGCACCAAACTGGTAGTGCACACTATGGTGTGTCATCATCTAATTCTGATCAGACAAAATGCAAGCTGACTTGCACAAAAGCAAATTCAGTGTTTAACTTTTCAGATCTATTCCCATAGTTACAAAGCGCTATGTTGCGTTGTCATGCAAGTAAAATCACCACTTAATAAATAGTTTAGACTCGTCCCTTTAACTACACAACCGTAGACATGATACAGAAAAATGAATTAACATAGTCTATGTGGACACAGGTCGCCTGTACGTGAGACCATCGACAGTGCTGAAACAGTTTACTACACGAAAATCACTGAATGCCAGCAGCAGTCACTTTTCAGACAGAATTTTGCAGCACTTTAACCTGCAGAAAATATCAGTACTGGCAAAAACTTCTTACCTACACGTCCATCGGACTCTTGGGGTCGATCTGCTCTATGGATTTGCTTTGTGGCTTGGGTCTATCTCGACCAGGTGCCTGCGCCGTGAAGCTATGCCATCACTGGGTACCAGAGGGGCTCCATGGGTATGTCGATGTCGTTCACCTCCTCCAGCAAAACAGTTCTGCAATCGCTCCCGCCCCGTGCCCCAGTGTAGAATTGATTAGATCTTCATACTGAATAACCGAAGATGCAACATATAACAGATTTTCTCACCTGTTAATCGGTTGCGTCAAGAAGTCCATCTTCTCCGGCAGCCACAATCGCCTCCTCTGGATCACCGACCTCAAGAGAAGAAAGATCTAGTCTCGCAAGGTAAGAGACAGTTGCTTCCATCTACTCATCCCTGCATTTACTCGGTCACTATCGACACTTCCGGAAAAGCAAAAATTCTGAACCACGGATCGGGACGGCACCGACGTCCCGAGCCACGGCTCTCCTCCGATCAGTCGACGATGTCCCAACGTCCGTCAGAGCTTTTGCCCACCAGTCAGGTCTGCACCTCTACGTATATCTCAATTTCCCAATTCCTGGTCGACCACGGGCCTGTTGCGAGCATTCAATGCACTGAATCACAATGCAGTACCGAACGGGACAGATAACGAGCTCCTGTGCGCTCGAGTTCATATACTCCACGTCCAGTATCCACAGGCTCTCTTCTTCAATAGTCTGCAGCAATTTCTATAGGTGTCGTATCACACTGTTGTGTACAGAAAAGACCAAGAGGAAAATAATATCGAGGATGATCACAATGTGTCACATAGCAGGATGCGCCAGACTATTATGTTATGCGACCTCACACAAGTATGCAAGCGCTGGTAAAGCCTATCGCACTACCACGGCTTCCAAAATAGGTACAACGGAAACAAGTGCACACATCCTGTCCACAGGCAACCACGAAATATAAGCAGCACGACGCGAAATAGAACACGGCACGTCGGCCTAATCCAGAATGTAAAATCATGACTTAACCAACAAGCATCACAAGAGTATAATGAAAACAAAGCTAATGCATTAAAAGAAGGGAGCAAACCTTGATGAACAGAACAAAGAAAAAGCTGACTGGATAGAAGGATTCCAGGCGAAAAATTACAAAACTATACCAACACAACAAGATATCAAGATTCCTAGGATGAATGTGCAACCTGAAATACCAACAAGAATCATATCCCATTCCAAGACGACTGTATATATACATATAGAAAAATCATGGACAAATGTGTAAATCGAAAGACCAAACAAACAATGTGAACCATGAATAAATAAACCACATCACTAATATGACCCAACATGCAAATGGCAATCATAAATACTTCTTAATACACATTTTTAGGCCATACCACACAACTGGACACCAAGACGAGGAGGGAAAATAATTTCAAGGCACATTAGTAATACTAGTAAATGTGCCCGTGCTTTGCAACGGGGTGAACCAATTCCTACACATATCTAGCGACCCATATGTTGTTACTTCCCCTCTTCACCATTATCGCTAATTGTGGTCACATTGTCTACCTGCTTACATGACAAACATGATCAATCCAAGGCGATGAGATTAGTCATCACACTCTAGCACGCGACTTTCGTGAGCCCCTCCCTACACCGGCTTGCAATTACAAATTTATAATGATGGTGGGCTTCGCCCTGTCTCATCTAGCACAAGACCCGTGTGTTGCTATCGGCAAAAGGTGAAAAATACCTCCACATGCACCATCGAAAGCGTTAAAATCATCTACTTTTTGCCTCTTTGTTGACCATTATGTGGTTCATCGATCTGTCAGCTCCGCTGCGGAGACACGATGTTGAGTGAGAGGATGCATCAATGTCGACGGCCGGGCATGCACCTCTCGCCAATGTGAATTGGAAGTAGATGGCATGCAAGCGTAGGTTGACGACAGCAGCTGGCAGAAAATTCGAATATGGAGCAAGGATAAATAGACAATCAAGTCATGGTCTCCTTTTCTCTCTTATTACTAACTAACTAATTCATTTTACATTTATCAAAAAAAATCTTAAGAAACAAATACCATTTCCTATTGATTTTAGCTCTAAAGCTTTTTGCTGCCTCAAACTCACTGACCTATATTGAACCATTCAATATATAGCACACCCTTTTTTGGGGAGCGGATATATAATCCTAGAGTCGGTGCCTCCATTTTCCTATGGTTCTCATTGACTGATAACTACACATCAAGTGCACCTTGATACTGGTAGCAAATGGTCGCGCCCTCCCACCCTCGCTTTTTTATTATAGGGCCAAGATGATACGACCGAAAATAATTCAAGCCCTATATCTGCACAACAAGATGTAACAGAACATCCTTTCATTTCATTAATCAAAGCGTATTTGTAGTCACACAATTCATAGTTTTGAACATGCCAATGGCAGAACTGACACGTCCAACAATCATACATATGTTGTCAACTCTCCGCTTCGATGGCGATGGCTAGGTCAACCTAGGTGCTATGTGAGGAGGCCATCATACGCAGTGACAGTTCCTAGAGGGCAAATTTTCGTGTTTTGACCCTTTTTGGATACAAATTCAGGATCTGACCCCTGTTTGAATTTTTTTGGGGGACTTGACCCTTTTTCTTACCGCCACTGGCGCTGGGGGTTAGACAGCCTACCGCCACGGGCCTTGGCGGTAGGGTGCTTATACACGTCAGCACGTGGTGACGGTCGCCGTTCCCCTCCGTCGCACCCTACCGCCAGGCCTCCTGACAGTGGGCTATTTAACCCTACCGCCAGCGCCTGTGGCGGTAGGGTCCGAGCAGTTATTTCGCTCGACACCCCGTGCCCCTACCCATCTCCACGTGCTGACGTGTATAAGCACCCTACCGCCAAGGCCCGTGGTGGTAGGCTGTCTAACCCCCAGCGCCAGTGGCGGTAAGTAAAAGGGTCAAATCCCGAAAAAAATCAAACAAGGGTCAGATCCTGAATTTGTATCAAAAAGGGTCAAAACACGAAAATTTGCCGCCGAGGAGGCCGGAGAGGCTTGCCTCAGGCAGGAGCCTAGGGACGTCGTCCCAACGCCCGACAACGCCAGCCACTGCAGCACCTCGCTTGACAACTCAGCATTATAAACAGCCTGAAATAATTCGTAGTGTCATTATAGATTGAAGTAAAGTTTGATTTAAAAGTTTCTTCAGTGCTATATTTATCACAGGTATGAGGAAACCTTAGCAATAAATTAATATGGTCGGTAAGATGCATATGGTTTTTCAGTAAGAATTCACCCTTCCAAAGCACGAAACTTGCAGATTGCCACCCATCTTCAGTCACACTTGAGACCAGAGAGACTAAAATTGGAGGCGCTGGAATAGACCTCATCTTCCTGGAGGTAAGAGTTATTCAAGAGCTCACTTGCAGGAAGTCTTTCATCTACATGAGCTAGACAGATTTCTATGAAATTCTACTTGTGTTCCTGACTCTTAAGTTAAACTGAAGTATTTTAGCAGTAAACATTATGTTAGCGTCAGACTACATAGTTGCTTTCGAAGAGCAAAAAGTTTAACACAGATGTATTAGCAGGTCAAAAGTAACACCAGTTAACTCCATAATCCTAAACCTCAAGAAAAGACTCACCAAAAAAATAACATGTAATAAACTGTTACCAGGAGTCCAGCATCGAGGACATCTTAAAGTCCACACATCTCTTTGATGTTGATCTCGTGGCCTGTAGGGAAGATCGCGCAGGGTGAGAGGACACAGAGTGGCGCCTTTTGAAGAACAAATGCCAAGTGTATGTGAGCTAAATATACTTATACAGATCTAGGGGATACGATGAGACTATGCTTCCTAGCACAGAAAGAAGTACATGATCGGCAATGGCACAAACAAATCTGCACATAGTAAATAACCTGTACAGTATAGACTATACACCAAGGGAAACCGGAACAAAGCGATTCACAAAATGTCCAAACTTTACTCTACAGACTCTGCAGGCTACAAAATCAGAACATATATACTCAGGTGCAGGTTCTTCAAAATAACTTCAACTGGTTGCACCTTTGCTCAGATCAAATATAAAATAGTAGCTGCATTTGTTCAGAACAAAGAATGAAGCATTCATAGCTTAGCTGCCCTTTGCTTCAGTTAACCAATACGTGCTAGCTTGCTTGATGGCTATGCCCAAAAAATCCAGAGTGAACAACTCTGAACCTGGCTCTAGCTAAAAGAACAAAATCATTGGCTTAGGTAAGCTTTAGTCTGGCTAAATTACAGACACAGTGACATGAGTAGCAACCTGAGTAAAGCTTACCTAAAAGAATAACATCACAGAGGCATACCTGTGCAGCCGATCAAATAGGGAAGACATGGCATAATTGTTGTATGCATATACCCAGCAGTGGGCGTTTCAGGCACCCTGCAGGTAATTTTGTCGGACACTTATCCATTAACAGGAGCATCAACAATGGTACGGAGCAAGAACCGTGGCTATGAACAGACCTTGCGATGAATCTCGGTGGAGGCAGCGTCGAGCGCAGAGATTGCGCATGTGACAGCGGACGATGTGAGCACGGCCCAGTCGCAGTGATGCACGGAGGATGCGAAGGGCAGAGGTTTGCTGCTGGATTGACAGAAGAGGCTGAGAATAGCACATGGTTCAGCAAGGGGGTTGGAATACCCAAGCAACTCATTGTAATTGCCACCGAAGCGTTGTTCTGGTGCCATAAAGTCTAATGCGCCTGCATTTTAACACAATGGTTGTTAGTACACGACTAAAATATTTTTTTAAACAAAGTAGCCTGAGAGTATATCCACAGTAAATAGAATAGGCATATTTTCACAGATCCGTAGCTATCAGAAAAACACAATGTCACACACCTTTGACACTTTGCTTTTTTCCATTGATGCAATAATGTCGCCAGACCATATAGTCGCCAATCTTCACTGTTCCATCAGAACTATTTACGAATATATTATCACACTTTAAGTCGCTATGTATATTCATTGGCTCCGGACTCTAATGATATTCCAGCCATGTCAATATCTGTATTGGCCATCTTCTCATAGCTTTCATACCCACTTTCTTGTGCTTCCTACATAACCTGGTCATTGTTTCAATTTCGGCAATCAAAATGTATTGAATAAAAGGGCGATAAGAGTGAAATCTATGTGTGGTTAATTTTCTAGATGCATTTAAGATGGGCGGTCAATCCCAATCAAATTTCCTTTGCACAAGAACAGACTCCGGCATAGTTAATACGACACCAAATTAAAAAAGTACATCAACTTGTAAACAGAATGGGTAACCCATAATAGAATCAGGCAAAGTATTACGAACGCTCCCCGGTAGGAAGAGACATACGAGTTGTGCTAAAGAAAAAGGGACATACTGCCTCAAACTGCAAGATGTGCAAGGCTCTGTGATGATGTTCTTGTTCTCACCAACCCATTAGGCAAACAACTTCCGAATGTTCTTGTCCCTCGGCGTCTTCAACAGCTGGATCTCCATACTCATTTGTTCCATCTTCTCTTTGGAACCCATGACAGAATCTTCAATCTATGTTTAGCTCCATGCCACCTCATCGCCCTCCAGCACATCGAAGGTTTAATAGCTATTGGCACAATATACATTAAGGAACACATGATGAGAAATTTCCAGTCTTACATGGCCACTGATAAATTCCAACCCAAGAACGGAACTGAAATGTTTAAACTTGATTAAAAAAAACTGGGGTCTATTATAGGCTATAGGTTTGAATTTGGAGTCTGGCAGGCATACTAATGATGCAGCAAAGCCAATCAGATGAGCAAAATTAAATACGTTTTCCATGGATTTGTCGAGGTTCACTAAAAACATGAAATTGATCAGTGGATATTGTTGAATTCAAGCATGAAAGG
Organism: Secale cereale; assembly: GCA_902687465.1. NCBI lineage: Eukaryota > Viridiplantae > Streptophyta > Magnoliopsida > Poales > Poaceae > Secale > Secale cereale. The sequence goes on along the minus strand of LR738715.1, from coordinate 109,528,681 downwards.
TCGCACTTCATAGATGATCGGCCGAAATCAAACGTGAAATCACACTCTAGACAATGGCTCAATGCCACAGATAAATAGAAAAAACATGAGATAGTTCAATTGAAGGATGGGTCTGTCTATATCACATCTAGATGTGAGATAATATCTCACATCTAACTCACTCATCCTTAAAATCCATGTGCTTTCCAAGTTATAGTTGGTGGATTTCTTTAGGAAGTCCCAAACTAGAGCACAATACGACTTCTATCTCTATCTCTCCAAGCTCAGTGTTGTTGATCCACCATGAGTTTGAGGGAGGGGGAGTTAAGAGTTATATATTTAGCCGTGTACCCTTTTGTATTTTCCCCGTTCTATAAAGATTTTTTTTTGCATATTGTAAAACACTTGTACGTGTATATATAACGGTGTATGGCCACCTAACAGGTATCTCCCTCCTGGTTAATGGCCAAAGACTTCTTAGCACTTCATCTTTTCATGTTCCACGACATACCATGCAGCTCATTTCTAGTGGCCAGATTGTTAACTCTGGTCGTCGGGTAATTCTTGACTTTGACTCATGATTTGTTTTGGACCGTCACACTGGTGCTCTCCTTGGTGCCGGCCCCCGATGTCGTAACTCCAAGGGCCTCTGGGAGTTTGCCTGGTTTCACTTTCTCTTCATTGCCACCGCCTCCAGTCTCTCCACCTCTGTTGCCTTGTCTACCAGCTATTTTCAGCAGTTGGATCATCGCCTTGGTCACTTGTGTTACTCTCGATGCTCATCCTTAGTTCGGTGTGGTCTTCTTGAAACGTGTGAGGCCTTAATGCATCGACTCGAACCTTTGCCCTCTATGTTCGTCTAAGTCACCCCCTTGGTGATTGTGAACCGTATGTGGTTCTTTCGTTGATGCAAATTGCTTTGCTTCCCTCCAAGAGCTATGATTTCCGCTCCTCGCAACCTAGTCCTTGGATCGTTACCGGTGACTTCATCTTGATCTAGCACGGAAGGGGGGTAAGAATAATTCTAACCTAGAAAAAAGATAAATGGGCAGATTTCACCATTTCCTTGAGGACCTTGGGCTTCGCGAGATCAACCTCATCGGGCAGCGCTATAGTTGGAGCAACGAGCGACGGTCACCAATGTTGGTGTAGCCGGACCGCTTGTTCTGTTCGACGAATTGGGAATGATGACATCCTAGTTGCTTTTCTGCGCGGAATCCTCCATGGCATAAGATCCAGCCTGTACACCACGCTTTTGACACCATAGGGCTCACCAGGTGGTTACCGATGCCTAGCATGTGTCGTCGCACCTTCGCCCACTCTAGCGTTTGGGTGTCCCGCTGAAGCATACGAACAACACATTGCAATCATGGAGCGACCGAGATATTGGCAGAATCAAGCTACAACAGCTCAAGGGCCTAGAAAATCATTTTCCAGCTCAATGCGGTCCAGGAGTCTCGACAGTTGTCCCAAACGGAGCTTAATCTGCGCAAAGAGTTAAAGCTCGATTTGCTTGGTTTGGCCTCCCTCCAGCGGATCATCACACGCCAGCCCTCCGCTTCCACTAGCTAGCCGAGGGAGACGCAAACATATGCTACTTTGACATCCATGTGTGCCACTGCAACTACACAAATCACATGGTTGCCATTGCCCGGGACAATATTGTCGCCTTGACCCAACAGGATGAGTAGACGCTGGCAGACTACTCGTCCATCATGGGTTGCGCCATCCCTGGTAGAGTTGTCTTACCAACTCCCTTTGGAGATCATGAAAGATGAGCTTGCCATAGTTGTCCACCTGCTCTATTTGCTTATACCGGGTTGCCTCGTCGAGCCCAACGATGCCCTAATTGTCTTGTTGCCATAGAAGAAAAACTCGAACAAGATCGCGCACTTCCACCTGATATGTTTGCCGCGTACCATTGGCAGGCCTTTCTCCAAGCTGCTTGCTCTCCGCATGGTGCCTCGGCTCCCGGAACTGGTCAAGGAAAACTAGAGCTCCTTCATGCTCACCACTAAGGGCTTGCACGACAGACACATCGCAACCCTTGTGCTCAAGGCTGAAGTGTGAAGGCATTCAATCCAGTCTCATGGCCCTTCCTCCTACGGTCTCGCGGCACGCGGGCGCTGGCAGCAGATTCACCGAGTTGGTATGAATGATTCTGCCATAGACACCCTCAATAGGGTGCTCAAAAGGCATATTCATCACCGTCATGTGGCAAGGTGACCCCCTTTTGTCTATTGTTTCTTCTTTGTGCTGGAAGTGCTCAACGCCTTGTTGGTCCATGCGAAGAGCATTGTCATGGCGTGTGCACCCCACGTCAGTGTACAATGCTGACATGGTAATCTTCCTGTCTTCGACGTGGGGCAAGCTGATCTTGGTGGCACGTTGAGCTTATGCACCAACTTTGACAAGTGTTCCTTTGCACCAAACTGTTGCAGCATCGCTCTCGTGGTTTTGTCACGGCAGATGTCCTGGTGTGAGGACTTAGTCGTGAGGCCATCGCAACCGGGTGATTAGCTTGTCGGGGTTGAGCGGAATCAAGAGACACAAGTTTACCCAGGTTCGGCCCCTCACGATCTAGGTAAAATCCTACTCCTGCTTGTTTGCTTATTGCTTGAGTATCGATTACAAGGGAGCGAATTCGCTTGACCTAGTTATCGATTGATTGTAACTTAGTCTAGCTGCCCTGGAAACTCGCCTTTATATACAGGTCGAGGCCCTGAGCTTACAAGAGTCCGAGTCGTATTATGATCCGTGACCTAGTATGTATTGACTTGTCTACTAAGTAAGGAAACCCCGGGCGACTTATCCTCCTGGGCCATAAGCCGCCGTCTCCAGATATTGGGCCCTAAGCCGGCCCACTCCGTAAGTCGCCTTACGGGTCTTGTATCTTGATCATCATGGCCCATGCTGTGTCTTGCTCCTAGAGTCGGCAATAGACTGACCCGGCCACACATGGCGGGTTATATCGTGGGGTTATCTCCCCAACAATCGCCAAGATTTAAGTGATTAAGCTAAGCTCCGCATGTGCTTTCCCAACGCTCCCATGCACCTACCTTAGCCCCCCCTTGCCTTGTAAGATATGCACGGTCCACCTGCATCCCCAGTTGGATTGAGAATCTATTAAACATGGGAGGCTGGCTCATGCTTGTCAAATTAGTGCTTCCCTCCATCCTAGTTATCAAGCCATCGCCATGCAACTACCTTTGTGGTTACTTGCGGCAATCGAGAAGTACATTTGCATTTTCCTTAAGAGTGAGACCGACATAGTCAGCGACGGGCAATGCATGGTGGCCTGGAGCAAGGTGTGCTCCATGTGGAAGTCAGCGGCTTCGGGATCCTTAGGTATATCTCTCATTTGTTGGGCGGATTCCTTTGAGCAAGGCACACCTCCTTAGTTCTCTTTCCTGGTGCTCATGCTCAGAATGGTGTTGTTGAGCCAGCGTCACCTTCTTGAGGCGGTTCGCGCGCTGATGATCCTTGCTTCTCTTCCACCTCACTTTTGGGTTGAGGTAGTTTCTACTTCTACCTATCTCATCAACATTAATCCTTGCTCTGCTCTACAGGTTGACATTCTTCTCTAGCGTCTTTTTGGT
>LR738715.1:109457366-109514381 GCA_902687465.1 Secale cereale | reverse complement strand
TCTCAACACTTGTAAGTGGATTTACGAGGTTAAGACTGATGATACCCTTTGTATAGTGGTGACAACATGGTCATGACTACGATGAGACATTTGCTCCTATATATATATATATATATATATATATATATATATATATATATATATATATATATATATATATATATATATATATATATATATATATATATATATATGGCCCACACGACCACACTTCGCACACTTCTCAATGTGGCATCTACTCGCCGCTAGTCTGTCTCTCAGCTTGATGACAAGAATGCCTACATGTAGCCACTACCTGGGTTCTCTTCCTGATGGCATGGTTCGTCGTCTTCATCGTTGTCTATATTGCCCTAAGCAAGCCCCTCGTGCCTGGTTTGAGCACTTTGTCTCAATGGTGATAGCGGCTTGTTTTTGGCGAGTGCTCATTATCCTGCACTTTTGGTCCACCATTCAACTCGTGGTCGAACACTTCAACATGTCGATCATCACCGGCGACAACTCTTAAGTACATTACCTTTGCGAAGGCTCGTCATAGTGAATCTCGTATGTCTGATCTTGGTCCTCTTCGCTACTTCCTTGAGATTGTTCCTTAGAGAAGTATATCCGGAATCTTGCTCATGTTGCTCTTACTGATGAGCGCATTGTTGAGACTCCTATGGAGCCAACGTCCACATTTGTGACCACCTCCGCTCCCTACGAGTCTGGATGGGAACCCTTTGCCTTGCTGCCGGTTGCTATGAGTACTTTCTCAATCCCACATCCCGTGTTCCCTTGTGCGACACCATAACCGCACGCTCGAGCACCACCAATGATGAGCAGGAGCTCGGATAGTCGGCGCATACCTGGATTATGAACGGGGCAAGTCGACGACAGGCGCTACCTAAAGTCGAGGCCAAGGGCGTACAGTAGGAGAACTTGGGGTGCTTAATCAAGTGCGTGACCCACAACCCGCAAGCAGGAGAAGGACACCAAGCCAAATCGGCAGGGTACGGAGAGTGCATAGGCACGTGGGATGATGGATCAAGTCTCTCTGCCACCACCGCCGCCAGTCTCCACCTCTGTTGCCTTGTCTACCAGCTATTTTCAACAGTGGCATCATCGCCTTGGGTCAACTGTGATCTCTCATCCTTAGTTCGACGTGGCCTTCTTGGAACCGTCCCAGAAGATGCCTCTAAACCATGAAAGTAGTGGGCTTCGTACACAAGTCCATTTACCTTATACTCATGGCGAGATAGTGTCTCAGCGTCCTTTCTACCATGTTCACTCTGATCTCGAGGGTCCATCTTCCTTTCCCTCGAAAGGAGGTCACCGCTAGTGACTTCTCTCGACACACCTCGATATACTTTATTTCTTCTCGTAGTGGGGTCTTATCAATAAGCCTTTTGCTACCATGGTTCACACTCGGTTCTCTACGGCTATTCGTGTGCTTTGTGACTCTGATGGAGAATATATCTCCAAGCTATTGCATAGAATCCTTCCTGAGCAGACTTGGGTTCCCTTATCCTGGCGCTCATGCTCAGAATGGCATGGCTTAGCACAAGCATTGTCACCTTCTTGACACAGCTTGTCCATTGATGATTACCGCCTCTCTTGCGCTGCACTTTAGCGCCAAGTCTGTCACCATGAGACAGCCTGTCCTTTGATGGTTACAGCCTCTCTTCCGCCGCAATTTTGGGCCAAGTCAGTCACCACTTCTATCTACCGAATGCAGGGTGGCGCTCCTTTCGAGCGTCTATTTGATCGTTTCCTGATTATTCGACGCTTCAATTGTTTGGTTGTTTTTGCTATGTCCTTCTTGCCCCACGTGAACGCACCAAACTAACTGCTTAATTCGTTGAGTGTGTCTTCTTAGGATACAACGATGAGCATAAGGGATATCGTTGTTGGTATCATGTTAGTCGTCGGATGCCTATTTATCGGGATATGACTTTCGATCAGCACTTTTTAAAATCCCGAAACTCCTATCACTCAAACTAATCCCTTATCCATTCGTTGTACTGCTCCTGCTTCTCCAATTATTGCAGATCCAATGCCATCATCTCCTATTATATCCTCACCCCGCTTATCAAGGATTCTGCACCTTCATCAGTTGTGGTTTCCTTGTCTCCGTCACCTGAGTTTATCCTGATGATTCCTACTCGTATTCTTCCATATTTTCCTCACTTTGTTGGGACTCCTATGGAGCAAAGATCCACATTTGTGACCACCTCCTCTCCCTGCGAGTCTGGATGGGAACCCTTTGCCTTGCTGCGGGTTGATATGAGTATTGTCTCAATCCCACATCCCGTGTTCCGTTGTTGCGCGACACCATGACCGCACGCTCAAGCACCACCAATGGTGAGCAGGAGCTCGGACAGTCGGCACGTACCTGGACTATGAACGGGGCGAGCCGACGACAGGCGCTACCCAAAGTCAAGGCCAAGGGCGTACAGTAGGAGAATTTGGGGTGCTTAATTAAGTGCGTGAACCACAACCCGCAAGAAGGAGAAGGACACCAAGCCAAATCGGCAGGATACGGAGAGTGCAAAAGCACATGGGATGTTGGATCAAGTCTATCTGCCATCACCGCTGTCAGTCTCTGCCTCTGTTGCCTTGTCTACCGGCTATTTCCAACAGTGGCATCATCGCCTTGGCTCAACTGTGATCTCTCATCCTTAGTTCGACGTGGCCTTCTTGGAACCATCCTCGATGATGCCTCTAAATCATACAGGTTGTTGGCTTTGTACACAGGTCCATTTACCTTATACTCATATTAAGACAGTGTCTCAACGTCCGTTCAACTATGATCACTCTGATGTCGAGGGCCCATCTTCCTTTCCCCCGAAAGGAGGTCACCACTAGTGACTTCTCTCGACACACCTGGATATATTTTATTTCTTCTCGTAGTGGGGTCTTATCAATAAGCCTTTTGCTGCCATGGTTCACACTCAGTTCTCTACGACTATTTGTGTGTTCTGTGACTCTGAGGGAGAATATATCTCCAAGCTGTTGCATGGAATCCTTCCTGAGCAGACTTTGGTTCCCTTATCCTGGCGCTCATGCTTAGAATAGCATGGTTGAGCACAAGCAATGTCACCTTCTTGAGACAGCTTGTCCATTGATCGTTACCGCCTCTCTTGCGCTGCACTTTTTTGCCAAGTCTGTCACCACTTCGATCTATCTCATGCATAATGGCTCTCCTTTCGAGCGTCTATTTGATTGTTTCCTGATTATTCGGCGCTTCAATTGTTTGGTTGTTTTTACTATGTCCTAGCCCCACGTGAGGTACGAAGAGTGCACAGGCACGTGGGATGATGGATCAAGTCTCTTTGCCACCACCGCCGCCAATCTCTGCCTTTGTTACCTTTTCTACCACCTATTTTCAACAGTGGAATCATCGCCTTGGGTCAATTGTGATCTCTCATCCTTACTTCTGCGTGGCCTTCTTGGAACCGTCTCAGATGATGCCTCTAAACCGTCTAGGTTGACGGCTTCGTACACAGATACAGTTACCTTATACTCATAGCGAGACAGTGTCTCAGCGTCCTTTCAACCATGTTCACTCTAATGTCGAGGGTCCATCATCCTTCGCCTCGAAAGGAGGTCACCGCTAATGAGTTCTCTCGACACACCTGGATATACTTTATATCTTCTCGTAGTGGGGTCTTATCAATAATCCTTTTGCTGCCATGGTTCACACTCAGTTCTCTACACATATTCGTGTGTTCTGTGACCCTGGTGAAGAATATATCTCCAAGCTGTTGCACGGAATCCTTCCTGAGCAGACTTCGGTTCTCTTATCCCGGCGCTCATGCTCAAAATGGCGTGGTTGAGCACAAGAATTGTCACCTTGAGACAGCTTGTCCTTTGATGGTTACCGCCTCTCTTCCGCCGCAATTTTGGGCCAAGTCTGTCACCACTTCCATCAATCTCATGCAGGGTGGCGCTCCTTTCGAGCATCTATTTGATCGTTTCCTGTTTATTCGGCGCTTCAATTGTTCGGTTGTTTTTGCTATGTCCTTCTTGCCCCACGTGAACGCACCAAACTAACTGCTCAGTTCGTTGAGTGTGTCTTCTTAGGATACAACGATGAGCATAAGGGATATCGTTATTGGTATCATGTTAGTCGTCGGATGCCTATTTATCAGGATATGACTTCCGATCAGCACATTTTTTAAATCCCGACACTCCTATCACTCAAGCTGATCCTTTATCCATTCGTTGTACTGCTCCTGCTTCTCCAATTATTGCAGATCCAATGCCATCATCTCCAATGATATCCTAACCCCGCTTATCAAGGATTCTGCACCTTCATCAGTTGTGGTTTCCTTCTCCATCACCTGAGTTTATCCTGATGATTCCTGCTCGTATTCTTCCATCTTTTCCTCACTTTGTTGGGACCCCTATAGAGCCAACATCCACATTTGTGACCACCTCCGCTCCCTGCGAGTCTGGATGGGAACCCTTTGCCTTGATGAGGGTTGGTATGAGTACTGTCTCAATCCCACAAACCGTGTTCCCTTGTTGTGCGACACCATGACCGCACGCTCGAGCACCACCAATGGTGAGCAGGAGCTCGGACAGTCGGCGCGTACCTGGATTATGAACGGGGCGAGCCGACGACAGGCGCTACCTAAAGTCAAGGCCAAGGGCGTACAGTAGGAGAACAAGGGGTGCTTAATCAAGTGCGTGACCCACCACCCGAAACAGGAGAAGGACACCAAGCCAAATCGGCCTGGTACAGAGAGTGCACATGCACGTGGGATGTTGGATCAAGTCTCTCTGCCACCACCGCCGTTAGTCTCTTCCTCTATTGCCTTGTCTAGCAACTATTTTCAAAAGTGGCATCATCGCCTTGGGTCTGTTGTGATCTCTCATCCTTAATTCGACATGGCCTTCTTGGAACCATTCCCGATGATGCCTCTAAACCGTACAGGTTGTCGGCTTCGTACACAGGTCCATTTACCTTACTCAGAACGAGACAGTGTCTCAACGTCCGTTCAACCATGTTCACTCTGATGTCGAGGGCCCATCTTCCTTTGCCTCGAAAGTGTTACAGTATATGTGGATTGCACTAGCCCTTTCCATCAGTTCGAACTTTTGGTTGCGTTGGCTAGTGCATGAATCTTAACATGGTATCAGAGCTAAGGTCTTGAGTTCAAGTCCTGACTTTCGCAATTTATTAAAAAAATTGCTGGTAGCCCCCCTTTGTGTCCACGTAAAGGCCTCTTGAGTCATACGCGAGTTTCGCGCGCCGTCGCTCTCTTCCGGTTGCACGTGTTGACTTGTCTTCCCCATCACACGTGAGAGTGGGTGTTACAGTATACGTGGATTGCACTAGCCCTTTCCATCAGTTCGAACTTTTGGTTGCGTTGGCTAGTGCATGAAGCTTAACAGAAAGGAGGTCACCGCTAGTTTCTTCTCTCGACACGCCTGGATATATTTTATTTCTTCTCGTAGTGGGGTCTTAAAAATAAGCCTTTTGCAGCCATGGTTCACACTCAGTACTCTACGACTATTCGTGTGTTTTGTGACTCTGGAGGAGAATATATCTCCAAGTTGTTGCATGGAATCATTCCTGAGCAGACTTCAGTTCTCTTTTCTAATGGCACAAGCATTGTCACCTTCTTGAGACAGCTTGTCCATTGATGGTTACTGCCTCTCTCGCGCTGCACTTTTGCGCCAAGTCTGTCACCACTTCCATCTATCTAATGAAGGATAGCGCTCCTTTCGAACGTCTATTTGATTGTTTCCTGATTATTCGGCGCTTCAATTGTTTGGTTGTTTTTGCTATGTCCTTCTTGCCCCACGTGAGGTACGGAGAGTGCACAGGCACGTGGGATGCTGGATCAAGTCTCTTTGCCACCAGCGCCGCCAATCTCTGCCTTTGTTACCTTTTCTACCAGCTATTTTCAACTGTGGAATCATCGCCTTGGGTCAATTGTAATCTCGCATCCTTACTTCGGCGTGGCCTTCTTGGAACCGTCTCAGATGATGCCTCTAAACCGTCTAGGTTGACGGCTTCGTACACAGATCGAGTTACCTTATACTCAGAGCGAGACAATGTCTCAGCGTCCTTTCAACCATGTTCACTCTAATGTCGAGGGTCCATCATCCTTCGCCTCGAAAGGAGGTCACCGCTAGTGAATTCTCTCGACACACCTGGATATACTTTATATATTCTCGTAGTGGGGTCTTGTCAATAAGCCTTTTGCTGCCATGGTTAACACTCAGTTCTCTACACAAATTCGTGTGTTCTGTGACCCTGGTGAAGAATATATCTCCAAGCTGTTGCATGGAATCCTTCCTGAGCAGACTTCGGTTCTCTTATCCCGGCGCTCATGCTCAAAATGGCATGTCTGAGCACAAGAATTGTCACCTTGAGACAGCCTGTCCTTTGATGGTTACCGCCTCTCTTCCGCCGCAATTTTGGGCCAAGTCTGTCACCACTTCCATCAATCTCATGCAGGGTGGCGCTCCTTTCGAGCGTCTATTTGATCGTTTCCTGATTATTCGGCGCTTCAATTGTTTGGTTGTTTTTGCTATGTCCTTCTTGCCCCACGTGAACGCACCAAACTAACTGCTCAGTTCGTTGAGTGTGTCTTCTTAGGATACAACGATGAGCATAAGGGATATCGTTGTTGGTATCATGTTAGTCGTCGGATGCCTATTTATCGGGTATGACTTTCGATCAGCACATTTTTAAAATCCCGACACTCCTATCACTCAAGCTGATCCCTTATCCATTCGTTGTACTGCTCCTGCTTCTCCGATTATTGCAGATCCAATGCCATCATCTCCAATGATATCCTAACCCCGCTTATCAAGGATTCTGCACCTTCATCAGTTGTGGTTTCCTTCTCCATCACCTGAGTTTATCCTGATGATTCCTGCTCGTATTCTTCCATATTTTCCTCACTTTGTTGGGACTCCTATAGAGCCAACATCCACATTTGTGACCACCTCCGCTCCCTGCGAGTCTGGATGGGAACCCTTTGCCTTGATGCGGGTTGGTATGAGTACTGTCTCAATCCCACATCCCGTGTTCCCTTGTTGTGCGACACCATGACCGCACGCTCGAGCACCACCAATGGTGAGCAGGATCTCGGACAGTCGACGCGTACCTGGACTATGAACGGGGCGAGCCGACGATAGGCGCTACCTAAAGTCAAGGCCAAGGACGTACAGTAGGAGAACTTGGGGTGCTTAATTAAGTGTGTGACCCACAACCCGCAAGAAGGAGAAGGACACCAAGCCAAATCGACAGGATACGAAGAGTGCACAGGCGCGTGGGATGTTGGATCAAGTCTCTCTGCCGCCACCGCTGTCAGTCTCTGCCTCTGTTGCCTTGTCTACCGGCTATTTTCAACAGTGGCATCATCGCCTTGGCTCAACTGCGATCTCTCATCCTTAGTTCGACGTGGCCTTCTTGGAACCATCCTCGATGATGCCTCTAAATCGTACAGGTTTTTGGCTTTGTACACAGGTCCATTTACCTTATACTCATATTAAGACAGTGTCTCAACGTCCGTTCAACTATGTTCACTCTGATGTCGAGGGCCCATCTTCCTTTAACTCGAATGGAGGTCACCACTAGTGACTTCTCTCGACACACCTGGATATATTTTATTTCTTCTCGTAGTGAGGTCTTATCAAAAGCCTTTTGCTGCCATGGTTCACACTCAGTTCTCTACGCCTATTCGTGTGTTCTGTGACTCTGAGGGAGAATATATCTCCAAGCTATTGCATGGAATCCTTCCTGAGCAGACTTCGGTTCCCTTATCCTGGCGCTCATGCTTATAATAGCATGGTTGAGCACAAGCAATGTCACCTTCTTGAGACAGCTTGTCCATTGATCGTTACCGCCTCTCTTGCGCTGCACTTTTTCGCCAATTCTGTCACCACTTCGATCTATCTCATGCATAATGGCGCTCCTTTCGAGCGTCTATTTGATTGCTTCCTGATTATTTGGCGCTTCAATTGTTTGGTTGTTTTTACTATGTCCTAGCCACACGTGAGGTACGGAGAGTGCACAGGCACGTGGGATGCTGGATCAAGTCTCTTTGCCACCACCGCCGCCAATCTCTGCCTTTGTTACCTTTTCTACCAGCTATTTTCAACTGTGGAATCATCGCCTTGGGTCAATTGTGATCTCTCATCCTTACTTCGGCGTGGCCTTCTTGGAACCGTCTCAGATGATGCCTCTAAACCGTCTAGGTTGACGGCTTCGTACACAGATCGAGTTACCTTATACTCATAGCGAGACAATGTCTCAGCGTCCTTTCAACCATGTTCACTCTAATGTCGAGGGTCCATCATCCTTCGCCTCGAAAGGAGGTCACCGCTAGTGAGTTCTCTCGACACACCTAGATATACTTTATATCTTCTCGTACTGGGGTCTTGTCAATAAGCCTTTTGCTGCCATGGTTAACACTCAGTTCTCTACACATATTCGTGTGTTCTGTGACCCCGGTGAAGAATATATCTCCAAGCTGTTGCATGGAATCCTTCCTGAGCAGACTTCAGTTCTCTTATCCCGGCGCTCATGCTCAAAATGGCATGTCTGAGCACAAGAATTGTCACCTTGAGACAGCTTGTCCTTTGATGGTTACCGCCTCTCTTCCGCCGCAATTTTGGGCCAAGTCTGTCACCACTTCCATCAATCTCATGCAGGGTGGCGCTCCTTTCGAGCGTCTATTTGATCGTTTCCTGATTATTCGGCGCTTCAATTGTTTGGTTGTTTTTGCTATGTCCTTCTTGCCCCACGTGAACGCACCAAACTAACTGCTCAGTTCGTTGAGTGTGTCTTCATAGGATACAACGATGAGCATAAGGGATATCGTTGTTGGTATCATGTTAGTCGTCGGATGCCTATTTATCGGGATATGACTTTCGATTAGCACATTTTTTAAATCCCGACACTCCTATCACTCAAGCTGATCCCTTATCCATTCGTTGTACTGCTCCTGCTTCTCCAATTATTGCAGATCCAATGCCATCATCTCCAATGATATCCTAACCCCGCTTATCAATGATTCTGCACCTTCATCAGTTGTGGTTTCCTTCTCCATCACCTGAGTTTATCCTGATGATTCCTGCTCGTATTCTTCCATATTTTCCTCACTTTGTTGGGACTCCTATAGAGCCAACATCCACATTTGTGACCACCTCCGCTCCCTGCGAGTCTGGATGGGAACCCTTTGCCTTGATGCGGGTTGGTATGAGTACTGTCTCAATCCCACATCCCGTGTTCCCTTGTTGTTCGACACCATGATCGCACGCTCGAGCACCACCAATGGTGAGCAGGATCTCGGACAGTCGGCGCGTACATGGACTACGAACGGGGCGAGCCGACGACAGGCGCTACCTAAAGTCAAGGCCAAGGGCGTACAGTAGGAGAACTTGGGGTGCTTAATTAAGTGTGTGACCCACAACCCGCAAGAAGGAGAAGGACACCAAGCCAAATCGACAGGATACGAAGAGTGCACAGGCGCGTGGGATGTTGGATCAAGTCTCTCTGCCACCACCGCTGTCAGTCTCTGCCTCTGTTGCCTTATCTACCGGCTATTTTCAACAGTGGCATCATCGCCTTGGCTCAACTGCGATCTCTCATCCTTAGTTCGACGTGGCCTTCTTGGAACCATCCTCGATGATGCCTCTAAATCGTACAGGTTTTTGGCTTTGTACACAGGTCCATTTACCTTATACTCATATTAAGACAGTGTCTCAACGTCCGTTCAACTATGTTCACTCTGATGTCGAGGGTCCATCTTCCTTTGCCTCGAATGGAGGTCACCACTAGTGACTTCTCTCGACACACCTGGATATATTTTATTTCTTCTTGTAGTGGGGTCTTATCAAAAGCCTTTTGCTGCCATGGTTCACACTCAGTTCTCTACGCCTATTCGTGTGTTCTGTGACTCTGAGGGAGAATATATCTCCAAGCAATTGCATGGAATCCTTCCTGAGCAGACTTCGGTTCCCTTATCCTGGCGCTCATGCTTAGAATAGCATGGTTGAGCACAAGCAATGTCACCTTCTTGAGACAGCTTGTCCATTGATCGTTACCGCCTCTCTTGCGCTGCACTTTTTCGCCAAGTCTGTCACCACTTCGATCTATCTCATGCATAATGGCGCTCCTTTCGAGCGTCTATTTGATTGTTTCCTGATTATTTGGCGCTTCAATTGTTTGGTTGTTTTTACTATGTCCTAGCCACACGTGAGGTACGGAGAGTGCACAGGCATGTGGGATGCTGGATCAAGTCTCTTTGCCACCACCGCCGCCAATCTCTGCCTTTGTTACCTTTTCTACCAGCTATTTTCAACTGTGGAAGCTCGCCTTGGGTCAATTGTGATCTCTCATCCTTACTTCGGCGTGGCCTTCTTGGAACCGTCTCAGATGATGCCTCTAAACCGTCTAGGTTGACGGCTTCGTACACAGATCCAGTTACCTTATACTCATAGCGAGACAATGTCTCAGCGTCCTTTCAACCATGTTCACTCTAATGTCGAGGGTCCATCATCCTTCGCCTCGAAAGGAGGTCACCGCTAGTGAGTTCTCTTGACACACCTGGATATACTTTATATCTTCTCGTAGTGGGGTCTTGTCAATAAGCCTTTTGCTGCCATGGTTAACACTCAGTTCTCTACACATATTCGTGTGTTCTGTGACCCTGGTGAAGAATATATCTCCAAGCTGTTGCATGGAATCCTTCCTGAGCAGACTTCGGTTCTCTTATCCCGGCGCTCATGCTCAAAATGGCATGTCTGAGCACAAGAATTGTCACCTTGAGACAGCTTGTCCTTTGATGGTTACCGCCTCTCTTCCGCCGCAATTTTGGGCCAAGTCTGTCACCACTTCCATCAATCTCATGCAGGGTGGCGCTCCTTTCGAGCGTCTATTTGATCGTTTCCTGATTATTCGGCGCTTCAATTGTTTGGTTGTTTTTGCTATGTCCTTCTTGCCCCACGTGAACGCACTAAACTAACTGCTCAGTTGGTTGAGTGTGTCTTCTTAGGATACAACGATGAGCATAAGGGATATCGTTGTTGGTATCATGTTAGTCGTCGGATGCCTATTTATCGGGATATGACTTTCGATCAGCACATTTTTTAAATCCCGACACTCCTATCACTCAAGCTGATCCCTTATCCATTCGTTGTACTGCTCCTGCTTCTCCAATTATTGCAGATCCAATGCCATCATCTCCAATGATATCCTTGTTAGAGTTATAATATAAGTCATGTACCCCTTTGTATTTATCCCGTTGTATAAGGGGTTTCCTGCATATGTTACACCTGTACATGTATATATATATCGGCCTATGGCCTCATGGGAATACAAGTTGCTTTCCTAGCATGGTATTAGAGCTCTAGGTTTTTTCTCTCGCACGCGCAACTCGTGCTCCTAGATCCAATCCCGTCGAATTCTCCCCCGATCTCGTCGAATCCTCCTGTCGATAGCTGGCTGGGCTCCCGTTCCCGTCGCTATCTCCCATCGCGGCCGCTAGCCGCCCGTCGCTACTTCAGCTGGGGGTCGCTGGACGCTCGCTCCCGTCGCGCCCGCTAGCCGCCCGTCGTTTTCTCCCGTCGCCAACGGGGCGCCTGCTAGCCGCCCGTCGCTTTCTCCCGTCGCCCGTCGCTATCGAACCCAAGCTGGGCCAGATCGAACCCGTCGCTAGCTCTGGGGAGCCCGGATCGAACCCGTCGGCAGGCTCCCTTCCTCCAGGCGCTAGCCTCCCGTCGCTTTCTCCCGTCGCCCGTCGCTATCGAACCCAAGCTGGGCCCAGATCGAACCCATCGCTAGCTTTGGGGAGCCCGGATCGAACCCGTCGGCAGGCTTCCTTCCTCCAGGCGCTAGCTGCCAGTCGGCAGGCTCGATCTCGCAGCTGCTTGCTCGTGCGCCCGTGAGCCCGTTCTGCTCCTCCGTCGCCAGCCGCTCGGTTCCGTCGGTTCCAAAAAAAAAGGAGAAAAAAAAAAGAAAAAAAAATGTCTGCTGCATCAGGCTATATTGCTGTTCCTCGCTGTCCGGTGATCTTTGATGGTACTAACTACACTGAGTTCATTGGCTTCATGCGCATTCACATGCGTGGCATCCGTCTCTGGGGTGTTCTTTCTGGCGAGGTCTGCTGTCCGCCACGTCCGGTTCCTCCGGTGGCTCCTGTTCCGCCGACTCCACCGGTTCTTCCTACGGATGCTAATCAGGCCGCCAAGGATGCGGCTAAGCTTGCTGCTGAGACTGCTGATCGTGCTTATGATGAGAGGGTTTTGGCTTATGAGGAGGCTCTTCAGACGTATCATGGTGCTCTGTCTGTCTACACCTAGTGGCTTGATGATGATGCTAAAGCTGCAGCTGTTCTCACTGCGAGTGTTCTGCCCCAGTTTGCTTCTGAGTTTCTGGGTCTTCCTACTGTCTTTGAGATGTGGACCTGTCTTCGTCAGCGCTATGAGCCCTCTGGTGATGCCATGTAGCTTTCTGTGGTTCGTCAGGAGCATGCTCTTCAGCAGGGTGACTCTACTGTTGATGACTTCTATGCACAGAGTTCTGCTATCTGGCGCCAGCTTGATTCTCACCGCACTGCTGGTTGTCGTACTTGTCCCTGTTGCCAGGCTGTCCAGGCCAACTTGGAGTTTCATCGCGTCTACGAGTTCCTGTCTAGGCTTCGTAAGGAGTTTGAGCCCCGGCGTGCTCAGTTGTTTGCTCGTGGCCGTATTTCTCTCATGGAGGCTCTTTCTGAGATTCGTGCTGAGGAGACTCGCTTACGTGGTGCTGGTTTGCTGGAGGTTCCCTCTGTGTTCGCTGCTCGGTCTTCTTCCACGCCACCTGCTGCACCGACCCCGTTTCGCTCGAGTACTCCGCCACTCTTGCCCACTCCTTCTGATGGCTCAGGTCGCCCTCGTCCACATTGTGACTACTGCAACAATGATGGTCATATTGAGTCCCATTGCTACAAGAAGAAGAAACACTTGCGCAAGGCACGACCATCATCTTCAGGGACTTCGTCATCTACCTCGACAGCTTCAACCATTGCTTTGACTGAGCAGGATATTCTGAGACTTAAGCGCCTGCTTGCGGCTTCAGGTTCTTCCTCGACGGGTACTGCTGGTTCTGTGACTGATGCTTCCCGCGCTGAGCAACCGCCCTCTACACAGTCAGGTACATCCCCATGGGTTCTGGATTCTGGAGCTTCTTTTCATGTCTTCTCATTCTTCCACTTTGTCCTCTCTTCGATTGCTGGATTCTCCTGTTCATGTCTTCACTGCTAATGGTACTCCACTTTCTGTTGCTAGTAGAGGCAATCTTTCCACTCCTTCTTATTCTGTTCCTGATGTTGCTCATGTTCCTAGACTTACCATGAATCTGTTTTCTGCTGGTCAACTTACTGATTCTGGTTGTCGCGTCATCCTTGACGCTGACGCTTGTTCTGTCCAGGACCGTCGCACGCACACTCTGGTTGGGGCTGGCCCTCGGCGCCGTGATTCTCAGGGTCTTTGGGAGTTGGACTGGCTTCATGTTCCTTCCGCTGCCACCACCATCGCCAGTTCTTCCGCTTCTGTCGCCTCCGTTACTGGTTCCTTCCAGCAGTGGCATCATCGACTTGGTCATCTGTGTGGTTCTCGGTCGTCTTCTTTAGTTCGTCGAGGTCTTCTGGGGTCTGTCTCAGGAGATATCTCTTTAGAGTGTCAGGGTTGCCGTCTTGGCAAACAGATTCAGTTACCATATCCACATAGTGAGTCAGTGTCTAAGCGTCCTTTCGATTTATTCCATTCTGATGTATGGCGTCCGGCACCTTTTGCTTCAAAAGGTGGTCATAAATACTATATTATTTTCATAGATGATTTCTCTTGTTACACATGGCTTTATTTCATGACTTCTCGTAGTGAGGTGTTGTCTATTTATAAGCGTTTTGCTGCCATGGTTCATACTCAGTTCTCTTCTCCCATTCGTGTTTTTCGTGCTGACTCTGCTGGCGAGTATATCTCTAAGATGTTGCGTGGTGTTCTTGCTGAGCAAGGGACTCTCTCTCAATTCTCTTGTCCTGGTGCTCATGCTCAGAATGGTGTGGCTGAGCGACAGCATCGACATCTTCTTGAGACGGCTCGTGCATTGATGATTGCTGCCTCTCTCCCGCCTCATTTTTGGGCTGAGGCCGTCTCCACATCCACCTATCTTATCAATATACAGCCTTCCGCTGCTCTACAGGGTGGTGTTCCTTTCGAACGACTTTTGGATCGTTCTCCCGATTATTCGATGCTTCGCTCGTTTAGTTGTGTTTGCTATGTTCTTCTTGCCCCTCGCGAACGCACCAAACTGACCGCTCAGTCTGTTGAGTGTGTCTTCTTAGGCTACAGTGATGAGCATAAGGGCTATCGTTGTTGGGATCCTATCGGTCGTCGGATGCGTATCTCTCGAGATGTGACTTTTGATGAGTCTCGTCCCTTCTACCCACGCGCATCTTCCTCGACTTTTTCAGTGTAGGATATCTCTTTCCTCACTTTTCCTGACTCACCTATCACACCAGTCGAGCCTGTACCTCTCCGTTCCACTTCCTCTCCTTCTTCACCTCTAGTTGATTTACAGTCACCATCCTCCTCGGTCTCCTCGTCTAGCATGTCACAGGGTTCTTCACCTTCATCTTCGGTGACTTCCTCCCCGGTCTCCTCTCCTCACATGTCACCGGATTCCACACCTTCATCTCCGGTGACTTCTTCGTCGCCACCCCCCGATTCTACCTTCGCGATTCCTCCTTCTATTATTCCATCCTTTCCTCAGCATTACACTCGTCGTCCACGACCTGTTGATGCCTCTGTGGATGAGTCGTCATCTTCCTCTCAGCCTACTTATGGCTTGCGTTCTCGTCCTCGTCCGCCTGTTGATCGCTTTGGATTTCCCACCGCTGGTGCTGCTGTTCTTGAGCCGACTTCTTACCGTCAGGCTGTTGTTCATCCAGAATGGCGGTTTGCGATGGCAGAGGAGATTGCTGCTCTTGAACGCACTGGTACCTGGGATCTTGTTTCTCTTCCTCCCGGAGTTCGTCCGATCACTTGTAAGTGGGTTTACAAGGTTAAGACTCGCTCCGATGGTTCTCTTGAGCGTCACAAAGCTCGTCTTGTGGCTCGTGGTTTTCTGCAGGAGTATGGTCGTGATTATGACGAGACTTTTGCTCCTGTGGCCCATATGACCACTGTTCGTACACTTCTTGCCGTTGCCTCTGCACGCCAATGGTCTATATCTCAGCTTGATGTTAAGAATGCCTTTCTTAATGGTGAGCTGCGTGAGGAGGTGTACATGCAGCCACCACCTGGGTATTCTGTTCCTGATGGCATGGTATGTCGTCTTCGTCGCTCTCTCTATGGCCTTAAGCAAGCCCCCCGCGCCTGGTTTGAGCGTTTTGCCTCTGTGATCACTGTTGCTGGTTTTTCAGCAAGTGCTCATGATCCAGCGTTGTTTATTCACCTATCTTCTCGTGGTCGGACTCTTCTTCTACTCTATGTTGATGACATGATCATCACGGGGGATGACCCCGAGTATATTGCCTTTGTAAAGGCCCGTCTTAGTGAGCAGTTTCTTATGTCTGATCTTGGACCTCTTCGCTACTTTCTTGGGATTGAAGTCTCTTCTACCTCTGATGGCTTCTTTATATCCCAGGAAAAGTATATCCAGGATCTTCTTGCTCGTGCTGCTCTTACTGACAAGCGCATTGTTGAGACTCCTATGGAGCTCAATGTTCACCTCCGTGCTACTGATGGTGATCCTCACCCTGACCCGACGCGTTATCGTCATCTTGTTGGCAGTCTTGTCTATCTAGCTGTCACTCGTCCGGACATCTCTTATCCGGTTCATATTCTGAGTCAGTTTGTCTCTGCTTCCACATCGGTTCACTATAGTCATCTCCTTCGTGTTCTCCGATATCTTCGAGGCACGATCTCTCACCGTCCCTTCTTTCCTAGCTCCAGTTCTTTGCAGCTTCAGGCCTATTCGGATGCTACGTGGGCTAGTGATCCTTCGGATCGCCGTTCACTTTCTGCTTACTGTGTTTTTCTTGGTGGTTCTCTAATTGCCTGGAAGACGAAGAAACAGCTTGCAGTTTCCCGTTCGAGTGCCGAGGCTGAGCTGCGAGCAATGGCTCTTTTGACGGCAGAGGTGACTTGGTTGCAGTGGTTACTTCAGGACTTTGGTGTTTCTGTCACTACACCGACTCACCTCTTATCTGACAGTACAGGTGCTATCAGCATTGCACGTGATCCGGTGAAGCATGAGCTCACCAAGCATATTGGTGTTGATGCTTTCTATGTGCGCGCTGCTGTGCAGGATCAGGTTATTGCTCTTCAGTATGTGCCTTCCGAGTTACAGTTGGCGGATTTCCTGACGAAGGCCCAGACTAGAGCACAACATGGCTTTTATCTCTCCAAACTCAGTGTTGTTCCTCCACCATGAGTTTGAGGGGGGGTGTTAGAGTTATAATATAAGTCATGTACTCCTTTGTATTTATCCCGTTGTATAAGGGGTTTCCTGCATATGTTACACCTGTACATGTATATATATATCGGCCTATGGCCTCATGGGAATACAAGTTGCTTTCCCAACAATCCTAACCCCGCTTATCAAGGATTATGCAGCTTCATCAGTTGTGGTTTCCTTCTCCATCACCTGAGTTTATCCTGATGATTCCTGCTCGTATTCTTCCATATTTTCCTCACTTTGTTGGGACTCCTATAGAGCCAACATCCACATTTGTGACCACCTTCGCTCCCTGCGAGTCTGGATGGGAACCCTTCGCCTTGATGCGGGTTGGTATGAGTACTGTCTCAATCCCACATCCCGTGTTCCCTTGTTGTGCGACACCATGACCGCACGCTCGAGCACCACCAATGGTGAGCAGGATCTCGGACAGTCGACGCGTACCTGGACTATGAACGGGGCGAGCCGACGACAGGCGCTACCTAAAGTCAAGGCCAAGGGCGTATAGTAGGAGAACTTGGGGTTCTTAATTAAGTGTGTGACCCACAACCCGCAAGAAGGAGAAGGACACCAAGCCAAATCGACAGGATACGAAGAGTGCACAGGCGCATGGGATGTTGGATCAAGTCTCTCTGCCACCACCGCTGTCAGTCTCTGCCTCTGTTGCCTTGTCTACCGGCTATTTTCAACAGTGGCATCATCGCCTTGGCTCAACTGCGATCTCTCATCCTTAGTTCGACGTGGCCTTCTTGGAACCATCCTCGATGATGCCTCTAAATCGTACAGGTTTTTGGCTTTGTACACAGGTCCATTTACCTTATACTCATATTAAGACAGTGTCTCAACGTCCGTTCAACTATGTTCACTCTTATGTCGAGGGCCCATCTTCCTTTGCCTCGAATGGAGGTCACCACTAGTGACTTCTCTCAACACACCTGGATATATTTTATTTCTTCTCGTAGTGGGGTCTTATCAATAAGCCTTTTGCTGCCATGGTTCACACTCAGTTCTCTACGCCTATTCGTGTGTTCTGTGACTCTGGAGGAGAATATATCTCCAAGCTATTGCATGGAATCCTTCCTGAGCAGACTTCGGTTCTCTTATCTAGTGGCACAAGCATTGTCACCCATTGATGGTTACTGCCTCTCTTGCGCTGCACTTTTGCGCCAAATCTGTCACCACTTCCATCTATCTAATGAAGGATGGCGCTCCTTTCGAACGTCTATTTGATTGTTTCCTGATTATTCGGCGCTTCGATTGTTTGGTTGTTTTTGCTATGTCCTTCTTGCCGCACGTGAGGTACGAAGAGTGCACAGGCACGTGGGATGCTGGATCAAGTCTCTCTGTCACCACCGCCGCCAATCTCTGCCTTTGTTGCCTTTTCTACCAACTATTTTCAATAGTGAAATCATCGCCTTGGGTCAATTGTGATCTCTCATCCTCAGTTCGGCGCGGCCTTCTTGGAACCATGTCAGATGATGCCTCTAAACCGTCAATGTTGACGGCTTCGTACACAGATCCAGTTACCTTATACTCATAGTGAGACAGTGTTTCAACGTCCTTACAACCATGTTCACTCTAATGTCGAGGGTCCATCATCCTTCGCCTCGAAAGGAGGTCACCGCTAGTGACTTCTCTCGACACACCTAGATATACTTTATATGTTCTCGTAGTGGGGTCTTATCAATAAGCCTTTTGCTGCCATGGTTCACACTCAGTTCTCTACACATATTCGTGTGTTCTGTGACCCAGGTGAAGAATATATCTCCAAGTTGTTGCATGGACGCCTATTTATCGGGATATGACTTTCGATCAGCACTTTTTTTAAATCCCGACACTCCTATCACTCAAGCTGATCCCATATCCATTCGTTGTACTGCTCCTGCTTCTCCAATTATTGCAGATCCAATGCCATCATCTCCAATGATATCCTAACCCCGCTTATCAAGGATTCTGCACCTTTGTCAGTTGTGGTTTCCTTCTCCATCACCTGAGTTTATTCTGATGATTCCTGCTCGTATTCTTCCATCTTTTCCTCACTTTATTGGGACCCCTATAGAGCCAACATCCACATTTGTGACCACCTCCGCTCCCTGCGAGTCTGGATGGGAACCCTTTGCCTTGATGCGGGTTGGTATGAGTACTGTCTCAATCCCACATCCCGTGTTCCCTTGTTGTGCGACACCATGACCGCACGCTCGAGCACCACCAATGGTGAGCAAGAGCTCGGACAGTCGGCGCGTACCTGGATTATGAACGGGGCAAGCCGACGACAGGCGCTACCTAAAGTCAAGGCCAAGGGCGTACAATAGGAGAACTTGGGGTGCTTAATCAAGTGCGTGACCCACCACCCGAAACAGGAGAAGGACACCAAGCCAAATCGGCCGGGTATAGAGAGTGCACAGGCACATGGGATGTTGGATCAAGTCTCTCTGCAACCACCGCCGTTAGTCTCTTCCTCTGTTGCCTTGTCTAGCAGCTATTTTGGAAAGTGGCATCATCACCTTGGGTCAGTTGTGATCTCTCATCCTGAATTCGACATGGCCTTCTTGGAACCATTCCCGATGATGCCTCTAAACCGTACAGGTTGTCGGCTTCGTACACAGGTCCATTTACCTTACTCATAAGGAGACAGTGTCTCAACGTCCGTTCAACCATGTTCACTCTGATGTCGAGGGCCCATCTTCCTTTGCCTCGAAAGGAGGTCACCGCTAGTTTCTTCTCTCGACACGCCTGGATATATTTTATTTCTTCTCGTAGTGGGGTCTTATCAATAAGCCTTTTGCTGCCATGGTTCACACTCGGTTCTCTACGCCTATTCGTGTGTTATGTGACTCTGGAGGAGAATATATCTCCAAGCTGTTGCATGGAATCCTTCCTGAGCAGACTTCGGTTCTCTTATCTAATGGCACAAGCATTGTCACCTTCTTGAGACAGCTTGTCCATTGATGGTTACTGCCTCTCTTGCGCTGCACTTTTGCGCCAAGTCTGACACCACTTCCATCTATCTAATGAAAGATGGCGCTCCTTTCGAACGTCTATTTGATTGTTTCCTGATTATTTGGCGCTTCAATTGTTTGGTTGTTTTTGCTATGTGCTTCCTGCCCCACGTGAGGTACGAAGAGTGCACAGGCACGTGGGATGCTGGATCAAGTCTCTCTGTCACCACCGCCGCCAATCTCTGCCTTTGTTGCCTTTTCTACCAACTATTTTCAACAGTGAAATCATCGCCTTGGGTCAATTGTGATCTCTCATCCTCAGTTCGGCGTGGCCTTCTTGGAACCATGTCAGATGATGCCTCTAAACCGTCAATGTTGACGGCTTCGTACACAGATCCAGTTACCTTATACTCATAGTGAGACAGTGTTTCAACGTCCTTTCAACCATGTTCACTCTAATGTCGAGGGTCCATCATCCTTCGCCTCGAAAGGTCACCGCTAGTGACTTCTCTCGACACACCTGGATATACTTTATATGTTCTCGTAGTGGGGTCTTATCAATAAGCCTTTTGCTGCCATGGTTCACACTCAGTTCTCTACACATATTCGTGTGTTCTATGACCTTGGTGAAGAATATATCTCCAAGCTGTTGCATGGAATCCTTCCTGCGAAAACTTCGGTTCTCTTATCCCGGCGCTCATGCTCAAAATGGCGTTGTTGAGCACAAGAATTGTCACCTTGAGACAGCTTGTCCTTTGATTGTTACCGCCTCCATCAATCTCATGCAGGGTGGCGCTCCTTTCGAGCGTCTATTTGATCGTTTCCTGATTATTCGACGCTTCAATTGTTTGGTTGTTTTTGCTATGTTCTTCTTGCCCCACGTGAACACACAAAACTAACTGCTCAGTTCGTTGAGTGTGTCTTCTTAGGATACAACGATGAGCATAAGGGATATCATTGTTGGTATCATGTTAGTCGTCGGATGCCTATTTATCGGGATATGACTTTCGATCAGCACGTTTTTTAAATCCTGACACTCCTATCACTCAAGTTGATCCCTTATCCATTCGTTGTACTGCTCCTGCTTCTCCAATTATTGCAGATCCAATGCCATCATCTCCAATGATATCCTAACCCCGCTTATCAAGGATTCTGCACCTTCGTCAGTTGTGGTTTCCTTCTCCATCACCTGAGTTTATCCTGATGATTCCTGCTCGTATTCTTCCATCTTTTCCTCACTTTGTTGGGACTCCTATAGAGCCAACATCCACATTTGTGACCACCTCCGCTCCCTGCGAGTCTGGATGGGAACCCTTTGCCTTGATGCGGGTTGGTATGAGTACTGTCTCAATCCCACATCCCGTGTTCCCTTGTTGTGCGACACCATGACCGCACGCTCGAGCACCACCAATGGTGAGCAGGAGCTCGGACAGTCGGCGCGTACCTGGATTATGAACGGGGCAAGCCGACGACAGGCGCTACCTAAAGTCAAGGCCAAGGGCGTACAATAGGAGAACTTGGGGTGCTTAATCAAGTGCGTGACCCACCACCCGAAACAGGAGAAGGACACCAAGCCAAATCGGCCGGGTATAGAGAGTGCACAGGCACGTGGGATGTTGGATCAAGTCTCTCTGCAACCACCGCCGTTAGTCTCTTCCTCTGTTGCCTTGTCTAGCAGCTATTTTGGAAAGTGGCATCATCGCCTTGGGTCAGTTGTGATCTCTCATCCTTAATTCGACATGGCCTTCTTGGAACCATTCCCGATGATGCCTCTAAACCGTACAGGTTGTCGACTTCGTACACACGTCCATTTACCTTACTCATAACGAGACAGTGTCTCAACGTCCGTTCAACCATGTTCACTCTGATGTCGAGGGCCCATCTTCCTTTGCCTCGAAAGGAGGTCACCGCTAGTTTCTTCTCTCGACACGTCTGGATATATTTTATTTCTTCTCATAGTGGGGTCTTATCAATAAGCCTTTTGCTGCCATGGTTCACACTCGGTTCTCTACGCCTATTCGTGTGTTATGTGACTCTGGAGGAGAATATATCTCCAAGCTGTTGCATGGAATCCTTCCTGAGCAGACTTCGGTTCTCTTATCTAATGGCACAAGCATTGTCACCTTCTTGAGACAGCTTGTCCATTGATGGTTACTGCCTCTCTTGTCCTACACTTTTGCGCCAAGTCTGTCACCACTTCCATCTATCTAATGAAAGATGGCGCTCCTTTCGAACGTCTATTTGATTGTTTCCTGATTATTCGGAGCTTCAATTGTTTGGTTGTTTTTGCTATGTGCTTCCTGCCCCACGTGAGGTACGAAGAGTGCACAGGCACGTGGGATGCTGGATCAAGTCTCTCTGTCACCACCGCCGCCAATCTCTGCCTTTGTTGCCTTTTCTACCAACTATTTTCAACAGTGAAATCATCGCCTTGGGTCAATTGTGATCTCTCATCCTTAGTTTGGTGTGGCCTTCTTGGAACTGTGTCAGATGATGCCTCTAAACCGTCAAGGTTGACGGCTTCGTACACAGATCCAGTTACCTTATACTCATAGTGAGACAGTGTTTCAGCGTCCTTTCAACCATGTTCACTCTAATGTCAAGGGTCCATCTTCCTTTGCCTCGAAAGGAGGTTACCGCTAGTGACTTCTCTCGACACACCTGGATATACTTTATATCTTCTCGTAGTGGGGTCTTATCAATAAGCCTTTTGCTGTCATGGTTCACACTCAGTTCTCCACCTATTCGTGTGTTCTGTGACCCTGGTGAAGAATATATCTCCAAGCTATTGCACGGAATCCTTCCTGAGCAGACTTCGGTTCTCTTATCCCGGCGCTCATGCTCAAAATGGCATGGCTGATCACAAGCATCGTCACCTTGAGATAGCTTGTCCTTTGATGGTTACCGCCTCTCTTCCGCCGCAATTTTGGGCCAAGTCTGTCACCACTTGCATCAATCTCATGCAGGGTGGCGCTCCTTTCAAGAGTCTATTTGATCGTTTCCTGATTATTCGGCGCTTCAATTGTTTGGTTGTTTTTGCTATGTCCTTCTTGCCCCTCATGAACGCACCAAACTAACTGCTCAGTTCGTTGAGTGCGTCTTCTTATGATACAACGATGAGCATAAGGGATATCGTTGTTGGTATCATCTTAGTCGTCGGATGCCTATTTACCGGGATATGACATTCGATGAGCACTTTTTTAAAATCCTGTCACTCCTATCACTCAAGTTGATCCCTTATCCATTCGTTGTACTGCTCCTGCTTCTCCAATTATTGCAGATCCAATGCCATCATCTCCTATTATATCCTCACCCCGCTTATCAAGAAATATGCACCTTCATCAGTTGTGGTTTCCTTATCTCCATCACCCGAGTTTATCCTGATGATTCCTGCTCGTATTCTTCCATCTTTTCCTCACTTTGTTGAGAATCCTATGGAGCCAACATCCACATTTGTGACAACCTCCGCTCCCTGCAAGTCTGGATGGGAACCCTTTGCCTTGCTGCGGGTTGCTATGAGTACTGTCTCAATCCCACATCCTGTGTTCCCTTGTTGTGCGACACCATAACCACACGCTCGAGCACCACCAATGGTGAGCAGGAGCTCGGACAGTCGGCGCGTACCTGGATTATGAACGGGGCGAGCCGACGACAGGCGCTACCTAAAGTCAAGGACAAGGGCGTACAGTAGGAGAACTTGGGGTGCTTAATCAAGTGCGTGACCCACAACCCGCAAACAGGAGAAGAACACCAAGCCAAATCGGCAGGGTACGAAGAGTGCACAGACACGTAGGATGTTGGATCAAGTCTCTCTGCCACCACCGCCGCCAGTCTCTGCCTCTGTTGCCTTGTCTACCAACTATTTTCAACAGTGGCATCATCACCTTGGGTCAATTGTGATCTCTCATCCTTAGTTCGACGCGGCCTTCTTAGAACCAACCCCGATGATGCCTCTAAACCGTCAAGGTTGTCAACCCCGATGATGCCTCTAAACCGTCAAGGTTGTCGGCTTCGTACACAGGTCCATTTACCTTATACTCATGGCGAGACAGTGTCTCAGCGTCCTTTCTACCATGTTCACTCTGATGTCGAGGGCCCATCTTCCTTTGCCTCGAGAGGAGGTCACCGCTAGTGACTTCTCTCGACACACCTGGAT
The DNA here is from genome assembly GCA_902687465.1 of Secale cereale. NCBI lineage: Eukaryota > Viridiplantae > Streptophyta > Magnoliopsida > Poales > Poaceae > Secale > Secale cereale. The sequence continues at coordinate 109,490,845 of LR738715.1, read as the reverse complement.
ATACTTTATTTCTTCTCGTAGTGGGGTCTTATCAATAAGCCTTTTGCTGCCATGGTTCACACTCAGTTCTCTACACCTATTCGTGTGTTCTGTGACTCTGGTGGAGAATATATCTCCAAGCTGTTGCATGGAATCCTTCCTGAGCAGACTTCGGTTCCCTTATCCTGGCGCTCATCCTCAGAATGGCATGGCTGAGCACAAGCATTGTCACCTTCTTGAACAGCTTGTCCATTGATGGTTATCGCCTCTCTTGCGCTGCACTTTTGCGCCAAGTCTGTCACCACTTCCATCTATCTCATGCAGGATGGCGCTCCTTTCGGGCGTCTATTTGATTGTTACCTGATTATTCGGCGCTTCAATTGTTTGGTTGTTTTTGCTATGTCCTTGCCACACGTGAATGCACCAAACCGACTGCTCGATTTGTTGAGTGTGTCTTCTTAGGATACGACGATGAGCATAGGGATATTGTTGTTGGTATCATTTAGTCGTCGGATGCCTATTTATTGGGATATGACTTTTGATGAGCACTTTTTGAAGTCCCGACACTCATATCACTCAAGTTGACCCTTATCCATTCGTTGTACTGCTCCTGCTTCTCCAATTATTGCAGATCCAATAACATCATCTCCTATGATTTCCTCACCTCGCTTATCAAGGATTCTGCACCTTCATAAGTTTTGGCTTCCTTGTCTCCATCACCTGATGATTCTTGCTCGTATTCTTCCATTTTTTCCTCACTTTGTTAAGGATCCTATGGAGCCAACGTCCACATTTGTGACCACTTCCGTTCCCTACGAGTCTGGATGGGAACCCTTTGCCTTGCTGTGGGTTGCTATGAGCAGTGTCTCAATCCCACATCTCGTGTTCCCATGTTGTGCGACACCATAACCGCACGCTCGAGCACCACCAAAGGTGAGCAGGAGCTCAGACAGTCAGCGTGTACCTAGATTATGAACGGGGCGAGCCGACGACAGGCGCTACCTAAGGTCGAGGCCAAGGGTGTACAATAGGAGAACTTGGGGTGCTTAACCAAGTGTGTGGCCCACAACCCACAAGCAGGAGAAGAACACCAAGCCAAATCAGCAGGGTACAAAGAATGCACAGGCATGTGGGATGTTGGATCAAGTCCCTCTGCCGCCACCGCCGCCAGTCTCTGCCTCTGTTGCCTTGTCTACCAGCTAATTTAAACAATGGCATCATCGCCTTGGGTCACTTGTGGTCTCTCATCCTTAGTTTGTCGTGGTCTGCTTGGATCCGTCTCCGTCTGTGATGTCTTTAATCCATGGTCCAGTTACCTACTCATAGCGAGACAGTGTTCACTCTGATCTCGGGGGACCATCTCCCTTTGCCTCTACTAGTGGCTTCTCTCGACACACGTGGATATACTTTATTTCTTTTCGTAGTGAATTCTTATTTTATCTATAAGCCTTTTACTCTCATGGTTCACACTCAGTTCTCTACGCCTATTCGTGTGTTTTATGATGACGTTGGTGGAGAGTACATCTCCAAGTTGTTGCGTGGAATCCTTGTTGAGTAGATTTTGGTTCTCTTATCCTAGTGCTCATGCTCATAATGACGTGGCAGAACGCAAGCATCGTCACCTTCTTGAGACGGCTCATTCGTTGATGGTCACCGCCTCTCTTACCACGCACTTTTGGGCCGAGTTTGTCTCCACTTCCATTTATCTCATCAACCTTCAGCACTCCAATGCTCTATAGGGTGACGCTCCTTTCGAGCGTCTATTTGATCGTTTATTCGGCGCTCCAATTGCTTGGTTGTGTTTGCTATGTCCTTGCCCCTCGTGAATGCAACAAAATGACTTCTCAGTCTGTTGATTGTGTCTTCTTAGGATACAACAATGAGCATAAGGGATATAGTTTTTGGGATCATGTTGGTCGTCAGATGCCTATTTCCCAGGATATGACTTTTGTTCAGTCTCGTCCCTTCTACATGCGTCCATCTTCTTCAACCTTTTAAGTGGAGTATATATTTTTCCACAACTTCTCCGACACTCCTACCACTCCTATTGAGCCCTTATCCAGTCGTCGTACTGCTCCTAATTCTCTAGATATTGTACAACCAATGCCATCATCTCCTATGATTTCCTCACCTCGCTTATCACATGATTCTACACCTTCATCAACGGTGGCTTTCTTATCTCCATCACCTGAGTTTATCCCAATGATTCCAACTCGTATTATTCCATATTTTCCTAACTTCTATACAGGCCGTTTGCGTGTTGCGGATGCATCTACTGATGTGCCATCTTCCCCGTCTCAGCCTACTTATGGATTGCGTCCTCGTCCGCTTCGGCCTGTTGACCGCCTTCGTCTTCGAAGCGATGGCACTGATGTTCTTGAGACAACTTCTCATTGTGATGTTGTTCATACCAAATGGCACCTTGTGATGGCAGAGGAGACTGTTGCTCTTGAGCGCATTGGCACGTGGGATATTGTTTATGTTCCTCCTCGTGTGCGGCCCATCACTTGGTGGGCATACAAGGTTAGGACTCACGATGATGGTTCTCTTGACTTTACAAAGCTCGTCTTGTGGGTCATGGCTTTCAGCAGGAGCATGGTCCTGATTAAGATGAGACCTTTGCTCCTGCAAGCCGTATGACCACTGTGCACACACTTCTTATTGTGGCCTCTGATCGCCACTGGTTTGTGTCTACGCTTGATGTTAAGAATGCCTTTCTTAATGGTGAGTTGTGTGAGGAGATTTACATACAACCACCACCTGGGTATTCTGCACCTTACGACATGCTTTGTCTGTCTTCATCACTCTCTCTATGGCTTTAAGCAAGCCCCTCGCGCCTGATTTGAGCATTTTGCCTCTATGGTGGTTGCTGTTGGTTTTCAGCGTGCTCATGGTTCGACGTTGTTTGTCCTCCTTTTTGCTCTCCTTTTTGCTCTTGGTAGGACTCTTATTCTATATGTTGATGACATCATGACCGACGCAGACTGTGAGTATATTGCCTTTGTGAGGGCATGTCTTAGTATGCAGTTTCTTATGTCTTATCTTGGCCCTCTCTGCTACTTTCTTGGGATTTAGGTCCCTTCATGCTCAAAAATAATAATTCAGGATCTTCTTACTCGCACTACTCTTACGGATGAACGCACTATTGAGACTCCCATGGAACTCAATGTTCACCTCCTTGCTACTTATGTACCCATTGTCTGATCTGATGCTTTGACGACATTTTGTTGGGAGTATTGTCTATCTGGCACTCGCCCGGAAGAAGAAACAGACTGCAGCCCCCCTCCCCCGGGTTTGAATGCACCTCCTCCTGCAGCATCGTCCCTCCACTTTCATACTCTACCCTCCACTATATGCTCTGCAGCATTATCGTCGTGGCCAGGATGGTGGCAAACTCGCTAGCGCCGATGCCCCTCGCACAATGTTGCTAGAGCCTTCATCCTCTCAAGTGGCATGAACGACCGAAGGGGACGATGCCACCATGGTTGTTACCATTCCCTCTGTCGGATCGTGGAAGTGTTTGGGACCGAGACTAAGAGAAACATGGGAAAGGGGATGATGACCTAAATATGCGAAAGGAGATAATGACCTAAACAGAATTGCGAAGATGAGTTATACGTCCGCTACCAAAATGGTTGGTGTGTTCATCTCCATAGTCAGACATGCCTTTGATGCAAACACGACCTAGTGGGATATAATCATACTCTATCAAGCCCAAATAATAATCTTCTTTTTTACCCTGCTTTCAAATAATAATGACCCAAACACTAAACATAGCATTGATCATAGTTCTTTATACATCACACCATATCCTTAGAATCTACTAACATCTAAGGCAAGTTGCAAAAAAAAGTTTGAAAATTAAATAGATGTTCACAAATTCAAAAAATATGTTTGCAAATTTAAAATTGTTTGCCAATTCCAGAAATGTTCACGTATCCAAAAAAGTTCAGGGATTAAAAAATGTGAATTCCAAAAAAAATCATGTATTCAAAAAATGATCACATATTCAAAAATATTCACTTATACAAAACAAGTTCATGAATTCAAAGAATGTAAATGAATACGAAAAATTGTTAAATATTTGCAATGAATTCAAAAAATGTTTGTGGATTCTAAAACAATGTTCACAAATTCCAAAAATGTTCACATATTCGAAAAATGTTCTCATATTGAAGACAAGTGTGATTCCAAAAATGTTCACGAATTCAAAAAATGTTAAGGAATTCGAAAAATGTTCATATATTCTAAAAACTCTTCACAAATTTCAAAAACGCTCGCATATTCGATAAATATTCACATGTTCAAAAACTATTCAACAATTGGAAAAGGTTCAAAATTTTCGAAAAATATTCACGAATTTGAAGAACATTTGGTAATTCAATTTTTTAGCAAATTCAAAAATGTGGATTGAAATTGTTCACAAATTTGAAGAAGGTTCAAAAAATAAAAATAAAAAAGAAAAAGTGAACACAAAGAAAAACATAGCATTGACCATTATTGTTTATACATCACACCATATTTTTTAGAATCTACTAACATGAAAGTCGTATAAAACAATAAGAAATCTACGCATGTAATTTACATGTACCATTATAATTATATTATTATAGAAATCCTAGGTAGGTTTGTCTAGATGTCTAGACCCATGTCTATACTCTACATCACCTTACTCTACAACAATGCACGTTTGTAAATAGAAGGGTGTGGCCTAATTTATCACCATTGTCTCGACGGTAATCTCCATTCCCAACCTAGGGGTGTGCATTACTTGATGGAAAAAATCTCTAAACTTCGCCAAAAACTTAAGTAAATGTAACTAAAATAAACAGTTATGTATGCAATTTCAAAAGAAAGATATAAAGGCAAGGTGTTTAACAAATCTGCATGCATGTTGTATTGTGCTTATCGAGTGAACAAAACAAATATCAGGATATATATACTATAAGAAACAGAATGCATACCACCATCAACACAGCCACCACTAGCTTTGTCATGTCACAGATAAAAGCCCGCCATGCAAACTCTGCAACTTCCTTAACTGACATGTTGAATTTGTAACTGAAATGAAAGCACAAACATAAAGGGTGCGACTTCAAGATAATATGGAAGTGTGAGCAAAGCAACATATAGAGGTATAAAAAAACATACCCCTCATCCAAGATACCATATAAGCATACAAAGAACTAGAGAACTGGCTGCTTCCCTTGAGCCAAGCACCCTCGCTATCAACATAGTACCAAGACCCGAGCCTAGAAAAAGAGCAGAATTGTTAAGCATAGACCTAAGTACAGCTTAATGAAACTAAAATATGTCAAAGGGCCACTCAGATCCATCAAATCAAACAACCATTGTACCGACTGGAAGTACCATCCCATGGTATGAAAATATTAGCCAACGTCCTTAAAGAACCAGCAATAGAAATCCTTCGGTTGAGGAAGAAACTATTGTTATTCCTACTATCTTTCTTTACTATTATAAAGGGGAGTGCGGTTGCGATTCGCATGTTCGTGTGTCGCTTCCTCGCCTGCCCTCTCAAACAAATACTTGTCGAGGAGTGGACCCGCTAGCTCTTTTGCCTACCTCATCGACTCGCTAGCCCCAATCTGATTTCTTCTTCCTCTCTCGTTAAGAGTGAGCGCGGCCACAGCTACGGTTACTATCGCGTCCAGCCGTCGCCTTACATGAGCATGTACCGGGAACGACTAGAATAGAAATTGTGCTTCAGGTGAAAGAATAGAAAAATCAATCTGGGCCTTACGATTGAAGATAGACAGTGCAGATTATGGTGGAGCAATCTACACCGACAATTAGCAAAAAGGCCCCTCGCTTCTAGTTAATTTGCGTCTGACATCCTTCTCCTCCAACCGTGATCCAATCCTCATCGGTACTCCTGGACCAACCCCTCTCGACGATCTCCTCTAGCTTGTCGAGGATGGCGGCGGTCTAGATCCGGTGCCCTGTTAGCGAGTAAACCCCATTAGGTTCTGTATCTCCTCTCAGACAGCTCCTACCATCTCTTTGTCGGCGGTCGGGCTGCCCCGACCTCACCTTGTGCTAGGCTGCGACGTCGGGGAACAAGCTCGCCCCAATACTGTGCTCAGACGTCCAGAGGACTACCTCGCCCCATCCTTTGTCCTGCCCAGCCCCACCATTCTCCATCTCGCTCCCCCACCCCCGCGCGCCTAGCTCCCCCATCTGCCATTCTGCTGACGCCGGAGAAGATAACTTCAGACTTCAGGTATACTTTTCGATGTTACGACCTCGTGCTCTATTGTGTGGGAAAATCGTTTTGGTTCTAACCCATCATTGCGTTTATGCTAATTTTGCGCGGAGTCTATCATCTAGAAGTATATTACAATGCTTTATATCAACCATGAATGACCTGAGTATACATTTGTAACTGCATATAGCCCAATGTATCTGCACATTCTATGGAAATTCTCAGCCGTGTATTTAACAGGATGGGAACACTGTCATGGTGAAGGGGTGTTCTCATGTTTCCATTGCTAATATACTCTGAATAAATGTACCCTGAATTTATGTATTTATTGCTATGTGCAATACACTTTGATCTATTACCCTCTTACATTAGTTATCTTACAGTACTTTATCGAAAGTCCATCTGTTAAGAGCCGACATAACCTGAAACTAGTTCTGTCAGTACAAGAAGTTAGTGTCAACCAAACATACTAAATTTTTAGATGTAAGAATGTTGTATTTGCTAGTATTAATGAGAATCTACCGATTTCAAATGCCCACTGACCACGATGTTCCTCATACTCCATTAGAGATGGTTAAGTCGTAAAGCATATCCTCTAGCTACAGAAAAAATTGATTGTTGACAAATTTAATTCAAAGTATACTACATCGATATTCCAGAAATTTACTCGAAATCACAGAAAAATCATTTAACGTTGCTGCTGGACCTCATTATTAAGGGGGGTACAGCAACATGAAGGGTTAAAGGTTATATGTAGGGGGAACTGAAATTATGTTTTCAGCAGGTAACAGAACATGTAGAAATGAGCTGAATCTAGGACGGAAAAACTAAAAGGATACTGTGCTAACCCGCTGAAAACTTTTCACAGAAGAAACTCTAAAGATGAGCACTCTTGAGCATAATATACCTTGAAGAATAGATGCACCAACACGAAGAATGAAGCATCCGTTTTGTTCTAGTTACAACTTCTGTGACACTGCACCTTTTTCATTTTGAAGTAACCTCCTCCAAGTTATTGTAGCTACAATCTGAAGCATCTTCCAAATAAGTCGAGGAGGTTGAATCCTTGTTTAGTGTGGTATGTGTTACGCGGAAATGCTGCTTGTACATTTAGTTATGCTTGATTAAAATATTTTCCATATTTTTCTATTTCTTGCCCGGTGATGTAAACTCCTAAAGTGTACAATGATGATGTGCAGTCTGCATATTTCTTTCTGCTAGTGAAATAATATTGTTCATGCATATTCATTTGACTAGCTCACGAGTAGATATTGTAAGTAACATGTGACACTTACAAGGAACTATGCTCAACCAAATTTTATTTTTTGGTCTTATTTTTTCCAGCACATGAAGCTCCATCAGCAAGAAGCACTAACGCTAGAGGCAAAGGCTAAAACATGTCATCATACTTGTATCACTATGCATGTATGGCTCTTGTGTTGTGTTATCCTTGGATGGTCCAGTTTTACATGTATGTTTCATTATACTTGAAGGAGATGAATTATTTTTCTCATGTACTCAAGTATTGCTCTAGCTAATTTGCTCCAGTTCACAAACTGTGGAAACAGTTTGCATGGTTAATGAAACTGCCGGTTCTGAAAGCTCAGTGCCATGGTTTGGTCAGACTATGGGCATGCTGTGTGAAATTGAGGAGCTGAGCCAAGCATTTTATACTTTTACTCTTTGTTATTCGTACAGAGATCTGTGCATACTTGTGTGCTAAGCTACCCCTGGTTAGTGACCGGAGGTTGTGGGCTAATTCTTATCTGAATCTACTTGCTATTTGTATCCAAACTGAGAGTAAACTTAAGGTCCTTTGATTGTGAAAAATGGCATGGTTCAAATTATGACAGTGCACACAAGTTTAAAATGTGTGGCAGAGGAAGATGGACTGTTTGAGGGAATGGTAATTTGGCAAGCAACAATTCTGCTTAGTCAACAGGATACACCAACGCTCTTAACACTGAAGATGGAAATTGGCTGTATTCAACAACGACACAACTATTCAATATGAGAAACTTTGAGGTGGTTACAGAAAAAGCTCCTGTTTTATATCAACCGTACTAGGGGGCTTTTAATGAAATGTACAACAAGTGCCCTGAGATCCCTCAAACTGAATCTGTACCAAGCATATTTGATCTGACAGCCCAGAATCATTTTTTCTATTCTTCTACCACAAGTCCAGATTCTACTCTAGTTCTCCCCGCATGTACCTGGACCCTCCTATATGGCAGTTGATCCACCTTACATGAAGATTAAAGTCATCTACATCAATATATTAGTTTTGCTCCTGGTATGCATCTCTTGGAGAAATCTTAGGGCAAATATTTTCTTACTTTTTGCTTTCTTTAGAAATCTTGGAGAAATTTAGTGTAGGCACCTTCAGTTCTATAACAATGTAAAAATTACTACAATTAGCATTGTATCATAGCAGTGGGCTAATTCTGTAAAGAAATGCAATGATTTAATGTTCTTGGTTTAACTTTATTCTATATATATACTTATAGTAATGTCGTCATTGTAGTCCTGATAGATATTTTGCTTATCTGTATTTACGTGCATTAACAGAGTTACTAATATTGTTTCGCTATTTCGTTAGTAGAAAACTGGATTGTGTCTACAACCATTGCGCATCAATGAGATCCAAACATAGGCAATTCGAGGTGGATTTCACTTGTGGTAGAGAGAAGCACACATGTCACAGATAGATTGTCGTGGAATAACTCAATTGATGGGATGTAGGATTCACATCGGTGCAGATTGCCGAGTACCATGCAAATGAAATGTTGGTTGCAAAATTAATCATCTGCCTCTTTGTCGAGGTAAAATTGATAAAGAGTATGCTACCTTTTAGTCTAGCAAGTACATATATTTTCTGTCATTCTTTTAGCTCGATGTAAACAATATAATTGTTTGTGCAGCCACAAGTATGCTACCTTCCCTTTCATAAATAGATGACATACTACGAGAAATATTTTTTCCATCGATCTTTTATTCTATCAAGTACATATATTTTCTGTCATTCTTTTAGCTCGATGTAAACAATATAATTGTTTGTGCAGCCACAAGTATGATACCTTCCCTTTCATAAATAGATGACATACTAAGAAACATGCAGTAAAAAGGATAGCTCGATGTAAACAATATAATTGTTTGTGCAGCCACAAGTATGCTATCTTCCGTTTCGTAAATAGATGTCCTACTACAAAACATGCACTAAAAAATATGTAAGTTTGACTATTTTGCAATATAAAAGATGGAACATCAGGGGGACTGCTGTGCTACTTCTTGACCTGCTCGTGAGTGAGGAGGTGAGAAACAGGGACATGGAGGAACATTGGGTTTAAAATCTATAGAAACTAGAAGATTGGCAGCTGGAAGCCATGCTGCTTTCTGTTCCCATCGAATTTTGTGCGAGCAATTCGGTTGGGCATTACGTCAAACATGTGGAAGGCATAACACACATGTATTATGGTTCCCCACCTATACACAGCAACTCCAGCAGGATGCAGTAATCAAGAAATTTTGAGCAATGGCATGCGGTAATTAGAATATTTAGATCAAATGAGGGAATCAAGTCATAGCCAAGAAAACAGATCAATGATGATGAAACTTACATCTGGTCGTGGCTTCGTGCTTGGAGATGAGGCGTGCAAAGAAACATAGAGAGGAGAAACGCTGGACGTCGCTGAGCTGATGCGATTGCTTCCACAGGGAAGAGCGGCGTAGCGCCCCATAGCATGCGCTAGGAGAGAACGCGGAAGAGCGCAGAGCCGTGGGCGTCGAGGGAAGGCGGCAGATCCGACGCGCGGCTCGATTGCAGATCTGCGGAAGGGCGGCGCCCCGGCCCACCCCGTCAAAGCCGGCAGGCAGCGAGAGCGCGCCCCGAACGCAGCTTGTCCCGTGAGGAGGACTGCAGCCCGGTAACCTGCCGTGGCGCCGCCGCGATCCAGTCTGCTCTGAGGTTTCGAGCGGGGGACTCTAGTCCTTTCTAAAGGTGGCGCCTTTGGCTTGCGGAGCGGGCAAAGAGTCCATGTCGATGTCGGGAACCATGGGAGCGGGCTTGAGCAGAGTTCGTGGCGGTGGTGGAGTTCGTGGCGGTGGTGGGGGAGGAAGGAGGGGGATCGAGGCTGCGTGCCTGTTGCGTTGGGGGCATCGACCGTTTCTTTTCCAGACTAGTAAGCTTGCACGTGCAATGCACGTTTTATACGTTGAGCCAATGAGATTCCCACAAATACAAAATAAATGTTTGAAAAAGAGAATATGTTCAATAGAAACACAATTCTTTGATGTGGCTCAAGTTGCATTTTCAAAGGTGAAACACAATTGTGGTCATGTTGCATACAGACTACAATATATATTACTCCATCCATTAAGTCTTCACATTGGTTGTTAATAAGGAAGATGGTTTTTTATGACTAAAAAAAGCCTCACATAAACATATCAATGGCAGTGAGCCAATATTCTAAGGCAAAATCTCAACACCAACAATTCTTACTAAGGCACATAATGTTTGTTACAACTGCTATTTCCAATAAAAATAAATACCTATAAAATGTATTGGAATCGACTAAAGCTTCTTCATTAATGAAATAAACGATAACTAAAATATCATCAATCCAGGTCATCTTGAACCGAATATTGCCTAGCCCACGGTTTGTCAGTGTATACAAAGATATGCTTGAGTAATGATCTAAGAGCAGGAGCATTGGGGACAGCAGAGCCACCCATCAGCAGCTGTGTTCACTTAAATTTCCTTGTCAATGGATCATCAGACTGTTCTACTTAACTTTCCTGGCTCATGCTCGGCGCAGAACTTTGCATGGAACTCCTTATTACTTAAGAAATGAATATTACATGGAAATTTAAGCTTAACCAGTCGGGTCAAGAAATGTCTCGGTTCACTCGGTTTTTTTACCACTTGGTTCTGCCCTGGTTGGAGCTATATTAGTTTTAATGGAATATAGACCTGTATTGTCCACCAAACCAACCAAATAAAATCATGCCTTCTAAAATCTGATGGGGATCTCCCGTTCAACTTCATCCAAGCAATCAAATGCTACAAAAAGATATGGTAGTTGTCCAGTGAACTTGCATTAAAAGTGAAGGTTCGCCCAGAAATCCTCCGTTGGTTTTCTAAAAGGGCATGTGCCATTGTTTTTCCTGTAAAGAACTTGTATCATCAGATGGTATATGAAATACTGGATTATAAGGTTTAAAAAAAACTTGGTCAGAGGCACTGATAAGAAAGCATTCAAGGAGTTTATTTTCATTTTTAGAGAAAGGCTTGAAGACATACATAGTATTGAAAACTGATATAAATTCAAGCAGTATTGCTTATAGTAAATGATCTTGTTTATATTAGTCAGAACTGGAAGGTGTTTCGTCTGATGACACCCCTAGTCAAGTTGAAAAATGTACGGATACAAATAGGAGAATTCCCATAATGTTCTGTAGAAATTCGCCTATAGGAAGGCTAACAATTTTTATGTTGTCGGCAGGTGCTGATGCAAATGATTTCCTACGTAATATAATTTTTTAAAGGTTCCAGGCTTCCAGCAATGTACGTAATAGGAAAACAAACTCGTGGGTACCAACTCTTTTGGCTGCAGTGGCGTAGCCTAAATAGATTTCTTATCGTGCGTAACAGTAGACAGTCATTGGAGAAACAAACAACTATAATGGAAACAGAATCACATAGATGATGGAAACCATTCTGTGAACATTGCCAAGTTAGATAGTTTATATCCGAGAAGTTGATGGTTGTAGCATGTGTGCTTGAAAATTTGTGGATCCTGAGGAAGGAAAAAAATATAATTAATATTAGGTATTGAGATGCACAAGAAAATACTAACTCAAGCAAGGTCATATCATGGTTTCCCTACATACTCTCTTGGCGCATATATATGGAACTCTTAATCCCAACTTACCAAAGAAACTGCAGGTTCTTATCTAATCAAAATCCATCATACTACCAGAATAGAAAAATGAGGAAAAAAATTCTTGGAGAACATCACATTGACCATCCAACACGTCCAAATTTCGCGGAAAATAGGCAGATCATCAACAAGTTCTCACAACATTGCTCATCAGGCTCTACACTCTGAATTTGAGTGTGTCCTCTGCTGTAATTGTTCAACTCATAGAGATAGCCCTTATATGATCATAGATAGGGCCAGGAATGCAAATGTTGCAGGCTATGTAATTCACTCTGCAATTGATAGCCCTTGTGTCATACATTTTCCTTTCCCTTTTTCTCTTAATTGACTGGACCATTATAAAAAGAGGCGCTAGTCAATTAACCTAAAAATGACGTGGTGGGTAAAAGTTACTACCCTTGAAGAAACCAATGGTAACAACATTCGATGCAAACATTTAGTTGCTTCACTTTTAACTTGTCTCGCGATGACAGGTGGGCTGGTCGAGTATGTGATGGGTCTTCGTAGAATTGCAGTCTGTCGTTTAATTTGGTCTGCCTGTTGAGGCATGGATAAAAAGTATGGGGCTGTTTGGATCGCTGCCCTCAACTACCAAGCAAAAATATTGGCGTTGAATGAGGGGTGGACATCTGTTTGGATCGCTCCCGATTTATTGGCACGCCCAGCTCGCCCGCGCTTCCTCCGTCTGATTCCACGCCAAATTGTTGGCAAAACCCGGGCGGGCGATTTGCTTGCCAATTTTTTGGTCGGCCCACGATTTGGCAGGGCGAATGGGAGCAGCAACCAAACAGGGCCTATAACTGAATAATTATAGACACCATGATTGTATTCTGATATGCTTTTGAGCTAACACCTGTACCTCTCACATACATCCAACTATGGGTCATCATCAGGTTCATGTTCCTGCAAAGGATAGGAAAGCAATGAGAAATTTAATCCAAACAAGGAGAAGATCAACACAAGTTACAGAAAATCAAAAACAGCTAGGTGCCTTGTCAAGATCCTTAATCAAAAGCAAAGTATATTAGTTCAATAAACGGCAATATGAAAAGCATACTGATTAGGAAGCATTAATTAAGCTCACATATGATTTCTCTTCGGTCCTTCCTGACTCCTTTATCCTTTCACACTCCCCTCCTCTTTAGCACATGTATCTTGCAAAAAAATATCATCATGCAAATGTATGTACAAGGGGGTATTTGAGTACAAGCAGATTAGTTTTGGAATCCACACCATACACAAATTAAAATCTATTTCTGCTATATAGTAACTTACAATCTACGTCTGACAAATTATCAACAAGCTGAACGGACTTTAACCTGCAGCATCCCATGTGCATCCACGCTGCAACGCCTTCCTCCAAGCCTCTGTTGCTGCATGAGATGAAAAAGAGTTACTTAGGGGGTCGTACACACACCAGAAATCCTGAAAGCAAAAGCATCTTTCCATTCAGCAATCCTTTGAAGGGAACATGAGAAGCACAACATCAGCTGCAATCGATTCATACATACAATTTCTGAATTGATGTGAAGTTGTGAACACACAGCAGAACGTTATTGAAATGTTCAGTTTCATAGAAACATGTTAACCAAAAGGGAGGCATCCCATCAGGGTGCCGACCCAGAACTGGGAACGGCCGGGCTGTGGCTCGGCGATGCGGTGGCGCTGCCCTCGTGCGGCAGTGTGGCGGCGGGGTTGCCGCTCGGTGATATGGCTGCAGGTCGCTCGCGCGGCGCTGCCCTCTGCTTACCACGCTCGTGGCCGAACTCCGCCTCCAGCGCCGCCCGGCCTCCCTTCTCCCGCCCTCAGCCGCACAACCTGCTCGTCCGCTGCGGCTCTACAGCCGCTGCTGCTATGTGTTGCACATGCGCTGCTATCCGCCAATGAGCCGCTTCTCCCCGCCGTCGTCGCGGGCGCCTCCCTTAACATCTCTCGATGGCGAAGACGAAATCTGGTGAGGAGGGAGAGAAGGCTCACGCCACAAGCTGGAGGTACAGCGCTCGGTTGAGGGTGAGGGGATACGATTGGATCTGCTTCCTTTTTTGCGTGATTGTTGGGGCCGTGGACGCGGATCGGGACGGCAGAGTTTTCGTCCGCGCTCTCAAATCGCTAAACGTACTTTAGGCTGACGATTAGTGTAATATGGACGGCTAGATATAATCAAACGATTCGGATGTGAGGCTATAATTGGTTGGGAGTGTTATGTGTAGATTATGCTGGGCGCGTTTAGCGATGAATATGTTTACTTGTTTAATAGTAGTAGAGAAATCGACGACCTAGCGGAACACTGGGCCGATGTGGACAATCTACGACCTAGACACGGGAGAAGGCCCAAGTGGATCACAGGCCCAGCCAAGCGATAGCCGCAGCGGACGACCAATTGTAAGGAAATTTCCTATATGACGCTCGTTCGTATTTTTTTCAAATTTGATCACTTTTTCAATAAGAGTGATTTCAAAAAATGTTCAATTTCCAAAAAAAAAATCAATACTTTTAAATTTATTTTATATTTGTAAAAATGGTTCACACTTTCAAAAAATTCGAAATTTCAAAAAAATAAAATTAAAATATGATCGCATTTTAAAAAAATGTTGATGCATTTAAAAAAATCATCTGGTTAAAAAATTGTTCAAATTTTTCTTGGAAATCATGAACAACTATTCAAAAGACAAATAATGTTTGAAAAAAAGAACATTTTTTGAACAACCTGAACAGATTTTGGCTAGCAAATTTATTGGCCCGGTAAAAGGTACGTAGTTTGATTCCTTGTGCGTGCACTGCTTTTGTGGGGAAAAAATGTGCTACAATACGAACAGGGCGAACGGGTGTGCATGCTAATGAGTCGGTAGTGTGAGGTGTCAAATAGGAGCTATCCAGTTGTAATGCAAGCTCAGTCGAACAACAACGAAAAAAGTAGTCGTCGGTGTTGCCTATTCCCTGTCTCCAGGTTTCGTCTCTTCTCTCGTTGCTCCGTCGATGTTTTAGTTTATCTTCTCTCCTTCCATATGTGGTCTTTTTTGGGCTGACCAAGGGGTTGTGCGTACAAGCAGGGTGAACGGGCGTGCACACCAATGGGTCGGACCAGATAAGGAGCTCCCCGATTGTTAAGCAAGATCGACCGAACGATGATGAAATAAGTAGTCTTTGGTGTCGCCTTTTCCCTCTCGCTACGGTATGTCTCTTCTCTCTTCGCTCTGTCGGTGTTTGTGTTTATCTCTTCTCTCTCATTTGCGGTCTTGTTCGGGCTGACCAAGGGGCGGTCTCATACTCTCGTACGACTTCTCGGCCTTTGTGGGCTATGGTTTCGACTATGAGGAGGGGAAGTCAGTGGATTTGTTCGATCTTAGGTAAGGTTGGATCGCGGTAGCTACTCTTAGGCGTCGGGTGATTAGGTTTCACCATTTGAATTGTAGGAGAAGGAAAAGCATGAAGCCATGACGCTGGATCTGAATCTTTTTTTGGAAAATAGGTTTTCAACCCGCTTTATAGATAAAGTCAATGTAAAACAACCAAGTTTAAACACAGTATAGGTACAAATACACCAACACCAAGTCTGTTGGGGGCACCAGGTCAATAATAAGCCCCCACACACAAGTTAAAATAGATTGTACACTAATATGGACTCGACAAAGGTTGTGGCATGACGCGCCGAGCAAGAGAGTGACTCTAACTAATAAGTCGTCGATGGTCTCGCCTAAGGACGTTCAATTTGAGTAGTTCCTTTAGTGATCCGGTAAAGAAGCAAAAGGATTCTCCCCTTTTTCCATAGGTGACCATGACTTATTGAACCCACGAGAGGATAGTGCCCTTTAAGCAAGGGTTTCTAACAAGCTTTTGCAAGGGAATTAAATTTCGGCTTTTAACCAGATCATAAATCAAGCTGACACTGAAAACCCTTATATAATAAAAATAGGCATGGGTACGAGGACTTATGCTCAACCATGTATATGTGTCAGGATCATTATGATATTAATTCGTGCCATGGAAGTCATCCATCGAGATGTGCTTGCTACGTATGGACGTGGGGGATTGTGCAAATTACGTATTGATCGGCACACATCTTGCATGGAAAATCAGTTGTTGATACGTCTTCAACGTATCTATAATTTATGAAGTATTCATGTCATGTTTACAACAATTTTATATGGTTTTAGTTCACTTTTATATTATTTAAATTGAACTAACCCAGACTCACGTTATTTTCAGCAGAACTACTGTGGTATTGTTTTTTGTGCAGGAATAAAAGTTCTTGGATTGGGCTGAAAATTTATGGTGAATTTGTGTGGACCAAAAGAGACCCCCGAAGCCTGGGAGGAGGATCAGACGATGTCCAGGGAAACAACAAGCACTACTGCAGGATGCTGCTAACGCGACACTATGGTCAGAGACCCTTTAACGAAACTGTGTGTGAAGCATTAATCGCAAAACGGTGATGTAATTAAACCGTCAAAAAAGATGCAAAACATTTGCGATGAAGGATTCATCAAACACGGTTCGGATTTTAGTTGCGTGTGTGACGCGGGGCATACGGTTTAGTTCAATTAACTATTTGTGATAAGGAAGAAGACCAAAAATGGGCAGCCACATGAAGGCGCGTGCGATATACGACATACAGTTCACTCGGATTAACTGTTTGTGATGAGGCGAAACAATAGAAACGGGCAGCCAGATGAAGGTGTGTACGACTGAGGGCATACGTTTCAGAAGGATTAATTGTTTGCGATTAGGCAACACAACAGAAACGGTCAGCCAGATCAATGTGGCTGCGATTGACGGTATACACTTCACACGAATAAACTGTTTGCGATTAGCCATAACAAACAGAAACAGTTAGACAGATCAACATGTGTGCGCTAGACGGACACACATTTTAATTAAAAGAAGCATGCGTGATGGTAATAACGAGCACGCACGGTTGTTGGAAGAAGACGTGTGCTGACATTGCCTATTGTGGTGCACCCTATGGTGGAGACACCACGTACGCGGCCGAGAACACGTGCCCACATTACGCCGTCCGAAAATAATGTTGCACTTAGAAATTATAGAACCGTCAATAAATTTTGAGCATGCGTCCTGTCACATTCCAAATTACAAACCTGTTCACACCGATCAAAATCTAAATGGTTTTCCACTTATGAGCGTATTAGTACTCGGTTATAAATACTGCTACTCCAAGATGACTGCACATTCCTCCTCAACTCCTCATCCACAAAAACAAACAAGTCATTCATCATTGTTCCCTTGCGTCTGCCATGGCCAGCATGAGTTCTGGGTCAAGAGATCACCACGAGGGAGAGGCGACCATGGAAGCGGAAGCAAGAGAGATGGCCTGCCTCACCGCAAAAGCAGTTGACATGTCGCACCATGCGACCGTAGCAGCACAGAAGTCCCGCTGTGCCGCCGAAGCAGCACGGAGGTCCCGTCGCGTCGTCGATGCAGCAGACTGGTCCGACCGCGCCACAGAAGCAGCAGAGATGCCCCGCCGCGCTGCGAATGCAGCAGAAATGTCCTCCCGTGTCGCGGAGGCCTGGGAAAATGTCTCGCGGGCTGGCGAGGACTCTTACAGGCACATGAATGCGATCGTTCATAGAAAGATGGATCAGATCTCCGGTTGGGCGGGGTTGCATGAATACATGAAAGCCTCGTTTGAACAGGCTACCGACATCATCCAGCAACTAAGGGAGGGTAATGCAAAGCTCCGGGCCAAGCAGGAGGAGATCCACTGCCTTGTTGAAAAGGAGCAGCGTCATCATCAAGAAACTTATGGACGAGAATGACATGCTCCTCATGAGCGCCAAAGGCTGCTGGAGGAATCCGTGGATGCTCTCAAGCAGCGTCTTGAGGACAAGAAAGAGCTCATCGTTGCTCACCACAGAGACTATTTCCTTCTTCTTTAGCCCTTGTGTATTTCGGGCGTTACCGCTTGTGGATTTTTAATTATCTTCCTAAGACAATTATTATCCACTGTCATCGTCC
The DNA here is from genome assembly GCA_902687465.1 of Secale cereale. NCBI lineage: Eukaryota > Viridiplantae > Streptophyta > Magnoliopsida > Poales > Poaceae > Secale > Secale cereale. The sequence goes on along the minus strand of LR738715.1, from coordinate 109,472,728 downwards.
TTATATTCATCGGTCTTGCTATAAGTCACAGTTGACACTATATAGGTCCGTCGGATCTTACATCAAGATCCGTGCAAAACTTTCTTTTCAGATTTTCTTTTTTCTCTCTTAAAAATCTCAGTCGAGTGAGACATAGCCACGCCATGAAACAAGGGCCAGTGCGCCATTAATGAAGACGTTGGGAGGGAGGTGGGCGGCGGATAAAGGTCAAAGGGCTCTCCTCCCGATGAGTACGCCGCACGGCACCTCCTAGCCAATAAAAAAGGGGCGTGTGGCGACACGTAAAAGGGTAAGTAGAACGCCCATGGTTTCAATAATACTTGTGTTTCTGATTTGTAACGGGACAACACTTGTTCCAAAATGACTTTGTTGATTGTTAATATGTGCGCCTTCGCAAATCGGACAAAAAATTTACCACATCATGTTGGTACCATGTCATGACACCATGCCAAGTTTCATGATTTTCAGGCGAGTTTTGGATTTACAAGAATTTGAAAACCAAGTTTCTCGATGTTTCCGGTCGAGCCAAGACGCCCAGATGTTTGAATTCCATTCCCACTTCTTCCATGAAACCTAAAAATTCTCCCAAGTACACATGAATGATTTTCCAACTAACTTTTGTGCACTGCAGCATCCGCTTGTACTTCAAATTTGAATTATGTGCATTAAATGCCTGGAAAATCAATTAATGTACAAAAAAGGCCAAACGAACCTGGAATAATTCCAAAATTGAGCTACCTGTGTAAAAAAATCAAGGCGGGAGAAGGCAGTGTATGTCGTTTCGCACACGGAGGGTGATGTTGGGGAACGTAGTATTTTCAAAATTTTCCTACGATCACGCAAGATCTATCTACTAGATGCATAGCAACGAGAGGGGAGAGTGTGTCTACGTACCCTCGTAGACCGAAAGCGGAAGCGTTTATCAACGCGGTTGATGTTGTCGTGCACCTTCACGATTCGTCCCGATCTAGTACCGAACGTACGGCACCTCCGCGTTCAGCACACGTTCAGCTCGATGACGTCCTCGCCTTCTTGATCCAGCAAGACGGGCGAAGTAGTAGATGAGTTCCGGCAGCACGACGGCGTGGTGACGGTTGTTGATGAAGAACAATCTCTGCAGGGCTTCGCCAAGCACTACAGTAACTAGACGGAGGATAAACTAGAGGGTCGGGGTAGCCGGCACACGGCTTGGTGTATCTTGATGTGTCTTGGGTGCTAGCCCTACCCCTCTATTTATATGTTGAGCCCTGGGGTCGAAACTTGGAGCAAAAGCCTCCTTAAAGTCGGTTTTGCCCGAAAGGAAAGAGTCCCACTCGGACTCCAGGGCTAGACGCCAGGGTTCACGGCGTCTACCCCCTAGACGCCAGGGTTCCTGGCGTCTAGCCTCTGGTCTCCGCAAAACTTCCTTTTGCACTTTCCTAAAGCCTCGTGGGCTTTCCCCTTTGGCCCAAATAAAGTGTTCTCGTACCCAAACACTTCGGGAAACATCCGGAACCCCTTCCGGTGAATTCCGGAACCCTTCCGGAGGTCAAACACTATTATCCCATATATTAATCTTTATCTCCGGACCATTCCAGAGTTCCTCGTCATGTCCGTGATCTTATCCGGGACTCCGAACAACATTCGGTCACCAACATACATAACTCATTCAATACTATATCGTCAACGAAACGTTAAGCGTGCGGACCCTACGGGTTCGAGAACTATGTAGACATGACCGAGACACTTCTCTGGTCAATAACCAATAGCGGAACCTGGATGCCCATATTGGATCCTACATATTCTACGAAGATCTTTATCGGCCGAACCGCATAACAACATACGTTATTCCCTTTGTCATCGGTATGTTACTTGCCCGAGATTCGATCGTCGGTATCTCTATACCTAGTTCAATCTCGTTACCGGCAAGTCTCTTTACTCGTTCCGTAACACATCATCTCGTGACTAACTCATTAGTCTTTTGCTTGCAAGGCTTATTATGATGTGTGTTACCGAGAGGGCCCAGAGATACCTCTCCGACACTCGGAGTGACAAATCCTAATCTTGATCTATGCCAACACCACGAATACTTTCGGAGACACCTGTAGAGCATCTTTATGATCACCCAGTTATGTTGTGACGTTTGATAGCACACAAGGTGTTCCTACGGTATTCGGGAGTTGCATAATCTCATAGTCATAGGAACATGTATAAGTCATGAAGAAAGCAATAGCAGTAAAACTAAACGATCATAGTGCTATGCTAACGGATGGGTCTTGTCCATCACATCATTCTCCTAATGATGTGATCCCGTTGATCAAATGACAACTCATGTCTATGGTTAGGAAACATAACCATCTTTGATCAATGAGCTAGTCTAGTAGAGGCATACTAGGGACACTCTGTTTTGTCTATGTATTCACACATGTACTAAGTTTCCGGTTAATACAATTCTAGAATGAATAATAAACATTTATCATGATATAAGGAAATATAAATAACAACTTTATTATTGCCTCTAGGGCATATTTCCTTCAGTCTCCCACTTGCACTAGAGTCAATAATCTAGCTCACATCGCCATGTGATTTAATACCGATAGTTCACATCATTATGTGAATAACACCCATAGTTCACATCACCATGTGACCAACACCCAAAGGGTTTACTAGAGTCAATAATCTAGTTCACATCGCTATGTGATTAATACCCAAGAGTAATAAGGTGTGATCATGTTTTGCTTGTGAGAGAAGTTTAGTCAACGGGTCTGTCACATTCAGATCCGTATGTATTTCGCAAATTTCTATGTCTACAATGCTCTGCATGGAGCTACTCTAGCTAATTGCTCCCACTTTTAATACGCACCCAGATTGATACTTAGAGTCATCTGGATTTAGTGTCAAAGCTTGCATCGGCGTAACCCTTTACGACGAACTCTTTATCACCTCCATAATCGAGAAATATTTCCTTAGTCATCCAATTACTAAGGATAATTTTGACCGTTGTACAGTGATCTACTCCTGGATCACTATTGTACCTCCCTGTCAAACTCATGGCAAGGTACACAACGTGTTTTGTACACAGCATGGCATACTTTATATAGAACCTATGGCTGAGGCATAGGGAATGACTTTCATTCTCTCTATATTTTTCTGCCGTGGTCTGGCTTTGAGTCTTACTCAACTTCACACCTTACAAGTCAGGCAAGAACTCCTTCTTTGACTGATCCATTTTGAACTACTTCAAAATCTTATCAAGGTATGTACTCATCGAAAGTCTTATCAAGCGTCTTGATCTATCTCTATAGATCTTGATGCTCAATATGTAAGCAGCTTCACCAAGGTCTTTCTTTTGAAAAACTCCTTTCAAACACTCCTTTATGCTTTCCAGAAAATTCTATATCATTTCCAATCAACAATATGTCATCCACATATAATATTAGAAATGCTACAGAGCTCCCACTCACTTTCTTGTAAATACAGGCTTCTCCAAAAGTCTGTATAAAACCATATGCTTTGATCACCTCATCAAAGCGTATATTCCAACTCCGAGATGCTTGCACCAGTCCATAGATGGATTGCTGGAGCTTGCATACTTTGTTAGCATCTTTTGGATTGATAAAACCTTCTGGTTGCATCATATACAACTCTTTTTTGAGATATCCATTCAGGAATGCAGTTTTGACATCCATTTGCCAGATTTCATAATCATAAAATGCGGCAATTGCTAACATGATTCGGACAGACTTAAGCATCGCTACAGGTGAGAAAGTCTCATCGTAGTCAACTCCTTGAACTTGTCGAAAACCTTTCGCAACAAGTCGAGCTTTGTAAACAGTAACATTACCGTCTGCGTCGGTCTTCCTCCTGAAGATCCATTTATTTTCGATGGCCTGCCGATCATCGGGCAAGTCAACCAAAGTCCACACTTTGTTCTCATACATGGATCCCATCTCAGATTTCATGGCATCAAGCCATTTTGCGGAATCTGGGCTCATCATCGCTTCCTCATAGTTCGTAGGTTCATCATGGTCTAGTAACATGATTTCCAGAACTGGGTTGCCGTACCACTCTGATGCGGAACAAACTCTGGTTGATCTACGAAGTTCAGCAGAAACTTGATCTGAAGTTTCATGATCATCATCATTAGCTTCCTCACTAATTGGTGTAGGAATCACTGGAACTAGTTTCTGTGATGTTCCACTTTCCAATTCGGGAGAAGGTACAATTACCTCATCAAGTTCTACTTTCCTCCCACTCACTTCTTTCGAGAGAAACTCCTTCTCTAGAAAGGATCCACTCTTAGCAACAAAGACCTTGCCTTCAGATCTGTGATAGAAGGTGTACCCAACAGTTTCTTTTGGGTATCCTATGAAGATTTACTTCTCCGATTTGGGTTCGAGCTTACCATGTTGAAACTTTTTCACATAAGCATCGCAGTCCCAACCTTAAAGAAATGACAGCTTAGGTTTCTCGTCAAACCACAGTTCATACGGTGTCATCTCCACGGATTTAGATGGTGCCCTATTTAACGTGAATGTAGCTGTCTCTAATGCATAACCCCAAAAACGATAGTGGTAGATCGGTAAGAGACATCATCGATCGCACCATATCTAATAAAGTACGGTTATGACGTTCAGACACACCATTACACTATGGTGTTTCGGGTGGCGTGAGTTGTGAAACTATTCCACATTGTTTCAAATGAAGACCAAACTCGTAACTCAAATATTCTCCTCCACGATCGGATCGTAGAAACTTTATTTTTTGTTACGATGATTTTCTACTTCACTCTGAAATTCTTTGAACCTTTCAAATGTCTCAGACTTGTGCTTCATTAAGTAGATATACCCATATCTGCTCAAATCATCAATGAAGGTCAGAAAATAACGATACCCGCCGCGAGCTTCAACACTCATTGGCCCACATACATCAGTATGTATGATTTCCAACAAATATGTTGTTCGCTCCATAGTTCCGGAGAACGGAGTTTTAGTCATCTTGCCCATGAGGCATGGTTCGCAAGCACCAAGTGATTCATAATCAAGTGATTCCAAAAGTCCATCATTATGGAGTTTCTTCATGCGTTTTACACCAATATGACCTAAACGGCAGTGCCACAAATAAGTTGCACTATCATTATTAACCTTGCATCTTTTGGCTTCAATATTATGAATATGTGTATCACACGATCGAGATCCAACAAACTATTTTCATTGGGTGTATGACCATAGAAGGTTTTATTCATGTAAACAGAACAACAATTATTCTCTAACTTACATGAATAACCGTATTGCAATAAACATGATCAAATCACATTCATGCTCAACACAAACACCAAATAACACTTATTTAGGTTCAACACTAATCCCGAAAGTATAGGGAGTGTGCGATGATGATCATATCAATCTTGGAACTGCTTCCAATACACATCGTCACTTCATCCTTTAACTAGTTTATGTTCATTATGCAACTCCTACTTCGAGTTACTACTCTTTAGCAACTGAACCAATATCAAATACCGAGGGGTTGCTATGAACACTAGTAAAATACACATCAATAATCTGTATATCAAATATACCTTTGTTCACTTTGCCATCCTTCTTATCCGCCAAGTATCTAGGGCAGTTCCACTTCTAGTGACCATTTCCTTTGCAGTAGAAGCACTTAGTTTCAGGCTTGAGTTTAGCTTTGGGTTTCTTCATGGGAGTGACAACTTGCTTGTCATTCTTCTTGAAGTTCCCCTTCTATCCCTTTGCCCTTTACTTGAAACAAGTGGTCTTGTTAACCATCAACACTTGATGCTCTTTCTTGATTTCTACCTTCGCCGATTTCAGCATCGTGAAGAGCTCGGGAATTACTTTCGTCATCCCTTGCATATTATAGTTCATCACGAAGTTCTACTAACTTGGTGATAGTGTCTAGAGAACTTTGTCAATTACTATCTTATCTGGAAGATTAACTCCCACTTGATTCAAGCAATTGTACTACCCAGACAATCTGAGCACATGCTCACTGGTTGAGCTATTCTCCTCCATCTTGTAGGCAAAGTATTGTCAGAGGTCTTATACCTCTCGACACGGGCATGAGTATGAAATACTAATTTCAACTCTTGGAACATCTCATATGCTCCGTGGCGTTTCAAAACGTTTTTGAAGTCCCGGTTATAAGCCGTAAAGCATGGTGCACTAAACTATCAAGTAGTCATCATATCGAGCTTTTGTCAAAATGTTCATAACGTCTACATCTGCTCCTGCAATAGGTTTATCACCTAGCGGTGCATCAAGGACATAATTCTTCTGTGCAGCAATGAGGATAATCCTCAGATCACGGAACAATTCCGCATCATTGCTACTAACATCTTTCAACTTGGTTTTCTCTAGGAACATATGAAAAATAAACGGGGAGCAACATCGCGAGCTATTGATCTACAACATAGATATGCTAATACTACCAGGACTAACTTCATGATAAATTAAAGTTCAATTTAATCATATTACTTAAGAACTCCCACTTAGATAGACATCCCTCCGGTCATCTAAATGATCACGTGATCCAAATCAACTAAACCATGTCCGATCATCACGTGATATGGAGTAGTTTCAATGGTGAACATCTTATGTTGATCATATCTACTATGTGATTCACGCTCGACCTTTCGGTCTCCAGTGTTCCGAGGCCATATCTGCATATGCTAGGCTCGTTAAGTTTAACCCGAGTATTCTGCGTGTGCAAAACTGGCTTACACCCGTTGTATTTGAACGTAGAGCTTATCACACCCGATCATCACGTGGTGTCTCGGCACGACGAACTTTCGCAACGGTGCATACTCAGGGAGAACACTTATACCTTGAAATTTAGTAAGGGATCATCTTATAATGCTACCGTCGAACTAAGCAAAATAAGAAGCATAATAAGATAAACATCACATGCAATCAAAATATGTGACATGATATGGCCATCATCATCTTGTGCTTTTGATCTCCATCTCCAAAGCACCGTCATGATCACCTTCGTCACCGGCGTGACACCTTGATCTCCATCGTAGTATCGTTGTTGTCTCGCCAACTATTGCTTCTACGACTATCGCTACCGCTTAGTGATAAAGTAAAGCAATTACATGGCGATTGCATTTCATACAATAAAGCGACAACCATATGGCTCATGCCAGTTGCCGATAACAATACAAAACATGATCATCTCATACAAAACCGTATAACTCATCATGTCTTGACCATATCACATCACAACATGCCCTGCAAAAACAAGTTAGACGTCCTCTACTTTGTTGTTGCAAGTTTTACGTGGCTACTATGGGCTTAGCAAGAACCGTTCTTACCTACGCATACAAAACCACAACGATGTTTCGTCAAGTATGTGCTGTTTTAACCTTCACAAGGACCGGGCGTAGGCATACTCGATTCAGCTAAAGTGAGAGAGACAGACACCCGCCAGTCACCTTTAAGCAACGAGTGCTCATAACGGTGAAACCAGTCTCGCGTAAGCGTACGCGTAATGTCGGTCCGGGCCGCTTCATTTCACAATACCGCCGAAGCAAAGTAGGACATGCTGGTAAGCAGTATGACTAGTATCGTCCACAACTCACTTGTGTTCTACTCGTGCATATCATCTACGCATAGACCTGGCTCATGATGCCACTGTTGGGGAACGTAGTATTTTCAAAATTTTCCTACGATCACGCAAGATCTATCTACTAGATGCATAGCAACGAGAGGGGAGAGTGTGTCTACGTACCCTCGTAGACCGAAAGCGGAAGCGTTTATCAACGCGGTTGATGTTGTCGTGCACCTTCACGATTCGTCCCGATCTAGTACCGAATGTACGGCACCTCCGCGTTCAGCACACGTTCAGCTCGATGACGTCCTCGCCTTCTTGATCCAGCAAGACGGGCGAAGTAGTAGATGAGTTCCGGTAGCACGACGGCGTGGTGACGGTTGTTGATGAAGAACAATCTCTGCAGGGCTTCGCCAAGCACTACAGTAACTAGACGGAGGATAAACTAGAGGGTCGGGGTAGCCGGCACACGGCTTGGTGTATCTTGATGTGTCTTGGGTGCTAGCCCTACCCCTCTATTTATATGTTGAGCCCTGGGGTCGAAACTTGGAGCAAAAGCCTCCTTAAAGTCGGTTTTGCCCGAAAGGAAAGACTCCCACTCGGACTCCAGGGCTAGACGCCAGGGTTCACGGCGTCTACCCCCTAGACGCCAGGGTTCCTGGCGTCTAGCCTCTGGTCTCCGCAAAACTTCCTTTTGCACTTTCCTAAAGCCTCGTGGGCTTTCCCCTTTGGCCCAAATAAAGTGTTCTCGTACCCAAACACTTCGGGAAACATCCGGAACCCCTTCCGGTGAATTCCGGAACCCTTCCGAAGGTCAAACACTATTATCCCATATATTAATCTTTATCTCCGGACCATTCCAGAGTTCCTCGTCATGTCCGTGATCTTATCCGGGACTCCGAACAACATTCGGTCACCAACATACATAACTCATTCAATACTATATCGTCAACGAAACGTTAAGCGTGCGGACCCTACAGGTTCGAGAACTATGTAGACATGACCGAGACACTTCTCTGGTCAATAACCAATAGCGGAACCTGGATGCCCATATTGGCTCCTACATATTCTACGAAGATCTTTATCGGCCGAACCGCATAACAACATACGTTATTCCCTTTGTCATCGGTATGTTACTTGCCCGAGATTCGATCGTCGGTATCTCTATACCTAGTTCAATCTCGTTACCGGCAAGTCTCTTTACTCGTTCCGTAACACATCATCTCGTGACTAACTCATTAGTCTTTTGCTTGCAAGGCTTATTATGATGTGTGTTACCGAGAGGGCCCAGAGATACCTCTCCGACACTCGGAGTGACAAATCCTAATCTTGATCTATGCCAACACCACGAATACTTTCGGAGACACCTGTAGAGCATCTTTATGATCACCCAGTTACGTTGTGACGTTTGATAGCACACAAGGTGTTCCTACGGTATTCGGGAGTTGCATAATCTCATAGTCATAGGAACATGTATAAGTCATGAAGAAAGCAATAGCAGTAAAACTAAACGATCATAGTGCTATGCTAACGGATGGGTCTTGTCCATCACATCATTCTCCTAATGATGTGATCCCGTTGATCAAATGACAACTCATGTCTATGGTTAGGAAACATAACCATCTTTGATCAATGAGCTAGTCTAGTAGAGGCATACTAGGGACACTCTGTTTTGTCTATGTATTCACACATGTACTAAGTTTCCGGTTAATACAATTCTAGCATGAATAATAAACATTTATCATGATATAAGGAAATATAAACAACAACTTTATTATTGCCTCTAGGGCATATTTCCTTCAGGTGACACGTTCCCTCTCAGAACCACGAGCCTTCTTGAGAGAAGCTCCGGTTTGCAATAAGCTTATACCAAAGCTTGTCCCAATTCGGCCAAAAAATTACCACGACATGTTGGTGCCATGTCATGACACCATGCCAAGTTTCATGATTTTCAGGCGTGTTTTGGATTTACAGGAATTAAAAAACCAACTTTCTCAATATTTCCGGCCAAGACACGATGCCCAGATGTTTGAATTCCATTCCCATTTCTTGCATGAGACCTAGAAATTCATCCAAGGACACACATGTGATTTTTCAACCAACTTTGATGCACTAGAGCATGTGCTTGTTGTTCAAATTTGAATTATGCACATTGAATGACCAGAAATTCAATTAATCTTTACCTAATAATAAAGCAAATTGGGTTTCTTCCCGTCTGTCATGGCATTTTTCAGAAAAGTCCCTCTACTTCAAAGAATTCAACCCGCAGTCCTATTTTAAGTTAAAATGAATCATTTTTTCATATTTTACACAAAAGTCCCTCTCTTTTCTTGAAATCAACCCGCAGTCTGGATTTAAGTCATACCCGAACTGTTTTTTTTTTTACATTTTTCGAAAACCCCCTTGAAGTTTAACGTAATTCATCCGCGGATCTTATTTAAGTCAAATAAATGTTTTCTTAAATCATCCATATCTTTTAAACCGTAACTCCGATTTGAACATGTTATATATGTAATTTGATTAGAAAAATATGTAGAATATGAATATCAGATTATTTTTACCTGTTAAGTATTTTTAAATATTATTTTGGAATATATTTAAGTCAAACAAATGATTTTCTAAATTATCCGTATCTTTTAAACCGTAACTTCAATTTTAACATATCATATATGAAATTTTATTATAAAAATATGTGGAGTCTAAATATGATGTTAATTTTACCTGTTAAATATTTTAAAATATCGTTTTGGGAGAAACTTATAATTTATAGCGTAAGATCTGTTTTTCTTTCGTACCGGCGGCGACCCGGATTGCAAATAAACACCCCACTATAACAATATAGAGAAAATAAACATCGATAACTACACATGCATACCTCTGACAAATGTCGCAGGGGAAAACAACAGATTTCTCATCACGAGAGTGAGAGAAAGCGAGAGAGAGAGAGAGAGAGAGAGAGAGAGAGAGAGAGAGAGAGAGAGAGAGAGAGAGAGAGAGAGAGAGAGAGAGGGAGGGAGGGAGAGGGAGGAGAGAGAGACACCTTAGGATTAAACATATTCAAACACGTTTTTTTGTGTGAACACCGAGGACATCACCGGTGAGGGTAAGAAGGAGGATACGCGGCAACACAAATATGATGCCTCGCAAAAATAAAGGAGATGGACCTATTGTTGTCTTGAGTGATGGTTGTTGGGTTAAGAGTGTGTGTTATGTTTTCTCTCCCGTTGCAACGCACGGGCTCTTTTGCTAGTGTGTAAAAAAGGCCAAACGAACCCGAAATAATTCCAAAATTTAGCACGAAATCCCTGCTAGGCTTCTCGCCCCTCGTTGGTTACCCCAAGTGGAAGGTGTGAGATGTAGTGTTGCGGAAGTTTTTCCCTTGGCAAAGATACCAAGGATCGAATCCCCAGAGACTCCTAGGTTCAACAAGAAGGTGTCAACTGCTACAGCGCCAGATATTAGCAATCAACGTGGACCTGCACACAGATACAAATAACTTTGCTCCCAACGAGTACAGAGAGGTTGTCAATCCCTCCGGCCTTGTAGTTCACAAAGGATTAAACGCAAGTGATAGTAGTGATAGATATAATTGCAATAGTAAATAAAAGCGAAAAGTAAATAGCGGATGTGATCAATGATGGTAATATGGACCGGAGTCTCATGATGTTCACTAGTGATGTCTCTCTCCCAAAAGACGATAAAACAGCTATGTGAGGTAAACGAATTACAGCTGGGCAATTGACAGGACCATGTGCGCAAACCAATGCTGACTACATTGCAAGAAAGGTTGAGGTTCAAAGCATGGGCGGTACGCCAAAGTAAGTAGACCGAAATCCATCAATATCTACTACTAATCATCCACCTTGAGATATCTATCCAGAACATCTCGCTGGTATTAAGTTGCGAGTCCCACCCATAGTGTAAACTCAATGCAACAGACAACTGCATTAAAAGAACTTTGCGTAAAGTAAACAATCCTTGCACCCGCGGGCACAAGCACCGTTGTTTTCCCCTTTGTGGCAACAACACATCCCCTAGACTCATGTTTCTGTCACTCAAACTAGTCATCGAGGGGCATGAACCCACAATCAAGCATAACGTTCCCTCTTGGAGTCACTACCTATTACTTGGCCAAAGCAATAAATAACAACGGAGAACATGCAAGAATTACTTACGAACATAAATATAAAAGAGGTAGATCAAATATATTACTCAAGCACAATCTGAACATAATCTCATAATCCATCGGATCCCAGCAAACTCATCATAGCAACAGCATAAGGATTACATATGTGCCTCGATCATGTAGGGCAGCTCACAAGGACTAATTAGTGAAGCACAAGAACGGGAGGAGAACATCACATAGCTACTGGTCATGGACTCATGGTCCAAGGGAGACTACTCACAACTCATCCGGGAGGCGTCCATGGTGGTGGAGAGGCTCCCGGTGGTGATCCTCCCCTCCGACAGGGTGCCGGGAAGAGTTCTCCTGGTGCTCCCGATCTTGGAAGCGGCGGCGGCGGCGGAACAGAGATGAGATCGCGAAAAGAGTTCCTCTCTCAAGGGTTTCGGGAGACGCTTTAAATATATGCCAAAGAGGGGCATCGGGGAGCCTCAGGGGGCCCAGGCGCCCCCCGGCGCGGCCCAGGGGGGGCGCGCCGCCAGGGCGCCTGGAGCCCTGGTGGCCCCCCCCGGCTGTCCTTCGGGCGCACGGTAGTTTCTGGAACGCTGATTTTTTATATAATTTTTCTGGATTTTTCCTGGCAGTTCTCGTAACGTGAAAACCTGAAATACAAAAACAGCCGAAAACAGAAACTGGCACTGGGGTGCACTGAGTTAATAGGTTAGTCCAAATATGATCAAAAGTGTATGGAAGTGTATAAATATCATAGCAATATCACCCAAAAGAGGCATGGAGCAAGCAGAAATTATAGATACGTTTTGGACGTATCAACATCCCCAAGCTTAATTCCTGCTCGTCCTCGAGTAGGTAAATGATAACAAGAATAATTTCTGTGGTGACATGCTATTAATCATATAGGACTTTTTCATAGTCATATGACAAAAGCTTACAAAGACAATGAATCTATAGTAATTAAGTTGCCTCATGAGAAAATCACAAAGGACTGAAAGTTTTACAATATGATACTGAAACATCAAATAGATTTGCAATGAACATGATGTGCAAATATGATAAAGTGATATCTAGCTTGCCCCCTTTAGTGAAGCAAAACATAAATGCAGGGGCACCTCCAAGGTTTAAGTGATGACTAGATACAATGATTTCAGAATAAACGATATCACAATCATGCAAAAGACAATGCTACTTTGGGACAATGCACATTACACTCAGAATGACAATCATGCTCTCAGTAGTTGGTGCTTTTAAAAGAAGGTGGAGACTCTCGAACCGTGGCTTTTGTTGGCAAGGTTGAAAACCCGTAGTCGGAAACAAAGACAAAACATGTACCAGAGCTCTTGGCTTTAAAACAGAGGTAATAATTTATTTTAGATCATGCATGTTTCGTCAACGAATGCTAGCAGACAACTCAATCACTTTTCGAGATGGACAAGTTTCGAGGAACGGCTCCCGAATGAGGACAATCACATCCTCTTAATCTCCTTTGTTTATCACTGCCAAAGTTTGTTATATTATCTTTTTGAGCCGGGCGCACTCAATGCCAGTTCCTTCTCGTATTATGGGTTTGCACATTATACATGCAATCCCGGGATGAAGCTTGTCCAACTTAAAAAGGTCATGAATTAACCACTACTTCCTCATGAACTTACAACAGAGGCACAAAATACGAATGCTTTTTCTTTGAATAATTTCGAGATGGCACATGCAAGTCTCCGTTAGGAATGGCAGGTAAATACCATGTAGGAAGGTATGGTGGACTCATATGGCATAACTGGATTAAAGGATGTGGATGCACAAGCAGTCAGTCCGCTTAGTACAGGCGAAGGTTAGCAAAAGACTGGGAGCGACCAACTAAGAGAGCAATGACGGTCATAATCATGCAGAGCGACAAAGCAACATTGAATCAGGCATGGTAGTTACATCGCTACTCAGAAACAAAAGACGATCAAGGCTTGACAGACTTTCTTTACAGTCTTAAATATGCGTGAGCATATGCCAAGTCAATCAAAATAAATTCTCGAAGGAAGATATTACTAAACCATACCACATCATAGGCAAACAAATCATGTTGGTACTCCAATAACACATTGGGAACCCCCCAGCTATTTGAGACTAACCATAAGAAAACATGAACTACTAAGCGCCATCATGCACGTAGCATCTTTATCATAGACATATCAACCAATGCAACGGAAGCAAACTCTCTTAATAAGGTGAGCATGGTAATTAAAGAGAGTTCAAGCAACCAACTAAACAAAAGCTCTTTGAAAAGATAAGCATGAAAGCTAAGAGCTGAACATGATAGTAGCTATTAAAGGACAAAGAACACACACATCAAGGATAGACATGAAAATTCTATGTTATGTTCTAGGTAGAAGTGGAGCGTGTTTCTCTCCCACATAAAGAAAGCTGAGTTCCAACTCATTATGAAAAACTAAAAAAAACTAAAAGCAAGACGCTCCAAGCATAGCACATAACACATGAAGTGATTAAAATATAGTGGAACGAAAGACGAACTGATAATGTCGATGGAGAAGGTGATGCACGGGGGCATCTGATGTCTACACACGCTTCTACTCTTGTAGACTATGTTGGGCCTCCAAGCGCAGAGGTTTGTAGGACAGCAGCAAATTTCCCTCAAGTGGATGACCTAAGGTTTATCGAACTCAGGGAAGTAGAGGTTTAAGATGGTCTCTCTCAAGCAACCCTGGAACTAAGATACAAGAAGTCTCTTGTGTCCCCAACACACCTAATACACTTGTCAGATGTATAGGTGCACTAGTTCGGCGAAGAGATGTTAAATGGCAAGTGATATGGATGGAAAAATAAAGTAATATAAATCTGTAATAAAAAGTGCAGCAAGCAAACAAGTGGTAAACATGAGCAAAAATGGTATTGCAATGGTGGAAACAAGGCCTAGGCTTCATACTTTCACTAGTGGCAACTCCCAACAACATTAACATAATCGAATCACATGATATTTCTCATAAAACATGCAAAGGGGACGCACTCGGAGGTCATTCCTTCGTGGTCAAGAGAGGACGAGAATTATGTAGGGCTACAAAAGCACACCTCAAAGTTCGTAGTTCTCAATCTAAGGATTTCCCAATGTCACCGCGGCCATCCAAAGAAAGTCCCACAATCACCACAACATATCTAAAGGATAGTCAAAGACAAGCACCAAGAGACTCTCAATCTTCAATCAACACACAAAAAGGAAATCACTCATGAAATTATTCTTCTAATCCATGTCCAATAGACCGCTGTCACCTTGGTCTCGGGGATTATACTAGATAAAGACAAGTGAGTACATCAATCCAATACATAGAGGAAGGGGAAATATCATGGGATCACCCTAGATTAACATAGCCTATGATCACAACGAAGATCACATCATGGGAGAGAGAATTGACCACATAGCTACTGGTAGAAACCTCAGCCCCGAGGAGGAACTACTCCCGCATCATGGAGGGAGGAAGCAACGTCGATGGAGCTGAATCCGGGGGCACTTCCCCGTCCCGGCAGGGTGCCGGCACAGGAATTCTGGTCCCCCGAAGCTTGATGGCGATGGCGGCGGAGATTGGAATCGCGTCTGGAGAAAAAGGGTCTGCAATCGAGGGTTTCGGGAGACGCTTTAAATATATGCCAAAGGGGGGCATCGGAGGAGCCT
>LR738715.1:109437438-109457216 GCA_902687465.1 Secale cereale | reverse complement strand
CGCCCCCCGGCGCGGCCGAGGGGGGGAGGGGGGGCGCCGCCAGGGCGCCTGGAGCCCTGGTGCCCCCCCCCCGGCTGTCCTTCGGGCGCACGGTAGTTTCTGGAACGCTGATTTTTTATATAATTTTTCTGGATTTTTCCTGGCAGTTCTCGTAATGTGAAAACCTGAAATACAAAAATAGCCAAAAACAGAAACTGGCACTGGGGTGCACTGAGTTAATAGGTTAGTCCAAATATGATCAAAAGTGTATGGAAGTGTATAAATATCATAGCAATATCACCCAAAAGAGGCATGGAGCAAGCACAAATTATAGATACGTTTTGGACGTATCAACATCCCCAAGCTTAATTCCTGCTCGTCCTCGAGTAGGTAAATGATAACAAGAATAATTTCTGTGGTGACATGCTATTAACCATATAGGACTTTTTCATAGTCATATGACAAAAGCTTACTGAGACAATGAATCTGTAGTAATTAAGTTGCCTCATGAGAAAATCACAAAGGACTGAAAGTTTTACAATATGATACTGAAACATCAAATAGATTTGCAATGAACATGATGTGCAAATATGATAAACTGATATCTAGCTTGCCCCCTTTAGTGAAGCAAAACATAAATGCAGGGGCACCTCCAAGGTTTAAGTGATGACTAGATACAATGATTTCAGAATAAACGATATCACAATCATGCAAAAGACAATGCTACTTTGGGACAATGCACACTACACTCAGAATGACAATCATGCTCTCAGTAGTTGGTGCTTTTAAAAGAAGGTGGAGACTCTCGAACCGTGGCTTTTGTTGGCAAGGTTGAAAACCCGTAGTCGAAAACAAAGACAAAACATGTACCAGAGCTCTTGGCTTTAAAGCAGAGGTAATAATTTATTTTAGATCATGCATGTTTTGTCAACGAATGCTAGCAGACAACTCAATCACTTTTCGAGATGGACAAGTTTCGAGGAACGGCTCCCGAATGAGGACGATCACATCCTCTTAATCTCCTTTGTTTATCACTGCCAAAGTTTTTTGATTTCTCATGAACAAAGCGTGAAGGAGGGTTTGTTTGTTATATTATCTTTTTGAGCCGGGCGCACTCAATGCCAGTTCCTTCTCGTATTATGGGTTTGCACATTATACATGCAATCCCGGGGTGAAGCTTGTCCAACTTAAAAAGGTCATGAATTAACCACTACTTCCTCATGAACTTACAACAGAGGCACAAAATAAGAATGCTTTTTCTTTGAATAATTTCGAGATGGCACATGCAAGTCTCCGTTAGGAATGGCAGGTAAATACCATGTAGGAAGGTATGGTGGACTCATATGGCATAACTGGATTAAAGGATGTGGATGCACAAGCAGTCAGTCCGCTTAGTACAGGCGAAGGTTAGCAAAAAACTGGGAGCGACCAACTAAGAGAGCAATGACGGTCATAATCATGCAGAGCGACAAAGCAACATTGAATCAGGCATGGTAGTTATATCGCTACTCAGAAACAAAAGATCATCAAGGCTTGACAGACTTTCTTTACAGTCTTAAATATGCGTGAGCATACGCCAAGTCAATCAAAATAAATTCTCGAAGGAAGATATTACTAAACCATACCACATCATAGGCAAACAAATCATGTTGGTACTCCAATAACACATTGGGAACCTTCCAGCTATTTGAGACTAACCATAAGAAAACATGAACTACTAAGCGCCATCATGCACGTAGCATCTTTATCATAGACATATCAACCAATGCAACGGAAGCAAACTCTCTTAATAAGGTGAGCATGGTAATTAAAGAGAGTTCAAGCAACCAACTAAACAAAAGCTCTTTGAAAAGATAAGCATGAAAGCTAAGAGTTGAACATGATAGTAGCTATTAAAAGACAAAGAACACACACAGCAAGGATAGACATGAAAATTCTATGTTATGTTCTAGGTAGAAGTGGAGCATGTTTCTCTCCCACATAAAGAAAGCTGAGTTCCGACTCGTTATGAAAAACTAAAGAAAACTAAAAGCAAGACGCTCCAAGCATAGCACATAACACATGAAGTGATTAAAATATAGTGGAATGAAAGACAAACTGATAATGTTGATGGAGAAGGGGATGCACGGGGGCATCCCCAAGCTTAGACGCTTGAGTCTCCTTGAATATTTCTTGGGGGTGCATGGGGGCATCCCCAAGCTTGAGCGCTTGACACTCCTGAATCTTTTTATCTTCTTCCCTCGCACACTTGAAAACTCCCTTCATACATAACTCATCATAATCTGATTAGCGAGGTTAGTACCCATAATAAAATAATTATACCTTGCTGGAAATAAATATATTCTTGAAGGTCTACTGTTTCTCAAGATTGCCAAAAGGTTTTTGCAAAGAAAAAGCAAGCTCTTGGTTTGCAAAATGAAGGAAAGGCAAAACAGGACAGGATCTGTGAAAAACAGAACAGCAGGTAGTAATTGATTTGTTCGAGGCACTTCTGCAACTCTAATAAAAAAACTCAGAACAGACGCACAAAAGACAATTATATAGATCATGCTGTCGAAAAAATTCAGACCAAAAAGATGATCTTGTGATTTTATACGAATTTTTCTATCCAAGGACAGAATCTGTTTCCTGGACAGCACCTCACAACTTTTGAACTTTCTAGCAATCAGAGGCTATACTTGGCACAAAATTGAAAAGCAAAGATACAATGATGATGCTACTGTAGTAAACAACATCAAGACACAACAAAAGAAAAATAAAATTTATTCATGTGGGCTGCCTCCCAAAAGCGCTTTCTTTTATGCCTTTAAGCTAGGCATAAGACTTTAATGATGCTCTCGTAGGAATAAGAGTTGAATAACAAAAGAGAGCATCAAGAAGCAAATACCAAACACATTTAAGCCTAACATGCTTCCTATGCATAGGAATATTGCAATAGGATAATTCATTGAAGCACAAAGCAATAAGCATAGGAAGACAAAACAAGTGCGGCTTCAAAACCTTCAACATAAAGAGAGGGAACTTAATATTATTGAAATATCTATAAGCATATGTTCCCTTCTCATAATAATTTTCTGTGGGATCACGAATAAACTCAACAATATAAGCATCACATAAAGCATTGTTACCATGATCCACATGCAAAAAGGTACTCTTACTCTCCACATAAGCATAATCTTTCTCATTGGTAATAGTGGGAGTAGGACTATCATAAACAACTTGAACACTATAGATTAATTGTGTATTAGGAGGGTGGTGTTCAACAAGGGAGTAATTCCCTCCATGATTATGACAAGTTTCATAAGGATAATTTCTCCTTATGTCATAGGTACCTTTGTAATCACTATAGATTGGAGTTATAACATCATCATAGTAGAGAAGAGCATTATCATTGCTAGCAACTATATTTGTAAACATGTTGTCTTTATTCTTACTAGCAAAAGAATTATCAATTGTCACATCACTAGTGGGTAAAGGATTTGCAATCCTATCATCCCCAAGCTTAGAGCTTTCCATATCATCACTTTCAGAGTTGGTACCAAAAAGATTTTCAAGATCATAAGTAGCATTATCATCATTTTCCCAATCACAATAAGTAACATGCATATCATAATCAAAATCATCTTCAATAGTACCTACGGACGTATCATCAAGATGATAATTAAGGCAATGGACTTCACCTTCTTCTTTAAACTTACAACCGTTAGGATAAAAGTTGATGGGAGGAATATGCTCAGGCCAGGTTGATACCCATTCTTCTTCCTTCTTGCTCCTCTTCCTCCTCCTCTTCCTTTTCTTCTTCTTCACCTTAGAAGGGAGTGGTTGGAGATGAAGCTTCTCCACATATCCTGGTTTATCATTAGAAACAATAGGGGAAACTTGGGAGAAACTCTCCTTTTTATTAGCAGAAATATAAGAGACATTTTTATACTTTGGTAAAGTTCCCTCCTTTCTAATCTTACTTATGTAATCATTTTCATGGCAATTAACAACACAATAGAGATGGCAGTTTTGCAAAGTGTTTTTTATTCCTATGGCATTAACATCTAGCCAAGAAGTCTTTTTCTGTTAACTCTTCACACATCAAAAATAACATAAGCTCATCATAAAGATCAGAGGTGATCATGTTATCACACAACTGGTTAACAGTTATGTTTTGAAAGTTCATGCATTGAAACTTAAAATGACCCTCTATACGGCAAAGTTCACAAGTAAAAGGATAAAGGTCACACAATTCTCTAGCAATTTCATTTAAATCTCTGACCCAAGTGATTGTTCTTTCATGCTTATGTTGCTTACAATACTTCTCTTCTTCAATCATAGGCCTTTCACAAGGTCTATCCACTCCACAAAAATTAACATGCTTATATAAAACTTAATTTTTAGGAATTGGATCATGCATGTTGCAATCATCATGAACAATTTCATTTTCTTTGCAAATCTCTTTAAAAGGTTTATGATGCTTGATCCAATCCTCCTTAGGCATATTAAGATGAGAAGCAAAAGATTTGAGGAAATCAACAAGGAGTTGAGAATCAAGTCCAAACTTAGCACTAAACTTATTAAAACTTGTAGTTTCAACAAAAGACTTAATGCAATCATACTCATAAATTATACCTGACTCTTTACCTTTGTCGATCTCCCAATCTTCAGTGTTGCGTTGAATTCTTTCAAGGAGTTCCCATTTAGCATCAGTCTTTTCGTTTGTGAAAGAACCCATAGAGGAAGCGTCGAGCAAATCTTTATTCTGTCGAGAAAGCCTCGCATAGAAATTAGTAATAATCATATCTTTGGGGAGCCCATGGTTAGGACATTTTAGCATAATGTTTTCAGTCTCCCCCAAGCTTGAGCTATGCTCTCTCCGTCATGAGGATAAAAATTATAAACATAATTTCTATTCTCATGGACTTCATGAAGAGGATAAAACTTGGAGTAAAAGAGAGACTGGATCTCTTCCCACTCCAGCAGGTGAGAGTCATTTAGTAGCCTATACCATTCCAATGCTTTTCCTTTCAGTGACAAGGCAAATAATTTCCTCATGACAAACTCCCTTGATACACCTGCAAGCTTAAATAATGAACATAGTTGTGACAGATATAGAAAGTGTTCACCGGGATGTCTGTCTCCTGCATAACGATTAGCCAAAACATAATCGATAATACCAGTTGGTATTTATAGGGCACAATTTCAGTAGGGGGAGGAGCAACCACCACAGGTGTGGGCCGTCTTCCCGCAAGCAACGATCCAATAGCACGGTTTTCCATAAACATAACTAGTGAAATAAAAACAAGAAACAAAAAGATTTAATTGCAAGATCTAAAGATATACCTTCAAGCACTCACCTCCCCGGCAACGGCGCTAGAAATAGCTTGATGTCTACACACGCTTCTACTCTTGTAGACTATGTTGGGCCTCCAAGCGCAGAGGTTTGTAGGACAGCAACAAATTTCCCTCAAGTGGATGACCTAAGGTTTATTGAACTCAGGGAAGTAGAGGTTGAAGATGGTCTCTCTCAAGCAACCCTGCAACTAAGATACAAGAAGTCTCTTGTGTCCCCAACACACCTAATACACTTGTCAGATGTATAGGTGCACTAGTTCGGCGAAGAGATGTTAAATGGCAAGTGATATGGATGGCAAAACAAAGTAATATAAATCTGTAATAAAAAGTGCAGCAAGCAAACAAGTGGTAAACGTGAGCACAAATGGTATTGCAATGGTGGAAACAAGGCCTAGGCTTCATACTTTCACTAGTGGCAACTCCCAACAACATTAACATAATCGAATCACATGATATTTCTCATAAAACATGCAAAGGGGACGCACTCGGAGGTCATTCCTTCGTGGTCAAGAGAGGACGAGAATTATGTAGGGCTACAAAAGCACACCTCAAAGTTCGTAGTTCTCAATCTAAGGATTTCTCAATGTCACTGCGGCCATCCAAAGAGAGTCCCACAATCACCACAACATATCTAAAGGATAGTCAAAGACAAGCACCAAGAGACTCTCAATCTTCAATCAACACACAAAAAGGAAATCACTCATGAAATTATTCTTCTAATCCATGTCCAATAGACCGCTGTCACCTTGGTCTCGGGGATTATACTAGATAAAGACAAGTGAGTACATCAATCCAATACATAGAGGAAGGGGAAATATCATGGGATCACCCTAGATTAACATAGCCTATGATCACAACGAAGATCACATCATGGGAGAGAGAATTGACCACATAGCTACTGGTAGAAACCTCAGCCCCGAGGAGGAACTACTCCCGCATCATGGAGGGAGGAAGCAACGTCGATGGAGATGAATCCGGGGGCACTTCCCCGTCCCGGCAGGGTGCCGGCACAGGAATTCTGGTCCCCCGAAGCTTGATGGCGATGGCGGCGGAGATCGGAATCGCGTCTGGAGAAAAAGGGTCTGCAATCGAGGGTTTTGGGAGACGCTTTAAATATATGCCAAAAGGGGGCATCGGAGGAGCCTTGGGGGGCCCAGGCGCCCCCCCGGCGCGGCCCAAGGGGGGGGGCGCCGCCAGGGCGCTTGGAGCCCTGGTGCCCCCCCGGCTGTCCTTCGGGCGCACGGTAGTTTCTGGAACGCTGATTTATTATATAATTTTTCTGGATTTTTCCTGGCAGTTCTCGTAATGTGAAAACCTGAAATACAAAAACAGCCGAAAACAGAAACTAGCACTGGGGTGCACTGAGTTAATAGGTTAGTCCAAATATGATCAAAAGTGTATGGAAGTGTATAAATATCATAGTAATATCACCCAAAAGAGGCATGGAGCAAGCAGAAATTATAGATATGTTTTGGACGTATCAGCATCCCCAAGCTTAGACGCTTGAGTCTCCTTGAATATTTCTTGGGGGTGCATGGGGGCATCCCCAAGCTTGAGCGCTTGACACTCCTGAATCTTTTTATCATCTTCCCTCGCACACTTGAAAACTCCCTTCATACATAACTCATCATAATCTGATTAGCGAGGTTAGTACCCATAATAAAATAATTATACCTTGCTGGAAATAAAGATATTCTTGAAGGTCTACTGTTTCTCAAGATTGCCAAAAGGTTTTTGCAAAGAAAAAGCAATCTCTTGGTTTGCAAAATGAAGGAAAGGCAAAACAGGACATAATCTGTGAAAAACAGAACATCAGGTAGTAATTGATTTGTTCGGGGCACTTCTGCAACTCTAATCAAAAAACTCAGAACAGACGCACGAAAGACAATTATATAGAGCACGCTTTCGAAAACATTCAGACCAAAAAGATGATTTGGTGATTTTATATGAATTTTTCTATCCAAGGACATAATCTGTTTCCTGGACAGCACCTCACAACTTTTGAACTTTCTAACAATCAGAGGCTACACTTGGCACAAAATTGAAAAGCAAAGATACAATGATGATGCTACAGTAGTAAACAACATCAAGACACAACAAAAGCAAAATAAATTTATTCATGTGGGCTGCCTCCCAAAAGCGCTTTCTTTTATGCCTTTAAGCTAGGCATAATGCATATAGATCAAGTTTTATCAAGAGTAAAAGAATAGCTAGCCCGTACAACGGACTCAAAAGGTAACTTGATCTTCTTTCGAGGGAAGTGTTCCATCCATTTCTTGAGAGGAAACTGAAATTTTATATTCCCCTCTTTCATGTCAATGATAGCACCAACGGTCCGTAAAAAGGGGCGTCCCAAAATAATTGGACAAGAAGGATCACATTCAATATCCATAATAGTAAAATCAACGGGAACATAATTATCATTGACAACGATAAGAACATCGTCGATCCTCCCCAAAGGTTTCTTTATGGAAGAATCAACGAGACGAACACCAAAAGAACAAGAATCATAAGGTTTCAATTTAAGCATATCATATATTCTTTTGGGCATAACAGAGGTACTAACTCCAACATCACATAATGCATAGCAAGAGAAGTCATTCAATTTAATTTTTATCATAGGATCCCAACCATCTTCTAGCTTTCTAGGTATGGAGGCTTCTACTCTAAGTTTCTCCTCCCTAGCTTTGATGAGAGCATTAGTGATATGCTCTGTGAAGGCAAGGTTAAGCGCGCTAGTGCGGGGATCTCTAGACATCTTGTGAAGGAAATCAATAACTTCGGTAAGAGTGCAATTATCAAAATCAAGGTCACTAGCATCAAGTAAAGTGGTAGTGGTGTCCTTTAGGTTCACATGTTTGGTAGTTTCTATAGTCATAGCATCACCATCAATAGGTCCAATGGGACCAGGAGTACATTGGGTGCTAAGA
The DNA here is from genome assembly GCA_902687465.1 of Secale cereale. Classification (NCBI taxonomy): domain Eukaryota; kingdom Viridiplantae; phylum Streptophyta; class Magnoliopsida; order Poales; family Poaceae; genus Secale; species Secale cereale. The sequence continues at coordinate 109,448,967 of LR738715.1, read as the reverse complement.
GTTTGGGTATCCTCAACAACTTGGATAGTAGCAACAGTGTGGTGGGTAGGAAGGCTCTTAATTCTATCCTCTTCCTCCCTTTCTCTAGCCCATCTTTCTTTAAGTTTAGCCATCATCCTAATATTTTCATTAATTTGCACTTGAGTAGCATTAATAGGAGTGACCTTCCTCTCCTCAAGAGGAGAAGTTTTAATTTTAAGCAATTCTATCTCATTGGCTAAATGGTCTACCTTCAAAGAGAGATCATCTAGTTTATGTAGTTTTTCTTCTACACTCTTATTAAAGGCTTTTTGGGTAGTGATGAAATCTTTAAGCATAATCTCTAGTTCAATATTGGAGTTCTTGGTGCTAGGATAAGCATTGTTGTTCCCATAAGAATTAGAGGGGAACGGTCTAGGATTGCTACCAAAATTACTCCTATAAGCATTGTTGTTAAAATTGTTTCTAGAGATAAAGTCCACATCTACTTGTTCTTGAGCAATCACAGAATTTAAAGGAACATCACGAGGATCAACAGAGGATTTCTTCGAAAGTAGAGACATGATCAAGTCAACTTTTTCATTAAGGGAGGAAATTTCCTCGACAGAGTTTACCTTCCTACCTGTTGGAGCGCGTTCGGTGTGCCATTGGGAATAGTTGGTCATCATCTCATCGAGAAGCTTCGTGGCAGCACCAAGTGTAGTAGACATAAAGGTTCCTCCCGCGGCCGAATCTAACAAGTTCCGCGAGGTAAAGTTCAAGCCTGCATAAAAAGTTTGGATAACCATCCAAGTAGTCAAACCATGAGTAGGGCAGTTCTTGATATGAGATTTCATACGTTCCCAAGCTTGGACAACGTGTTCATTATCCAATTGTTTAAAATTCATTATGTTACTTCTCAGTTGGATAATTTTAGCAGGTGGATAGTATTTTCCAATAAAAGCATCTTTGCACTTGTCCCATGAATCTATGCTATTTCTAGGCAAAGACTGAAACCAAATTTTAGCTCCTCCTCTCAAGGAGAAAGGAAAAAGCTTAAGCTTAACAATGTCACCGTCTACTTCTCGGTACTTTTGCATATCACAAAGTTCAACAAAGTTGTTCAAGTGTAAAGCAGCATCATCTCCAGCACCGGAGAATTGATCTTTCATAACTAGATTCAGTAAAGCAGGTTTAATTTGATATGAAGGTGCTGAAGTGGCAGGTGTAGTGATAGGTGTGCTGATAAAGTCATCGTTGTTGTGACTAGTGAAGTCACACAACTTGGTGTTCTCGGTGGAACCCATAGTAGCAAGCAAGCAAGATAACTATTTTTGTGATTTTCGATAAAAGATACTAAAGCAAAAACTGAAAGGTAAACTAACAAGACTAAAAGCAAAGGTAAAAGATAGCATGCAACTCCCCTATCTTGAAGAGTGGAGTCCCCGGCAACGGCGCCAGAAAAACTCTTGCTAGGCTTCTCGCCCCTCGTTGGTTACCCCAAGTGGAAGGTGTGAGATGTAGTGTTGCGGAAGTTTTTCCCTTGGCAAAGATACCAAGGATCGAATCCCTAGAGACTCCTAGGTTCAACAAGAAGGTGTCAATTGCTACGGCGCCAGATATTAGCAATCAACGTGGACCTGCACACAGATACAAATAACTTTGCTCCCAACGAGTACAGAGAGGTTGTCAATCCCTCCGGCCTTGTAGTTCACAAAGGATTAAACGCAAGTGATAGTAGCGATAGATATAATTGCAATAGTAAATAAAAGCGAAAAGTAAATAGCGGATGTGATCAATGATGGTAATATGGACCGGAGTCTCATGATGCTCACTAGTGATGTCTCTCTCCCAAAAGACGATAAAACAGCTATGTGAGGTAAACGAATTACAGCTGGGCAATTGACAGGACCATGTGCGCAAACCAATGCTGACTACATTGCAAGAAAGGTTGAGGTTCAAAGCATGGGCGGTACGCCAAAGTAAGTAGACCGAAATCCATCAATATCTACTACTAATCATCCACCTTGAGATATCTATCCAGAACATCTCGCTGGTATTAAGTTGCGAGTCCCACCCATAGTGTAAACTCAATGCAACAGACAACTGCATTAAAAGAACTTTGCGTAAAGTAAACAATCCTTGCACCCGCGGGCACAAGCACCGTTGTTTTCCCCCTTGTGGCAACAACACATCCCCTAGACTCATGTTTCTGTCACTCAAACTAGTAATTGAGGGGCATGAACCCACAATCAAGCATAACGTTCCCTCTTGGAGTCACTACCTATTACTTGGCCAAAGCAATAAATAACAACGGAGAACATGCAAGAATTACTTACGAACATAAATATAAAAGAGGTAGATCAAATATATTACTCAAGCACAATCTGAACATAATCTCATAATCCATCGGATCCCAGCAAACTCATCATAGCAACAGCATAAGGATTACATATGTGCCTCGATCATGTAGGGCAGCTCACGAGGACTAATTAGTGAAGCACAAGAACGGGAGGAGAACATCACATAGCTACTGGTCATGGACTCATGGTCCAAGGGAGACTACTCACAACTCATCCGGGAGGCGTCCATGGTGGTGGAGAGGCTCCCGGTGGTGATCCTCCCCTCCGGCAGGGTGCCGGGAAGAGTTCTCCTGGTGCTCCCGATCTTGGAAGCGGCGGCGGCGGCGGAACAGAGATGAGATCGCGAAAAGAGTTCCTCCCTCAAGGGTTTCGGGAGACGCTTTAAATATATGCCAAAGGGGGGCATCGGGGGAGCCTCGGGGGGCCCAGGCGCCCCCCGACGCGGCCCAGGGGGGGGGGCGCCGCCAGGGTGCCTGGAGCCCTGGTGGCCCCCCCGGCTGTCCTTCGGGCGCACGGTAGTTTCTGGAACGCTGATTTTTTATATATTTTTTCTGAATTTTTCCTGGCAGTTCTCGTAACGTGAAAACCCTGAAATACAAAAACAGCCGAAAACAGAAACTGGCACTGGGGTGCACTGAGTTAATTGGTTAGTCCAAATATGATCAAAAGTGTATGGAAGTGTATAAATATCATAGCAATATCACCCAAAAGAGGCATGGAGCAAGCAGAAATTATAGATACGTTTTGGACGTATCAATCCCTATTTGGTCTAAGCTGTATGTGTAAAAAAATTAAGGCGGGAGAAGGCAGTGGATGTCATTTCGCACATGGAGGTGACATGTCCCCTCTTGGAACCACGAGCCTTCTTGAGAGAAGCTATGGTTTGCCAGAAGCTTATACCAAAGCTTGTCCCAATTCGGCCAAAAAAATCACCACAACATGTTGGTGCCATGTCATGACACCATGCCAAGTTTCATGATTTCCAGGCGTGTTTTGGATTTACAGGAATTAAAAAACCAGGTTTCACTACTGGAAACAGGAGATTTGCCATCAGCCAGCTCTTTGCCGTCCGCTAGAGGACGGCAAAGAGGTCCTTTGTCGTCCGCTTCAAGAAAACAGACGGCAAAGAATCAGCAGACGACAAAGAGGTCCTTTGCCATAATCTAGTTCTTCGCCATCGGCTAGATGACGGCAAAGATTCCGCCAGCGGACGGAAAAGAGGTGGGGCCGGTGGGTCGTTACAGTTTAGACCACCATTGGACCCCACCCACCTCTTTGCCGCCAGCTGGCCGATGGCAAAGAGGTGGGTGGGGTCCAGTGGTGGTCTAAACCATAACGACGCACCGGCCCCACCTCTTTGCCGTCCACCAGCGGACAAAGAGATGGGTACATAAACGGCCGTCCCACCCCCGTCCTCTGTCTCTTCTCTCTCTCTGTCTCCTTTCTAATCCCCGCCTAGACCCACACCCGTGCCGCCGTAGCCGGCCGCCCCGCCGCCCCGCACCCCTCCCCTGTAGCGCCCTGACCTCCACCGCGCCCCCGCCGCCCCTTCCATGTTGGCCCGCCGCGTCGCGGCCGTCCCGCCGCCCCGCCCCCTCCCCTGCGTCACCGTCCCCGCCCCGTACCGCCGCGGTCGTCTGGCCTCCCCCGCCACGGACTGCCGCCTCCTCCAGCGGTCGACCCCTCATCCACCGGCCGCCCCGTGATACGTCTCCAACATATCTATAAATTTTTATTGTTTCATGCTATTATGTTATCCATCTTGGATGTTTTATATGCATTTATATGCTATTTTATATGATTTTTGGGACTAACCTATTAACCTAGAGCCCAGTGCCAGTTTCTGTTTTTTCCTTGTTTTTGAGTTTTACAGAAAATGAATACCAAACAGAGTCCAATTGACGTGCCAATTTTGATGATTTTTTATGGACCAAAAGAAGCCCCTGGAGTAAAAGAGTTGGGCCAGAAGAGTGCCGAGCCATCCACGAGGGTGGAGGGCCCCCCTATCTCGTGGACAACTCGGAGACCCCCCCTGACGTGAGCCCTACGCCAAAAATTCCTATAAATACAGAACCCCCGAAAAGAAACCTAGGTCGGGAGTTCCGCCGCCGCAAGCCTCTGTAGCCATCGAAAACCAATCTAGACCCGTTTCGGCACCCTGCTGGAGGGGGAATCCCTCTCCGGTGGCCATCTTCATCATCCCGGCGCTCTCCATGATGAGGATGGAGTAGTTCACCCTCGGGGCTGAGGGTATGTACCAGTAGCTATGTGTTTGATCACTCTCTCTTGTGTTCTTGAGATGGCACGATCTTGATGTATCGCGAGCTTTCCTATTATAGTTGGATCTTATGATGATTCTCCCCCTCTACTTTCTTGTAATGGATTGAGTTTTCCTTTTGAAGTTATGTTATCAGATTGAGTCTTTAAGGATTTGAGAACACTTGATGTATGTCTTGCGAGGGATACCCGTGGTGACAATGGGGTATTCTATTGATTCACTTGATGTATGTTTTGGTGATCAACTTGCGGGTTCCGTGACCTTGGGAATCTATGCATAGGGGTTGGCACACGTTTTCGTCTTGACTCTCCGGTAGAAACTTTGGGGCACTCTTTGAAGTTCTTTGTGTTGGTTGAATAGATGAATCTGAGATTGTGTGATGCATATCGTATAATCATGCACATGGATACTTGAGGTCATAATGGAGTATCTAGGTGACATTAGGGTTTTGGTTGATGTGTGTCTTAAGGTGCTATTCTAGTACAAACTCTAGGATAGATCGAACGGAAATAATAGTTTCATGTTATTTTACTACGGACTCTTGAATAGACCGATCAGAAAGAATAACTTTGAGGTGGTTTTGTACCCTACAATAATCTCTTCATTTGTTCTCCGCTATTAGTGACTTTGGAGTGACTCTTTGTTGCATGTTGAGGGATTGTTATATGATCTAATTATGTTATCATTGTTGAGAGAACTTGCACTAGTGAAAGTATGAACTATAGGCCTTGTTTCAAACATTGCAATACCGTTTGTGATCACATTTATCATTAGTTACCTTGCTGTTTTTATATTTTCAGATTACAAAAACCTATATCTGCCATCCATATTCCACTTGTATCACCATCTCTTCGCCGAACTAGTGCACCTATATAATTTACCATTGTATTGGGTGTGTTGGGGACACAAGAGACTCTTTGTTCTTTGGTTGCATGGTTGTTTGAGAGAGACCATCTTCATGCTAAGCCTCCCACGGATTGATAAACCTTAGGTCATCCACTTGAGGGAAATTTGCTGCTGTCCTACAAACCTCTGCACTTGGAGGCCCAACAACGTCTACAATAAGAAGGTTGCGTAGTAGACATCAAGCAATTTCATGGCGCCGTGCCGGGGAGGTGAGTGCTTGAAGGTATATCTTTATATCTTGCAACCGAATCTTTTAGTTTCTTGTTTTATCACTAGTTTAACTTATAAAAGAAAACTACAAAAAAAATGGAATTGAGGTTGCCTCATATGCTTCATCTTTTTAATATCTTTCTTGAAAATGATGGGAAGGAAAATTGTGCTCAAGTACTAGAAGAAGAATTACATAGAATGTTTGGTATAAAATATGTGAATGATGAGCATGGTTGCAATGTTGTTAGTTGAATACCCATGATGCTAATGATATGCAAAGCTACAAGCTTGGGGATGCTATGTTTGATGAAGATGATATGTTTAGTCCCCCAAGTTTTGATGAGCAAATTTATTATGATGAAATCATGCCTCCTATTTATGATGATTATTGTGATGACACATATGCTTGTCATCATGATTTTAATTTTCAATTGGATTATGCTTCACATGATAGTTATTTTGTTGAATTTGCTCCTCCCGCTACTATGAATGAGAAGAATTTTGCTTATGATGGGAGTAGTAAAATTTCTATGCTTATGGATCATGAAAATAATGCTTTATGTGATGTTTATATTGTTGAATTCATTCATGATGCTACTGAAAATTATTATGAGAGAGGAACATATGTTTCTACCTATTGCAATAATATCAAGTTTCCTCTCTATATGTTGAAAGTTTTGAAGCTATGCTTGTTTTCCCTTCCTATGCTAGTTGATTCTCGTTACCATAAGTTGTTTGCTCACAAAATCCATATGCATAGGAAGTGGGATAGACTTAAATGTGCTAGTTATATTCTTCATGATGCTCTCTTTATGTTTCCATTCTTATCTTTTATGTGAGCATCATTGAAATCACTATGCCTAGCTAAAAGGCATTAAAGAAATGCGCTTGTTGGGAGACAACCCAATATTTACCCTTACTGTTTTTGTGTGTTCACATGATTAAGCTACTGTAGTAATCATGTTTTATAGCTTTTGTTTCAATAAAGTGCCAAGTAGAACCTTTGGGAAGACTTGGGTGAAGTCTTTGCGGTCCTGCTGTAAAAAACAAAAACTTTGCGCTCATGAGATTAGCTGCCATTTGTTACTGGAGAGTGCTTTTAGGTTGATTCTTTTTGCAGATGATTAATAGACAAATTCCTCACGTCCTCCAATTTATTTCAGAATTTGTTGAGTTCAGAAGTATTAGAAAGTTACAGATTGCTATAGACTGTTCTGTTTTTGACAGATTCTGTTTTCTATGTGTTGTTTGCTTATTTTGATGAATCTATGAGTAGTATCAGAGGGTATGAACCATAGAGAAGTTGGAATACAGTAGATATTACACCAATATGAATTTAGAATGAGTTCACAATAGTACCTAAGTGGTGGTTTTATTTTCTTATACTAACGGAGCTTACGAGTTTTCTATTGAGTTTTGTGTTGTGAAGTTTTCAAGTTTTGGGTAAAGATTCAATGGACTATGGAATAAGGAGTGGCAAGAGCCGAAGCTTAGGTATACCCAAGGCACCCCAAGGTAAAATTCGAGGACAACCAAGAGCCTAAGCTTGGGGATGCCCCGGGAAGGCATCCCCTCTTCCGTCTTCGTTCATTGGTAACTTTAGTTGAGGCTATATTTTTATTCACCACATGATATGTGTTTTGCTTGGAGTGTCATTTTGTTATTTTTTTTTGCTTCATGTTTGAATAATATCCCAAGATCTGAAATTCTTAAATGTTAGAGAGTCTACACATAGTTACATAATTATTCAACTACTCATTGATCTTCACTTATATCTTTCGGAGTAGTTTGTCAATTGCTCTAGTGCTTCACTTATATCTTTTTAGAGCACGGCGGTGGTTTTATTTTGAAGAAATATATGAACTCTCATGCTTCACTTATATTATTTTCAGAGTCCTTTAGAACATCATGCTAATTTGCTTTGGCTATAAAATTAGTCCTAATATGATGGGCATCCAAGAGGGATATAATAAAAACTTTCATATAAAGTGCATTGAATACTATGAGATGTTTGATACTTGATGATCATTTTGAGATATGAGGATGGTGATATTAGAGTCATGCTAGTAGAGTAGCTGTGAATTTGAGAAATACTTGTGTTGAGGTTTGCAAGTCCCGTAGAATGCACGCATGGTAACCGTTGTGTGACAAATTTGAAGCATGAGGTATTTCTTTGATTGACATCCTTTGTGTGGAGGTCGGGATCGCGCGAGGGTTAACTCCTACCAACCCTTCCCCTTGGAGCATGCGTGTAGTACTTTGTTTTGATGACCTGTAGATTTTTGCAATAAGTATGTGAGTTCTTTATGACTAATGTTGAGTCCATGGATTATACACACTCTCATCCTTCCACCATTGCTATCCTCTCTAGTACCGTGCAACTTTTGCCGGTACCATAAACCCACCATATACCTTCCTCAAAACAGCCACCATACCTACCTATCATGGCATTTCCATAGCCATTCCGAGATATATTGCCATGCAACTTTCCACCGTTCCGTTTATTATGAAATGCTTCATCATTGTCATACTGCCATGCATGATCATGTAGTTGACATCGTATTTGTGGCAAGGCCACCATGCATAATTTTTCATACATGTCACTCTTGATTCATTGCACATCCCGATACACCGCCGAAGGCATTCATATAGAGTCATATTTTGTTCTAGTATCGAGTTGTAATCCTTGACTTGTAAATAAATAGAAGTGTGATGATCATCATTATTAGAGCATTGTCCCGAAAAAGAAGAAAAAAAAAGGGGAAGGCCAAAAAAAGAAAGTCCAAAAAGGCCCAAAAAAGAAAAAGAAAAAGGGACAATGCTACTATCTTTTTCCACACTTGTGCTTCAAAGTAGCACCATGATCTTCATGATAGAGAGTCTCTTGCTTAGTCACTTTCATATACTAGTGGGAATTTTCATTATAGAACTTGGCTTGTATATTCCAATAATGGGCTTCCTCAAATGCCCTAGGTCTTCGTGAGCAAGCAAGTTGAATGCACACCCACTTAGTTTCTTTTGTTGAGCTTTCATACACTTATAGCTCTAGTGCATCCGTTGCATGGCAATCCCTACTCACTCACATTGATATCTATTGATGGGCATCTCCATAGCCCATTAATAAGCCTAGTTGATGTGAGACCATGTTCCTCCTTTTGTCTTCTCCACGACCACCATTCTATTCCACCTATAGTGCTATATCCATGGCTCACGCTCGTATTGCGTGAAAGTTGACAAAGTTTGAAAAAATTAAAGTATGAAACAATTGCTTGGCTGAAACTGGGGTTGTGCATGATTTGGGTATTTTGTGTGACGAAGATGGAGCATAGCCAAACTATCTGATTTTTTAGGGATGAACTTTCTTTGGCCATGTTATTTTGAGAAGACATAATTGCTTTGTTAGTATGCTTGAAGTATTATTATTCTTATGTCAATATTAAACTTTTGTCTTGAATCTTTCGGATCTGAACATTCATGCCACAATAAAGAGAATTACGTTGAAAATTATGTTAGGTAGCATTCCACATCAAAAATTCTGCTTTTATCATTTACCTACTCGAGGACGAGCAGGAATTAAGCTTGGGATGCTTGATACGTCTCCAACATATCTATAATTTTTGATTGTTCCATGCTATTATATTATCCATCTTGGATGTTTTATATGCATTTATATGCTATTTTATATGATTTTTGGGACTAACCTATTAACCTAGAGCCCAGTGTCAGTTTATGTTTTTTCCTTGTTTTTGAGTTTTACAGAAAATGAATACCAGACGGAGTCCAATTGACGTGCCAATTTTTGATGATTTTTTATGGACCAAAAGAAGCCCCCGCTGTAAAAGAGTTGGGCCAGAAGAGTCTCGAGCCGACAAGAGAGTGGAGGGCGCGCCCTACCCCCTGGGCGCGCCCCCTATCTCGTGGACGGCTCAGAGACCCCCGTGACGTGAGCCCGACGCCAAAAATTCCTATAAATACAGAAACCCCCGAAAAGAAACCTAGATCGGGAGTTCCGCTGCCGCAAGCCTATGTAGCCACCGAAAACCAATCTAGACCCGTTCGGGCACCGTGCCGGAGGGGGAATCCCTCTCCGGTAACCATCTTCATCATCCCGGCGCTCTCCATGACAAGGATGGAGTAGTTCACCCTCGGGGCTGAGGGTATGTACCAGTAGCTATGTGTTTGATCTCTCTCTCTCTCTCTCTCTCTCTCTCTCTCTCTCTCTCTCTCTCGTGTTCTTGAGATGGCACGATCTTGATGTATCGCGAGCTTTCCTATTATAGTTGGATCTTATGATGCTTCTCCCCCTCTACTTTCTTGTAATGGATTGAGTTTTCCCTTTGAAGTTATCTTATCGGATTGAGTCTTTAAGGATTTGAGAACACTTGATGTATGTCTTGCGTGGGATACCCGTGGTGACAATGGGGTATTCTATTGATTCACTTGATGTATGTTTTGCTGATCAACTTGCGGGTTCTGTGACCTTGGGAATCAATGCATAGGGGTTGGTACACGTTTTCGTCTTGACTCTCCGGTAGAAACTTTGGGGCACTCTTTGAAGTTCTTTGTGTTGGTTGAATAGATGAATCTGAGATTGTGTGATGCATATCGTATAATCATGCCCACAGATACTTGAGGTGACAATGGAGTATCTAGGTGACATTAGGGTTTTCGTTGATGTGTCTCTTAAGGTGTTATTCTAGTACGAACTCTAGCATAGATCAAACAGAATGAATAGCTTTGTGTTATTTTACTACGAACTCTTGAATAGATCGATCAGAAAGAATAACTTTGAGGTGGTTTCGTACCCTACAATAATCTCTTTGTTTGTTCTATGCTATTAGTGACTTTGGAGTGACTCTTTGTTTCATCTTGAGGGATTTATATATGATCTAATTATGTTATCATTGTTGAGAGAACTTGCACTAGCAAAAGTATGAACCCTAGGCCTTGTGTCAAAGCATTGCAATACCGTTTGTGCTCACTTTTATCATTAGTTACCTTGCTGTTTTATATTTTCAGATTACAAAAACGTATATCTGCCATCTATATTGCACTTATATCACCATCTCTTCGCCGAACTAGTGCACCTATACAATTTACCATTGTATTGGGTGTGTTGGGGACACAAGAGACTCTTTGTTATTTGGTTGGAGGGTTGTTTGAGAGAGACCATCTTCATCCTATGCCTGCCACAGATTGATAAACCTTAGGTCATCCACTTGAGGGAAATTTGCTACTGTCCTACAAACCTCTGTACATGGAGGCCCAACAACGTCTACAAGAAGAAGGTTGCGTAGTAGACATCACCCCGTGCCTCCTCCACCGAGCCGCGCCTCCTCCACCTGCGATCCCCTGCAGGTGAGCTCCTCCCCCCTTTTCTTAGTTTAGTTTTAGTTTATTTTTTAGTTTAGTTTATGTTTTATTTTTAGTTTTATTTTTATTTTTATTTTTATTTTATTTTAGATTAGTTTTAGTTTTAGTAGAAGAAGAGGAAAGAAGAAGTAGAAAAGAAGAAGAAGAGGAAAAAGGAGAATAGGAAGAAGAAGAAGTAGAAGAAGAAACAAAGAAGAAGAGGAAAAATGAGAAGAAGAAGAAGAAGAAGAAGAAGAAGAAGAAGAAGAAGAAAGAGGAGAGGAGAAGAAGAAGAATAAGAAGAAGAAAGAGGAGAGGAGGAGGAGAAGAAGAAGAAGAAAAGGAAAAGGAGAAATAACAACAACAAGAAGAAAAAGACACCCCGACCCGAAACCCAGACACCACACCCCGACCCCGACCTCGTCCCCAACTCCGACACCCTGACACCCCGACCCCGACACG